>OY728156.1:1127777045-1129048045 GCA_963277665.1 Viscum album | reverse complement strand
CCATAATGTAATTAAATTGGAAAACCCATGAAGAATTATCCATAGTCTCACATGGGGTGAAGCAGCTATTGATGTTTTTAGTTTCATCGTGAACTTTAGTAAATATGGGGTTAATTAAAGAATAATGAATTTTTGAAATTGTTTACTTGATTTAATGTATTGTATTATATATAAAAATTTATACATTTTTTATATATTAGATATTGTTTTAGACAACATTTTTAGTGGAATATTGAGTTTTAATCACACCCTACTAAGGCTACATGATCAGTACCATAATAGAATTAATGTTTCTAGTACAATACATGGAAAATATACCAATGTTAGTTTGATGGGTCTAGATATAGAATTGATTAGAGGAACTGGCATAATGTCAGGAATATATTGGGGAGATTTTAATTCATCATTATTTTTGTGTTTTATATTGACACATGACTCATGTATGGTTTGACATATTTACAACTTTGGTTTGGATATAGATTCCTACATTTGATTATCTTGTGATACTCATGTGTATATGTTATTGTGCTATTGTGGTAATTGTTTATTAACATTTTTAAAATGTTTATTATTTTCCATAATGATGTTAATTTGATAATGGTGGTGTGGTATCCCCATTTTATATATTATGTGTCTTCTTTTAGTCAGAACACACCGATTTTCACGGAGGCTTTCTTGTGGTCCTTTTACCAACAAGATGTGGGCCCCATTATGTGGCACTCAGGTCGAGATGAAAAAATATGATTTGTATTTGATGAGCCTAATAAAAATAAATCAAGGATCATTAGGAGAATATGATGAACTCATTGGTATGAGATTATAAGAAAGGAACACAATATTAACATAAGAAAATTATACCCTATAAAACATATATTATAAGTATTTTATCACGATTTGATGATTTTTTTTTTGAAGATTGGAATTTTATAATGTGAATTTATAATATAGATATGAATATGAAATCAATAATTATGTCATGGATAACTTTAAATGTCCACATCATGTAGTATAAATATTCACATGGGGTTATGGGTTCACTCTATGTTCCTAAAATCATAGTTGGTTGAGTCCCGTAAATGTGTTTATTTATTATCCATATCTATAATCATAGTGGATAGTGTAAAAATAGGGGTTTTGAATTACCCAATGTTTATTTTAATTTCATGAGAAATAATTAATTATAAAATTAATTTAGTGGGATTTATATTCTTAAGTATTTCATTCAGAGAGTATATTAGATTCACTCACCATTAATTTACCCCTAATTGCATATAAAAATATAAACAACGCATTAGAGGGATATATAAATCTAGTCCCACAAATCCCATACTAAATGAACATAAAATTTTTATCTCATTTACAAAATTATATTCCAAATTAAATCATAAAAAAATTATCATTTCAAAATGAATGAAGTATCATATATATATTCACAATGAAAAAATAGTGTCATAGAGAGTATGAAAGTGGATTGTTTAATTGAATCACATCCCTAGTAGAACATAATAAACCTAATACATTGTCAAAATATGTGATAATAACATCAAAAATAATTTTAATAATCAAACTAAATATCCCAAATAAATAACTTATAAATTTTCTTAACTAATATTTTGAAATTAAATGATTTATAAAAATATTTTTTTAACAATGTATTTTACTAATAGTAATTATTAATTTAAATAGATATGAAAATGTTAAAATAATAATTCCAAAATAACATCGAAAAAAATTACATAAATATGTATTTTAGAAACTGTTAAAAATGGATTCATTTCAAACCATTTTAATAAAATTTATAGTCAAATGAAAAATGAAAATAAAATTCATGAGATTATGGAAAATGTAATACATAATAAATATATAAATATCATGGACCAATGCATGGATGATTCATGATTTAAATGAATAGATAAGTGTAGATTCAATGAAAAGAAATGGTTTTGTTTGAATTATTCTCAAATGGAATGAGTAATGGTATGGGGAGATGTAAAAACAATAATAAAAGAGATTAGAAGTATATATATAAACTTTTTACTATAATATTACAATAAATATTCAAAAAATTTAATTATTCCTATTATAATAATAAAGTTAAAGGAATTTGGAATAACTCCCATACATGAAACATAATTATTTAAGTAAAAATATTTCAAAAAATATGTTATTAGAAGGTAATTTCTATCAACATAATTCAATAAAAATAAGAAATAATGTAAATGAATATTTATAAATAATATAAATATAGAATAATTAATAATGGATGAGTTAAAAAACTATTATATAGAACAACCACTTAGTTGAACACACTATAACTAAATAAAAATTAAATTTCTATTTATTATTCGTATGTATAATAACAGAATTATAAATTATTTGAATATATAAAAATATTTTATTATTTATTATTTAAAATATTTTATTTATTTTATTTTACAATCTTGCTTTCAAGAGTTAATTTTTTTCTTTTTTTATGATAGACTTTAATTGGAAGACCCACTCTCTTATCCATCACAGTGGGATAATTACCTATGTAATTTTAAAAAATACCGATTATAGATAATTGAAATTATTTTGGAGAATTATTCTAATTTAATTGAACCAATGGTGATGTTTTTCATATAATTCAATAAAACCCACTTTTTAGTGATTATTGAATTTAATAAATGATGGCCTTTATTCATGAGTAAATATTATAATAGTACAACTAGATAATAACTAAAATTACATTAATAAATAAGAATTATATAATATAAAATGTATTCTTATTTTTATCTTCTAAGGGTTTTTGTTTTAAAAAAAATGTACGTAGTAAAATAGACTTAAATAACAACAGTTACCTCAATTGATACAGTAATAAAAGTTTCAATCAAAAATAATAATATCACATTAAAAATAACAAATAACGTAAAAAATTGATGTCAAATTGATATATGATACTAACGAATATTTTCATGATGAATATATAGATGAATGATTAAGGATTTGATTTTCTATATGATAAATAATTGAGTCTTCGGAATGATATGATATTCAAAATAAATGATTTTAGATAACTCCTCATGAGAAGACGCTCCTAAATATAGAAGAATATCATAATGGTGGTATTTTCTTATATATTCATGGGTTTACTAGTTAAAATGTTTAGGTCGTGTTGGGTAAAGGATGGGTCCATTTTTTAGGGATCGTGAAGGTACTTTTCACAAATAAACATTATATAATGAATAAGAAAAATAATTTATGATAGAATATTGATTCAATGGTGAGAAATAATATAGATAAAATTTATATAGCAATATAATTCCATCATGAATTCTTCTTCAAAGTTTTTATTATGATACTTTTGGTTACAAAAACTTATTAAAACCATTTTTCGATATTTAACATTACTGTGGAAACTATGTTTTTACAACGAAATCTCAATTTTATTGTTAAAAAAATAAAATAAATTTCAAAATAGTTTCCACATATAGACTACAAAACTAAAATATATATTTTTGGATTAAATTTATAACCTGTATATAAATTCATATTAATATAATGATATGTATTTTATAAATAATATATTATTTAAAACTATATTTTTAAGCCCAAAATTATTTAGTGTTGAATTATACAAAAAAATTATATTAATTTGATGATTTTAAAAATTTCATAGTAAATATATATATTTAATTAAATTAATATTATTAATTATCAAAATTTAGTTGAAACTATTAATAAAATACACAGTATATTAAATATCAATTATTTAAAAAAATGGATTATTGATTTTAAATTAAATTAATCAGATCACAATAAAATTTAACTTCTAAAAAATAAATTTTCTCAATAAATTTGTTTTTTATTTATTTAGTAACATAATAATAGATAAAATCACATTTAGTAATAATATTAATGTCACATGTGACAAAAAATAATAATTATTAATAAATAATTTTAATTAATTATATTATATTTTTTAACGTGATTTTTTTAATATTTGGTAAATATATTATTTAATTGTTTTTAGAAAAAATTAAAAACATCAATATATTTAGTGGATAGAATAATGTCAAATGATCATATCTTCAATAACTATATTCCCAATGGGAATATATCCAATGTTCATATGTCCAATTGATGTACAAATATAAATCATATTAAATTCCCATATATTGGAAGACATAAATATTTAAACTCATTCATCATATTCCTTAATTACTAATTTCAAAAAATTTATCAAATTCCCTACATGTTGTTGTATTCAGGCCATTACTATTGATGGAATTACCTTTGAGAGAGATCACGGTGAAGTGAATTTCAATTTTACTGTATTTCTTGGCTGGTTTAATTTCATTACAAGTTTTACACAACATGTTTGATTTATATATAGAGTATTCAATTTCCATTTTTATGGGAATAAATAATTCTTTTTTTGGTTTGAAATTTCATGAATAACAATTTTTCAATCATATTATTTATATAAATTGAAATACTTAGTAATTTCTTGTGGTGTTATATCCAAAATCATCCTTATTAATATATTGATTTAGTAATGATATATATTTTATGTTGTTGTAAATATCCATATAGAAATATATGAAATGAAACAATGAAAATAGTTATTGATTTGGAGCCTTGGTGGGTCAGGAGATGTTTTGGTTAATCTTTTAGGCTTTATGAAAATTTTGTGTCCATTTTAAAAGGGGTTATTGTTTATTGAAGATAAATGGAGACCATTTTTTCACTCTTGGAAACTACATGAATTTAAAAAAATTCACAAAAGTGGATAATGATTAAGGCACACTGTCATGAATGAGACTGAGATTCCATCCAACCCGACACTCGAGCCAGTCCAAGACATAGCCCGAAGGACGATCCGGGTCCCCACAGTCTGGGAACTAGTGTCGAGAATCAATGAATAAAAGTGGTATTGGTTTAAACCAAGATGAAAATCACAATGAGTATATTATTAAATAGTAAAATATGAAAAAATAGAAAAACAACCAACTAAATCTGAAATAAAGAAGCAGCTCATTTAGTTACAAGATATAACATAACAGACTGAAAAAAAAAACAATAAAACCTAAATTACATCCACATGATCTCTAGGTGACCAATTGGTAACCACAAACCACAAGACCAGCAATTTTCCAACAAAGAGCTTTTGAACATATATCCTAGATAAGAAATGGAACCTTAAAATGAAATAATGGATAAGAATGAGTATTGAGATTCTCCGAAGTGATGCCAATGATAAACCACTAAATCCAAGTTTTTCTTTTCCCAGAATAGTCATTTAACACCAGTTTGAAGTAATGTTATTAAAATATGGATTTCAACATTATTTAAACAACACCATTTTCCAATTTCATAATCCAACGCACACCACATATCATTTCCAATACCAATTTACATTTTTTAATAAATACCTATAACAAAAAATAGGGTTGTG
Organism: Viscum album; assembly: GCA_963277665.1. Lineage (NCBI taxonomy): Eukaryota > Viridiplantae > Streptophyta > Magnoliopsida > Santalales > Viscaceae > Viscum > Viscum album. The sequence goes on along the minus strand of OY728156.1, from coordinate 1,129,042,608 downwards.
TTGAAAATAAAAAGTTAAAAGTTCGTGATTGAAATAAGCATAGATAAAAGTAAACAATCAATACAAATAATAACCATGGGAGAACCATAGCATCCCTAGAAAACCTCTAGACGTACTTAGTTCAGAACCACATACCGACGTATAGTGAAGCCCTTAATTCAATTACCAACATGCTCTTCAACCTTAGCCACAATAGTGACATATCCTACATGGCCTATCTACAGCTCCTGGAGGGCACAATCCCGTCCAATTGGTTTTGGTAATAAACCATCACATGATCAACAAAAAATATTACCAAGATCCCATGGTGGTAGTAATAATATTGTGTATTTAGGAGGCCTACCCACAAGTGACTCATCTTACATGCCACCAACACACATTCCTTCCATAAAAATGGATACCAATATATGATAAACATTGAAGGGAAATCCATCCTATAAGGGTTCCCTATATATGTACATATATTTTTTCATCATTTTAAGGTTCTAAACATTCCATCTTAACATATAAACAATTAAATAATTCCAAAAAACAAATCATGTTTTCAACCGGACATACATATTCTCCAAACCACAGTCGATTCTATGTTCAAGGAAAAACATCTTTCTTGAGTTGTAAGTGAAAAACAGGTCATTATATTAACATAACAAAATGCCTTTACAAAAAAATCATGAAAACACTACTTTTAAATTTAAAATACCAAATGCTCACTTAAGAAACCTATTCACTAAACATAAACCACGATACAATTAGGTATACAATATAGATTCTATTTTTAACCATTTATTGAAACCACACAAAGAACCAAACACCTTTTAGATGAGATGAACCATTTATGAAACAAAGTATTCAATAGAGATATGAATTAAAAACACAATATTAATTTGAAGACACATCCACATATAAACATAGTGTACCCATGGATGTTCCAACATCCATTGGATAAAAAAGATCCAAAGAAAAACACAATAACCATTTCCAAAAAATTACCAATTTTCTTAAGTCCTAATATAACCCACAACCTTATTTAGAAAAAAAATTCCATTAAATCATTAAAAACATTTCAATAACATTTTATAAAATTTAATAAGAAATAAAATTACCAAACCATAATCCCCAAACCAATTTCACAATCAATAATAAACAAGTATTATATTTTTGTAGAACTCCCAATTCCACATTGAAAAAACTATTCCATTTGAAAAAAAAACTAGGATCCATATACATAATAGATTTTCACAAATAAATGATAATACATATTTTATTAAAACAAATCAATTCAAAAACACTATAATATGGATAGAAAGGGTTTTATAGAGGTGAGAATCAATTTCATCAATTTATTTTGAAATCCAAGCATAACAAAAATGGACTTGGAAAGAAATACATGGAAACTCATACCTAAAACGTGAGAAGATGGGACAAAACTTCAACCATAGTAATATTAGGGCCTTGAGGATGTTCTTCGTGCCCAAAATAAATATAAAAGTGAACCAAGACAAAACCCTATACATTAGGGTTCGACCTAGGGAAGACACCTTATAGGAAAACCAACAAATTAACAAGGGAATACAATGAGGAAGGAAAACAAACCAAAAAAACAAAGAAAATTCCTTAAATCCAAATGATAAGAAACCCTAGATAATTGTTGGAAAATAAAGAGGGTCTATATGGCCACCTTCGTGAGCCAAAATGAGAGGGAGTATAGGGGGGCATGGTTAGTGCAAAATTGGGTGATATATAATGGAAGGAAGAATGTTTTTAATGAAATAGAACGTACACACAGTTTTCCAAACCATGTGGTAACCATGAAAGCCTCTCTTACTAATGAAGAAATAGTGCATAGTTACCTCGGACCTACCACATGACCATGCACTAGCTGTGCAGTCTGTTTTGTCCAATTTACACTTACTGTAATGTTGGGCCACATAGATTCTAATAACCATGTGGAAACCGTTCTACAAATATAAAACCACCCAAAAACATAAAAACCCAAAAATTACATATGGGAATCAAACATGAACCTCAACCAATAGACCTAAGACCAATATATGTATAAAATAAGAGACTATATAAGGTTGGGGTGTAAAAATTATCCCCTCCATAGAAACATTATTCCCCCAGAAAGTCACTAATCCAAAAGCCTATCTATAACACCCCAATATATCATAGTATGTTAATCTAATATAATAGCTCATATTGCACACAACACAGACCTGGCTTGCGTTTTACGCAACATTGAATTTATGTGAAACAACACATTAATATTACAATTATTTAAATAAATATATTTATTTATCTGTTAAATATTGTGATATAAATAGTATGAAAATAAATTATTTATAATGTCTTCATATAAATAAAACATATATATATAAAAATGAATATTTTTTTATAATATATATATATATATATATTGAAATACTATTTTTTAGAAATAATTATGTTTTATGTCCTTCCTTGAAAAATAATAAAATTATGTTTAGACACTCCTAATAATTGAATTTGGTAAAATAGTCCACATTTTTTAATTTGGAATATCAAAACTATCTTAGGGAGATTTGTTGATTTTTTCTGAAAAAAATTAAACTTTTGATGAATAGTGGAAGATACCAAATTTTAATTGAAAAAAAAAATTATTATCGAAATAATTTATAGTGATAAATTATAATTTTGAGTGGTTTTAAAGGATAATTAGATTATATTTTTATCATTTAATATAACTTTTTTCATTATAGATAATTTCACATTTAAATTTTACATAAACACATGTCAATCTTTTGATAGTTTTTACTTCTAAAAAACAAGCTTTTTTTACAATGAGAATTAATGTTATATAATTTACTGCAACATTTGTGTTTTGAATTTGGGAAAATTAAATCCATATTTGGAATTAAAAGGTCCAAATTGTGTAAATAGGTATCTTTTATTTTTTTCGTATTATGAATATGAGCGTTAGTAATTATTTTTATTTACCATGGTTAATGGAAAAATAAGTTAACTTAGGGTACAAAATTAATATAAAACTACCATAAAGCATGTCATAATACTATTAGATGAAATTTATTCGACCAAGAAGATCCTTAGGCTAGACGTTTGGCATTTGGGGAAAACGCGGGTTTGATAATGACATGTTATAAGAATTAATTTAAAGTAAAGATAATTATAACATAAACATATATCTTTTACTAAATTTATTTTAATAAAGGGTTATATGACTGATCTATTTGAATATAAAAATTCATAAGAACACTAAAAAGATTTTATAAATCATGGTATTATATATTTATTTTTTATAAATTTAATATTTAAATTTATTTATGAAACAACAATGATGTAGTATTTTCCATATTAATGAAAAAGTCAAATAAATGATATTATAAATATTAAAATAAATATAATTTGAATGTTTTGATACCATAAAATTATTTTATGGATTAAATTTACATATTGGGGTTGATTAAATTAATTTTTTAATGGAATCAAGTTTTCATGACTTTAACAAAAATCAATTACTAAATAGTGTCAAAATTCACAGAAATGAGTTTTTAAAACAAATACTACATTATTAAATGATATAAAAATTCTAAAAACATAATATTCATCAAATGAAATATCAAATGATAAAAATTTCATTAATGAAAAAATTAATTTTAATTTATTTGGAATATCAAAATTATCTTAGTGTGAATTTTTTGTATTTTTCTGAAAACATTTAAATTTTAATGAATAGTGAAAATAACAAATTTTAATTTAAAAAATTTATTTAATTGAAATTATTTATATTGTTAAATTGTAAATTAAATTAGTTTAAAGTCTAATTAGATTCTATTTTTTCAATTAAAATAATTTAGGTCATTATATCTAATTTCACATTTAAATTGGACATAAGTACATGCCATTCTTTTGATAGTTTTAACTTCTTAAAAACCCACTTTTTGGTTTTGACAATGAGAATTAAATTTAAATTAATTAATAAAACTTATTTTGTTTTGAATTTGGAAAAATCTATTCCATTTTTTGAATTCTGAAGGTCTAAATTTTGTAAATAGCTAACTTTTTTTGGACATTATGAATACTAATTTCAATAATTATTTTTATTTACCATGGCTAAAGGGTAAATCTGGTAAATAAAGAAAAAATAATAATATATAACTATGTAAAACATGTCTTAATCCTAGTTGATAAAATATATTCAACCATTTGCATTTTGGCTAAATTTTTGGAATTTGGGGACCACTTCTGTGTGCTTATGACGTGTTATAATAATTAATTTAATGTAAAGATAAGTACCACATAAACATATATATTTTAATAAATATATTTTAATAAAGGGTAATATGAATGTTATATTTGACTATAAATATTCATTGTAAATCTAAAAAGGTTTTCTAGATCATGGTATTTTTTGTTTAATTTTTAGACATTAAATAATTACCTTTATTTATGAAACAACAATAATGTAGTATTTTCTTTATTAATGAGGGAATCTAATAAATGATATTATAAATATTAAAATATTTATAATTTTAATGATTATATGAGATCCAAAAATTGTATGGATGACATTGACATATTTGGTATGATTTAATACCTTTTTTCGTAGGAATCAAGTTGTTATTACTTAAAAAATCAATTACTAAATAGTGTCAATATTTTCATAAATGAGTTTTCAAAACAAATAATATTTTATTAAAGGATTTAATAATTATAAAAATAATATATTTGGACAACAGATTTAGATAATGATAAATATTTCATTAATGATCCACTTTAGGACCACTTTTCATGTTATAGAAACTAAAATAACCCTATTGTATAAAAATAAAAGAAGGCATGGTAAGAATTAAACTATTTAACTAAGGGTTAATCCCAAAATATAAGGATAATATTATGATATAGACATGTATAAAACTTATTATTTGATATTATTGCGACCCATCATCAAATTAGCCTCGAAATTAATAATTTTGGAGCTGTTAGAAACATAAAATTGTTATACAATAAATTAATATTTCATATTTTTTCTATAGTGCATGTCACCTCCCTTATAAATACGCACATACCATTCTTTTTAATTCACATCCCCAAACAAATTTTTCTTGGCCTAACCCTTCACAAATCTCCTCCCAACATCGGTACCTTCATATTAGGGGAAAAAATTTTGGCGAGAAGCTAAAATAAGGAGTCCTTTTGTTCAAATAAAAAAAGACACCCCAAGAAGAGGTAATCATTTTATCCCTTCTTTCAAAGTTCATTTCATCATATACTTCATATTTCTAAGTTGATACCATAATAAAATAATTAAACAGGTATATAATATATTATAAGATGTTTTTAAGATTATGGGGCAACCAGATTCCTCTTTTTAGCAATCCTATTAAATATAATACCACCATATGTGCATACATATGACTTACCGTCTTCAAGCCATGGTGTTAATTTTTTTTCATGTATGAATTATTTATATGTGTATAACAATGTATATAATTGATTTAAATAATAAATAAAACATTATATATTTTATTTAAGATTCATATTCCATCCAATTCCATTCCATTTAATAATTAAAGATATGATATTGTCGCTCGTTTGTACATATCACTTACCGTCTCCGCGACACGATGAGACTCATCTTCCATGTTCACCATAAAAAATTGATTATAAAAAAATATATTATTAATAATTGAATAATATATGAAATAATATATCTACTATAACTATATATATATATACATATATTTCATTCACTTACTTTCATTCAATATGATAAAAAAATGGAAATAGTGATTATGCATACGTATGACTTACCGTCTCCATAAATGATGTATTACATTTCATATATCTATCTATCATAAATATTTATATTCTGAATATATATTATATTTAAATTATTTTTTATTCACTATACATAATTAAATCATTATATAAATAATACGATAAAAAATAACATGTTTAAACAAGTATAATAAAGAATGTGATTATTACCCAAAATGTTACATAAACATAGTCATTATTATTAAATGGGTATTATAAAGTAATAAATGAATATTGTATGCTATCATATATATAAATATTGTTCTAGTATAATCTAATAACATACAATGTTAATTATACATGATGTTAAATGTACCCTCGACCCAAGGAAAGTAAAAGGTAAGGGTTAATTCACCAATCTCATTATTATCCGAGATTGTTATATGTATATATTTATAGGGACATATTTATCATCCATGTTCATGTTCAATAAAAATGGTTTCCAATGGAATATTTTAATGTTTTTTGGAAGGGAATATTTTACAAGATCACCATTTAGATTTTTTTTAATTATTTATTTAATGTCCATGTTTTCAAAATGATTTTTAATGACTTATTTATATGTACAAGTTTGTTTTAAAATGTCAATACCTTTAAAAACATTAAATTTTGAATCAAACACATTGATTAAAAACCCACATTTAAATTAATTCCTTTATAAAATTTGTGACATTTAATTTTTTTCATGGAAAATGGATGTTTCTCTCAAAGAGTTTTGCTGATTATTTTCAACTATGTCAACATCATTTATTTTATATTGTTCTTGAATGAAGTTGTTTAATTATAATAAAATATTCCATAATTTATTGAATGAGTTATGATATGATTGATTATGGAGGTTCAATTTTTTATAACATTTATGGTTTATGGTTAAATTATTGAAATTATTTATTCTAGTTTTAATATAAATGTTAATGTTATGTTTCATCTTATTCATATGGGGAATAGATTGGACTTAGTAAGTGACAGGTGGGCCCTAATATATCCCATCGATGCATAGGTAGGTTTAATGAGATAAAATAGTGTCTTGGAATAAGGCATTGACAAACTATTTGTAAATGGTCTTGGCACAAGGCCTTAATGTAATAGTTAATGTGTCTAATATTATGCATTCCTTCATTATGAAATTAGATATTAAATATGACTGTTCGACTAGTAGAATATCCATGTGCATGTTTATATGGTAATGTTTGATTTATTTTTACCATATTATGTTCAAGTTTATGTTTAAAATATTGTAGTTTGTTTATTCATCTTGCCTTAAATTTTTATAGCTTCCTCTAAATTATTTACCCTTATTGAGCATATGAGCTCACCCCTTTCTAATGTTTTATTTTCCCAGGATTCCAAGAGGTGTACTATAATTGATATGAAGGGATAGGCTAAAATAAAAATTTTGTTATCAAAGGATTATTTATTTTTTTGTTTTATGGTTTAATGTGCAACCAGTCATTCTTGTATGTATTCTATTTTCCATGATTTCTAAATTGGTCGGTCCTTCGGGTCTTGATTTTTTGTTATCATGAAAATGTATTTAAATAGTACATCAAATCCAAGGTTTTGGGGTCGAGGATTTACACGATCATATCTTGAGTCCTTTCCCATAAAAAACTAAGTAAGCCATTGAATCCTAGGATGATAATTCTTTCTCTATGTCAAAACCGACCAATTCAAGATTAAACAGGAGCCCAATGTTGCGGGGAGGACATGAGAGGGTTATACCCACCACAAGATCCCAACTCGCTTGAGAAACCTGAAAATCCCAACAAACCACCCCTCTATGGGGGGGCAAGGCAAGAACACCCAATCTGAACATACCCAACTTCTCACACTAAGCAAACAGTAGACTTACCACAACTAGGAACTAAGGAAGTCTTAACCCAAAATGATTCGACTCTCTTCTCATGAGAAAGAAAATCTCACCACATGGACTCAAACTGAAAAACCTACCACGCAATAACCCAGCACACCAAAATATTGGATTGGGGAAACTCCCAACAAGTACTAACAACCCTCTGCATAAGGGAAAACAACATCTCTATTATAACAAAAAAAAATCGCATTCCATCTATAACTCCGAAAAATATGGAAATCCATGAGAATAAATCCTCCAAAACCCTAATAGTGGACAGAAACTGCCCAAACCCTTCCTCTTCCCAATTCCCAAACATCTCTACAAATGATCATAATAATAAAAAACAAAAACTAATAAGAACACATCCATCCTCATACAATAACCTCTGAATCATCCTGCACAAGATCCAAACACACCTCATGCATAAGAGATACTACAAAAGGAACACACAAATGAGTAAAACTTCTTGGATTACAATATAACAAGTCTATCACACCTATAAAATGTTATGATTAACCTACGATTATTTAGAATAAAAATCAAGTAATATTTAAATGTTTCCATCCAAGCACGGAAAACACGAATCTAGATGACACCCCAGACACCCTTGGCATCCCCAAAATATGGGTGAGGTTCCCCCCAAGAACTATGGTTGGGGAACTAATGACCAAAGCATATTATCCCTCACAATTAATCACTATAAACCTCTGATCAAAACATCATTTTTATGGAATGATTCTCACAAGTCTTCTCTCAGTGAACCAAACATCCCCAAATAGAGAAAGACATTGGAGGGATGCGATGATGCGGCATGGAATGTCAGAACCGTCCATACCGATGGCACACAAGAAATTTTTCTAATAAACTAGATTTTAGATCCAACAATGATAAATTATTATATATAAGATCCTCAGTTATGTGCTCCTCTTTATATGGGAAACCCTCACAGAAGTCAACCACTACCAAATACACCCGGGATTCAAACAATAATGAGACGTCCAAACTCTACTAATCCAAAAATAGACCCTAAAAAGCTAAATGGAACCAAATTTAACAACCTCTAGAGTTCCCAACATCTCGAGACATGTTTTACTTCCATCAACCACTCAACTACCTCTAACTGACCTCTATCACCTAGAAAGATGGAAACAACTAGAAAGAACAAAAAATTGTGATTGAGTCATTGAAATCATTAGGGAAATTTCTATGATGTATACTCTAAAAACACAAAGAACATAATCCAAGGGTAACATAAATCCAAAATAGAATCGAGAAGAACATCTTGAGCCAAGACAATGGGCCCATAATCCAATCAAATACCCACACAATAATAATACACTATTCAAAATTCACATTCCCCATTCAATTTTCAAACCACCATATTCTAGGGATATTTACCAAATAAAAATTACAATTTTTCAAAAATAAAAAACCCTTCCCAATGAAATCCAAATTTCACAAAATATTCCTCTCATTCAAATCCATTCTAGAAAATCAATGAAAACCCTTATCTATATTCAAAAAATCACCAATGGATTCCTATAAACCATCATATGTGTGCCCATACACTTCCATCCATGCATTCCAATATGCACATCCCACACACACATCCACAGACATGCGAGCATACTTATAAAATACTATGGGCCACACCCAATCCACATCCATAGAAAATCCAAACACCCTCTAAATTCCTAATCCCAAAAAAAAGTTAATTTAAAATCCGATTTTCTAATTTAAAACCATTTGAATAAAAAACACCATTTTGGAATCCTTTTTTCATTTCAACCCTATTTTAATTTTAAAATTCACACATGTAATAATTGAAACAAAAAACGAAACACAACAAAAAATGAGATACAAGAATAAGGGACAAGTGCCTATGCTTAACCTAATGACATGGTAATGATCAATAACCCATGTAAGGAATAACACTAAGAGGAGCTTAAAAAATGTTCCTAGACTCCACATTGGTCACTACTCAATGTTAAGTCAACAAATAACATAGTTATTCCTCTATTTTCATCCCTCAATCCAAAACATTGTCAACAAATCAAACCCTATAATAACCCTGGTAACTCATACATCGTCATGAATGGTGGTGATCAAGAACCAACCCATAAACTACCTCATAAGCCCCGATAATCCTAATATCGAACTACCCTAAATACCAAATTTCTATGACCTCCTCTAATACCATTTTTTTATGAACCATAATAGGATTCCATCAATCCCAAAACCTGATCCAGTATGAGACGTGGGTCAAGAGAATTTGTGATCCCCGTTCACTAGAAACTAGTGTTGGGAATCAAAATGTACAAGTTGGAATGAATTATGTCATGAGGAAAATAACCATGGCCAAATAAATAAATTCTAAAAAATAAAAATGCATGAAAACTACCAAAAACATATCAACTAAATGATCAGTTGATTTAGTTGCAAGATACAACTAAAAAAACCGAAAACAAAAACAAGAAATACTAAACTGCTTCCAAAAAATCTCTATGTGACCTCTTGATAAAAACCAACCATAACACCATATACACTATAATAAATAGTAGATTATATATAATCTTGGATAAGAAAAGGAACCTATAATGGAAAGATAGGATATGCATGAGCAAAAAGATTCTAAGTAGATATACTAATGATAAACCACTAAATCGATGTTTTTCCTATCCCAAAGCTTTCTATTAACACCAATTTGAAATACCTTAATTGAAATCAATTTTTAACCTTTTTTTAAACAACACCGTTTTCCCATTTCAAAATCCAACACACCACCAATTCCATTTACAAAGCCAATTCCTTTTTTATAATTAAAATACATAATAAGGAAAACCAATAATGTTCTAAAAAGAAAAAAATAAATGGTTAATGTTAGAAATATGTATAGTAGAAAGTAAACAAAAAATACAAATAATAACAGTAGGATAGGATAAACATTGCTAGAAGTTCCCTGGACATAATCAGTTTGGAACCAACTTATAGGATATGGTAAATACCTTATGTCAATGACTAACTACATGCTCTTTCATAGCCTCACCAGTGTCGCATCCCACCTGGAATATCTACAACTCTAGTATGGTACTAACCGATCTCATTGAGCCTAGTAAGAAACTATTACTCAGTCATTTAAAATAAGACCATGAACCCAAGGTGGTAATAATAATATTGTGTATGTTGGTGGCCAACAAACAGATGAATCATCATACATTCCACCAACACACTTTATTTACTCAAATAGGTACTCTGGAATATGATAACCCTTGAATGGAAATCCCTCTTATAAATGTGACCCATATTCATACATACACATTATGCACAATTTAATGGGAAAATTTGTCCATTGAAACATATAAACAAAAAAACACTTAAAACAAACATTTCAGGTTCCATCCTGGCATATAAATTTTCTGAAACACAATACATTCAATTTTCAACACATACAATGCTTTTCAGATGGATGTTCCAACATTTTTTCATCTTAACATAAAAAAATTCCTCTATAAAAACATCATAAAAACACCTATTTTACCATTATAGTTTCATATGGCCCCTTAATCCACATGTTCTCCAAATACACACCAAGATAAAATCTAAAATACAATCTAAGATTGATTTTTAAAATATTTTTAAAAACAACAGAAAGGTCCTACAAACATTTAGAAGACAGGAACATTTTAAGAAACCAATGATTCTAATGAGTTATCAATTCAAAACACTATATTAGTTTGAATAAACATCCATGTGTGCACCTACTACACTAATGGATGTTCCAACATCCATTGGCATAACAAATATCCACTAAAACACTAAAAAACCATTTCCACAAAAATTCCAATTTTTTTAATACCATATCCAACCAACATAAAACAATCCCTTAAAACGAGTACAACCATTACAGAAAATTTTCACACATTTAAAAATCAATATAATTACCAAAAAATACACAAAGTAAACATGTTCATAGATAAAAAATTTCTATAATAACATAAAAAATGGTTAAAATTCATAGAAACCACAAATTTCAAATTAAAATAACTATTTAATTTCAAACCACAACCAAGGATCCACATTGCTTGACCAATCACAAAAATATCTTTTGAAACCTAATTTTAACAAAAACAACCAATTGAAAATGATATAATATGTTAAGATAGTGTTCCACAATTGTGATAATCAACATTATATTTTTAATTAAATTAAGAATCATCAAATGAAATTCCATAGAAATAAAATACATAAAAAAGCCTACCTCAACCTTGAGCGGATGAGACTAAACTTCAACTAGAGGATGATTAGGGACATAAGGATGATCAACATACCCTAAATGAAAATAATGACAATTTAAGCACAAAACCTTTCAATTAGGATTCAACATAGGGAATAAAAACCATATGAAAACCATGAAAAACATAAGGGAAGGGAAAGAGGATGGAAAATAACCCAAAACCCTTAAAAATATCATAAATTAAATGGATGGGAAACCCCATATGAATGTAAGAAAATAAGGAGGGTCCCTATTCCACCATTGGTGTGCAAAAATAAGAGGGATGAGAGGGGGAATGAGTTGGGGAAAATTAGGGTGAGAGAGAAAGGCGGGTAGAATGTTTTTAATGACCTGGGACATCCACATGGTTTGGCTGCATGGTTTTCCAAATTGTGTGGTAACCTTATATACCACTATTCCCAAACAAGAAATTGTGAATAGTTACCAGGTACCTACCACATAGTAGTGTGATAGTCGTGTGATCAGTTCCACCCAACCTGAAACTGCTGCACAGTCGAGCCGCACGGTTACTACTAACCTTGTGGTAGGCATGATCTGCATGAAAAACCACATGAATACTCCCAAATAAAAATATTTTAATGTGAATAAAATCATAAATTCAAAGAAGAGACTGAATAATAATAAAAGGATATAATAAGAGAGTATTTTTGGTCTGGATGTGACACTTTCAGTATAAAAAACAATGTGAAATTACCCAAAAAAATCATTTGAGAACCTCAAGTGGAAAAAATAATCATTTCACATGGCTCAAGAAGTATGCATCCAATGAAATTGTCTTCATTACAAGAAACATCATTCTAATATAGTGGGAACATGGTTTGGAAAACATATTGATCAAATCAATCAATTTAAATTTAAATGCTTTGAATCTACATTAATTGATATTTAGTCCCACGAATTTAATGTTTACTCTTATTATTATTCATGGAAATTGATCTTATGGGATCTAAAGGACTTCATTAAAAATTATACCATCATAATAATAAGTTATTTATGGACCATGAGAGATCATATTTTGGAAATTATATATTGGTGGTCATTTTCCTTCTTTTCAACATGTTATTATTAGATCTCTACTACTTCAATGGAATGAAAAGATAGAATAAGTGTGTGGTTTTTAGAATTGATGAGCTATTATTGGTTTTGTTTAATACCATCAAAAGATCTATATTTACTGGAAAATATTAGCGAGATCATTCATTAATCATCTATAATGATATCTTTCATTCTCAATAGGATATTGATCGTTTTTATGAATATAATTATTTAACCCATATGGAAAGAAGTTTTAAATATAATCCATTATATAAGAATTATTGAAGAATATTATAAAAATTTAATCAACTTATTAATCTATTTGTTCTTTATATCATTTTGATTAGATAACTAATGAAAACAACATAGGTTATTGGTCAATTTTTTCAAGAATGTTTCTTCATTGATATGAATTTCTAGAGGATTTCTTTTGAAAATGAACATGTGTCATTGATGTGTATTCTGTCTAATTTAAATTACATGTTTATTTTCTTCTATGATATCTATTTAATTATATAATTTTTTATTTTTCCTTAATTATGATTTGTATGAATTTTTTCAAGGATGAATTCCAGTACATGATACAGACCCACCATTTTAGATCGACAATTCTTATGGATATGTTGTAATATCTGGTACATTCATTAAAATATATTACCTTCCCATTTGTTTGTTTTATCTTTTATTCATTTAATAAAATATAATTTGGTTACAATATGTTATTTTTAAATTCATGAACATTAGTAAAAAGTATTTTTTGATCAATGAAGGTCAAATAAACACATATGATTCTAAAAATATTATGGATTTTATATATTGATAGTTTTCTATAACTGAGGATCATAGTTCAGTGTAATCAACCCACTGTTATTATAATAATTTATTGGAATGAGGTATTGGCATCTCCAAATAGGGTAAGCCTACATTAAATTGATAATATGATTTGAATATAAAGTGATTATTATTATATTAATGAACCTATAGTCATATTTAATTAATGGGATAATGCTTAATTTTATGAAATATTGTATATGAACAACTTCCCCTATATACATATATTTTTTAGAATGATATATTGATTTTTAAATTATTTTTCATAGATACACTATCAAACCTGGTATGAAATTTTGATCACATGTGCGCACACATAATTTTTATGGATTATAACAATATGTTAAATTCTATCAATACTTATTATTTTCCAAAATATGATATATATCATTTCACTTAAGTATATATTTTTATTGATATTATGTGTACTATAACATTTTCAGTACATATAGTGGGGGAGTGCACACTACATGAAATAAGGATGATGATTTAATAAGGCCTATGTCGTGGGTAGGAAAACATTAAAAATGGATTTTTGGGTGAAAGATCTAGGGAAAAAGACCATGTATATGTTGAATAGAATGCTTATATATTTACAATGGGATTTATAGTTTCATATAAAATCTATTACTAGTTTATTACTGTTAGTATGTTTAAATTCTTTACAGAAGATGCTGATAAATATGAAATTTTATTAAAAAGATGATTGCATGTATCATGTTCTACTGACTCCTAGTGGTATGATAGTGACAAGACCACTAAATTCATTGTGGAATATTTGTGACGTATTCATCTTCCCTTATACTAGTCCATGTTTATTGTTTTATATATGTTGTGACCATTATTCAATCATACAGTTGAAGTATTTTAAACCACTGTTCGTAGAATATTGATAGGAAAACAACCACTCTATACATTATTGATTATAACTTCTGAGTTATTGGTCTTTTTATTTTATGTGTGTGATGTTATGTATTTTATATTAACAATTTAATAAGAATATCACATCCATGTAGACTGTATATTACATGCTGGGTAGTAGACCATGTTACTGGTGTCTGACTATGTTTTACTTTAATCCTACCTGGGAAACGAGGGTACAAGGGTACCTGGGTAGCAATAACTTGTTATATATTCAATTTGGGGGGTTTCCTATATTGGGTTACCATGTTTGGGGTATCTTATTTACAATATATTAATATTTATCATGAATTTGATATGTGTGGAGTTTAGTTAATGATATTTTCATACTGTGAAAGTATATTTGGTTATTTTGTACCAATTCATATAGTTGATATGCTTTTTTCTTCTAACTCCAATTGTATACTTATTATAATTTTCATTATTAATTATAGACTGAGATCTATGATTGAGGGTATAGTCTCCCCACATTTCCCACATAGAATTAAAATACTAATAAGTAGCATATGGAGTACAATGATGTGTGATATGTGTGATTTAGAAATCCTTATTGAATTGACTGATTAATTAAGGTATTAGATAACATGTCTAATTTTTCATTTTTTATGGTGTATGCACATAGGAAGAAATGTAATGTATTATTTACTAGGAATAGGAATAGTGTCGTTTATTTTAAAATTCATTATTAAAGGATTTATAGAATACCATGGAATATGATTTATGTTTGTGGATTCAAATTTTTTGATCATTTGTATTCACATCTTGTGACACTCATTGATTTTGAGATTGTTTTTTATATAGATTATAGGATTTAATTTATTATAATGGTAAATTTTGAATATAATATTCTACCCATAGATTCATTATTAAATGTGTATTTCTAATATGATATTTTAATGATGATGGATAATCAACTGTTCTGACTTAAATAATTATAAAATCTTTTTATATATGAGTTTGAGATCACATTTTTTTTGGTTTAACACATATGTGTGACCACATATGATAGAATGTATTTTTTGAATATTGTATTGTGAACCTAGTGGGAAATAGTATAAGTGGATACAATAGTGATGATGGAAATTATGAATTTCGAGATAAATCTGTAGTCCCTCCATGCATGTGTGGTGGGTCATGCCTTGTTATATTTTTTCATGTGTTAAATTCATTTTTTAGAAATATCAGTAAGGTATCCTTTATATAAGATTTTTTAATTTAGGTTCCAACTATGATCTATATAGAATTATTCATCTACAATTTAATTTTACCTTATTTAACATAACAATGTTCTATTTTCTATAATGTCGTCGGAGTAATAGTTGTGTTATATAACATGTGTACAAAGAATCACATAGATGAAATTCTAGGGGTTGAAATCCTATTTGAAAAACTATTGTGTGTTATGTATTTTATATTTTGGGACTATATATGTGTCTTTGGTTACTATAAATGTGCTTCTTCCTAATTCATTGGATTAAAATGAATGAGGATGTTCCTTGTGAAAGGCAGTTTTGGGTTATTTCTTAGGAATGAAATTCATTAATTACATTACCTATAAATAATATTAACACACAAAATTCATAATGTTTATTCCCATATGATTCTTAAATCCTAAGAGTATAGAGTTCTTAAATTTCTTATAATCACAATTCAATGATTATTGTTAATTCTATTTGACTCTAGTTTCATAGAGGGGGAGACTATAGATAATCTGACATATTTACTTAGTTTGAGTATCTCCATTGATTCCTTGTTAAAATCCATGGTGGGAGATATAATGGGGTTAGGTAATGGGTGGAAACTATGTGAACTAAATTGAAACCTATTAAATTGATGGTTAATTCCTGAAATATATAAAAATATGATTCCATTTTTTGTTAGATAACTGTGTGTGATTTAGTTTTTGTTAATAAACGTCTATGTCTGGACAAATAAATAAATTTCATGGATCATGTAATAATTCCAACAATCATAATGAAATTATTTTTTTGTGTAATGTATTCATATAGACATTATAGGTAAATCATTAATGCATGAGCATTCATGTGATAGTTATGCATAAGGATAGTTGAATCATTAGAGACAATGATGTTTTATCTATTTAAAACATCTCATCTTCAATGAATGAACCCAAAAGAGGTTACTGATGTATTTCAAAAATGAATATGGTTCGTGAACACCCTTTTTATTATAAACATGAATATTTTATGATAGTTCAAGGTCGGACGACATAACAATCAACTAGGATATTGAGAAACACCACATGGGTTGATATTGTACCATTTAATATAATATAATGTGTTCTTATATATCCTGGATTATAATTTACTTAGTGATTATCATCATTGTCTAGTATGAATGGATGGTAAGGATCATTAATTTCATTATTTGATGTACATGGTGGGTTTTAGGTAGATTTATTAAATAACTATAGGAATTAAATAAATATACTCATATCATGTGGAGAATCGTCATGTTATTTGTTGAATTAGATCTATTGTAAAATGTGTTGTTTAACAACATAAGGGCGATCACTGAATTATCAATATGACTCTTGATGTCCTTCATGTAATGGACCTAAGAATAACTTTTTCTGCATTGATTTACTAGTTTTTATTTGGTTTTTTTTCTATAAACATGTAATATTTTGTGTGTTAAATCATATAAAAATTACATCCAACTGATGATTAGTCATATCATTTTCTTTTTGGAATATTAATTAAAGCATTGTAGCCTTTGAATATTGTTTTTCAACCAACAATAATGAAATTTTAATTTTGTGAATTATTAATTTATTAAAGATGTTTGATCGATTTAAAATTTTATTTTATTCTTATGTAATCAACATTACTGTTTTTGGAGAATTAGTAGTTGACATTGGAAACCATTATTGTAAGATAGCTAGAAGTATACCAAATGGGGTTTATTAATAAACCTTAATGTTGTGGTTTATTTCTTCCTAATGATCATGATTTCATATACAAACTACTATTTATGTATGTATAAATGAATATATATTTATTACACCATTTTTGGCTACATTCATTGATGGAGATCCATTTGTTCGGCTCATTACTAAGAACCTCAAGGAAACATCAGCATTATCCCATGTCTTGAAATTAACATTGATTGATAGGATTGGATCAAATATTTCATATCACTATACTATTTTAGTGTTGTTCTATATGAAAATAAATGTGCCACGGTGAACCTTCTTCATCATGAGAAATTTTTTAAATATAAATATGTGCATAAATTTTTATGTATGTATTGATCATTTTCTTGATGTTTGAGGAATAAATGTTTTTTTAATCATTTTCAAAATGTTTTAATTGACTAATTATATTTTATCATGATGGATATTAAAATAAATTTGTACATGTGAGGTTTTGGGGAGGTAATTTGGGATTAAACAATATGAAATCATTTCTTATATTGAACAGTAATTATTGGTAGGTGTATTTATCATCTATACAATACATTTCTAGGACAAGTGGTTCTGTGGTGGAATGAATTTCATGATCTATATCATTGTGTGCAAAAATTCCTTGTGAAATTATTTGTTTTATCAATTTATTGTAACCTTAGTGGTTTGGAATATTTTTTGGGTAATATTGTTTCTTTGGATAAATTTAGAGGCATTTTTAATGGATGTATTATTTTTTCATGGCCAAGTGAAAATTTATAGTGACACCTATAAAATTTTGAGAAGACTGGTAAAAAAATAGTGTGGAACATCAATATGGATTCTGGAATAATAATCCTTTTGTCCTTATATGAGAAACTAACTAAGGCCTTAAAATTTCAAATAGTTAAGTAGGAGAATGTTTAATAGACTATGTGAGAA
The DNA here is from genome assembly GCA_963277665.1 of Viscum album. Taxonomy (NCBI): domain Eukaryota; kingdom Viridiplantae; phylum Streptophyta; class Magnoliopsida; order Santalales; family Viscaceae; genus Viscum; species Viscum album. Next base: position 1,129,024,008 of record OY728156.1, on the reverse strand, counting down.
AACTAAATGGATTATACGATTGGTAGTATCAACAAATTTATAAAGAAAAATTTGGAAAATAAATAAAAAAATTTGATCTCAAAATAATTAAGTTCTCATAATCTCCATTATATATCCATGAATCCCATGTAATAATATGTTATTCTTTAAATTTTAGATGCATATATAACCTATCGAATCTAATGGATTCTATAATATTTTACATTCTTTATTATATTTTTTAATATTTTCTAAGGTATTAGATCATATGAATTCTGCCTTTGTGATAATATTCCTATCATTCAATAATATCTTATTAGATCTCCTTTTCATCATTGGAATGGATAAATGGATATGGGTTTTGATGGTTTAATCTGATGAGGTGTTCATTATTTCTAACAAGATCAACAAAAGATATTTCCTCATTGGTAAAACCAAGTGAGATACATCATTTCCCATTGATCACGTTCTCATTCTTCATCAAGAGGGGTGTATCATTGTTCTATTTTTTCAAGGATGAATATTCTATTTATGCCTTATATCTTACAATATATGATTTATAAATTCAACTCGAATAATCAAAATTCTTTATAACCTTAATTTTTTATTTATTGCATGTGTGATCTCATTTAGATAAAGGATTGAAATTATATCTTTTATTGATGAAATTTTTTATGATGTACATGGTTTATAATCATCATAGATAGGTGATGTTTCTTTTCAATGAATATTTTATATTTTCAAGTGTTTCTGGAATGGTATGTTTATTTTTTGTTTTCTTCTAATGATACAAATTAAATATATTAAATTTGGATTAAATTATATCCTTGATGTGGGGATATGTCAAAAATTTAAGGGAGGGGTGAGATATTGGAGTCTATGTGAATTTGGCCTACATTATATCTTGGCAGTAATAATTGGTACATCCTTAGACAAATATTCAATTTTCCATGGGATTTATTTTTCTTTTAATTAATTTTATATAGATTAATTTTTATATAATTAATTACATTAGAATTCATGGGAATGTTTTAATTACAAAAAATTGTGATATGTGAACTCAGCTGTTTTTTTTTTCTAGTACAATAGAATCATGGATCACTAATTCCATGGCTTCATTTCACTAAATGTCAATAAGGGTGTGCATAGTCAATTCTATAATAGTAATTCTCATCAAGATGAAAATTACATATTATCTGTATCTATTTTATTTGTAATTGAATTATGATGTTTGAGTGAGGAAGGGAACCTATCTAAATTTTCAATGGTTGGGGCACATATATAGAATGTGAAATATGTATATATATATATATATATATTATTCTTTATGATTTATTACATTATATATATTTCTTTTAAAATGTGTAGATGACAACATGTTTCTTTTTGGTGGAATTCTAGGATGTGAAAAACTGAACATTACATCTTATTGATAGTTTTCTGGAATTAGTTTTTAATGGATCAACATCATTCTAAACTAATTGGTTGAGTACTGATCATATCAGCAAAATGGTTGATAAAATTTTCATAATATCAAGTCTTGAATGATATAAATCAACATAAATGTTTACAGTGTTACTATTGTGACAAATAGATCCATGGAATGTTTAGATATTTTTCGTTTTTTAAATATATGGAATTACACTTCTGAATCAATTATAATTTATAAATCAAATATATGAGGGGGATCAAAATCTACTTCATTATCTATAAGGGAATTTTTAAAAATATTATTAATTTTATAATAGCTTTGGTTTTTTTGGTTTTTCGTGAATAATTGAATAGTAATTATGAAAATAATATCTAATATAGTAATTGAAAATGTTATAGTATAATTGATGAACAAGAATCTGAATCATACAACAAAATCAAGAGTATAAATTTAATTTTACCTAATGAGTTGAGGGTGGAAGAAGTAAATAGTGTGGATTATTTTTTGAATAAATTACCTATTACAAAAAAGAGCCAAGATATTTTAATAGAATTTTAGATTTGGAAACTATTTGATGTCTCACACATGAATGTTATTTGAGGGGTCTCTTATTTCCATATCAATACTAGTGTTAGGGAAAAGAAAGATTAAAAATATTATTTATGAATTTTTTTGGGAATGGTTTGAAATGATGTGGACATTGGCTCTAAGAGAATAAACTATATATATTCATAATAAGTAAAAAAATTGATCTTTTGAATGGTAGTACAATTTAAGGATTATAATATTGTGGAAAATTTATTTGAAAAAATGAAATAATGCTTAAACAATATTATCTCAATGGAATTACAGATATAATTTTTAGTTAAGATTGGATATAGTTTCACTAAATAATTATTTATGGAGTCAAAATTGGTGTCACTCTCATGTGGTATTTAGACTTCCTTGAGTGAAATAATTATCTCAAACAACAATGATTAATGATAGATTTCTATAAAAATTAGTACAATATTGAGTAGAATCAGATGTTCTCTTGAAGTAGAGTTCTAGATTAATAATATAATGGTATTTATTTGTAGTATATGTGCACTAAATCAATTTTTTGGATGATTTACAACCATAAATTCAACATTTTATGGAATGTAACAGTGAATCAAAATAGTGGGATTAGGAAATGAAAGTGGACGTGAACTCCATTCATGTCCTTGTAAAAAATTGATCAATTGAAGATAATATTATGTAAATAGATCTCAAAAAATAATGTTTTTCCATTCATGAATAAAAAAAATAGTAGAAAGAAATGTTATAAAGAATGATTGTAAGTATCATTGAATTATAAAATAAATAACATGGATTAATTTGAAGATATTTTCCCCTAAAATTAGGATCACAAAAAAATAGATGGTTATTGTAATGGTTTTGAATAAGTTCAAGAATGTTGAATAAGAATATTTTATTTCTAAATTCCATAATATTCCATTAGAGGATGAATAAATAATCCATATATGATAAAGATTATTTGATTTAATAATTACTAATGTTGTGATAATGCTCAATGATGTTTGTAAGAGTTGATTTATAAACACATATAGTAGAACCAATTGTTTTATGCATTTATAGAATATAATACTTTCATAATGTATCAAAAATGTATTTATAGGTACTTCATGATATTTAAAAATTTAATGCTCATGAAAAATCTTGTGTATATTGATAATATAGTTATTTTTGGATGGATGAGAATTTGGAAATGAAATTGAAATTGAAAAAATATTCTTGATGAGGAGGATAAATTTTTTTATAATATGGATAAATAGGGATAGGAAAAATTTAATTTTATTTTTTACATACACCAAATACTTACATATGGTATTATAATGGTTGGGAATTTCATTGTCTATGACCATGTAATCTTTATTGATGATAAATTTAAATTTTATTAAATATAAGTAAATAAGAATACTATAATTAGATATGTACTAGGGGACAGTTTCATATAAGTCTTTAGAAGGATGATTGAAATTAATCATAATCACTAGAAGGACATATATTTATTTTTTAGGTAGTGTTATCCATAAATTCATATCATATTAGATAAAAAAGAATAAAAATTATATGATGTAGACGATCTAGTATCCAGAGGTTTAGTAGGCCATGAACTATTTTATGGAAGGGAAATTATATTTTTGGGGATTGTATGAAATGCAATCAGATGTTATATAATGACATGTATCAATACTATTATATTTTTTCCTAGGAATAAATGTCTATAAGATATATTTTGAGTCTATTGGATATAGTATCATGATCTTCAATGAAATGTTAATATGAATATCTTATCAATTAGTAGAATTATTTATTCATTTTTATTTCTTCCATGTATAAAATAAACTATAAATTTCATTAATAGATGTTTTGGTGCTATGTATGTTTTGTATAATTATGAATATGGTAGGAATATAGATGGAATTGATATTTTTAGAAAAAATTCATTTGTGATGTGCGCTAGTGGGCACATACTGGTTGCAGAAATAATTTTATAATGCATTCTAACTTGAGGATAATATTACATAAATAATATTTTCCCAAAATATGACTTATTAATTCATCATAATTCATGAATGTAGTAAACATGTGGGTTCTCGATAGGCATTTAATTTTTGTATCAATTTTCAGAAATAATTTGAAGTAGTAAAAGACAGAGAAGGTTGTTACAAAAGTTCATGGAATGGAAGTGGATGGTTATATATTCATTTTACTAGAGCCGGTTTATAGTATAATTATATATACTTGATGATATTTATAAATATGTTACATTACTAAGATATCTACGAGGCAGTAGCTGGTTAGTTATCTATATGTTCAATTATGTGGTGTATCTAAAAAAATAGTGGTGTAAATAGATACGTCAATATAACTAATTTTATTATAAATTGGTGCGGTCATAATGATAACAATTTTTGAGATGTAATATTATCATTCTCTACTTATTCTGCATTTTTTGGAAGTTAAATCATAACTGAAAATTATATTAATTTCTACTTCACAATAAAAGAGTTATAATGTCTAATCCATATTGTTAGAAATGGATCAAAACTTACATATTACTCTTTCATAACATATTATTATTTATTTATTTTTTATTTTTCTTCTATTATGTTGTACTAAAAATTATCAAAGGGCGATATAACATTATTTAGATTGAGACTAAACATCTTACTTAATTGGTATTATTACAATATTATGTGGTTTCATTGATCCTTTAAATTTTCTACACATTTTTATGGATTTGGTCTCATTGGTTCATATTTTCATGAAACATTCTAGATACAATGTTGCATGGGTACCCATGACATATCCAACATTTCTAAAAGTGTGATCGAAGTCCCCCTAGTTTGGAAAGTATCAATAGTCATTCATGATTATTTTCAAAGGGTTTAATATCCATCAATAATGGAAACCTGAGTATAAAACTGTTAGAGATTTAAAATATATATAGTATTCCATAAACTCCATAAGGAGTTGAGTAATATAATAATTCTAATAGAAAATACAAATAGTGAATCATACAAATGAAAATGGCATAGTAAACATCATGATGATGTCTCAGAATCCTCAGGTAATAGGTGGCCCACAATTCCCCAAGTACTACCATCAATAAAGATTCCTTGAATTAAAGACATATTCGACTTTCATGTGGTTCTTTCTAATTTAAAGAACCATTAATATATTATTATAAAAAATATGTATAAAAAAGCTTGTGCTTGGGGAACTATAGATTTGCTGGATTCCACATAATGTTACATAAGATGTTAGAAAATCTATTTTAGGATAAAATATAAATATATTTTTTTATTATAAAATAATTTATCATTTTTAGTTGAAAAATGTTTTAAAATTTTTAATATGTATAGTATTACAAAATAGCCTATAATGGAATTTTTTTCTTAATATATTGGAATTAATAACAATATTTTTTAATCCCTATCAAATAATATTGAAATAAAATCCCTAAAACATGTTCATAATCAATGATGTTAGTTTGTTAATCTCTATAGTGAAAATTCACTAATCATTCAATCATCACAGCTCAATGTTTGAAAATGTCTCAATGGATCAGGCCATTTGGTAAGAATCTATCAAAACCACATTAGAAAAATACTGTCAAATTTGGTTTTGTAAGATTAATCATCCTCAACCCATTTCTAAGGGTTTAAGGGTCCTAGAAATACATTCCAATAAACCACTAATTACTATGTATACCTTGTGTTTTCAGATAATCATTAATCATGGAAAAAGAAATAAAATCAATTCAACTCATTTGAATAAATAAAATTTCAAATAGCATGGTTCATATGCAATATCAAAATGATATAATGTTACAATACAATTTATTATTATGATGATATAAGTAATTAACTACACAATTATAATATTCCCTCTGAATTGGTAGGTATAATTTTATGTGACCGAATTTGGATATATATATATATAAACAAGAATAAAACATAATTTAAATTTTATATTAATTATAATTTCAATTAGTATAGAAAAATATGTAATGCAATCATTTAATGTTTAAAATTAATTTTCCTATAAATTTTCTTTTTAGGTGTCATGTAATATAACTATATAAAAATATATAAAATATTGTTCAATAATGGTTAAATATATTTTTTATTAAAAATTCTTCAATAATTGATAAAAAATTTTGAATCACATTATTAAATATTAAAAACTAATTTTCTATTGAAATGAATCTCATTGTTTGTCAATTTAAAAATTAACAACCCAAATTTAGGAATTTTAATTCCTGAAAATGAACCTTTTTTTTGTATCATCAAGTCAAAATTATCTTACGATTAATTATACATATTTCAATGAAATAATGGATATTTATTTCAATAGTGAGAAGTTGAATTTATATATGTACTGTAGATTCCATGAATTACCATAAAAAAAAGTAACTATATTAATAACATAAACAGTTTTTTGGGACTAAAAAATTATTTAATTTGAAAAAAAATAATTTAAAAGTATAATCATGAATTTAGATAACCCATGAATAATAATTTAAACTTTGATTTAAAAGTTAAATATTTTTTTCAAGTTTCATTTAACTATGTGTCAAAAATGTGTAATTAAATTTTATCTTTTTTTCAATTCGACATATATTATATTTTTTTAATAATCAACCTTTTATTATCGTATAAATTTACAACATTGATAATATTATATTTATGAAAAATTTTAATAACAAGAATGATCTTCTTCTAAAAATGTACTTTTAGGTGTTTCATAAATTAATGATAAAATTGATTTTTAATACAAATAAATTTTTTTCATTATATTTATAAAATAATTTGAATATGTGTTTTAAATTTTTCTATAAACACCAATTTATGTTTAAGGCATTAAAATTAAATTACTTTAGTAAAAATTAATTACTACTATAAAACAAGAAATTGATAAAAATAAATCATTTTTGCAAAAAGGATTTAATAACATGTTAATTTTAATTGGAAAATGAATTTTAGATATATTATTTATTGTTAAATATAAATCCATTATATTATATTCCATTATCAGATCTATTTAACGCATTACTAGTGACATTATCATTTTTAGTATTAGAAAAATGTAACTCTGTCAACATAAAAAATAAATTTTCACCGCCACCCATATCCTCATACACGATGTAAAATTGTATGACTAAAACTCTAGTAAAATCACTAATATAATTCTAATACACATAATATTTATAATTTTCTGCCCAATATACCAACCTATAAATTATTAGTCCTTTTTGCAAAATAGTTTTCTAAGGATTAATGTTAAAATCCTAATTAAACTTTTTTTGTTTCATTACTTGTATTTCATATTTCACCACCATAATACATACATTTCCAAAAATGTTATAATGACATTAATGTAAATATTATAACAAAGTGATATTATTATGTCGGAATTATCATTAACTACAATTTACCTTTTATGTAGAAAAAACAAAAATGTTATCATGTGAACATTCAGACAATCACAACCATGAATGATGTGTTTGATCTTTCATCACCAACATTACAGGATGGATTATTAGGGTAATTTAATGTTTTAATATAGAATTTATTGATAATAAATATTCTACAATTATTAAATATTTATTATCTTATTCTTTTTCAGTGGAAAGTGATTGTACTTCCCATGTGCATTGGAGATTAAAACATCTTTCAATGTGATGTATTTATTTTTTTCATCATGTAAAATATATCTCCTAAAAATTTCATAAAATATGATTTACCAAACAAAAAAATTGATAATAATATATATATATTATTCTATAATCATTATTTTATTCTAAAAGAATCACATTTTTAACCATACTCAACCAGTGATTACAACATGTTCTTGTTTGGATATGTATAAAAAGATACACGAACAATGATATAAATTACTAGATTTGAAGACTATGGAAACATAATTACTATTTCTCTTATAATTTAATGATCAAATAATCTGAAATATCATAAATTCATAATGAAAATAAAACCCACGTTATTTAATAATTTATTACCATTTCATGGGTAAATTGAAATTTTTCATTAAAAATAACATTATGAATGATTTAATTGAACTACTGAACTGTAAAATTACTGTTAACAATTTGGATTATTTTAGAGTGTATTTTCAGAGTTTGGAATAGTATTAGAATGGCATTTTGATTCAGGTAGATATTTCATATTGACATAAAACATTAATAACTTTATTATATCATGTGGGTCTTGTTTTTTTTAAACAGAATAACAAATGAATATTGTCCTCTTTTTTAAATGTTTGATTGTCATTAAATATAAATATAGGGTTTACCCTATAAATTATATAACCATTTGGTTCATTTATTTTTGGTTCATATATAACAAAATGATAATTTATATACCATTTTCCATTTAATGTTTTATTTTTTCATTATTTTGTTTCTTTCACACGCCATATCGATGCCTAACATTTTATACCTCCATTAATGAATTAGGATGAATCCAAAACATATAAATAAAACCATTTAACACATTAAAATTTGAAAAAATTTAATGGTATTAATTCAAACATTTCACCAACAATTTTTGGTTGGAACCTGATGTAGTGTAAGAATTTTTTGGTTGTGGTGAAGATTTAAGAATGTTTTTGTACTGAAATCTCTTAATAATTTCAGTCTTATGTGATTTTTAATCTATCCAAGTTTAAAATACATCATATCCCCTTACACAAGTTCAGTATAATCGGTTACATTTTCTTTTTCCCATATATCGTTTCCTAGATGTTGTTTTCCAAGCCCTAGAGAGCCACACATGAGCAAGATGTTCAATTTTGTTAACACATATTAATATTTTATTTTCATTTCCTTGTTTTTTATAATATTTCTCATAAAAATAATAATATATGTAAAAATAATAAAACTGATATTATAAAGGGATAAATTAAAAATCATCAAAGGATAATTATTAAAAATCCAGTTACAATTTTCTATAAAAAATTACAAGGTAAAAAATTATTTTTATTCAATGATTAATAGAACGTATTATCACATGATAATATATAAAAATTACCAAAATATTGTTTTTGTCGAATTATGAAAAAATAATTTTGTGAATTATAAAATGAGAATTTCATATATTTACATGAAGATAATTATAAAATGATAATTTGTTAGAATTATTAAGTGTTAATTTATTAAAATTAACAAATAATTTTTTTTAGTTTTAAAAATATAATTTTCAATCAAATATGACATGAATATTTTGAAAATTATCAAAAGAAAATTTTAGGGATTATAAGAAAATAAACATATTTATTTATATAAGAATATTTTTTGTAGAAATTAACAAAATATAATTATTATAAGATTAATTATTAATAAAATATAATTAATGAAATTATCAATGAATAATTATTGTGGTATAATATAATAATTACGATGGGGTATAAAACATTTTATTAATTTTTTTATAGAAATTTATATACCCTATATGTATTTATAATTATTCAAAAGGAGATGAATCTTAGAACATGAAATGGACGGAAATGATAATTTGGAAATAATTGAAGGTAGAAATCCTATCAACACTTGTGATATTTTATTTTTTATTGAGATAAAATAGTTTTTTTATTTTTATCACAGTTGAATTATAATCACTGACATGTTAATTAATTAAATAATAAGCCATGTTATGAGGTGTACTTGATTTTTTAGGTTTTAGTTGGATTGAAAATTATTTCAATGGATACAAGAGGGGTGAATTGCTGATTAAAAACATAATCTGATAATAAACCAAAAAAACTATATTATGATATTTCAGGATCATATTTTGGATTTTGATCATAATTTCTATATCAGAAATAGAGTGCATTCAAAAAAACAGTGTTTAGAAATGTTTGGTAAGATAATCATTCTTTATAAATAAAAAGTGAAAATTAATAACATGATATAAATAAATAGTAAAAATATTTCTTAATTTAATGGTAATAAAGATGTACTAAAAAATTATAATGGATTCATAAACATTTACCTTATGATTTAATGAATTAACAGGCCCTCACTTAAGGTATCTACCATTTTCAAACTAATTATATGGTATAACATTGTGCATTAAAAATTCCCGCAATCATAGTGATTTAAAAGTGAAATTTATTCCAATCCATGAAAATCATTAACTATCCTATTCAGAATCATTATTCATGATATCCATGGAATCCCATGTTATAATCCAATATTAGTCACAATGAAAACAAGTGTAAAATTTTCTATAGAATTTATATCCCCCACTCATATTATGTAGAATATAAACCCTATAATGATATAAAATGATTAAGTAACATGATGATAATGTAGAGAAATATTCAAAAACGTTGAGTCACAAAATCATCATCTTCATGCCCCTTGAATTCACATAATTTTTTAGGCACATCTTAAATGGTTAGAATATGTTATTCTCAATGTGGTTCTCACCATCCCTGGATGATCTCCAAATTGTAAACTCAGTGTGTTATTTCCAAATTCTTCTACTGTCATTTTTATAACATCGTCACAATGTATTTTATTTATTCAATTCTATTGAAATTACTATACACATATGACTATAAAAATAAATATTAAAACCAAAAAAATTATTTTTATTCAAAATTATAAAAACATGATTAGTCAAATAGATTAAACATCATCAACCTGATAGAATGCACTATTTCAATATATTGGACTATATGTTTTCATGTTAATGTAAAAAACCTATATGGTATAATGTTGTAAACTAGGTCACCTTGATATAAAAAACATTTTTAATTTTATGAAATAAATTCAATCAGTCTAATAGTCTAACTTTGGTCACTTCTATAGACAAAACATTGTATGTCTGATGGACTAAAATAGGAAACATTGATGGAATAAACATTATCATTTGGATATACTAGAATTCACCATCATAATAGACCACATACAGTGTAAAATGTATATATTAATCATGTTAGACAACATTATATGCATGGTATAATAAAAAACAATTAAACAGCATTTCTAATTGAAATTGTAAATACAAAAATTTGTAAAACATTATATACATAAATTATGTATTCATTTTCAAAAAAAGGCATATAATATTTAGAATGTAAATCAATCAACACAATAGTATCCCCAATTAAATAAAACAACACATACAATTAATTCTAATAACATTAAAATTCATAAAATACAATTATATGTTTAAAAAAATAATTCCATTAATATTATTAAAAAACAATTTCCTCATTCTCTTTTACCTTCCCCTATGATAGTTACTCCAACTATGATCAAAAAATGGGGGAAATTAAATGGGGACATTAGTAAGATAATAACGTCTTAAAAATTATAACTCCCACAAAAAATTGAAATAATTATCCCACTTTGTAATTTTCAAAAATATTATGCTGTGTAAAGTGTACAAGAAATGTTAGAGAAAAAAACACAGAAAAATGATTTAGGTTAAATAAACATACAACAATTAATATAGAATGAAAAATTGTAAAATAATTATTGTAACATGATAAGAAAAATATATATATAGATAATGATTCATTCAAAAAAATATTAATTCAAAATAGTGATTTTTAGTATATTAAATGTTCATTGAAAATAATTAGTTTTTATAAAATTTAGTTACAATACCATTCATTTCTCAAAAATCATCATTATTCTTCTCTAAATATTTTGAAAATTATATATAAATTAATGGTTTTTTATAGTACAAGAATCCTTTGAATCTTTTCATTTAAAATAAAAATATATTCAAGAAGAAACAATTTTTTTTATCCTCTACAATCAACATAATAACATATTAAACAAGTCAAAAATTCTTTTTCATCAGATATGAGACATCATAAACGTAATTTTTTTTAAATATCACTCAATTTATCAAAAATAAAAAACTTCTTAGACATATAAAATTAAAACATTCCAAAATAATGAAAAATATCTAACATTTATTATAGAACACAATAAATGTGGTTATCATGAAAATTTATTTTTCATTATATAATATTCAAAAATATAACAATATTATTTATCCTTTAGATTTTCACATTAGAATCATTATTAAATTATAATAAATCAGTTTCATATTTCAAAAGAGTTTTAGAAAAAAAATTAACAAAATAAATTTCTAGAAAAGTAAAAAAAATTAATATGTTTATATGGATATTATGTACATAGAAAATTTAAAATTTCATCAATAATATTATTTAATGCATAATTAAAATATGTATTTCTCAGTTCCTCTATTTTAAAATATTGTACGAAGAGAAAAAAAAATCTAGTGAGAGATTCTAAAAATGGAAATAATAATAATTGTCATCAAATTATTCATTTTATTTCTAAAAATGAATTCACAACAGATGATATATCACAAAATTATCATTATTATGAGAATCATCTCTTTTAACTTATTTATGTCTAAATTTTTATCTTTTTTTGTTCATTGAACTGTGTTCATTATGAGAAGCAACAAAATTTATGTATTTTTTCAATTGAGAAGTGAATAATGTTGTCTTAGATAAACTTTCTTCTTCATCATCAACATAATACTATTATTCATTTGAGCCTATATATAACTCTTTTTCTTACTAACATTATAACATACTATCCCTTCTAAAATCCCCATTTTCATTAATCAACACACTATCATGAAATTTTTCTAAAATAGAATCCAAAATAGATTTTTGAACATCAAAATGTTTTAATGTTGGATTTTTAAATATCTAAAGGGAATTTGGAAGGTCAATTTTTTTGGTTTTGATGGATTTTTTTGAGAAACATGGATTTATGGATTTTTTAATTGAATAAATGGAAAAGTAGAAATCAATGAGATCCTTCCTCATAAAATTCTCAATGTTATCATTCCAATACATTCATAATAATTTTAAACACATTCTATTCGTTTAATATTTTATTATGATTTAACATATTATGTTATTATTTTAGAACATTATAATTTATCTACTTCAAGTCTATGTACAAATCCTTATCATGAACAAAAATCATATCGCTGTGAATATTTTCATCATTCTTTTAAATCAATTATATGTATGCCTCATTAGGACATTATTTTAAAATATATTTATTACATGGGGAAGAAGAACTTTATTTTCATTATGCATGGAAATTCTTCATTTTGGGAAGAAAATATACATCAGATTCTAATGTTTAATTTTTTTTATCAAATAAATTTAGATCTATCGCATAAAATGACGTCTTTCTAGAACTTGTTTTTTCACTAATCGATGAATCCTTCTCCTTAAAACATTTATATGATACTTATTCACCATCACAAACCTAAAGTTTACCAAGAGTTTTTTAATGAGACAGAGAAAGAATAAAATAATCATCTTCATATAAACATTATTAATATCTTCAATCGAAAAAAAGATAATCATCACAATTTTAAATTTATAATTATCTCAATGGAAAATAAAATAATGATATCCACAAACATTAAATTTTCTTCAACACATTTTCTTAGAATAACATATCATTACATTCATAAATTTATAGCTTTTGCATCTGGTTGTAAATACCATAAATTCCTAATCATTTTCTAAGAATGAAATAAGTGGTTCTCAACCATTGTCTTACAAATACTCCCTTGATTATCTAAAATCTATTGGGTATTTAAATATTCTTCTCTTTAAAAAGGAACTTCTACCCAATATGATACTTTTTTAATATTATAAATTTAACATTCATAAAAAACATAACATAATTACATAAAAATCATCTTCACCACTAAAAAATACTAAATAATAAATATTATTTACTAATTCAGGGTAACAAAGATAAAAAAAATCATTGATGAAATTTATACATCATTGAAACCTCATATGTAATTTATGAATATATTTGGTCTTATCAAAGAATGAATTTTCGATCAACCTCTCTTTCACCAATTCTCTAATAAAAATTTAATCAGAATATGATATTTTGAAAAAACTATGATAGATTATGGATTATAAGACGTAGAAAGTATTCATAGAGGTGTTAAATGATTGGGCTGTTGAGAAATTTGTATTCATACAATTTAGAGAAGTACAAGAGATTAATGTGTGATGTGGTGACCCGCTATTGTACTTATAGTCTCATGTATGAACTTTTCACATCCAAAAAATTGAAGGATAAAAATTAAACTCTTCTCTTCTTCGACAGTCAATATTTATCCTTATAAAATAAAAATATGAATTATGAATTCTTAATGGGTCTTATTAAAAATATTATCAGTGAACACAATTGACCGAAAATATAAACATAATTATTTTTGAAAAAATTAATGAAGGAAAAAATAATTAATATGTAAATGAAATTTAAAACATATTTATACTAGATAGAAAAAAGTATAAGAAATTATTAATGGATGTAAAATTGAGACATGTATTGGACAATTTTATCTACTAATTGTTCTTAAAGTATTTTATATAAAAAAGGTTTTCGGATAAAAATAACTGAAAAATAGCTAACTAAAAAATACTATATTTTTTAGATAAACCAATATTTAGAATATATATATTATTTATAAAATAAAATATTTATTATAAATAATTATAGTTTTATTATAATAAATTATTTTAAGATAAAAACACAGATAGAAATTCAACACATCTACCCCCCCCCCCATAGAAAATAAGATCATACGTATAATATAACGGATAAATGGGATGTATAAAGGAATGATCATTTAGTATTGTCCATTACTAAATATTATTTAATTTACTCAAATTATTCATATTTTAGGGGTTTTGTACAAATAACATCAATTTGATCCTCATTTACAATGAATTGTAAAATAAAATAAATTTTTGTGTGTGATTCATAAGTATTTTTTGTCATATACATTTGTTCCTAGTTCTTAACAGATATCCTATGTTTTTATTTAAATTAATATAATACGATTTATCACACAATATTGGATTTTTAATAAAATTGAATCCAATGTTAGTGAGTGTGTGTTGCATCTACAAATAATTATCAAAAAAACATCCAAATACCACATATTCAACATCTACAGTGGACAGTGTTATAGGATACTATTTCATACAAGACTTATGAACTAAACCTTCTCCTATGAAATTTAAGGATACATATGAATTATTCCTATCCATATTTCATAAAAAAAGTTATCTTTAGAAAAAAATTTCTGTTCAAAATCATTTCCAGAAGTTAAACATAAACCTAATTCCATAGAACACTTAATATAAATATTATCATTTGAAAATTAAAATTTCACTATAAATTGTTATTTTTTTCATTCAAAAATAATAAGAAAGTTGTTAGATATTGACTAATAGGTATTATTTATAGTAAATTAAAATAAATCCACTAAAAATATTTTTATAAAATACTATTTTATATTCATAAATATATAATATATTTTGAGTTCTGATAGGTGAAACAATAATTGTTTTGTTTTCATGTCCAAATTTCATAAAAAGATCAATTATATAATAATTATTATATTAAAATGTTCATTTGGGTATTTTTGAAATTTTTCAACCAAGAAATTAATAATTTTACCCCACTATACTCATCTCAAACACAAATATCATAAAACATTAAATGGGATCTCTAATAGATTTTGTCTTTGATAAAAATGTAATATTATTGGAATAAATTTGGACAATGATGGTGTTATTTTAATCCTTTTTAATAAAAATCAATGGATCCTCATCTCTATTTATAAAATGGGTTAGTACAAAATCGTTAATACATCATATCAGGATCTAGGGAAATTTTTATTTCTATAAATTTTCTTTGATAGTCAAAATACATAATCCATTGTTATTATTTTTTAAAATGAGAGTTTTTTTAACAAAAAAAAGTTCCTCTATACATAACCATTCTGAAATAAACAATTCACATAAATTTGGTTTTTTAATTAATAATTGATGTAGTTGATATAAAAATACTTACAACATCACATATTTTTACTGAAGAATATTTTTCTTCATATTTTTTTTTCCACATTCCTTTTACAAGCCTTTTCACCAAATCTCAATTTATTTATTACTATAAATTCTATTTTGTCACATTTATTTAGAAGCACCATTTTAATCCAATAATTGAAGTATCTAATGGTAATTCAACCGAAGTCCAATGATGATTCCTCTTCAACTAAATTCATTTATATTTCCAATCTCTTAACAGATTGAATCACCTATAGCATCATCAGAAGTCTAAGTATCAGTTTGTGATTATAAAATAATGTTTAATTTCATTTATTAATGGAATTCTATTTTTAATAGGTTGATATTAGTCACATATTATTTTTTCAACATGTTGATTCCATTGAACCAACTAATTTCATTTGTTTATAAATAATAGTTATTTAAAATTAGGTGGAAATTATCCATTAGGTAGATCTTTATAAAAAATGTTTTTTAGTTTTTTTTCATTTAAGAAGAACTATCCAACATGGGTTGAAAATAGATTTTTAAAATAAAATCCACAGATGATAATTTGGGTTCTCTGAAAATAAAATGTTCTAATTCACTAAATATATCATTCATTGTTTTCTCAATAACTCATGTGTTTTTATTAAAGAATATATAGGCTATACAAGTTATAGAATAGCCTATAAATATCAAATAAACAAATTTAGGTTCAAATTTAAGAATATTACTACTAGAATTCAATAATGATATACGGTTAAATTAATAAATGATATGAATCATGTAAACAAGGGGAAAATTCTTTCTGGGTGCCTACATGATTGTAACTATACATTTAAGCATTCCTGAATTATAGTAGTGATTAGGATTGGTGAGCTTTGATGGTCTCAATTGTGTGTTTGAGTGAGGAAAAAAACTAGAAAGAACATGTGATGTTCTACATGAAATGTCATTAGTCTAATGTCTTGTTTAGGAACGTTGTTGGGCCTCAGGATGTGGTCCATTTGTATTTCGGGAAACTGGTGGTACCTAGTGAGCCATAACCCAATAACCTTGTTAGGGCTGGGTATCTAGCTATTCATAGCACCCAATTGTTAAATTGGTTTCAGAGGAGTAACTCATCCTTATATATGGACACATTGTATATGTTGTGGTAGAAGGCCCCTAATTATGATGTAATGCTATTGGGGGTGGGTGTGACACCGCATAGTGATAACGAGTTTAATGAATAAATGTTATGACTCATGTTAAAAAGGTGAAACTCTTTTATCAGAAACCCACATGACTGGAAATCTACAGTTAATCATGAACGGACAAGAGAAGTGATTAGGAATGGTGACATTTTTAGTGGTTTCACATTGTGTGTGTGAGTGAGTAGAAAGAACACTAGGAAATATATGTGTTGTCCTGTGGGAACAATCATTATTCAAATGGCTCATTCTAGCATGTGGGTGTGCCCCAGGGAGGGGACCATGTGTATGTGGGGAAACTAGTGCTACATGGGGGGCTAGGACCAGATGATAATGTTAAGATGGGGTTTCTATTATATAATCATGGGCTAGTTGTTACAATAACTTTAGTGTTCAAAAAATCCACCTTTCTTCCAAAAACATTGACTTTATAATGTTTTTATTTCTTCATGTCAAAAACACAGAAGGAGTTAAATTAATAGTGGCCTCATTAGATCATTAATTATTACTTTGAAAGTATCAATAACTATATTATCGTTTAAGTATTTGTAATATAAGTATTCAGTTATCATGGTTCATGAAAGTTCATGAATTATTCAATTCATTCTTTGAACTGCATCATTTTTTGAAGTTCATGTTGTTCAAAAGTAATGTATTATGCCCTTTTACTTACAAAATAATTAATAAAAACATTTATAATTTATCTACCAAGATTAATATGAATTGTTATCATGGATATATTTTTACCATTTTATTAAATAAAAAAAATTATGAAAAAGGATTCTATATTCTTTATTAAAAAATAGACCAATGAAGATATATTATAACCATTAACTAAAACATATACTGGGTATTTTCCAACTATACATCATTTTTTTAGTACCAAATAAATCAATGTTCGGTAACTATAAATATTTATAATAATATACATCACTAATAGATTTAGAACGAGACTTATATTGCATTCAAATTTTAAAAGGGTCTCAAACAATAGAATAATAAAATATATAATGGAATTGTTATTTGAATAGTCCTTTCAAAGATATTTCATCTATTTTTATAACATTATAGTTTCATAATATTATATTCCATAACCATTATTGATATTCCATTGTACTAAGCGATGGTACATCTTGCCTCCTAATGCATTCTAGGATATGTTTATAAACATTCTCTAGTCTATTAGAATAATGAATAATCTCATAGTTTGATCTATGGATATTCAATTTCTATTTTTGATGTTCACAAGATATCCCTCAACACATAATTTACTAATTCTAATAATTTTTTCAATGGTCCTATATCAAATAACAAATTTCAACTCCAAGCATTTCCAAGAAGAATAATATTACATATTCCAATAATTTCTCAATGTGAATTGTCACTAAAAGTAATATTTACTCCATGTATTTTATAAAAATTAATAAGTAATCATTCTTCTCGGTCATATTATGCAATGACTTGGGATTTCCATGTAATTTTTTTAAATATATGGGAATTTTACGAGTCTGCAAAAATTGACAGTGCATGATTCCGAGGTCCGAAGTGCCCGAAATGAATTTCTGATCATTATTTCAAGTACGTTCAGTAAACGTGCAAGTAAGTTTTTATAACTTTTGAACTGATGCTTAGAATTGAAATCTGAGGGAAACATTGAACTCGCAGCACCGGTATTCTCTTAAGAAGACTTTCACCCCGACGATAGTGAGTTGAGTGTGAAAGATAGTTATTTGGGTTTTTCGTGTGAGGATAAAATAAAAATAAATGTGTGTGAAATTTTTATTTTTATTTGCAACACACATGTGGGTGTTGGGATGTGGGGTCCACCGGAACTAAACCTCCATGTAGAAGTTTGAAGTTGCGATCACCAGACCTTAACCTCCCACGAGAGGTTATGGTGGTGGGGACCACCCAAACCATAACATCCCATTAGTGGTTATGGTGTTGGGGACCACTTGGGATGAATCCCCCTTGAAACCCCCCCCCCCATTTATTGGGATAAACCCTCAACTCCCTAATAAATATGGGGGGAGCCTCTTCAACACCTCTACAATTTAATTGTGCCAACGCACCATGTTAATGGTGCTAACTCTCCCTTAATCAATTAAAACATTTTTAAATATTATTCCAACGACATAATAGATATTATAATCTATTATCATGGGCTACATTTTCTTTTTTGGTGGAATTTGAGGAGAGGAGGAACTTGGGAGAAAGATCCCAATGAAGAATGCTCCACCAATGAAGATCGCCGACGTGGAATGCCTTCGACTACGAAGAACAACCTCAACTTCGATTTTCTTCAATGGAACTTCCTCCGACGTAGGACGTGTTCGTATTCCACGAATCGACATCCTCCATTTAGCACCAACATCAACCAAAAATGAACAACTAGGGGTTTATTTATAAGTGGTTTTATATTCCCTTGTTCTTCTCTTCTAAAACAACGAACGCGGATCAACTCTCTCTTTTCGATTGATCCGCAAATGTTTTTCTTCTGCGGGATTGGGAATTATTAAATTATGAAAGCTTATAGGGAGGGTGTTAGAATTATTTTCCCTTACCTGTTCTTAATATATATGTGATTCATGTATAATATCCACTTGCTGCCACTCAAGAACAGATAGTGCGGGCCAAACTAACATGGCCCATCCACTCCATAATTCTTGTGTTGAATTGTGTGTTTTTCGCAATGGATGAAGACAACGAAGAGAGAGGCCAACTAAACTGGCCTCCGGTGAAAAAAAGGTGCCACCGACGCCCGAGCCATTTCCTCCCCCTGAGCCACCTCCTCCGCAGCAGCCTGAGGCGCTACTACCGCCCGAGCCCCTTCCCCGCGGCCGGACCACCGGCCCGCGGCCGGACCACCGGCCCGCGGCCGGACCGCCGCCCCGCTGCCAGACCGACGTCCCACGGTCGGACCGCCGCCCCACGACCAGAGCATCGCCCCGTGGTTGGACTACCTCACCACAGCTGGACTTCCACTCTGTGATCGAGCCACCTTGCGGTCTTACACCGCCCTCGGTCGAGCCGCCCCAGGCCGGGTTGAGCCGCTCCGCGCCCTCGCGGTACCCATCAGCCGAGCATCCCTCGCGTCACCCTCACGGCCCTCGCGGGCCATGCCAGACCTAACAGGTCGGGCCGGGTCAACCCAAACTAGTTCATCCAAGGTCGTGTCGGACCCAACGAGGTCAGCCCAGGCTGGGTAGGGCCGGGTGGGTCCGACTTGGTCGGACTGAACCCGAGCCCACGACGACCCAGTTACATTCCTTTCACCACAACTTTGGCACTGGACGTCCGTTTGACAAAATGTCGGTGGGGATATAAATCTTGGACTGTGATAGTCCCTTTGAGTATACCCCACTAGAGTTTGAGGTAAAGTTGATATACAATGAGGTTGGATCGTGTCCGAATCCAACCGCGTCCCCGGAACTTAAAGGCTGATAACTCAGAGATCGGGCGTCTGATTGACGCACTGTCTGTTGCGTTAAAATCCCCATGACGTGGAGGATCTTTGAGATACTTCTTTTTGGGACTTCATGGAAGTTTTTGTATCGACCAGTATCTTGTAGAGCGGATCCTCCTGGAGACGACCGAGAATAGTGTGGAGATCTAGTAGCAAGATGAGACCTGAAGACTGCTGACTGTTATGACGTGGAGTGACTCTACTAGAATAGTGGGGAGTGACATTGTGTCACAGTAGACCCACAGTGGGGAGCTCCTTCATGTCACAGAAGGCCCACGATACTCGATATGAGGAGTACCTTCCCTTGCTACGAGGGGGAGCATGTTTGTTGATGCGGCAGACCCACGGTGGGGAGCGCGCTTGGTGACGTGGAGGATCCACGGTACTTGACAGGAGGAGTACCTTAGTAGTCCAAGGTTAGTGGGAAGCGCGCTTGGTGTTACGGAAATTCAACTATAGTCGACTGAGGAGGAGTTATCCAGCATTCGAGGATACGAAAAATGTGATTGGGGATGTTACTTGATACTTCCCTCTAGAATAAAATCCTGGATTGAGCTGAGTCAGTTTTTCTGTGTTTTTCTCATGATTGGGATGGATCACTTGATAACATAGGTATATGTATTGGAATATACCTATGTAAATTTATCTATTTATTTAGTGCTTTTTTGTTTATCCTTGTTGGATTTTGTGAGATTTTGAGGGTCTCGGGGTCCCTACTGAGTATCGTTATACTCACCCTTTCACAGGCTATGCTCACTCCTTGTTGTGTTGGATGTAGGCGACAGACAGCGCTGATCGAGGCTGAGAGTATTTGGACCGGACGGTGCCCGGAGGTGGACCATACACAATGTTGGTACGTAGAGGAGATTGATGGATAAGGAGTGCTGAGGAGGCTATCTGTATTTACCCAATCGGAAGGAATCCCGAAGGATGACCCAGTTGCTACTTTTCTTTCTTTTTCTTCTGTTTTATTGTTTTCAGTATTACTTGTACCTTTACTATTCCGGCCCCTTTTACTTTCAGCACTCTTTTGGTTATACAGTTTACTCATGTTTGTATCTTTCTTTGTGTGTTTACAGGTTATAAAGGCAATTCCTCCCAATTTTAGGGAATTACACCTTTGGTGTTAGTCTCCTTCCCCTGGCCTATAGAACACAGGCTTGGGGTAGTCATGGCATGGGACCCAGGGGACGGGTCATGGAATGGGACTCGGGGGATGGGTCATGAAAAATTGGTATCATAGAAGTCGGTTCTACTGCAGAACTTAGTACTTTGTTCCTTTCTGTGAAGCAATAGTGTTATGTGTATTGAGTGTGGTTTTTAGTTCAGGGAGTCCAGTGTTGGTGCTACGGTTGATGTATCCATACACCAGGACAGTGACTACTGATTTTCGACTTAGTGCATGAAAACACTGATTGCATGTGTGTTTAATAAAGTTTTCATTATGTCAGCTCACCAGATCCACTCACCATCTATAATTTTTTAACCATAGCACACCAGTTTCTTTTTAGGATTCCTCTATGTAGACAGCCGTCTAGATTTCTGAGAGTTGTATGCACAGATAGCCCACCGAGCGATGAGGACTCGGTGTAGAGCACTTTTCCAGCAGATGCACCAGCTGTACCTTTCCCCATTGGGCCATTGATTCCACCATCCCTAGGAGCAGACGATGCACTCTACTTGAGCGCGTTTCACGAGTTCCACTACTAGAGGCCACCCAGGTTCAAGGGAGAGACAGACCCACAGGCAGTAGAGGATTGGATAGAGGCTTTGGTGAGAGTTTCCCAACTGATATGGACACCAGAAGACCTCATGGTGATCCTTGTTGCCATCCTTCTATAGGCAGCACCAGGCAGATGGAAGAGCTTGATGCTCCAGGTCCAAGACAAGATGATGCTTCTCTGGGCAGACTTTGAGAGCCTGTTTCAGGCAGAGTTTGTTCCAGAGACTCTTCGTGAAGTGAACATTCATGAGCTACTTCATCTGTAGTAGGGCAGCATGACTGTAGCTCAGTACTCAGTGAGGTTCACAGACCTCTCATGTAACTCCACAAATATGGTGCATGACCCATCCTTCTAGGCCCATATCTTCAATCAAAGACTCTGATGGTAGATCAGGGCTTCGTTGATCTCACTTAGCATCCCGACGCAGGTGAGAGTGTTACAAAGATCTCTCATAGTGGAGAGTTTCCTTGCCGAGCAGACACCAGCAGTGAGACCCACTCCAGTCACCACGTAGCAGATTTTTCTGCAACTGGCAGCATGTATATGTCGCAGAGGTCCAAAAGGTCTAAACATATAGTTAGATGACCGCATGACTCAGGATCAGTTTTTCGGGCCACCCGAAGCGGAGACAGACATGCCTGGAGTGAGAAATGTTATGCATGTAGGGAGCAGGTACACATGGCTCATGACTATATGACCCGCCATTCGGATGATCTGCAGACGGTCGAAGAACCGCCCTGGTAGAAACATAGGTTCGACCAAGGAGATCCGTGAGGATCAGGCAAACGTGACAGAGGAGATGGCCGTGCAGCTGGTGGTGGGCGATGATTCAAGATGTTACCGCCACCACCACCAGAATGTCCACCCCGACCACAGGGAATAGGCGGACATGGGAGAGCTTGGCTCCAGGCAGCTGAGGCCTACAATCATGGCACTTTGGAGATGATACAATTACAATCTATGTCTACTCCACAATAGTTTCAGTACTTGTAGACATAATCTCAAGTCATTCATTTATTTCCACTGCCCTCATTCAGTGATCAGAGATTTCGACAGAGTCGTTGGCTCGATCCTTATTGATAGAGACTCCTACGGGAGCAGATTCGATGATTACGCACTGGTGGTGGCGGTGTGAGATTTCTCTATAAGGCGAGATATTCGGCTAGGATCTCCTAGTAGCAGCGTCGAGGCCTTACTATGTATTCTTGGGTATGGACTATTTATCTATAGTCCATGCTCAGATTACTGTATTAGGTGCAAAGTGTGGTGTGTCTACATGGATGGGACCAGTTTTACCTTCACCGGAGAGAAGGGAGCCTTTGCAACACATGATAGACTTGATTAGAGGAGAGTGCAGTTGATCACTCATCATTTGGCTAGCCTTACCCTCTGAGATGTTAATGTGGAGAGTCTGAGTTATCCTATAATGGTGGACCAGTAAACGGATGTCTTCCCTGATGATGTTCCGGGTCATCCTCCTAGAAGAGAGGAGTACTTTTACATTGGCTTGTACCCCGGGATGACACTGATATATACACCTGCATAGAAGATGGCTCCCACAAAACTTCGTGAGCTGCGGGTGCAACTGCAAAACTTGCATGGGAAAGGATTCATTCGACCCATTGTTTCAACTTGGGTAGCCCCGATTTTATTCGCCAAAGAGGTGGATTGGAGAATGAGGCTTTATGTTGACTATCGGTGCCTGAACCTGGTGACCATGAAGAAAAAGTACCCACTTCCAATGATTTATGACCTCTTTGATCAGCTAAAGGGAGCAATGTGGCTCTCGAAGATAGGCCTCAGATTAGGCTATCACCAACTCAGAGTTTGAGATGAGGATGTGTAGAAGACGAATTTTAGATGTTGGTACGACCACTACGGGTTATTGGTTATGCCTTTTGGCATAACCAATGCTTCAGCACTGTTCATGGGACTCATGAACATGATCTTTCAGCCATAACTTGATCGCTTCTTAGTAGTCTTCATCGATGACATTTGGATCTACTCAACTACTAAGGAGGAGCATGCCTACCATTTGCTGGTTGTACTGGACACAATCTGAGAGCATCATCATTATGGTAAGATCTCAAAGAGCCAGTTCTCGATCTGAGAGGTTCACTTTCTAGGACATGTCATCTAAGAGGCTGGAGTTGTAGTGGATCCAGTGAATATTGAGGCGATACTTTCATGGGAGCCACCTAGGAGTGTGACAGAGGTACGAAGTTTCCAGTGTTTGGATAGAAACTAATGAAGATTTGTGCCAGATATCTCTAGAGTTTCAGCACCACTATCAGCCCTGACAAAGAAGGGTAAAACCTTTGTGTGGTCAGATAGATGCCAGCATAGCTTTCAAGATCTAAGGTAGAGGTTGAAAAGTTCCCCCATCTTGAGGCTTCTGGTGCAAGGCTTAGGGTACGTAGTCTACTGCGTCACATCCGAAACCGGACTCGGATGTGTCCTGATGCAGGAGCGAGTAGTGATCGCATAGGGTTCTCAACAGCTAAGATAGCACAAGTATAACTACACTACCCATGACCTGGATTTAGCAGCAGTGGTCTTCCCCTTGAATATGTGGAGACACTATCTAATGGGTGAATGTTTTACCATGTACTTTAATCACAAGAGTCTGAGGTGTATCTTTTCTCAGAAGGACCTGAACCTGAGACAATGACATTGGATTGAGTTCCTCCAATACTATTAATTTGAGATAGTCTAAACTCTTGGGAAGGGGAACATTGTTGCATATGCACTAGGAAGAAGATCTAGTATACAACTGCTAGCTGAGGAGACAGAGCAGCTGTCCACATTGAAGATATCCTTTGTCTATAGAGATGGAGAAACCTTCTTTTAGTCTCTTACAGTCACTCCACCACTTCTTCAATGAGTCCAGGAGGTGCAGCATGGGGATGCTAACTGTGATACACGATGTGCTCAGATATCCACAAGACATGCACCTAATGGATTTTTTGATGGTGGGGAGCACGTCATCCTCTTTAGAGGATGTACCAGGGTACCAGTGTCACTTCAGGAGGATGTGTTGAGAGATTTCCACACATCCCCTCTAGTGGTACATCCAAGAGTAGCAAAGATGTACCGGGATCTCCAATGACAGCACTGGTGGTCGGTAATGAAGAAAGCAGTTGTAGAGTTAGTCTCTCAATGCCTCACTTGTCAGCTAGTGAAGGCGGAGCATCGGGTACCAGCAGTCACAGTTCAACCATTAGATGTCCCATAGTGGAAGTGGGATGGGATATCAATTGACTTCGAGATAGGAATTCCATGTACATCCAAAGGTCATGACTCTATCTTGGTGATCGTCGACAGACTCACCATGTCGGCCCACTTCCTACCGATCAAATAGCATGGTTCAGAAGAGAGCATGGTATGCCTCTCTGTGCCGGAGATTGTGGGGCTATAAGTAGTACCCATGACGATTGTCTCCGATCGTGATACACATTTTACTTCCTGGCTATGGAAGGGGTTGCACGAGGCTTTCGAGATATAGCTTCATTTGAGCACCGCCTTCCATACTCAGAAGGATGGTTAGACTGAGCGGACCATTTAAACCCTCGAGTATATGTTGTGTTGTTGTATCCTCGACTTTGGTCGTAGCTGGGAGGATCACATATATTTGGTGGAGTTTGAATACAACAACAGTTATCACTCCACCATTAGGATGACACCTTTTGAGAAGTTATACGGGTGACCTTGCAGATCACCTTTGTGCTAGACTGACCCAGGAGAGTCTGCACTAGTGGTACCAGAGATGGTATTGGCTACCACAATGAAGTGCAGGTCACCCAGGATCAGATGAAAACTGCACAAAGTAGGCAGAAGTCGTATGCCAACAGTAGACGGTGACCTCTATATTTTGAGGATGGGTACCACATCTTTCTATGGGTCTCACCTAGATGAGGATTGTGGAGATTTGGCTGATGTAAAGACCCGGAAATCCTGTTGAATTTTTTTCATAAATACATGGAAATTTTACGAGTCTGCAGTTTCTAACAGCACCTAATTCTTAATACCAGTGTGCCCAGAATCAACTTCTGATGTTTTTTTCGGGTATGTTTAGTAAACGTACGTGCGGGATTTTATTTCTTTTCAACTAGTGCTTGGAATTGAAATCTGAGGACACTTTTGAACTCGCAGTGCCAATATTCACTTAAAGAGACCTTTAACGCAGTTGCATTTTATTGAGGTTGGAAGTTAATTTTTGGGGATTCTAAATAAAATTAAGTAAAAATCTATGTAAGATTTTTTTTATTTGGTTAGGGGCTAAAACCACCAAGTGGAGGTTAGAGGTTTGGCCCACCACACCCTAACCTCCCTCGGGAGGATGTAAATATGTTGGGAGCACTAGATTGAACCCCCTTAACCCCCTTTAAACCATTGAGCTCCCCATTAATGGGGGAAACTCTTGAAACCTTCCACCTTCCCCCATAATGGTGCCAATAAACCCATTAATGAAGTGAGGTGGCTTATTTTAATTAAACTCTTCACCTCCTCTAAATTTGAATTTGAACCATCCCTTAGCATTAATTAAATGAGTTTCCTCATTTAATTAAACACATATTTTTGTTGTTGTGAGAATGAATTAAAAGAGGCCATCCTTTTTCATTTTTGGGGTTGGCATAATCCTTTGGAAAGATTGAGTGAAAAGAGCTTTGTCCTTCCAATGACGAACCACTGAAGAACTCCATTCTTTCCATGAAAAAAATTAAGAATTCCCCTCATCTCTGAAGAACATGAAGCATCATCTTCTTCTTTCTTCAATTGGGGCATGGAAAGGGAGGATGCCACCGGCAAATAAAATCACCAACGATGACGTCATATCCTCCCGACGTCAACGGAACAATGCCACCTTCTTGTGACTCCATCAAGTGAACACCAATTACGATGTAGGGGGATTTTTATTATTTTTAAATATGAGATTAATCCTTCGTTCTTCTTCGTACAAGTTTATGGTGTGGAAGGCCAAATGATATCATATGACGAGGAGGGATCGGACTGCATGAACACGGCCCAACCATCCCCTTTGTTTTATCCATTTGATGAAGTCGGAGTAGGATCCGGAAGAGCACGGTGCTGACGCACCGCGTCGGGGGAGAACCGTGGCCTGGAGGGCCATGGCAGATGAAAGAAGAACCACGGTCGGGAGGGCAGTGGTAGATGAAGAAGCACGGTGTTGTCGCGTCGTGCGGTGGTTCCGAAGGCCGCGACCGGGTCGGGCCGGAGAGGGGGCAGCGCGGCCCCGCCGCGCTGGACGGAAGGTAGGAGGACCATGGCACCGTCGCACCGTGGTGGAGGACGGGTGGATGCCGGACGGGCCGGCCGCCCGGGAGCCAGACCAGTGGGACCAGCTGGGTCCCGTGGCCCCTAAACCAGCGCAGCGTGCAGGTTACTTTTGACGAACCGGGGGGGGCACCCACTCCCTCGCGTGGTCGGTCGGGCCACCCACGGCCGGGCTGTCCCCTCAGCTCGGGTCACTTCCATACACCGGGCCAGACCCGTGGACTGGGTCAGACCCCGGTTCACAATAGGTCGGGCCGGGTCAATCTAACTTGGTCGGACCGGACTCGGACCCGCTATGGCCGTTTACACCTTTTAGCCGCGTCTCTAGCTAAGGATGTTCGATTGACGTAATTTCTGTGGTAATGGAATTCTTGGAGAGAGACAATTATTTTTGGAATACTCCACTTGAGGTTTGGAAGCAGTTGGGGTATGGCCGGGTTGGATTGAGCCTAAAAACCAACCGGGCCCCTCGAACGGAAATGCCAATAACTCTCAGACCGAGCGTCTGATTGACGCGTCGTCTATCGCGTTGGGTTCCTTATGATGAGACAGAACTAAGAGATACATCAACTGAGGACTTCATGATAGTTGATGTATCGACAATTGGCTCGAGTAGCAGACCCTCACGGAATTGAGCGTGCTGTGAGCGGAAAGCCTAGGGATGGTTGTGACGATACTGTACAAGGATCCTTCGTGGGTTCGACAGTGATGACTTCATTATTGGAATCCTCCATGGGTTCGACAGCGATGACTACTATAGTGAAATCCTTCATGGGTTCGAAATTGATGACTACTGTAATGGGATCCTTCGTGGGTCTGACAGTTCTGACTTCTGTTCCTCTATCCTGTGTGGGTATGACAAAATACCTGGTCATGTATCCTGTGTGGGTCTGACAGCTTAGCTAAGCCTGTATCCTGTGTGGTTCTGATAGCTTATATGAATTAGTGACTACATCTGATCATCTCTATCAGTTCGACAAAATAGCTGTTATTGTTTCCTGTGTGGGTCTGACAGCTTAGCTGATCCTGTATCCTATGTGGGTCTGATAGCTTAGATGAATCAGTGACTACATATGATCATCTTTATCACTCTACAAAAGATGTATACCTATGTGAGATGAGTCTTTTCTTTCAATAATTATTATTGAGGATATTGACTTTACTTCTTGTGTGGACTGGGTTGTGCTTGGGCTCGAGAGTTGGAGCGAGAATGTGACAGGTAACTTAGGTATATGTATGGGCATATACCTTAGTAGGGTTAGTTGATAATTCGTGATTGTATCTTACTAATGTGGTTTATCCTTAGTGGGTTCTGGGAGACCTTAGGGGGTCTTGGGGTCCCCTACTGAGTATTGTTATACTCACCCCTACACGAGATTCACCCGCACCTTGTTGTGTTCTATGCAAATGACAGACAACAGTGATCGAGGCTACTTGGAGCTGGACTAGACGGGATGTAACTCAGGGGTGAGTTGTTCGAGTTCTGTACCTACCCTTCAGGTAGGATTCCCCGATGGATGATTTAGGAGCTGTTTTCCCTTTTTTATTGTACTCATACGTGTTTTCCAGTTGGGTTTGTATACTGGCCCACTTACTTTTAGCACTACCTTTGTATTTCGTTTTACATAGGGTTTTGATTCCAGTTGTGTACTCTGATTTTGTGTGATTTCTTTTTATAAAAGTTATGACTTCCCAGTTAGGGATTTACGCCTTTGGTGCTAGTCGCCAGCCCCTGGCCTATGGAAGGCGGGCTTGGGGTAGTCATGGCACGGGTCCTGAGGACGGTTCGTGACAAATTGGTATCAGAGGAGTTGGTTCTACCGCAAAACCTAGGACATTGATCTATCTTACTGTGAAGAAATAGTGTTAATAGTATTGATTGGGGTTTTTAGTCCAGGTAGTCCAGTATTTGTGTGGTGGCTGACGTATCCATACACCAGTACCCTGACTTCTAATTTCCGACTCAGTGAACGAAAACACTGATTGCGAGTGTGTTTTCAAGAGTCTTCTTTGTGAACTCATTGAGTCATCTCACTAGGTATAACTTATTGATTGTGTCACATATGTTCCTTATCAATATGTCACTGTGTAGATAGTTAGCTAGGGTTTCTGAGAGAGTACACGACGATGGCCCATCGAGTGACTTGGCTCCGGTTTAGGGACCTCTTACTATGTTGGCACCTTCGGGTGGTGTACCAGCAGCACCACCACCAGATGGGTAGTAGATTCCACCAGCCACATTGGAGGATGGTGCACACTGACTGAGCGCATTTCATGAGTTCCAATGGGAGAGGCCTCCAATTTTTCAAAGCGAGACAGATTCCCAGGCAGTAGAGGACTGGATGGAGGTGATTACTGGAGTTTCCCCCTAGTTGAGACACTAGTAGAGAAGATGATGATCATAGATACTAATCTTTTTCAATGAGTGACCATGAGGATGGTCTGAATAGTGATGAGGATTCGGTACTTGGACCATTTTCCGAGATGGTACCTTTCGGTAGTGTGCCAACTATATCACTGCCTGTTTGTCAGGAGACACTACCGGTGGTACCGGTAGAGGACACTTTAAGGCTTAGTGCCTTAAATGTGTTTCGGCACCAGATATCCCTCATGTTCTGAGGCGAGTCCGACCCACAGGTGGCTGAGGACTAGCTTGAGGAGGTGGATGAGAGTTTTCTAGAGCTTATAGAGTTTTGACATGATGACATGTTGGTAGTTGAGTATTCATCGAGGTGTACCGACCTTTCCTGGTACTCAATGAATACGATTGGAATAGTGATTTAGAGCTCGGACCTCTGACTAAGGTGTGTTTAAGGATATCCAAGCCAGAATTTTTCCTCTATGAATTTTTACTTATGTTAGCATACTAGAGAGAACCATTGTGTTTGAAAGTTCATTGGCTGAGCGGATACAGCCAGTGAATGTTAGTAGTAGGAAAGCATGAAACTAGTTCCAGTCTCTGAGACATGAGCATGTAAAATTTTCCTAGAAGAAGAAGTGTTAAGGACCGGTGAATCTACAGGGTATTAGACGTGGAAGTAGATCTAGGAGAGCAACATGAGGTGGTGAACATTTTGACATGTTACAACCACCCGCCTGTGTAGTCCCCGCTAGGCTCAGGGAGCTGGAGGGTAGGGGAAGTGAATAGCTGCATGTTGTCTAGGAGTGTGACCCAAGGGATCTAGGAATGATTTGAGGTATGGTCTGTGTCTACTAATAGCTTCCATATCAATAGACATAGGTACCAATCTGTTCTTCCATCCACGAATCTTGTCCCAGACCTAGAGTTTCTGGTTAAACTGCTGAATTGACCCTCACGTCTGGAGATACATTGGGGAGGAGACTCGATACTCACACATATGCCAACGGTGTGATCTTAACCTCAGGGAAATATTTTCAGTTGGAATCTCTTGGTGGCAGTGTCAAGGCCTTACGATGTTATTTTAGGTATGGATTGGGAAACCACAATTCATACATAGATTGACAATATTAAGAAAAAATGTTGTGGTTTATCTACAACATTGGGATGGGGGTTTCCTTAGTCTGGGAAAGGGGAAACCCAGGCAGCACATGATGGAATCATGCACAAGAGGGTGCAGTCAATCACTCATGAGTCGGCCAGACTTACCTTTGTTCCAGACTTCTCCAGAGTTGCAGCACCACTTTCAACATTTACAAAGAAGGGTAAACCCTTCATGTGGTCAGAGATATTATAGTAGAGCTTTCAGGAGCTGAGTTAGAGGTAGAATTGTGTGCCAATCTTGAGGATACCAGAGGAGGGTGTTGGGTACGCAGTTTACTGCGACGCATTAGGGACCGGACTCGGGTGTGTCCAGATTCCGGAGCAAGTAGTGATCGCGTATCATTCTCTGCATTTGTGACAGGATGAGCATAACTATGCTACCCATGACCTGGATTTAGAAGAAGTGGTCTTTGGCTTGAAGATCTGTCATCAATATCTTATGGGCGAACGCTTTTACTGTCTACTCTGACCACCAGAGTCTTAGGTACATATTCTCGCAGAAGGACTTGTACCTGAGATAATGATGATGGATCGAGTTCCTCTAGGACAATGAATTTGAGATATTCTATACTCCTGGGAAGTGGAACATTGTATTAGATGTTCTCAGTAGGAGATCAGGCATTCAGCTGCTAGGAGAGGCAACAGAGCACCTGGCAGCATAGCAGATATCCTTTGTGGATAGAGATGGAGAAATATTTCTAAAATCTATTGATGTCACTCCTCCACTTATTTAGTGAGTCAGGGAGGAACAGCATGGGGACGTTTACTGTGAGACGTGACGTGCTAAGATATCCACAGGGCAGGCACCTGATGTATTTTTGAAAGTTGGGGAGCACGTCATTCTCTTCAGAGGAAGTACTGTGGTACTAGTTGCACTTCAAGAGGAAGTGTTGAGGGAGTTCCATAAATCTCCTTTAGAGGTACATCCAGGAGTGGCGAAGATGTATTAGGACCTCTGATTACAGCACTGGTGGCCAGGTATGAAGAAGGCATTAGCA
The DNA here is from genome assembly GCA_963277665.1 of Viscum album. Lineage (NCBI taxonomy): Eukaryota > Viridiplantae > Streptophyta > Magnoliopsida > Santalales > Viscaceae > Viscum > Viscum album. Next base: position 1,128,991,947 of record OY728156.1, on the reverse strand, counting down.
GAGTTCATCTCACGATTCCTCACTTATCAGTAAGTGAAGGCGGAGCACCAGGTTCTAGCTGGCATGGTTCAGCCCTTAGAGGTTCCAGATTGGAAGTGGGATGAGATATCCATGGATTTCGTGACGGGACTACCACGTATATCTAGAGGATATGACTCTATCTTGTTGATTGTTGACTGACTCACCAAGTCGGCCCACTTCCTACCAATCAGAGAGCAGGGCTCAGTAGATATCCTGGGATGCCTCTATGTACGGAAGATCATATGGCTTCATGGTGTGACATCGACGGTCATCTCCGATCGAGATGCTCGTTTCACTTCCCGGCTATGAAAGGGGTTACAGGAGGCTTTCGGGACGCAGCTTCGCCTGAGCACCACCTTCCATCCTCAGATAGATGGTCAGACTGAGAGGACCATTCAGACTCTCGAGAAAATGCTTCGTGCATGCGTCCTTGACTTTGGCTGCAACTGGGAGGATCACTTACCCTTGATGGAGTTTGTGTATAACAACAGCTACCACTCCACCATCATGATGGAACCTTACGAGGCACTGTACGACCGACCTTGCAGATCGCCTCTGTGCTGGACTGACCCATGGGAGTCAGCACTTGTAGGACCAGAGATGGTGTAGGCTATGACGGAGAAGGTGCAGAGCATCCAGGAGTGGATGAAGACTGCAAAGAATACGAAGAAGTCATATTCTGATAGGATATGGAGACCACTGGAGTTCGAGGATGGTGACCACATCTTTCTACAGGTCTCACCACGACGAGGTCTACAAATATTTAGACGAGGTGGATAGTTATCTCTGCGATTCATTGAAACTTTTCAGGTCCTCAGCAGGCTAGGTGAGGTGGCTTACCACTGGGATCTTCCGCCTCAATTACACCAGGTGCACGACGTCTTCCACGCATCTCCGCTGAGGAGATACGTTCACGACCCATCCCACATCATCAACCAGAGGGAGATGGACATCAATGATGGGGAAACATTCACCGAGGATCCTGTGGAGATTGAGGATCAACAGGAGCGGGTCATGTGTGGATGTTCGATTATTCTGGTGCACGTTTGATGGCAGCACGGGAACCTCCAGGTGAGCACATGGGAGTAGGAGGCTAAGATGCGTGCTCAGTACACCCATTTGTTCCCCAAGTGTGTGTTGTAGCTTAAGTGGACGTAAATCTCTAAGGTGGGGAGAATTTAAAGACCCGTAAATCTAGTGGGAATTTTTTTCATAAATACATGGGTCTTTTACAGGTCCTCAGTTTCTGACGGTGCTTGATTTCGAGGCCCGATGTGCCCGGAATCAACTTCTGAATTTTTGTTCAGGTGCATTAAGTAAACGTATGAGCATGATTTTATATCATTAGAACCGATGCTTGGAATTGAAATCTGAGGACACTATTGAACTCGCATCGCCAATATTCTCTTAAGGAGACCTTTACCGCAGTTGTGTTTTATCGAGGTTGGATGTTAATTTTTGGTGATTCAAAATAAAATTAAGTAAAAATATGTGTAACATATTTTTATTTGGTTGGTGGTTAAAACCACTAAGTGGAGGTTAGAGGTGGGGCCCACCACACCATAACCTCCCTTGGGAGGATACAACTAGGTAGGGCCCATTAGCTTGAACCCCCTTAACCCCCCTTTAATCCCTTGAGCTCCCCATTAATGGGGGAAACTCATAAAACCTTCCACCTTCCCCCATAATGGTGCCAATTCACCCATTAATGAAGTGAGGTAGCTTATTTTAATTAAACAATTCACCTCCCCTAAATTTGAATTCAAACCATCCCTTAGCATTAATTAAATGAGTTGCCTAATTTAATTTAACCCATTTTTGTGTTGTTGTGGGAAAGAAGTAAAAGAGGCCATCCTTTGTCATTTTTGGGGTTGGAATAATTCTTTGGAATGCGTGAGAGAGAAGATCTTTTTCCATCCAATGAAGAACCACCGAAGAACTCCATTCTTTCAATGAAGACCAATAAGAATGCTCCTCGTCTCTGAAGAACATGAAGCATCATCTTCTTCCTTCTTCAACTAGAGCAAGGAAAGGGATGACGCCGCCCGCAAAGAACATCACGAATGATGACGTCATATCCTCCCGACATCAATGGAACGACGCCGCCTTCCCGCGACTCCGTCAAGTAAACACCGATTACGAGGTAGTGGTATTTGTATTATTTTAAAATATGAGATTAAAACTTCATTCTTCTTCGTACAAGTTTCTGGTTTGGAAAGCCAAATGATATCATTTGACATGGAGGGTTCGGAATGCATGAACACGGCACAACCCTCCCCTTTGTTGTTTCCATTTGATGATTTTGGAGGCGGAGCCAGAAGAGCCCTGTGTCGACGCACCGTGCTGGGGGAGAACCGCGACCAGGAGGGCCGCGGAGGACGAAAGAGGAACTGCGGCCGAGAGGGCCACGACGGATGAAGAAGCATAGAGCCTATCGCCGCACTGTGGAGCCAAAGGCCACGGCCAGGTCGGGTCGCAGCGGTGGTGGCAGTGTGTCATTGTGTCGTGCAGAAGGCAGGAGGACCACGACCGTCGTGGAGTAGAACTAGCGGGACTATCCGGGTCCCGTGGCCCCTGAACCGGTGCAGGGAGCCGGTTCTGTTCGATGAACGGGGGGGAACCCCCCTCCCTTGCGTGGCTGGCCAGGCCTCCACGGCCAGGCCGCCCAAAGTCGGGTCGCGTTCGGTCGGGCCGCCATCGGGCGGGCTGCCCACGGTAGGGTCGTCTCTTTGGGATGGTCCATCCCCTTGGCTCGGGTCACTTCCTCAGACCGTATCGGACCCGTAAACCGGGTCAGATGCCGGTTCGGACTGGGTCGGGCCGGTTCAGTCAGACTGGGTCGGACCGAACCCAGACCCGCAATAGCCTTTTACACCTTTTAGCTGTATCTAGAGATATGGGTGTCTGATTGATGTACCGCCTATGGTGATGGAATTATTGGAGCGAGAGGATTATTTTGGCATACTCTAATTGAGGTTTGGACACAGTTCGGGTACTTCCAGGTTGGTTAGAGCCTAAAAACCAACCGATCCCCTGGAACGGAAATGCCAATAACTCTCAGACCGGGCGTCCGATTGACGCGCTGTTTATCTCATTGGGTTCCTTATGATGAGACGTAACTACAGGATACCTCAAATCCAGACATCTTGATAGTTGATGTATCGACACTTGGCTCGAGGAGCGGACCCTCCCAGAATCAAGCATGTTTGGTGCAGAAAGCCTACGGTTGGCTGCGACGATACTGTATCAGGATCCTCCGTGGGTTCGACAGTGATGACTTCTGTACCAGAATCCATCGTGGGTTCGACAGTGATGACTAATGTACCAGAATCCTCTGTGGGATTGACAATGATGACTACTGTACTGGGATCCTTCGTGGGTCAGACAGTTCTGACTTCTGTTCCCGTATCGTGTGTGGGTTCGATAGAATAGCTGGTCGTGTATCCTGTGTGGGTCTGACAGCTTAGTTGGTTATATATCCTGTGTGGGTCTGACGGCTTATATGAATTAGTGACTACATCTGATAATCTCTATCAGTTTGACAGAATAGCGGGTCTTGTATCCTGTGTGGGTTCGATAGCTTAGATGGTCATGTATCCTGTGTGGGTTTGACAGCTTAGATGAATTAGTGGCTATATCTGATTATCTACATCACTCTAAAAAAGATGTATACCTGTGTGATATGAGTCTTGTATTTCAATCATTATTATCGAGGTGATTGACTTTACATCTTGTGTGGACTAGGTTGTGCTTGGGCTCGAGATTTGGAGCTGGACTGTGACTGGTAACTTAGGTATATGTATGAGCATATACCAAAGTAGGGTTGGTTGATTCTTCGTGATTGTATCTTACTACTGTGTTTTAACCTTAGTGGATTCTGGGAGACCTTCCGGAGTCTCAGGATCTTCTACTGAGTATAGTTATACTCACCCCTGCCTGGGCGTTGCCCACACCTTGTTGTGTTCTGTGCAGATGACAGACATCAGTGATCGAGGGTGAGGGTGATGGACGGGAGGCTGCTCGGAGCTGGACTAGACTGGACATATCTCAGGGGCGAGATGTTCAATTTATGTACCTACCCTTCTGGTAGGATTCCCCGGTGGATGATCCATGATCTCTTTTCCCTTTTTTACTTGTACTTGTTCTTGTTTTTCTGTTGGGTTTGTATATTGGCCTACTTACTTTCAACACTACCTTTGTATTCAGTTTTACTTAGTTTTTTTCATCATGTTGTGTACTCTGATTGTGTGTGATTTATTTTTATAAAGAAAATACCTTCCCAGTATAGGGATTTACACCTTTGGTGCTAATCTCCAGCCCCTGGCCTATGGAATGCGGGCTTGGGGTAGTCACGGCACTGGTCCTGAGGACGGGTCAGGACAGCCAAGTCCACAAGTTATCTCCAAGGTTAATCAGACCTTTTTAGGTCCTCAGCAGAGATCGCGAGGTGGTATACCTCTTATATCTTCCACCTCAGTTTCACCGGGTGCATGACGTCTTCCACGTATCCCAGCTGAGGAGATATGTGCACGAACCTACTCACATCATTGACCATGGAGAGATGGACGTCGATGATGTGGTTTCTTTTACGGATGTTCCAGTAAAGATTGAGGATCGATAGGAGCGGGTCCTTCATGGACAGTCGATACCTCTGGTGCGCGTTCTCTGGCATCACGGGAACCTCCAGAAGAGCACATGGGAGCGGTAGGCTTAGATGCATGCTCAGTACCCTCACTTGTTCTGTTAGTTTGAGGTGTATCTTACGGGGATGTAAAGCCGAAGGTGGGGAGAATGTAAAGAACCGAAATTTCTTGGTAATTTTTTTTAAATACATGGGAAATTTACTTGTCCGGGAAAATTGATGGCATGTGATTCTGAGGACCGAAGTGCCCAGAATAAATTTCTGAACTTAATTTTGGGTATATTCTGTAAACGTGCGAGTGGGTTTTTCTAACTTCTGAACCGGTGCTCAGAATTGAAATCTGATGGCATAGCTGAACCCGCAGCACCGGTATTCGTTTAAGGATACTTTCACCTCGACGGCAGTGGGTCGAGAGTGAAACATAGGTTTTGGGTTTTCCATGTAATGAAAAAAAAATAAAAGTGTGTGGCATTTTTATTTTTATATTTTCAACACCCATGTGGGTGTTGGGAGGTGGGGTCCACTGGAACTAAACCTCCATGTGGATGTTGGAAGTGGGGACCACCAAACATTAACATCACATGAGAAGTTATGGTGGTGGGGACCACCCAAACCATATCCTCCCATGAGAGGATATGGTGGTGGGGACCACTCAATATTAAACCCCTTAAACCTCCCCCCCCCCCCATTATTGGGAGAAACCCTCAACTCCCAAAAAAATGTGTAGGGAGACTCTTCAAGACCTCCACAATTTAATTGTTCAAACGCACCCCGTTAATTGCACCAACTCTCCCTTAATCAATTAAACATTTTTTGAATATTATGCCAATGTATTTATAGATATTATAATCTATTATCTTGGGTTGCCTTTTTCTTTTTTAGGTGGAATTTGGGGAGAGGAGGAACATGGGAGAAATCTCCCAACGGGGAACGCTTCACCGATGAAGAACGCCGATGAGGAATGCCTTCGACTACAAAGAACGAAATCGACTTCGATTTTCTTCCTCGGAACTTCCTCCGACGTAGGATATGTTCGTCTACAACGAATTAATGTATGCCTTTTCTCACCAACATAAACCTACAATGAACAACTAGGGGTTTATTTATAAGTGATTTTATATTCCCATGTTCTTTTCTTCTAAAACAATGAACACAGATCAACTCTCTATTTTAGATTGATCAGCGAATATTTTCTTTTGCAGTATAGGGAATGATTAAATTTCGGAAGCTTATAGTGAGGGTGTTTGAATTGTTTTCCCTTACCAGTTATTAATATTTATTTTATTCAAGTATAATAGCCGCATGATACCGCTCTAATACGGAGAGTGTGGGCCAAAATAACATGGACCATCCTCACCAAAATTCTTGTGTTGAATTGTGTGTTCTTCAAAATGGAAGAAGAAGAAGAAGAGAGTGGTTGGCTAAACCGGCTGCTGGTGAAGGCACGACACCGCCACTGCTCAAGCCATTGCCGCCGCTCGAGCTGCCACAAACGTCGCTGCCCGAGCTGCCACCCCGCGGTCGGACCGCCGCCCCATGGTTAGACCGCCTCCTCGCGGTCGGACCACTGCCCCTGGCTGGACCACCGCCCCACGGCTGGACCGACTCCCCTCGGCCTCGCGCCGCCATCGGTCGAGCCGCCCTAGGTCGGGACGAGCCGCTCCGCGCCCTCGCAGTACCCCTCGGCCGAGCTGCACTCGCGGCACCCTCGCGACCATAACGGGCAGGGCCGGATCCAATGGGTAAGGTCGGGTCGACCCGAACCAAGTCGGCCCAGGCTAGGTCGGGTCGGGTCATTCCAACCTGGTCGGAACGGACCTAAGCCCACTACGACCTAGTTACTCTCTTTTTTCCATAACATTGGAGACATACGTCCGTTTGAATAACCATCAGTGGCGCTGGAAATATTGGAGCGTGAAGGTCTCTTTGAGTATACCCCACTGAAGTTTGGGGTATAATTGAGATGCGGTCAGGTTGGATCAAGCACGAATCCAACCGGGCCCCCGAGAGTAAAAGGCTAATAACTCAAAGACTGGGTGTCCGATTGACGCTTCGTCTATTGCATTGAGATCCATATGACGTGGAAGATCTTTGAGATACTTTTTCATGGGGATTCGTGGATGTTAGAGTATCGACAAGTATATTGGGGAACAAATCCTCTTAGAGATGAGCAAACGTAGTGTGGAGACCTAGTAGCTGGCTAAGATCTGACGACTGTTGACCGTTTTGACTCGGAGTGACTCTACAATCCCAGTGGGGAGCGCCTTGGTGTCACGGTAGACCCACGTTACTCACCAAGATGAGTACCTCACCAGGCTTTGAGGGGGATCACGCTTGGTGACGTGGTAGATGCACGGTGGGGAGCGTGCTTGGTGATGCTACAGATCCACGGTACTCGACAGGAGGAGTACCTCAGCAGTACATGGTTAGTTGGAAGCATGTCTGGTGTTATGGCATGACCATTATACTGGATAGAGGAGGAGTTCTCTAGCAGCCGAGATTTCGACAATGTGACTGGGGATGTAACATGATACTACCCCCTAGAATAAAATCCTGGTTTGAGTTGAGTCAGTTTTTCTGTGTTTTTCTCATGTTTGAGATGGATCACTAGATAACTTAGGTATATGTATGGGTATATACCTAAGTAAGGGTATATGTTGATTTCATGCTTTATGGATTATCTTTGTTGGATTTTGTTATACCTTTAGGTTCTAGGGGTCCCAACTGAGTATCGTTATACTCACTCATGCACGGGTTATGCCCGCACCTTGTTTTGTTGGATACAGATAACGGACAGCCCTGATCGAGGCTGAGGGTGTCATGACCGGATGGTGCCCGGAGGTGGACCATACAACATGTCGGTACGTGGAGGAGACAGATGGATGAGGAGTGATGAGGAGGCTATCTATAACTACCCTTCAGGTATGAATCCCGAAGGACAACCTAATAGCTGATTTTCTTTCTTTTTCTACAATTGTATTTTTTTCAGCTGTACTTGTACCTTTACTATTGGTCTTGTATTCCGGCCCCTTTTACATTCAGCACTCTTTTGGTTATACATTTTACTCGTGTTTGTATCTTGTTGTGTGTGTTTACAGGTTATAAAGGCAATGCCTTCTCAATTTTAGGGAATTACGCCTTTGGTGTTAGTCGCTAGCCTCTGGCCTATTGAAGGTGGGGCTTGGGGTAGTCACAGCACGGGCCCCGGGGGATGGGTCGTGACATTTTAATTGAAAATACACTATTCATGACCCAAGTTATTATTTTTTGGTACATTTTTTATTTTACATAAAGTATGATGATTAGTATTTGGGAAATGAAACCTAACTGGGACCAACATTATTAGAAATCAATTTTTTTGTAATCCACATAATTCTAACATTAAAATATATAGTGGTTTTAAATTCTTTATAAAAATAATCTTTTTGAAAACCCAATAATTTTAATTTTTTAAAATTAAATCTATTATTCAAATTTCATCTACTATTACATTTCTTATAGAGTAGGTATTTCTATAATTTTTTTAAAAAATTAATTTTTATTAGAAAAACCAAATCCTAAAACATCTATATGAGGTTTTATATATCTTTACATTTTATCAAAATTCTATATAATCCAAGTAAATTTGTATATTAATTTTTTGAAATGTGAAATTTCATTATTTATGTTCAAAAATATAATTTCATCCCAAGTTGAATTTTATCTAGAACTATTTATTTCTAATTGTTTTTAAAATAAATTTTTATCAATATGTGATTCCTCTATTTATTTTTGAGTGATTATAAGTTTCAGTAGTTTATGTAGATGTTATTGAATTCTATTTAGAAATTTTATTCTCAGAAATATTAATATTTTTAGAAACCTTTCTGTTATTCAATCATTTATGTTTAGAAAATCACGAATCTTACTCAAAATAATGAATTGAAATATTTTATTCTATTTTTGTAGATTCCCGAACTAATGACATAGAATTATTATGATTTCCATTATTAATATAATTACAATCATGTGAATGATTAGTGAATGTTTTATAAGATAAAATATCCTTAAAAAATTATTATTATATAGAAATATTTCAAAAAAACATAAATTCTTTTGATCTTTATAGTAACAATATTATGGGTCTTCCAAAGAAAAATCTTCCCAAAAAGAACTCCAAGTGTAATAAAAATTGAGTCTTTTGTTACACTATTTTAGGTAGAACTTATTATAATTTATCTCATATTTTCTAAAACTATTTACTTTTCTTTTATGATTTGGTCAATATGGTCTTATATGACCAACCATCAAACACTCATAATATTTCACTTCATTAGAGTCTTTATATAATATATATCTTTATAACTGTTATTATACTTTTGTATAAATAATTTCTTCCCTATAATATTACTCATTCTCTTATAATGATTATGGAAATCATTCTCAATCTATTTGGATGAAATTATATCTACTTAAACATGAACATTATCATTAGTTCAAGACATATAAAATATCATAGTGGAATGATCTTAACTAGTGTAATTTTATGTAGTTAAAAATTAAACTACCCCATTATTTAACATTATTTTCTCATATCATCTTTTCAATATACACTCAAAATTCATATAATTTACAATTATATAATACAAGGTCAAATTTTTATCCTCTTTATATCATCTAATTGTGTTCCTTTGGAATCCCATTATCCATGATTAATATTAATTGTCTATTCTACTGAAATTTAATTAGTAAGACCCTTTTTAAGAAACATATTGTAAACTAATGACACATTCATAAAAAATTAATGCATCTTAGTAAAAAAATCATTAAGAAGAAATTAAAAATCATGGTAATCTTTTAATAGAATTTCTCTTCTGGTATCCATAACAATAGAAGTACAAAAATTATTAAATTATATCTTTTTTCAAATACTATTTGTGACATCATAGGTATATTATTTATTCTATATATTTCTTTTCACTTAATCAAAAAATTATTCATTACATGATAATTTATTTTATATTCTTGCTTCTCTTTATTTTTATAAGTAGAAACCTATGTTGTAAGTAATTTTGAATTTTCACTATGTATAAAAATGTTTTCTACTCAAGTATTAATAATAATAGATTTTATAATATCTCTTCAATAATGTTAATACACACCTTATAAAATCATTGGTATGGTAGAAGTAATATTATCAAATGTTATGATATTTTAACTTGTCATATTTATAAGAAATTAGAATTATCTTTCAATAAAATACATGTATTGTATAAAAGATTATACAAAAAAATATAAACATCAATTTATAAAAAAGTGTTTAAACATTATAATCTTGTTCAAAAAAATTATATTATTAACTATCATAGTAAGCAGTAGAACCTTTACTTATATAATTTTATGTATCGACGATTACATATTAGGATACGAGTGGGGGTCAATTTTAGTTTGAAAATATGAACTAATTAAAAACCCAAACCTCTTTATTATCATCTATCAGAATTTTATATTTTCTACAGAACATAGTTTTTATATCTGACACATAGTGCATCCATACAATTCGTGTCTAGAAATGTTTAATGAGAGAATCATTTTATTTAAATGTAGATATAAAAATAATAAATTGTTATAAAAAATATATAAAAAGGTATATTTTTGGAAAGTTAGAATGAATGATTAAAATAATTGAAAAATATTGATCTTCATTACCATTAAGAGTAAATGATTTCACAAACCCTGATCTTTAGAATCTTTTTTTTAAACCTAATTGTATGATATGTATTTCTACAACAAAAAACCATCGATCATTAATATCATAATAATAATTATATTCACATCCACAAAATATATTGATCATCAAGATCATAAATCAATAGACCTCCCATCCCTAGAAACCCACTATCTAATATAGGATCAAAGAAAAAGTATAAAATTGTAAAAGGATAAAAGAAATTTAAAATATTCACTCTAATTTCTAAAAAACGCTCTAAGGATTTACAAATTGTATGTAACAAGATGTTATAGCATTTCAAGATTTAGATACATTAAGACACAGTAGAATCAACTCATATATCCTATAATGATCCTATATATATATATATGTTCTTATCCAATGGTCAAATTTCATTATTCTCGTTGTTGGTTACGATAGACCCGGATGATCTCTACTATGATATCTCATCATGTTTTCTACATCTTCATTTGATGTTGTTTTGATAAAAACGTAAAAATTATATTGAATCATTATTTACAGTGTAAATGATTTTTCTCATCCTAATATTAAATTATTATTCCTATGGAATAAATAATTTTTAGTATAATGGATCAAAACATGATTAGTATGATGTAATAGAATTTTTCAATCTGATTGACTAGAAATTTTCAATTAGATGGACTAAACATCACAAATATGACCAAATAACCCCAATTAGTCTTAAGTATAAACTAGGTCACTCTGATCGACTAAAATTTTTTAATCTAATAGATTAAATAATATTAGTTTGATAAACTAAATAGGTCACTCCAGTAGACTGAACATAGTCAGTCTGATGGATAAATCATGGTCACTATGATGGACTAAACTCTGTCAGTCTGTTGGACTAGACATCATCATTCTCATGGATTAGATTTACATTAAAAAATATATATACATTATTATAGAAATTTTTCAATGTCTCATAGAATAAATGTTTTTTAAAAAATATTCTTAAAAATTGGAAATATAATGTTAGTATACCACAATTTTAATGATGTCTGTTTTAATTTCAAGAACTAAAGATAAAACTTCAGAAAGTAAATCATCCCACTTAACATTTCCACTCCAACAATCGAACAACACATTATAGTTGATCCATAATGTTTATATTTTTTATTTTAAGGAAGGAATATTCCCACCTAAATAGGGTCTTATTACACCTATTTTCATGTTATAATTTATTTATTGACATAATTGATAATTTTTCATCATTGTGATCACATTTGGGTGTATGTTTTTCCAAGGAGACCAATTAATATATTTTATTCCATGTGTGATAATCATGTATATTATCTCCATGTTTTATTATGGTTATATGTTATTGTGTGTTTATTATTTATTCTGAAGAATATATTCCTTCCATGTAAAATATACCAGAGAAATATGTATCTTACCTTTATTTGGAGTTTTTATTATTGGTGCATGGAACTAGTCGACCATCACTACATATTTATCCTTTAGTGGGGGAGAGTCATTCACTTACAATTTTGGTGGTGATATATCTAATAACAGAGTGTAGATATGATGATATCATGGAATAACATGTTAGTAATTCACATGATGCATATATATTGGGTCACTGGATTCTTAGATGACCCATGAGTTACATTATTTGTATTCAAAACTCATTTTAGATTTATTCCATGTACAAGGAGATCCTTTAATTTGTATTTCATATATTAATAACTCCTCTAAGTCACATTTCATACTTAAATAACTCTTACTAGTTGAAATATTTACCTCATCCACTCGATACATTTTCATTTTTCTAGAACCTTTGCATAAATGAATCAAAGATCAAGTCACTTGTATAAACATTTCCATGAAGTTTAAGAGGAATATTTACACTAAAAGGGTGTAAATTTTGGATACTTCTAAAATCTTCTTTTTATCCAACTAGCATAGAAACAATGTATGTATGTGGGATTTATTAATACATTATTATTGCACAACTAATTAATTCTTGATTGCATGTCTGTACAATTATAACTATTTTTCACTATTGAATATACATATTGTACTTGTCCATAATGGGCATCAATACATTGGTTGTGTCATATTAATGATTCTAATCACTCCCTACTCATCAATTTTTGTGAAATTTTAGATATTATGAGGGCCCTGATGAAGGGATATGACGAAATGGTGGTTGGATGAGTGTCAGAGTAGGGAGTAGTTGGTGAACAAAGATTGAAATTGGAGGACCCTTGTTGTATATTTTATTGTTTATTTATTTATCATATACATGTTATCCTTGATAGTATTTTACAATTGGGAGATTCTCTTTTTTATATGGCATGTAATACTTTTATTATTTAATTCATGTTTACTCATACTATTTAACATTTTTTATTTTTATTTGATCCTATGATATTATACTATTGGTATAGTCCCTCTACTGATGAACTCAGAACCTCACTACTAATCATAATCCACATGGGTATGGGGAGGCACACAAGAGTTCATGTGGAAATCTGGCTCTTACTTGATTCTTTGGCTTAAAGAATTAAAAAATGGTATTATAGGACTATGATTCAATAAACCATTCTTCTCTTTTACGGGATTTGGGTAGGATAGAATAGAGATTGGACTGTTGTGACTCAGATAGGGGAATCATGAATGTGTCTTAGCAACCCTATATAGAGGACCATCGAGTCACCTTAAATTGTGGGATGTTTTATTTTTTTGTTACTATTGATTTTATTCAACATGGGTGATACACATGATTTTGATATGTGATATGTGTTATTTTGAGTTTATTCGTGTGTTTTTACTAGGATCATATGTTCATGTAAAATATATATATACATGTTTTCATGATTCCATGTAGTTATTTAATTGAATTCATTGATTTTTTTGTCTTTTTTATGAAATTTTTCCTTTATATGATATATTTATGCTTCAATTCAACATTGATATATATATTTTTTAATTTAATTACTTTAACTAAGAATGTTGTTTTGTTATATATATATATATATATATAGTGACTCTGAATAACATGATAGGAAACCCTAGTATATACTAAAAACTGATATGGGAGAATTAGTGTTGTTTAATTTTCAGCAATTATAACATTTATCTATATTACCTCTAAGACATTTTGTGATCCAGAATATCTTAGTCTCATTTTTTATTGCATTCATGTATAAAAAATAAGTAAATGATATACCGTGAATTTAATATAATTAACACTAATAAACACTGGAATATAATCCTTATCATGTATGGTGATGACTTGTATATGGATTATAGACTAATGAGTTAACATGGTTTTGTGGTGTGGCTATAAAACTCTCAGTATCTAGTTTGGTGAAGCATAAATTGACAGGAGTTAATGAAAACAATCATTATCTTTATAGTGGTGAGTCCCTTCTTCATCTTTTAATAACCGTATGGTAATTTAAATTTCCTTTAAAGACAGTCCTCACCATAGTTTTTATTGGTAATTATAACATCAATATAGAATTAAACCATATGATACTTCTATTGAATTTCATAGTTCTACTTTGTTCCTCCACAATATTCATCACATGTTACATTCTTATATGAAATAAATTAGCTCGTATTCTTCTTAACAATATCAGAGTAAATGATTCACATATTATGACATTAAAATTGTCAATATTAATATGGTTTTGAGTGATTATCAAATAATTTACATTTTTTATTTAGTACATAACATAATAAAAAAATATTATTCATTCATAATAGAATAAATAACAATCTTTTTGATTATCTAATAAATGAATGTTCTTACTTTTATATTCACAATCACATTTTATCACTGATAAAATTTCAACAGTGAATGTAGTATAAGTAAACCTCTTCTATACTAGTTATAACAAATATTTATTCAATTGAATCACATCATATTTTTAATATCAGTTCAAGATTGAATGATCTTGTAAAAATTCAATAAGCACATAACTCACATTTGATGTCTTCTGATATTGTTTCTTGTAATGGATCTCAAATTCAATACACTTTATTTATGTGAATCATATCACATGTTATTTTATTAATAAACATATTTGGACATCTAAATGTTGTAAACCCAATCACACTATATTTTATTTGTCGGTTCATGTGAATTGGGATTTGATATCATATTTTTCGTTATTTCTCGTGTATATTTATATATACATTGATTTATATATATTATATAATGTGTTTATTTTTTATGATCACATTTTTTTCATCTACATAAAATCAATGAAAGGTCCCACAATGCAACTATCTTTCTTCACATTAATCATATATTTTTACAAAGTATCACACAGGTAATTCTCCCAAGTTAGAGTGAACATCCTCTCTATAAAAATTAGTGGTGATTTGATACCATATTTATATCTCTTACACAAATGTTAACCACTTATTTATGTTATATTAATAAAAGTTATAAATGGAATAACATTATCTTCAAAAAAATAAGTGAGATAGCATTATTATTACTAGTTCAAAGTATATATCACTATCTAGTTGTAGAGGAAAATTTGGTGTGTGGAAACATCAAACTCTTGATGTATTCATCCAAGAAGTTCAAGGTTATTTCCCTCTTCTTGAATTCAAATGGATCACGGTTCTCCCTTGCACATAAAATGGTTTCAGAACTCCATCCTCATGTAAAATAAGAGTAATGTAGTACTTATTTCACAATGTAAACAAAGTTACGAAGTTCTCTATTTGTCTATGAAAATACCTCGTATATATCTTTATCTAAATCACTTTTTAGAGAATCAATGGGTCAATATTTATAGGAAATGGAACCCACCTCTACAACATTCAATCATCCACTTAAATTCACACTAAATAATTATATGTAGATACCATATCATAATAGTACCAACTGTATCATTTCATAAAATATATGAATATAATATTACCTTATTACATATTATAGTAAACACGGTGTGTCATATTACATTAATATGCCTCAGATGCAATGAAAAATGATAAAATTATCCATCATTTCCAAAATTCAAACTCTGTTATGTAGTTGAATGGATGAGTATCCTCTTCCAACATTGTATCAATTTTGTAGTGAAAATTTCATTTAATGAAAATATGCCTGAATGATGTAGACTACATTCATGTAAATATGCCTCTTATTGAAGAGATATCTATTATAAAAATCTGATGTTCAGTTTGATAATTCCATCTATCTACATGATTAAATCCATTGTACAATTCTTAATCAAAGGAAAAGGTTAGTGGCAATACAATTGGATGATCAGACATATCATATTAATACAATAATATAGAAAATGTTGTGTATGAAAATTTAAATTAAAGATCTGTATTTCCATACAACACTCGAGTCCCACATTAATCATCCACCATGTTTTCATCTCCAATATATTTTATCCCAAATTTCGATAGCATTGATTTTTGAAATTGTGGACTAGTACCCGAAACACATTCTCTTCAAACTCACACATGTCACAACACTCTATTTTTCAATCCTCAATGAACACATTGCACGCTCCAAGATTACTCTCTAAAGACACACAACTTATCTGTCTTAGATCTATTATCCTAAATACCCATCTGACATGGGGGTCTAACTAGGTTATCTACCTCCCACTCAGTCCTCCAAGGGAACCCATATGTGGGGTTGATGTGGTCTCTTGTAGTGAGGATAATTATTGACCATAGTTTTATTGTAAATACTATAAATTTTTTTACATTTATTAATTATAAGTATAAAAAATAATACGAATCTATCCACTTCCTTATATTCAAAATAAAACATAAGAAATTAAAATGTCTTCCAAGTAATTCACTTCAATTATATATACATTTTCATTATAGAAAATATCATATTTCATGGTATTGATTGATTTTTTTCTTTGTGAAAATTAAATTTTTGTGATTCGAATAACATCATCCATAAATGAAGAGTTGTATGGATTCCATAAATTCCTCTTTTACACCTATTAAATTATTCATTCCAAAGAACTCATAATCATGAAATCATTTTTCTTCTCATACTCAAATTTTCTATAAACAATATTTCACCATTGAAAATGGTCAAGGACATGAATATCAGTTAAAAATAATTATAAGCTCAGTGGCTTCTGAATAAATTACATAAGACTATAGGTCATGGGTATTACCTTCTTCATCAATCTATTCAAGATTCAATCTATATTTAGTCATGTTTGGATATCATGGATACATTAGAAACATGTATCGTTATATATTCTTTCATTAAACTGATATCGATCGAATATTTCAATTTTATAAACCACAATTGATAACAAATAATAAGCATTGAAAACAATGAAGACACATAAAAAATTTGTCCTATTCATTCTAACAAGTAGTATTTTGTTAGCTGCCTTTAATGGTAATTTCAAATGGGTATGTCCTTATGTTAATCACTCCCCTAGAATTTTCCAAACATTCATTTTACATTATCTCTAGATTATTGAAAATATATAAAATATTAGTGGGAAATGTTTATCAATATGTAATTAATCTACTTTTCATCCATCAGCTCACACTAATTGTATATGATCCATGATAATTATATAAAAAAGATTAGGTTCTGGTTGAAATGCTATTCATTATAAATTGTGCATGATACCACATTAAATTAGATCTCTAATTATTTTTTCAATGGTTATTCACATTTATTCCATGATTAAGATACACAATTGGGATTAGAAACCATTATAAGAAAAACTATCCTAAAAATCTATAACTCACTTCCAAAAATTGATCAAACACATCAAATTTCAACCAGTTAGAAAGGTGGCCTTAGATCATATCCATACTCCCATATTACACATACTATTGATTAATTCAATTTATCACCATTTTGATAAATGATTATATATCTTATGAACATTACATATCTATTATAAAAAATAATTCATTTTCAAATGAAATTATCTATATTAAATATCAAGAATAGTTAGATTTTATTCCAATTAAAACAATGATCTAGATTCAGCATCGCCTTTATTCATTTCTCTCCAACTAATGTGAAACACTCCGCATAACAATAATAATGTTTTATTTCTTCAAGAATGTATTTCATGATTTTAAATTATAGACAATACACTAATATAGATAATCAACATGTGGATATCAATATTTTACAGCATCCAATATTTCTACAGGGATAGTCTTCTTCAATACATGTTCTTTAGGATAACAAATATATGATAGAACCATGATGATATTTTTTTATCCTTATTTTCTATAATATTAAATCATAGTCTATGAATTCATTATGTATGATACTCTATATATATTTTTTAAATATAAATTGATAATCACTTATTCAGCTTTACAATCAGAAATTGTTGAACAAAATGCATCTTCTGATCTACCCTTCAGAAGACCTCGGTGCCCGGAAGAACAAGCCCCACGCGTAGGAGGGTTTTCTTTCGCTTTCTCCAGTTGCTTCGCAGGAGGGCGGTGCCCTGGCGGCGTCCTCGGGTCTGGCACCCTTTGAGCCTGGCGTCCCAGATCCTCGACATCCTCTGGTGATGCCCGGTCCTGCTCCGTGGCCTCGCCACCCAGGGCGATCTATTCGTGATGGTCTGTGCGGATCGTCCAGCGACGCTCAACGGATCTGTTTCCCATCGGTGAGTCCAGTCAACCTGACGGTTTCGAGGGATGGTTTGAGCGTCTCGCTGGAAGTCCCCTCGGGGGTGTTCTCGGAGGCGGTGGGTCGTCTGAGGTGGACCCTAGTGGATCGTTTTGGGGTAGCAAAGCCACCTTTGTTGATCTTCAGACGATGCGTGGAATCCTGGGGCGTGCTTAGCATGGGGCGGGTTTCTCCGCTTCATCGCAATTCCTTCTGTTTGATGCTGTAATCAGAGGCGGATTTTATTTCGGCTTGTTTCAAAGCTCTGAGACCGTTCGACCGATGGTGGTTCAGTTTGGTGCCCTGGTCCATGGAGGCTCATAAGGGGCAGGAGTGTCCCCGTGCTGCGGTTTGGGTTGGCCTCCATGGACTCCCTCTTCCTTTCCAGAATGGAGCATTCCTTAGGGCTATAGGGGACTCGTTATGGGGTTTTCTGTGCGTGGAAAACCGCACCTTTTCTTGTGAAGAAGTTTTGGTTCCTCTCATTTGTGTTGAGATGGACCTTTACCTCCCGATTCCAGAGAAAATCTCATTGCGAGTGCGGGATTTGGTGGCTTGGGATCAGGAGCTTTCTTATCCGGTGTTTCCCAGTTTCTGCTCCTGTTGCATTCAGGGACACTCGAGGCAGGTGTGTAGGAGGTGGCCCTGGTCGGGCTCCAAGGGTCCACTCGCGTGAGGCCTTCCCTTCCCCTAGGGAAGGAGGCTCTGAGCTCTCCTCTACTCGGCTGGCGGCCTCAGTGCTTGTTGGTGCACTTCTTCTTCCGGAGGTCCTTGCTCCTACGGCCTAGACCTCCGCTCCTCCAGATTGTGCAGTTTCCCTCCACACGAGTTTAGTGGCGCTTAGTCCAGAGGCTCGGTTTTTTCGGACTGTTGTATTCTCCATCATCCGGTTCTCTTCTCTACAGCTTATTATAGCAGGGAATTTGTGGGAGAAGTTCGTGCATTCCCCCCCTCTCTCCCTAGATAACCATGTGTTTCTTCTACCCTCTCCAGTACCCTCTCGGGTCACGACCATGTTGTTGGAGGATGATGCCTGTGAGTCCTCTTCTCCTTGTCCTTCTGATGTTGGTTCATTGGATGGCTACATCATGGTCCTGGCTGGTCGAATTTGCTCATAGCTTAAAGGAAAAAAGGTGAGGCCTCCCTCATTCCATTCAATTTCAAAGGACAATCAAGGTGCGGGTGTAGATCCCCCCTCTCCCCAGACCCCCGTGGCTTCCTTTCCTTTAGCACGGAGTCTTGGTGTGTGCACGCGTTCAAGATCGTGACTTACACTTAGGGATGGACCCTCCTCCCACAGCAGCAGGACTGTTTCGCCTTGGGTCACAACCGGGCCTATGATATTTTTATGTTATCTATGATTATCTACAATTCCCGGGGGCCTGGGGGCTCAGGTTAAGACCGAATTTATTAGCCTCAGAAGCAAGGAAACAAAAAATTTCAATTCTGGATTTTTTGGAGCCCAAGCAGAATCTGGTTAAGATAAAGGAGTTATGTAGTAAGGTTAAGATGCATGGTTTTATGCACACGGATCCGACCTACCGGCATATTTGGCTTTTCTGGAATAGGGAGACATATGTGGATTTGGTTGTGGCGGGCGATCAATTCATTTCTATGAAAGTTTCAACACGCTCGGAGAGATTCATGGTTTTCTTTGTCTATGGGAGTTGTGATGCTCATGTTTAGAAGTGTTTATGGCAAGAGTGTGGTTCCATTGATCCAGGGGATTTACCATGGTTGGTGGAAGGGGAATTCAACGTGGTCTTCGATCCCGATGAGAAGAAAGATCGAGGTACTTTCCCACGCCAGGCTAGCATGGTAATTGTTCAGTTTGCAGTGAGTATGGGTCTTCTAGACTTGGGGTACCCTGGTGACCGCTTCACTTAGAGGAACAACCATCAAGGTGCTAGGCAGTGCTGGAGCCGCCTCGACCGGTGCCTGACAAACCGCAATGCTATTAGTTCATTCCCAAACACGAAGTTTGATCATCTGGTGCGTGGTCTCTTTGATCACTCGCCGCTCTTAGTCTCATTGCTCCCACGTCAAGACTTGTAGGAACATTTTAGGTTTCATAGCTAGTGGGCTCGTTCTCCTAACTACCATTGAGTTGTTCGGAAGCTGTGGGAGGGTCCAACGTTGGGGCATTCTTGGGTGGCTCTCCACGATATGCTTCGTAGGATGAATCAGAGGCTCTAACCGTGGGTGAGGAACCTGCCCCCCTTTGATCAAAACATGGAGGACTTGAAACGGATCATCGCCAGCATGGAATCCCAGATAGAGGAGGACTGGAGTGAAGATAGGTTTGAGGAGTTGATGTCTGTGAAGAACTCATGGGCATAGTTGCTTCTTAAATAGGAGCGCATGTTGAGGAACCGATCCCGTGTGAAATGGATGAAGGAGGGTGATAGAAATAAGGTGTTCTTTCATGCCTGTATCAGGGGAACAAAGACGGTTGATCCAGCCTAACATACTACTTGAAAACGGCACCTACACAACCGTTAGAGGCTTATTGGGAAGAATGGGTATCTCTTTCTTCAAGTACCTCCTTGCTGGCCCTAATCCGAGGATGCCCAGAGGCTACCCTAGTCGTAATGCAGAGTTTTGGGAGTCGATTCCCAGTGTTGTGTCTATTCATGATAATGAGGGCTTGGAGGGAATTCCCAATGAGGACGAGATCTACCGGGCTATGTTGAGTCTTGACCCAGACAGTGCACCTGGTCTAGATTGCTTTCCAAGGTCATTCTATAGGTGGGTTGGGAGGTGCTTAAGGGTGACATCATTGGAGCCATTAAAGATTTGTTTCGCGGAGGGCACCTCACACGGGTTGCTAGTGTTACTGTCCTTGTTCGTATCCCAATATTAAGGACCCTTCTTCCCTCTCTCATTTCAGGCCAGTAAGCTTGTGCGACTTCCCTTATAAGATCCTCACGAGCATTATCAATCAAAGGCTCTCTATATGTCTTCCCCGATGGATCTCAATTGAGCAGCATGGTTTTCATAGCGGCTGATCCATTCACGGTGCCAATGCATTGGCGCATGAAGTGGTCCGAGACATCAATTTTAAAAACTACAGTTCCAACTTGGATATCAAACTCGACATGAACAAGGCTTATGATAGGATTGAGTGGAGCTATATTAATAGAGTTCTCTCAGTTATGGGTTTCTCATCTAAGTCAGTTGATCTCCTCTTCTGGTGCTTCAGCTCGTCCTGGTTGGCTCCCTCCTTTATGGGCAAGACACAAGGTTTCTTCAAGGATACTCGGGGTCTCGAGCAGGGGGACCCGATTTCCCCGAGCATTTTCATCTTAGATCAGGATGCTCTTAGCCGCCTCATCAACCAGGTTTTTCTTCTAAAGCTATTCTCCCGTACAGGAAGAAGCAGAACCTTCCCTCTATCTCTCACCTTATGTTTGTGGATGATACATTCATTTTTCTTAACGGAGGAAGAGTCTCGGTTCGGGGCATCATGCGGATTCTGGATGAGTATTGCTATTGTAGTGGGAAAGTGATCAGCAATTCGAAGAGTAATATCTTCTTCAACTCCAAGAGTGCTCCCAGCCGTGTGGTATCACTATGCGGCCGCCTAGAAATGCAGTGGGGTTCCTTCCCCATGGAATACCTGGGAACACCTATTTCTTCAGGAAGGCTTCAGGTTCGTGACTTCGATCATGTTGTGGGCAGGATTACCAATCGTGTCCTGAACCGGAAAAACAGATTCTTATCTTTTTGGGGTCGCATTGCACTTGTCAATAGTGTGTTATCTGCCAACCCTATCTATTCCTTATCCTTCTACATTGTCCCGCAAGGGGTCATCAACACCATTGAAAAGGTGTTGGGCAGTTTCATCTGGGATGATTTGTCTGAAGGAAAGCGGCACTGGGCTGCATGGGACAAGCTGGCAAGACCAGTCCATGAAGGTGGGGGGGGGGGGATTAATGTTAGAAGTCTCTGGAGCACGCTGCACTGCATGAAATCCAAGCTCGTGTGGGAAGTTCTCGAGGAGTGTACCCTATGGGGGAAGAAAATGTCTCATTCTCTTACGGGGATTGAGGGAGCAGTGCGAGGCTATGCTTCTCTTTTCGGTTGGAAAATATTCCCACTCATCCAGGACCTTCAGGAGCACTCCCGCTAGATCATGGGTGAAGGTACCTTACTCTTCTGGTTTAGGAACTGGGGGGCTATATGCTCAGCTTTCCTGGTTGTCCTACCCCCTCGATTACCCTGAAGGAGTCAAGAGGTCACCCTAGGTTCACGTAGGCTGTTCCGGATGAGGCAACACAGGATCTCCTTGAGTCAATTGTGCTTACCCCCGAACCTGACTGGTGTGTCTTTACATTGTCTTCCTCGGGTTCGTTCACATCTAGGGACTTCCAGAAGATGTCCTCTTTTCCAGAGCACTAGGACAACTGGCATGATGCGTTATGATGTAACAAAATCCCATCAAAGTTTAAGTTTCTTACCTGGCGCATCAGGAATTCTACTCAAGCTACAGATAAGAACGTGAAGAAAATGGTGATCACTTTTGCCTCAAGATGCCACTACTGCAATTCAAGGAGGGTGGAAGAAACGTCCCACCTTTTCTTTGAAGGAGATTGGGCTCTGGTGGTCTGGTCCTTTCTTGGGGGCTTTTTTTATCCTTCTTTTGAGGATCAGAGGGAAACTTATTTTCTGGAAAGGTGGTTCCACGGTGCTTGCGACTCCGGTATTGAACGAACAGCCAGGGCGGTGACTCTCAGTGCGGGGTGCCAGTGCCTGTGGCAAGCCAGGAACCATGCCAGGTTCTAGGGGTCTCTTCCCTCTGCAAGGGAAATCATTATGAGAACCCTCTTCATGATGGCGGACATGGTGCAACTCATCCACGACTAGCGGGCTGCTCCGACGTTGCTGTTTCTGCCAGGCAGTATCCCTGTGCCTCACACTTCCAGGCCAGTGCTGGGGAGCTGGGTTTGTTGACGGCCTCATAAAATTGGCTAAAAACTGAACATTGCTGGGTCCTTTATGTTGGGCAACATGAGAGGAGGGGGTGTGGTCTGTGGTGCAGGGAGAAGTGTGGTTCTTGCCTTCACGTCATCCTTTGTCTGTCGCACCCTGCGGATGGCCGAGGCCAAAGCAATGCTTACCGGGCTAACCCTTTGCACATAGCAACGTGTTTTCCTATCCAAGGCAAAGACTGACACGCAGATTTTTCGTGACTCCCTAATCGGTAAGGGCTCCATTCCTTAGTACATTGCTTACATAGTCAGGAAATGCCGATCACTCTTGAATAATACAATCGAAGTGTCCCACACGCTGCGTGAAAGGAACAAGGTTGCGGATTATCTTGATTTAGTGGCAGACCAGAGTTCCATTCACACTTGTAACCTCGATCCTAACAGATTTAAGCCAGAGGTAGTTGATTTGGTCAGAGGGGATGCCCTCAGGTTGCACTATTTCAGGCCTCCCTATCTTTGTTGATTATTATTACCTTTGTTGACTCTTTCTTTTATAAAAATATTATTTGATGATGATCTACCCTTCGGAACATTCTTCCCATTCTCATCCCCATATTATAATCCCAAATGATATAAATAAATATAAATGGAATGATTTATACTATTGTTTCTTCATCATTATAAGAAGATTTTTGAAATCATTTCCTTGACTATGTAGCTATATTTTTTTTGGCTTTATCATTGAACATCATATCTTCTATTCTGATTTATTTTGGGTTGTATACAAATTTTCACAACTTCCTCTTATTTTTCCCAAGAATATTACATATTAAAATCCATCATGGATGATACAATCTTACACTTCTCAAGTTATTTGTTTTGTTTTGGATGAATTATGAAACCTATTTTATAATATCCAATTTTTTCATCTATCAAATGTAAAATCTATAACATGAGATTTGTATCATATATAAAACATCTTATGTACATTTTATATTCCATATGGAATCATTTTTTTCCTTTTTTCTCTAGAATATGAATTCACTTCTTCCTTTTCCCCCATTATGCCAAAATATTATATCCAGATAACTAAAATTTTATTAGGAACATTGGTTTTAGGTTTGGATGATTCACATGGATTGGTTTTTGTTCCATCAATCATAGTATTTCGTTTCTATGAACCAAATTGCATTATAATCATTGGTTTATAATCCATGGTCTTCATAGAATTCTTTATGGGATAACATTTGTTTACAATATAATTATTCTTTCTTCCCAAAGTTTCATCCTCATTCATTATAAAAAATATGTTGTTGTTTATTCATTAAATCTCTATATACACATCATGATGAGTAGGAAATATTCTTATGACTACCATTATTGATGTCATTAAAGATATTTTAAACCATTCAAAATATTTTGGTAGAATGAAGATTAATCTTAAACTATGGATATTGTTTCATCATCTCTAGCTTACCCCCTGACATGGGACGTCTTTTTGGTATATTATTTAATGTATTGTACCAACAATCATGTTAAATATTCTTAGAACAAATAATGACCTACAATCATTGATCTTATTATTTTCTATGTGTGATGATTTTTGGTCTTTTTAAAAAAATAATTCGTTATTCATGGGGAACTGGATTAAACATTATTTTCCATTCATATGAGTCACACTGGTAGGTTTCATACAACATTTCTTCACCCGTACATATAAATATTTTCTTTTATAACATATAATATTAATGATAATTGATTTGAAAACGTTATTACAATATGGTTTTTATGATTTCTGGTTCTTAAAATATTCATGATATTGATCAATGAATAATGTTATGGTCTTATTATTAGTTTGTTGGAGGATTTATAAACTTGTATTCCTCTAGTAATAATTAAGGAGTATCATTAAATATATGAGTATTTTGTTAATTCTCAACGTGTTCATCCTCAACATGGTCTATTTAAATATTGTATTCAATAAATTTAACAATGAGGACAAATTTATAATCTCCAACCATTTTTATCTTCCATCAACAAGGCTAATTCATTAATTTAGATTCATATTCTATAGTTTTAAATTTTATTTATAATAACGAGTCATGATCATTGAACGTAAAGTGTTTTTTATAAAATTTTAAATCCTTGAAAAAAATTTTATTTTAAAAAATTTTATTCAACAATATGGATATTTTTTCTGAAGCCTTATTAACCCCATATTTCTATCCAACATAACTGATTTATTTTATGGAACTTATTTAAATCCCTATATATTATTATTATTATTCTCCACCCATTGATGATAGAAATAAATAAAAAAAAATCCAAAAAAATCCTTCAAAAAATTACCAGCATCCTCTAACCTTTGGGTGATGTCTTATTTTATTGTTTGAAATAATTCTAAAAATGAGATAATATTTCATTCAAAAATAAATTATTAATATATATTAACATCTATATTGATATATCATGACTTCCAAATTGACTATAATTGATAAATGTGCTAAAATCATATTCTTTTGGATAGTTGTTAGATGAATTTTAGTAATCATCATGGCTACTTAGAAATCTTGGTTCACATGAGGTATGAATGTTTTCCACCCCATTTTTTGAAACATGGTCCACCGTATCATTAAATTACAAGACATATATATCTACAATATGGGGAATTCATAAAGAAACTGATAATAATGATTGAAATTTAGAGAATCTAATAGATGTCAAATTTGTCTATGACACAAATTAAGATGTCAACTTTGGGATATTCTCAACACTTATAAGGGGGAGGGAACAATTGTGGGAAAATTATCACCAATTATAATATTTATTTCTTTTACCTATAATTCCATTTATAATATTTATTTTACTATACTATTTTCATTACCACATGAAAGTATATATAATCTATAAAGGATAGTAAAAGATGCTTTTTTCAGGGTTTAATACACATGAAGAGTTTGTAGTCTTTTTAATGTATGATAATGACCAGTACACATATTATCAACTATAATTACATAATGCGATATAATAGTGTGGATAGAGTATAACAATATGTTAGTGTTGATTCGATTTAATTAAGAGGTCTATGGAAACAATCATATTCCATTGAATATTTATGACCATGTCCCAATTGAAGCTCCTCACTAGTTCTTTATACTACATTTGATGAAATCTATAAACTTCCTTGTTATAAAACATTATAAAATAAATAACGACTCAATAAAATGATATTTTTGATTAATATCATAGTGGAAATTTTTTTTACATGAGCTTCTTCGCTTATTACTTTCTTGGAAGCAGGAAGGACACTCTTCTTCTTCTTCATTTTAATAAATTGAATACCGAAATTAAAATGAAGATGTTTTGGACTAATAATATCCAAAAAAAATTTATATAGAATAAAAAACTGCATAAGTTATTATATATTCTATTGTGAATCACGATATTTCTTTGTGATTATATGAAAAATGAATGTTAATTTTGGTATCATCAAAATAACTTCATATTCATTGATAAAATTTCAATGCTGAGTATAATATGAGTTCACCTTTTTTGGTCTTTTTGAATCAATTTTTTTTTCAAATAACTCACACTACACATTCAATATTAAATCATTAATAATGATAATCTATGAAATCAATATAATGAAATCTCAAATATGAATTCTTAGTATATATTTTCCTGATTTCAAACACAAATTCAATGGACATTATTTATGAAATTCATATCACAAATTTATTTATTAAAAATCATGCATGTGAAATAAAA
Source organism: Viscum album (assembly GCA_963277665.1). Lineage (NCBI taxonomy): Eukaryota > Viridiplantae > Streptophyta > Magnoliopsida > Santalales > Viscaceae > Viscum > Viscum album. The sequence goes on along the minus strand of OY728156.1, from coordinate 1,128,965,248 downwards.
CATGTATGTGTCATGAAAGATTTATAAACCCTATCACATAATATTTTCTTTATTATTTTATGTTAATTGGAGTTTTATATATTCTTCTTTACTCATCCCACATATGAATTTATATACAAGGATCCCTATGTTCTCATAAAACTTTTTAACATGTTTTCTTGTGAATTATATCATGCATCTGATTATTACTCATGTATGTGCGATCCAGAAAATATTTCACAACGAAATTGGTTCAATTCATTGGAATAAAATATTTTCATATAGGCTATCACACCACCATCAGCCAAGTGAGGGTTCTCTGCTTCTCCATTACAAAAATAGTCTTTATAATTTGATATACTATATTGATTCTATGTGAATAGTTTGATATTTTCATTATAATAACTTCAAGAATGATGTTATACATTGATCACTAAATCCACATAACATGATGAGATATTTTTATTATCATTTTTTCTACAGTATATATCATTATACAATCAGGAGCTAAGAGTTATTCATGAAAACATGAAACTATTATTTTTGTCACATTATTAGTGTTAGTTAATTCTCTCATGGTGAAATATAATAGATCGAGGTTCTCTTATTACATAATATGAATGTAGAAATCCCCACATTTTTTTCCTAATAGGATAATTGAACATCCTACATCACGTAAATGAATGATTATTTTTATATGTTTTTTAGAATAACAAGATCCATTTCATATCAAAAGAAGAAGAGTATTTCTCATCCTTAAGGATTCAATATTTATATGAAAAGATCATTACATATAACTCATTATTTTTGGGACTGAATATAAGGCCCCGGCCTTAAACCTTACTTAATAATGAATTAAATTAATAATTCACATTGAGGATCTTTTCAGGTTTAGAGTTTTAGAGAATTAGAACATAACTATTACATCTTAAAAGATTACAAAGTAGACACTTCTACTAAGTCTCCATAAAATAAAAACTCTTTAAAAGAAAGATGTCTAGATTCCATGTTTTAGATAGCATGAAATTCCCTTGATCCCATCCTTGATCTTATTCTACTTTAAGTCCTGTGAAAAACATTTCGAAAAACTTGGGGTGAGCATAAAAAGCTCAGTAAGGGATACAAAAAGAATGAAAACTGTTAGTTTTTAAAACATCAAGTAAACCATGTATACTATATCAAAGTAATACCTTCACCTTCATGAAGTAGTAAAAAGAAAATCTTCACTGAATAAAGTATCATTACTTACCTTTTTGCAACCAAAGGATTACCATAAAACCCATATAAAGAACACATAGAATATATAAAGGTAACTTGGGACATAAACATACTTAAGTGGAATAACCATACGGTTGACTTCCACACATATCACTTAATGGAATAGCCATACGGCCAATTTCCATACATACTTAATGGAATAGCCATACGGCCGACTTCCATACCCAATGCATTGGAGGTTATAATGTAACCACCCGTCCTGGTATTCACGGCACCACCCGTCATATGGTTTATAACGTAACCACCCGTTAAAATGTCCAAGTACCAATATAAAATCATAAAACATAAAACCAATATAAAGGAATGATAACATTTCCACATTTCAGTCACAATATATCATAAATATATTGACATAATAGAATCCTTTTTCAAAACCATTTTCAATACCAAAATACATAAAAGAGTATATGGTATTTATTTTATTCTAAAAACATTACGGCTTGTTGAGAAAGTCAAAGATCAAATAATACTCGCGGCGGCGGAAAAGGTCGTTGTCACCGCGTACGTTAAAAAAACATTCCTTTTTGTCGTTTAGTAAAACGCTTCGTAGAAAAAGATTCCTTTTGTATAAAAGTAAAAGTCAAAGGGTTTATACACCGTATAAAAGAAATTTGTGTATAAAACGAAATATGCCTCAATGAAAGGAGATTGAGACGAAGTCCCTTACCTTGGGTCCGACTTGACTCGATCGTTCTTTAACGTCCTGAATAATAAACTTGAGTTAATTTATACTTGATTAAGAACCTTTTTAAAGTTCATTATTCTTTTTATATCACTTATTGCCATGTTATAAACATTATGTAACCATTTAAGTTAATAATGTTTGTTTTGTCAATATTTGGTTCTTAAGTCGAAAGTTGACTTCTTACAATTACATGTTGTTCATATGGTCAAAAGTTCTTTATATCCAGAATGAAATTCCCGATTTGGATATAATATGTATCATATATATCCAGAATATACATGTATTTATAATATTACATAATCATTTAGAGGTAAGAAATGAAATGCACCGTTCATGGAGACGGTAAGCCGTACGTACGCATGAACGCTACTTCCATTTCTTTGTCATATTAGTGGAATTAAAACTAAATGAGAGGTATGTATATTTTAATTCCAGAATTATATTCATCATTTAGATATATCATTAATTATATATATACATTATATACATGTAATTTTAATAGTACATTACATTTGGGGATAAGAAATGAAATGCACCGTTCATGGAGACGGTAAGCCGTACGTACGCATGAACGCTACTTTCATTTCTATCTCATACTTTAATGGAAATAAATAATAATGATATAGAGGTATATTATAATTCCAGTATAACATCATATATAATAACTTTAAATCCATCCTTTACACGTCCCACATATGGCATTAACGAATCACATCACTTTGAGGGGGCGGTAGTCCGCACTTCCTTAAATGAAGATATCGTGTTTACCCATAATGGAAACCATAAAGGTATGCCCAAAATGAAAAATACAGAAGCTTAAAGAAAAAATAAACATATTATATATCATATATAAAAATAGTGACATCATAATGGCCACCCTTGAAGGTGTTAAATGAGTATTGAACAATCATCGTTTCGGGAGGCAGAATTTCGCCATCCACGGAAACCGTATGTTCTTTAACCATTTGATGTAGTTGTGTGAGAGTGTAGCTCAAATAAATATTATAACAACATCCTAGTATATTGAAGATACTGTTTTTGTTACAAAATAAGTAAATAAAAAGAGTTTAGAGGGTTGGAGAAGCAAAATAAAACAAATGAACAAGAGAGAATGAATTACCTTTAAAAGTGTAACTCCTTTTTGATTTGAGCATAAAGGCTTCCTTTGAAAGGATTATGCCCAAAGGGAATCCTCTAGGATGAGGAGAGGTATGTGGAGAGAGTAATTGGGCAGGGGTTGGCCGAGCCAAAGGCTTGAGAAGTGTGTGAAATGGGGTAGAGGTGGGGGCCTTTTATAAGAGGAGAGGAGGGGCACTTTTGGAAAGTAAAGAAATATTACTTTATTTGAAAATGTGTTTCGGTTTTAAAAGGTCCCACATTGATATAATTCGTGGATAAGGTGATAAGGGTTCGAAATCCACTCATCCAATTGGTTTTGGCCATGTGTAGGTTTTATATTTTTCATTATCTTTCCATTTTATTTAAATCGTCAAATAATGATGTCATCGCTGCATCATTATTATGTCATATATAATTTAATTTATTTAATGTCTAAAAATTATAAAAAAATACTATGATGTAGGAAATCTTTTTATCTTTCCAATGACTATTTATAATCAAAATCTGGACTTGTATAACCCCACTCAAAAATTATTTTAGTAAAACAATTTATGTTAGTGTCATTTTCACTTTAACATTAAATAAAAATATATTAATGTCATTTTCCAACTAAAGTGGCTCCATGGGGTCCCCAAGTTGGACCATGGCATGTCTTGGTCGGCCATGACTCACCCAATAGGTGTAGGACAAGTGTCATGGTGTTTTCACATTCTTATAATACCATTTTTACCTTAAACTACACTAATTACCTCTAATCGCGATTAATGAAAAAAAGTTACTATTCACCAAAAAATTATTTTAATCTCATTGAACCACATTTTACTTCTTAATGACAACCATGTATGTCGGATTTTCAAAATTCAATACACATTAGTGGTAAACTTTCATTTAACTGAAAAATCAGTTTGCTTGATTATCACTTAGTGGTTTCACTATTCATCAAAAATTGAAGTTTTTCAGAAAATTACCAAAAATTCACCCTAAGCTATATTTGATATTCCGAATTCAAAAATGAAGTACATTTTACAAAATTCAAAACATATAAGTCAAATTAATTAATTTAATAATTAATTCCCGCTGTCATGACAAATAGCGTGTTTTTTTGAAACAATAAGTATCAAAAGATTGACACCAGTTTAAGTCCAATTTCAAAGTGAAATTGATTCCAATGACCACCATTGGATTAACTGGTAAAAATATTTTCTAATTTCACTTTAAAAACAATTAAAATAATAATCTAATCATATAAATAATTTAGATTAAAAAGTGGTTTTGAATTAAAATACAACATTTTACACTATTCATAAAAAAAATGAACTTTATCAGAAAGGTACCAAAAATTTACACAATGTAAATTTGATGTCCCGATTCTAAAGAAGAGTTATATTTGGTCCAAAAGAAAGTATAAGAGTGATCAAAACTATATTTAATGATGGTTCACCATTAAAAGGTGATAAGTGAACCTTTAGTGAAAATTAGAGTATATATGCCCTAAAATTGAACTCTTTCCGTATTTTAAGCCTTTATCTTTTATTGGGTAAATGTAAAAACATTTAAAAACATATCTAATCATATTTTAGTTATTTATATCCATTCCCGCCAGTACAACGGCTACTTGTTAACTAACATTTAAAATAATATTATTTTATTACTAGTGTGCTACGTAAGTTTCAAAGAAACTCATCGTTGCGTATCGGGTACGCTATCGAACATAGCAACCCCTTTAAAATAAAATTAATATTTAATTCGTAAATATTAATAAATATGAAAATTATTTATTCTTTATTTACCTGGGATGTTACATCCTTCCCCCCTTTTGGGAATTGCGTCCTCGCAATTTTATTCACTTATCAAAATAAGTGGGGGTATTTATCCCTCATAGCATTTTCAGATTCCCACGTTGCCTCTTAAATCACATGGGTTTTCCACAAAACCTTTACCTAATGAATCACCTTATTCCGTAACACTTGCTCCCTGTGGTCAAGAATCTGGACCGGTTGTTCCTCATAAGATAGGTTCTCTTCCAGCTGAACTACCTCTGGGCTCAAAACATGAGATGGATCTGGCATATACTTTCTCAACATCGAAACGTGAAAAACATTGTGTACCTGAGATAAACTCGGAGGTAAAGCCACTCGGTATGCAACTGATCCAACTCTTTCCAGAATTTCGTATGGTCCAACGAACCTTGGACTCAACTTTCCTTTCTTACCAAATCTCATCACACTTTTCCAAGGAGAAACCTTGAGAAAAACATGATCACCTACCTCGAAAGATAGATCCTTCCTCCGGTTATCCGCATAACTCTTCTGCCTGCTCTGAGCTGTTCTCATGTGCTTCTGAATCAGCTGAACTTTTTCTGCCAACTCTGTTGGAACCACTTTGTGTATAGGTTTGTATTTGTTGTCAATAGTTGTCAATGGAATATCAAAATGAAGGAGATCTTGAAGTACTCCGATGAAGTAGAGGAGTGGTGACTCAGACGATTGTTGTACTGATCGGAAGTTCAAAGAACATGTGTCAAAGGTGATACATTGTTCACAACAATGCAGAATGTGAGGTATAATCCATCCAAGGTATAATCCATCCAAGGATGATCAAAGAAGAATGAGGTTTTTGGATGAAGTCCATGCAATTACTCATGATTGCATGAGAACCATGCAAGAGACTTCCTGACGAATTGAATCGGTTTGTATGAAGTACATCATACCGGTTGATGAAGAAGACAATGTGCAATGATTGGACTTCTGAGATAGTCATGAACATCACATTGTCATAGAAGATGATGATGCTAAAGCTGTTCCTTCAAAGATTACATATCACAATAGTGGAGGTTGTGATAAAAGCAGAAGAGTTGTTGAAGTATACAGATCACCAAGATGAAGCGCTGTTGAGGTGATCGTCCTTGTCGACAAAGCAAACAAACGACATACAAATTTGTTGGCAAAAGAGTTTCTATGGAGGTAGGTCGAGTTCGAGGACTGTGGAATAATGGTTCATGTTTTTATTCAAGGAACGTCGACAAAGGAATGGATGATCTGGAGGCGGACTAAAAGAGCAGATACAAGGTGGCGCCGTTTTCCAGTGTTTGCCAAATTTTTGGGCCTCAAAATCGGAAATTGAAGACATGGATGGTCTACAAAAGGAGGTGCGCGCTAAGAGGAAGGCTTGCGCGAAATATAAGAGGCTTGCGCGAAATACTTAAGTTGGGCGCGGAAAACAGCGGGATGCGCGAAATAGTTTTTCGCGCAAATGATGTTTCAGAATCAGAACGTTGAAAAATGGTAAAGGCATGGGCTGCGCGAAAAACAAGAGCTGTGCGCGGAAAAATGGGAATGTGCGCGAAAAATGTTGTGCGCAGAATAGCTGGGTGAATTTTTCGCGCAATCAGCGTATCGAATCAGAAATACAGAAAATCGGCAAAGGCAAGAGGCGCGCGAAAAATCAGAGATGTTCGCACCATGTGCGCGGAAAATCGAACTGGTGCGCGTCAAGTCAGTTGTGCGCAAGAAGGGGGGTTTTACGCGCAGGATCACAAACGTCTATAAATATGAGGTGAACCCCTCTCATTCGGGGAGGCTCGACACTTAGACAAATCCTGAGCTCCGGCGCGCGGAAAAATTAAGGTATAGAGGGTTGCGCGAAAAAGAAGGCGTTGCGCGAAAAAGGGAAGTTTTGCGCGAAAAAGAAGAGTAGCGCGAAAAGCCTTTTACGCGACAAAAGTTATTTTTACGCGCAAGGTTTCAATTTTACGCGCAAGCCCCCGGGAAGGGTGCGCGGAAAATTTGGGGGTCCCGCAGGCCTTTTGACAGGTGCTTAGCACTCTCAAATCTGCTTTGCGAAGAGAAGAAGAACGATCGTGCAACCAAAATCTGATCTGCACAGAGAGAGAAATATATCGATACACTCAGGTGTCAGAACTGGGAATTGAAGGAAGAGAAGAAGATTTAGTGCATTCAGGTATTGCACTGAAGTAGAATGTTGATTTCAAAAGAGCATCAACTCAGGACTCTGATGCAAGCAAAGTCTCATGCTGAACAGGAGACAAAGACTTCAATGCATATCTATTGAACAGACCTTCACGTCTATAAACTGAGTGAGACTTCACCAACGGAAGTGAGCCAGGGGGAGTCAACGGGAGTGACCCGAGGGACGCAGTGAGCTGTCCCTGAACAATTGTAAAGGCAGTGAGCCTGGGACAGAGTGTCTGTACCCGAACATTTGTATCCGCAGCTAGTGAAGCATAGTGGATTTAGGTACGACCGACAACCTGTCGGCGTATACTCCTTGGACGTAGCCCTCAGTGGTGAACCAAGTAAAAATAGCTGTGTCATCTGTCTCTGCATGTGAATGTTTAATTGCTGATCATATCCATCATACAGGTTTAAGTAGTTCCTACCTACGTGGGAACAAGATCCACAACTTTAAGAAGAAAAAGTTGCCACCCTGATTCACCCCTCCCCTCTCAGGGTGTCCCGGGGTCCTACAAGTGGTATCAGAGGGAAAGGTTGACGTATGTTGGATATTCTCCAGTAATTCTATTGAGAAGAGGATTTGAGTTTCTTTCCTAGAGTCAACAATGAAGAGTAGTCTTGATAATGACGCAATCACTTCTGAGCAGAAATCTATATCCACCAAGACTTTGACAAATAGGAAAAAGAAAGAGAAGAAGATGATGAAGAAGTCCCCCACATCCAAAGAAGATGCAGAGTCTTGTTCTCCATGCCATTCCAATAATGAAGAAACATTAGGCATGGAAAGTATCAAGAAGGTGGCTCAGAACTCATCCAGAGGAAAGGATAATACCCCTAGTTCAAGCTTTCAGGAAAAACTCAGAACATATCTGCATGATATTCCAGAAGAAAGGGTTGCTATTATTTGTAGCCTATTCCAATCTATGCAGGTTGAGATAAATAGATTAGAAAGGGAAGCTGACAATATGGAAGAGGGGTTGGAAAGAAAAGTTATGGAAAACATGAAGCTCACCAAACAGGTGAAAGTCTTTGAAGAAAACGAGGCAGTCAATAAGACTCTAAATGAAAGGGTCCATGCACTTGAAGTTGAGCTAAAGAAGAGCAATGAAGTTAAGAATTTTTGTCTGGAAGAAACTTCCATTAAATTCAGGGAACTTGACTCTTTGTTACAAAACAAAGTTAAGATGCATGAAGATGAGGTTGAAAGGTTGAAGAAGACTTGTGAAGAGAAGATGATCACGATTGAAGATCAGAAGATCATCCTCAATATTGTGGGTCAAAAATTGGAAGCTCAGTTGACCAAGATTGAGAACACACATATTGAGACTTCACAAAAGAATGAAATGAGTGATGCTTGCACTCAATGTTCGTTGGAGGAGTTTAAAGCTGAAATGCCTCCAACATGTGATAAGAAGATTATGACCACTCTTGATTATCCACATCAAGAATCAGTTGTTGCTGGTACTCAATGCTCACTGGAGGATTATATAGTCAAAACACCTCCAACATGTGATAAGAAGATCATGACTTCACTCTTTGATCTATCACAAGCAACTGAGAAACTGAAGGTACCATCCAAACCATCTTGTACTCATATTTCTAAATACACTCCTACAATCAGTGCAGGTGGGAAGAAAAGTTCTAAACAAGTATGGATGAGGAAAGGTGAGAAGAAGAAACCTACCACCATGTCTAGGGTGGATGGGAAGAAAAAGGAGGAAGTGGGTTCCTCAAATAGAGGACAAAAGATTAAGCAGATGGCCCAAAAACTTAATACAGAAGACACAAAGAAGAAAAGATTTGTGGGTCAATGTTGGTGCTGCAACAGATTTGGGCACTGTGCATTGGATTGTCTTTATAATCCCTTACATGGAAAAGCACAGAGAATGCCTCTATCAAAGAGAAGGAAGCCAGAGAAAAAGAAGCAACATCAGCAGGTCCAGAAGCATCTGTTTACTGCAAACAGATTTGGAATTCTTGATAACATCTGTGATGTATGCAACGACAGCGGTCACAATGCAGACACATGTCCATATCAACATGCTTTCACTGTTGAAAAGAAAAGAAGACCTCTGATGCCGTCAAAGAATGAAGCAGCTACCTTGGGGAGAAATCAGAAGAATGTTGTGAACACACATTTCCCCAAGAAGATCTCAAGTAGGGAAGCTGAGAAGACCCAGGATTTTAGATCCATGCAATTTAAGGGTCATTCATCCAAACGAAACACTAAGTGGGATGAAACTCAGAAGAACCCATGTGGAAGACCCAAACCAGCTGCAAAAGTTCCCAATGACATGTTGGTCATCTGGCCAGAAGATTTGAATAGAATGAGGAAACTTGAAGCTGAAAAGGCCAAGGCTGGTGACAAAGGAAAAGGGAAACTTTCACATGATGAAGGCACAGTGCAGGAGAGATTGAAAACAAAGAGAAATGCACGTGTCAAAGAAGTTCTGTGTGAGAGATGCAATAAATCTGGTCATATTGCAAAAGGTTGCCTAACCTTAATACCAGAGCAAGAAGCAATCATTAAGAGGAGTAAGAAGTTATCTTACATGTTAGCTGCTAAGCAGTACAATTCCTCACACAAAGTAGAAGAGACTGTGAATAGAGCCATGCCACACCGACAGATGTCAGAACACATGTTCAAATGTGTAGGCATGAAGACTGGAGTGAACAGAGGAACTTGGTTGAGAAAAGAACCTCAACCAAGCAAGTCTTCTTGATGAAGCAAGAAGGATCCACCTTATTCTCGTAATCATTTGTGTATTGTATTTGTGCTAACAATGCAGGGAATTGAAGGTGAAGCTTACTCTCAGGGGGAGAACCTGAGAAGTAGTGAATGTTGTCAACTCTTGATAGCGAAGCTGAAGAAGTTTCCATCCTTAGTGGATTCTTCAATTGATATTCAAAGATTATGATAATGAAGGATCACTCTTGATGAAGATGATGAGGAGTGTTTCCCTTGCGGGGGAGAAAAATGAAGAAGCTTCCATAATCACTGTTTCAATCAATATCAACTCCAGGTGGACTCAAAAGCAGTTATTCTGTGAATTTCTTGAAGAACACACCAATGGAGAAGGTATGTCATTTCTCAATCTCTATCCCTTGGTTTCTCAGATCAAAGATTATCTTACAAAGGGGGAGTAACTGAATTGATCAGTGACATAACAAAAAATTGGAAGTGCCCCATGGTCATTTTTTTTCCCTGCCGATTGCACATGAATATTTTTGATCCACATGCTGTTGTGAGTGCAGGAGTTTCAGGTTGGTTTTTCTCTATCATAGTGATTTTTCTTAAGCCTGAAATAAAAGTGGTAAACCCTTGAAGACAAGATACATGAGTTCTCATCTCATGTTGGTATCATGATCTGTGGATAATGGACAGCCTTGTTGACTTAATCAAATCCTCTTGTTTTCTACATCGAGCACTGCTCAAGTAGACTTAGAGTGAAATGATTAATGAAACTTTGCTTAAGTGAGGATTGATACCCTCCCTACCATGCACTTTGTATTTCTTGTCAATAAGGGGGAGAGAAAGTGAAATGCAGAAGATTCTCATTTTGACATTGACGGATTCATTTCAGAAGACGTTTAAGGTATTGACAACAAAATACAAAGGGGGAGATTGTTGGAACCACTTTGTGTATAGGTTTGTATTTGTTGTCAATAGTTGTCAATGGAATATCAAAATGAAGGAGATCTTGAAGTACTCCGATGAAGTAGAGGAGTGGTGACTCAGACGATTGTTGTACTGATCGGAAGTTCAAAGAACATGTGTCAAAGATTCTCATTTTGACATTGACGGATTCATTTCAGAAGACGTTTAAGGTATTGACAACAAAATACAAAGGGGGAGATTGTTGGAACCACTTTGTGTATAGGTTTGTATTTGTTGTCAATAGTTGTCAATGGAATATCAAAATGAAGGAGATCTTGAAGTACTCCGATGAAGTAGAGGAGTGGTGACTCAGACGATTGTTGTACTGATCGGAAGTTCAAAGAACATGTGTCAAAGGTGATACATTGTTCACAACAATGCAGAATGTGAGGTATAATCCATCCAAGGTATAATCCATCCAAGGATGATCAAAGAAGAATGAGGTTTTTGGATGAAGTCCATGCAATTACTCATGATTGCATGAGAACCATGCAAGAGACTTCCTGACGAATTGAATCGGTTTGTATGAAGTACATCATACCGGTTGATGAAGAAGACAATGTGCAATGATTGGACTTCTGAGATAGTCATGAACATCACATTGTCATAGAAGATGATGATGCTAAAGCTGTTCCTTCAAAGATTACATATCACAATAGTGGAGGTTGTGATAAAAGCAGAAGAGTTGTTGAAGTATACAGATCACCAAGATGAAGCGCTGTTGAGGTGATCGTCCTTGTCGACAAAGCAAACAAACGACATACAAATTTGTTGGCAAAAGAGTTTCTATGGAGGTAGGTCGAGTTCGAGGACTGTGGAATAATGGTTCATGTTTTTATTCAAGGAACGTCGACAAAGGAATGGATGATCTGGAGGCGGACTAAAAGAGCAGATACAAGGTGGCGCCGTTTTCCAGTGTTTGCCAAATTTTTGGGCCTCAAAATCGGAAATTGAAGACATGGATGGTCTACAAAAGGAGGTGCGCGCTAAGAGGAAGGCTTGCGCGAAATATAAGAGGCTTGCGCGAAATACTTAAGTTGGGCGCGGAAAACAGCGGGATGCGCGAAATAGTTTTTCGCGCAAATGATGTTTCAGAATCAGAACGTTGAAAAATGGTAAAGGCATGGGCTGCGCGAAAAACAAGAGCTGTGCGCGGAAAAATGGGAATGTGCGCGAAAAATGTTGTGCGCAGAATAGCTGGGTGAATTTTTCGCGCAATCAGCGTATCGAATCAGAAATACAGAAAATCGGCAAAGGCAAGAGGCGCGCGAAAAATCAGAGATGTTCGCACCATGTGCGCGGAAAATCGAACTGGTGCGCGTCAAGTCAGTTGTGCGCAAGAAGGGGGGTTTTACGCGCAGGATCACAAACGTCTATAAATATGAGGTGAACCCCTCTCATTCGGGGAGGCTCGACACTTAGACAAATCCTGAGCTCCGGCGCGCGGAAAAATTAAGGTATAGAGGGTTGCGCGAAAAAGAAGGCGTTGCGCGAAAAAGGGAAGTTTTGCGCGAAAAAGAAGAGTAGCGCGAAAAGCCTTTTACGCGACAAAAGTTATTTTTACGCGCAAGGTTTCAATTTTACGCGCAAGCCCCCGGGAAGGGTGCGCGGAAAATTTGGGGGTCCCGCAGGCCTTTTGACAGGTGCTTAGCACTCTCAAATCTGCTTTGCGAAGAGAAGAAGAACGATCGTGCAACCAAAATCTGATCTGCACAGAGAGAGAAATATATCGATACACTCAGGTGTCAGAACTGGGAATTGAAGGAAGAGAAGAAGATTTAGTGCATTCAGGTATTGCACTGAAGTAGAATGTTGATTTCAAAAGAGCATCAACTCAGGACTCTGATGCAAGCAAAGTCTCATGCTGAACAGGAGACAAAGACTTCAATGCATATCTATTGAACAGACCTTCACGTCTATAAACTGAGTGAGACTTCACCAACGGAAGTGAGCCAGGGGGAGTCAACGGGAGTGACCCGAGGGACGCAGTGAGCTGTCCCTGAACAATTGTAAAGGCAGTGAGCCTGGGACAGAGTGTCTGTACCCGAACATTTGTATCCGCAGCTAGTGAAGCATAGTGGATTTAGGTACGACCGACAACCTGTCGGCGTATACTCCTTGGACGTAGCCCTCAGTGGTGAACCAAGTAAAAATAGCTGTGTCATCTGTCTCTGCATGTGAATGTTTAATTGCTGATCATATCCATCATACAGGTTTAAGTAGTTCCTACCTACGTGGGAACAAGATCCACAACTTTAAGAAGAAAAAGTTGCCACCCTGATTCACCCCTCCCCTCTCAGGGTGTCCCGGGGTCCTACAAACTCTTCTACCAATTCTCGTCCCATCAACTTCCTTTCACCAACTTCATCCCAGAAAGCTGGAGTTCGACACCGCTTCCCATATAATGCCTAAAATGGTGCCATATGTATACTGGAATGAAAACTGTTATTATAAGAAAACTCAACCAAAGAAAGATGTTGGTCCCAAATTCCTTGATAATCCATAGAACAAGCTCGTAGCATATCCTCCAATGTCTGGATTGTTCGTTCTGACTGCCCATCTGATTGAGGATGAAAAGCTGTAGTAAAATTTAATTCAGTACCCAACGACTTCTGAAGGCCTTTCCAAAAGTTAGAAGTAAACCTGGGATCACGATCCGATACAATGGAGAGAGGAACTCCATGTAACCTAACTATCTCTTTAAGATACAAACGGGAAAGTTGATCAAGAGAGAAAGTATCTCGTATAGAAAAGAAATGAGCAGATTTGGTCAAGCAATCAACAATAACCCAGATTGCATTATTACCTCGAGATGTCCTCGGTAATCCCACAACAAAGTCCATGGATATGTTTTCCCATTTCCACTCTGGCACTGGTAAAGGCTGAAGCATCCCTTTCGGTAACTTCTGCTCTTCTTTAACCTGTTGACATGTCAAACACTTCACAGTAAAATCAGCAATGTCTCTTTTCATTCCATCCCACCAGTAATACTCCCGCAGACCTCTGTACATCTTAGTAATGCCAGGATGAAAAAAAAAACTCATTCTTCAACTGTGAATCACAAGGCACACATAACCTCTTCACAAACCTCAAAACACAAACACAAACTTATCCAAGAACTCATGGAAAATTTTATTCATAAGGTCCATGAATACAACAGATGCATTGGTTAACCCAAAAGGCATAACTACAAATTCATAATGGCCATATCTAGTATGGAACGCAGTCTTCGGAACGTCTGCTTCTTTTACTTTCAACTGATGGTACCCCGACCTCAAGTCAATATTCGAAAAATACTGAGCTCCCTGGAGCTGATACCACTTCATTCGATGGCCCAACATCTGCTGAAGTTGTTGCAAATGATTTTACCACCCCTTTCCGCTTGTAGTCTAGCTGCATTCCCCCAGTTGAGTTCTTCGTTGGACACTCGTTTTCATAATGACCCATTTCATTACACTTAAAACATCTTACCGTTGGCTTTTCATTTCCTGCTTGATCATCTTCCTTACAGTTACGAGCAATATGACCAGACTTACCACACCGAAAGCACTTACCAGACTTGGATAAACATTCTCCAGGATGCATTTTACCACACTTCTCACAGGATGGATATTTGGTTTTCTTACCTCCTTGCTTCGTTGATGAATTCTTCCCCTTTTCCTGCCAACTAGACCTCTCATTCTGTTGTTTGTCATAGAACACCTGATCATCGGAAAACTCCATTTCCACCTTCTCAGCACATCGAACAAGTTTTTCGTAACTTTTGAACTCACGAGAAGCTAAATCCCTTCGATACTTTGGCTTTAACCCTGAGTAAAAACGGTTTATTTTACTATCAAGATCTCGTATGAAGTTTGGAGCATACCTTGCCAATCGAGTGAACTTTTCTTCATTAGAAGCCATTGAATCATCCTCCTGACTCAATTCTAGGAACTGTTTTTCCATCCTAAGACGAACCACCTTAGGAAAATATTTCTCAAGAAACATACCTTTGAATTCGTCCCAGTGAAGATCCTCAATCTCATCATTACCCCTTATATTTTTCACCATCGACCACCACTGATCAGCTTCACCTTCAAAACGGTAAACAACAAGACTAACCTTTTGATGTTATGAACACCCCATGACATCAAAAATCTTCTCCAGTGCTTTAATCCACCCTTTAGCTTGCACAGGGTCAGATGATCCTCTGAATGATGGGGGATGTTGCCTCATGAAATGTTCCACCACTGACATGTTCCTATGCGGTTGATCTGGCTGATCTCGTGCATGGATACCACCACCATTTATAGCCTGAGTCAACTGTGCCATCACTGCAACAAACTGTTCAGTTCTGATTCCGACCATCTCAGGTTGCTGATTTGGAAGGTTATCTTCCTGTTGATGTCGTCCCAACATAGCTTCTTTGTTTCCTCTGCGGAAAACCATTCTGAACACAGAAATATCTTAGGCGAAGCAACATGGTAATCCGTAAATGCTATATCATTTCAATCATATTATAATTTAACACTTTTCTAACTCCTAAAGTTGTCTAAACCGACCTTTGATACCAACTATAAGGCCCCAACCTTAAAACTTACTTAATAATGAATTAAATTAATAATTCACATTGAGGATCTTTTCAGGTTTAGAGTTTTAGAGAATTAGAACATAACTATTACATCTTAAAAGATTACAAAGTATACACTTCTACTAAGTCTCCATAAAATAAAAACTCTTAAAAAGAAAGATGTCTAGATTCCATGTTTTAGATAGCATGAAATTCCCTTGATCCCATCCTTGACCTTATTCCACTTTAAGTCCTGTGAAAAACATTTCGAAAAACTTGGGGTGAGCATAAAAAGCTCAGTAAGGGATACAAAAAGAATGAAAACTGTTAGTTTTTAAAACATCAAGTAAACCATGTATACTATATCAAAGTAATACCTTCACCTTCATGAATTAGTAAAAAGAAAATCTTCACTGAATAAAGTATCATTACTTACCTTTTTGCAACCAAAGGATTACCATAAAACCCATATAAAGAACACATAGAATATATAAAGGTAACTTGGGACATAAACATACTTAAGTGGAATAACCATACGGTTGACTTCCACACATATCACTTAATGGAATAGCCATACGGCCAATTTCCATACATACTTAATGGAATAGCCATACGGCCGACTTCCATACCCAATGCATTGGAGGTTATAACGTAACCACCCGTCCTGGTATTCACGGCACCACCCGTCATATGGTTTATAACGTAACCACCCGTTAAAATGTCCAAGTACCAATATAAAATCATAAAACATAAAACCAATATAAAGGAATGATAACATTTCCACATTTCAGTCACAATATATCATAAATATATTGACATAATAGAATCCCTTTTCAAAACCATTTTCAATACCAAAATACATAAAAGATTATATGGTATTTATTTTATTCTAAAAACATTACGGCTTGTTGAGAAAGCCAAAGATCAAATAATACTCGCGGCGGCGGAAAAGGTCGTTGTCACCGCGTACGTTAAAAAAACATTCCTTTTTGTCGTTTAGTAAAACGCTTCGTAGAAAAAGATTCCTTTTGTATAAAAGTAAAAGTCAAAGGGTTTATACACCGTATAAAAGAAATTTGTGTTTAAAACGAAATATGCCTCAATGAAAGGAGATTGAGACGAAGTCCCTTACCTTGGGTCCGACTTGACTCGATCGTTCTTTAACGTCCTGAATAATAAACTTGAGTTAATTTATACTTGATTAAGAACCGTTTTAAAGTTCATTATTCTTTTTATATCACTTATTTCCATGTTATAAACATTATGTAACCATTTAAGTTAATAATGTTTGTTTTGTCAATATTTGGTTCTTAAGTCGAAAGTTGACTTCTTACAATTACATGTTGTTCATGTGGTCAAAAGTTCTTTATATCCAGAATGAAATTCCAGATTTGGATATAATATGTATCATATATATCCAGCATATACATGTATTTATAATATTACATAATCATTTAGAGGTAAGAAATGAAATGCACCGTTCATGGAGACGGTAAGCCGTACGTACGCATGAACGCTACTTCCATTTCTTTGTCATATTAGTGGAATTAAAACTAAATGAGAGGTATGTATATTTTAATAACAGAATTATATTCATCATTTAGATATATCATTAATTATATATATACATTATATACATGTAATTTTAATAGTACATTACATTTGGAGATAAGAAATGAAATGCACCGTTCATGGAGACGGTAAGCCGTACGTACACATGAACGCTACTTTCATTTCTATATAAATAATAATGATATAGAGGTATATTATAATTCCAGTATAACATCATATATAATAACTTTAAATCCATCCTTTACACGTCCCACATATGGCATTAACGAATCACATCACTTTGAGGGGGCGGTAGTCCGCACTTCCTTAAATGAAGATATCGTGTTTACCCATAATGGAAACCATAAAGGTATGCCCAAAATGAAAAATACAGAAGCTTAAAAAAAAATAAACATATTATATATCATATATAAAAATAGTGACATCATAATGGCCACCCTTGAAGGTGTTAAATGAGTATTGAACAATCATCGTTTCGGGAGGCAGAATTTCGCCATCCACGGAAACCGTATGTTCTTTAACCATTTGATGTAGTTGTGTGAGAGTGTAGCTCAAATAAATATTATAACAACATCCTAGTATATTGAAGATACTGGTTTTGTTACAAAATAAGTAAATAAAAAGAGTTTAGAGGGTTGGAGAAGCAAAATAAAACAAATGAACAAGAGAGAATGAATTACCTTTAAAAGTGTAACTCCTTTTTGATTTGAGCCTAAAGGCTTCCTTTGAAAGGATTATGCCCAAAGGGAATCCTCTAGGATGAGGAGAGGGATGTGGAGAGAGTAATTGGGCAGGGGTTGGCCGATCCAAAGGCTTGAGAAGTGTGTGAAATGGGGTAGAGGTGGGGGCCTTTTATAAGAGGAGAGGAGGGGCACTTTTGGAAAGTAAAGAAATATTACTTTATTTGAAAATGTGTTTCGGTTTTAAAAGGTCTCACATTGATATAATTCGTGGATAAGGTGATAAGGGTTCGAAATCCACTCATCCAATTGGTTTTGGCCATGTGTAGGTTTTATATTTTTCATTATCTTTCCATTTTATTTAAATCGTCAAATAATGATGTCATCGCTGCATCATTATTATGTCATATATAATTTAATTTATTTAATGTATAAAAATTATAAAAAAATACTATGATGTAGGAAATCTTTTTAGCTTTCCAATGACTATTTATAATAAAAATATGGACTTGTATAACCCCACTCAAAAATTATTTTAGTAAAACAATTTATGTTAGTGTCATTTTCACTTTAACATTAAATAAAAATATATTAATGTCATTTTCCAACTAAAGTGGCTCCATGGGGTCCCCAAGTTGGCCCATGGCTTGTCTTGGTCGGCCATGACTCACCCAATAGGTGTAGGATAAGTGTCATGGTGTTTTCACATTCTTATAATACCATTTTTACCTTAAACTACACTAATTACCTCTAATCGCGATTAATGAAAAAAAGTTACTATTCACCAAAAAATTATTTTAATCTCATTGAACCACATTTTACTTCTTAATGACAACCATGTATGTCGGATTTTTAAAATTCAATACACATTAGTGGTAAACTTTCATTTAACTGAAAAATCAGTTTGCTTGATTACCACTTAGTGGTTTCACTATTCATCAAAAATTGAAGTTTTTCAGAAAATTACCAAAAATTCACCCTAAGCTATATTTGATATTCCGAATTCAAAAATGAAGTACATTTTACAAAATTCAAAACATATAAGTCAAATTAATTAATTTAATAATTAATTCCCGCTGTCATGACAAATAGCGTGTTTTTGTGAAACAATAAGTATCAAAAGATTGACACCAGTTTAAGTCCAATTTCAAAGTGAAATTGATTCCAATGACCACCATTGGATTAACTGGTAAAAATATTTTCTAATTTCACTTTAAAACCAATTAAAATAATAATCTAATCATATAAATAATTTAGATTAAAAAGAGGTTTTGAATTAAAATACAACATTTTACACTATTCATAAAAAAATGAACTTTATCAGAAAGGTACCAAAAATTTACACAATGTAAATTTGATGTCCCGATTCTAAAGAAGAGTTATATTTGGTCCAAAAGAAAGTATAAGAGTGATCAAAACTATATTTAATGACGGTTCACCATTAAAAGGTGATAAGTGAACCTTTAGTGAAAATTAGAGTATATATGCCCTAAAATTGAACTCTTTCCGTATTTTAAGCCTTTATCTTTTATTGGGTAAATGTAAAAACATTTAAAAACATATCTAATAATATTTTAGTTATTTCTATCCATTCTCGCCAGTACAACGGCTACTTGTTAACTAACATTTAAAATAATATTATTTTATTACTAGTGTGCTACGTAAGTTTCAAAGAAACTCATCGTTGCGTATCGGGTACGCTATCGAACATAGCAACCCCTTTAAAATAAAATTAATATTTAATTCGTAAATATTAATAAATATGAAAATTATTTATTCTTTATTTACCTGGGATGTTACACTGAAACCCTTGAAAATTATTCCATTTAGATTCCCAAACATAATAGTTCCATAGATATAAATATATCAAATATATGACCAATTGTTTATCTTTGTGACATATGAAAATAAAGGTGGAGTCTCTTATTATTTGAACAATCTTATGTGGAGTGATAATTGATCTTATGATATAATTTTTTTGAATGAAAATATTATTCATTCACATGAATTGTATAATAGACTCCTGCAATCATATTTTTCTCTCGACACTATCTTGTTCCTCAAATAATATAATGTATGCATGAAATATATTTTATGAATTTCTACTACATTTTTTACTTCTAATGATCGCAATGAAGAAAAAAAAATATATATCAGTTCAAACATAGAAACACTCATCTTGATAAAATTCAATTTACATTTAATCAATGAAGACTAAGTCTGAATTGGATTCAGCAGAATCCTCTGATGGCTAAAATTAATCACATCTAAAAACTCATGTTATATATGGATATTTAATTAGTGACGACCATATCCCCACACTATGTGAGTCCCACACATAACATATTTTAGTTTTGGGTCTACCAAATATATTATCCTATTTTTCTACTACATTTAGCTCGATGTGGAGGATCAACACATGCACCTCATGCCCACATGGATCACGCCACTATTATTCGTGTCCACAGGAACCCATGCATGTGATTATTTATTCCTCTATTCACCCACATGTGTGCTCCATGTGGGATACATTATCCCACATCACATTCTACCATGGATGGATAACATAGTCCACTACCTTGAACAAGTTGGGCCTAAGTGTTCAATATATGTAGTTGATTTATTCTTAGGTTAGATAGAAAATGGTTGTGTAGTTTTCTCATTTTAGGACCATAAAAATTATTTAATAGTATAATTATATGTATAACCTATAAAAAATCAAACCACAACCTCAACTTCAAAATGAATCAAATTCTATTATATTTTATTATATGGACTTCCAATAAATTCCAACATATTATTCTTCATGGAATAAAAGTATTTATCATGTTCTTCAAAAAAATATTATTTATAAAAATTAATGTTATCATACATAAATTAAGATCCCTATGAAACTAATAGTTTTATGGATTCATTCCACTATTTATATTCTCCTTTTAGCATATTAATTTGAAATAATACTTCATGATTTAATAAAATTTCTTCTCATCTACTTCATTTTTATTAATAATGCTTCTCTACTGACATATGACTTTGATAAAATGATATGTTCAAAAATCAAAAATAGTTATTGACTCAATTCCATCAAAAGCACATCCCAAATATAACAATTCTTGATTAATATCTTCATCATCCATTTATCCATGAAAATTATTCTTTTTTAATATTCATCGATGTCTTCAATACATTAAATAAATCCTTATTTCTAACATTATTTTCATATTTTAAAAAATTAAATATTATTATTATATTTAACATCATTTAAAAAAATTACCAAAAATTACAACAAATAAAACAAATACACATAGTTGTCTCATCATAATTACTATGTTTGGAGACAAAGGTTTGGGATATGAGGTTTATAACATGTGATAAGGGTATAATAATATAAAATTAATTTTTTAATCCCATATATTTATTAGGGTTTATCATAGAAACTCCATGATTCCAAAGGTTTACTTTACTTTAAAAAGGATGTCACATTGGAATTTTTTTATAGAAATACATGGTATGTTGGAAAAAATATACTCATTGGGAATGATTCTTCGGTTAAACCTCTTGATGTGTAGGATAATGTTGTTGACTATGAATCATCACATGAAATGTGGTTTTGGAGGAAAGGACACATCAATTTGATGAATTTTTCATAGGTTTTTTTTACTAGAATATGAGTTTAGAACTGTGTTTAAATTTTCATTGAGATGAACTACATCAATATTCTACATTTTAAGGATTCATATGACCTCAAGAGACTGAAGAGTGGGTGGAATTATTTTTTTGAGACTACTATCACATTTAGATAATAATGCATCATAATTATTTTTTTAGATTTATGTCATGCCATACGAGAAACCCAATATGATGTCTCAAAATCATAATGCTCTAAACTATCTAAAGGAGCTCAAGTTGATTATTTATGACTTGGTGGTTAATGGAATTATCAGGATGGGTACATACTCAAGGGTTATATCATTGTTTTTTACCATGAATTTTGATGGTATTCATGGACTCTATGGTAGTTAAAGGATGTATAACTAGGTGATAGTGAAGAATAGATATTACATTCTCAATTTTGGTGAACTTTTTGATCAGTTATGGGAAGATCAATGATTATCCATGGTTGATCATCGATATATCTATCTCCAGCAACATGTTTAATGGAAATATATTCCAATATTGTTGTTTTTATGTAGGTAAGGATTATAGAGTAATTGGTTATGTCATTAGAACATATGAATTCCATACAAGTCATGGGGTATCTCATGATCTAGATAATCTACCAATATTTGGACATTTTCATCATGGTATTAATCGAAGACAACATAATCTACATGTCAGAAAGATAGTATCATGAAAAGAACCTATAGATAGACCATGAAATACTCTTATCCCATCTTTATAATTCCTTGTTTTCAAAGTGCAACTTATAGATTTTATAGGTCCCATTCATAGAGCATGTAGTGTCTGAAAAAAGTATATCTATTAACATAGTGAATGTTGAAGCAATAGTTTCATAGAAATTTCCACTAAATGAATTTGAGATCATGAGATTTAATGGAATAATCTTATATTGCTTATATTTTATCTATTGTTTACCCCTACTATCAAAACCCATGATAGTTATCATGAAGTGGTGAAATTGTATTGGCCAATCAGTGTAAAGAGACAACCATTTATCTTAATATATAATTTATGACATATTTATTATTGACAGTCCTATATCCAAGTATTGGTTTTCTAGTCTATTATGATTCATTAGGAATTGGCATGGGATTAGTTCCAATGTAGATATAGATGGTATTAGACAATGTGTAACTTAAATTTATACCCCACAAGTATATGTACACTAAAGATGATCAGGAGTTGGAAGTTGTAGTCTCTACTCAGAGGTGTTGGTTAGACTAACCATTGAGTGATATTTTTTTTAACATGGTACATAATATCCTTTATTATATCATCGAATAGAAGGACCTGAATCTAGGATAGAAGCAATTATTTGAGTACATATAGGGTTTTTATAGAGAGATGGATTATACACTGGGGAATGTAAACTTTATTGTAGACACTCATAGCCATAAGGTGTAGATAGATTAGGAGATGCTAATATCCCTTCATATGGGAGGTGAGGCATGAGAGGATTATTAGATGACTAGAATTAAGATTATTTTTTGGATCCCAGATCAGTGATTAGTTTTTCTTTAGTGATATTGTCTTCAATTATATATAGGGTGATAGTTAAACAAGAGGTATTATATGAGCATGGTGTTATGTGGAAATAATTAGTTAGAAGTTACCCATTACCCATGTGGTCAATAGATGATAGTGGTTTCATCATTGAACATGAGAGAGTATTATAAAATACTTCAATTAGTTTGGAAATGATGATTGAGTCCCATACCTAGAGAGGGTAATGTCAGATTACTGGTATCCTACAAGGTTCCTCCATCCATGTCCATTACACACATATGTATTTTGTGATTTTTTAAGGGCACTATGAAGGAATTACCCAAGACACAGTTTGGTTGTTAGGTTGTCTAAGTTATTGAAAATTGGATGGTTAATGGTTCCCAATATTTACCATTTTGAAAGACTCATTGTGTGGATGAGTGTCTAGCGTGCACAACATTGTTTATTTCATAATGTTTTAGATAACATTATAAATTTATAAGTAACAAACCCCAATAGTATTAAATGAGTAGTATATTAGAAGTTCATGTTCAAACCAAATGATAAAATATAAAAATGTTGATGATATAATGATTATATTATGGTAAATCGATTCAACCCATGACTCTTATAGATTTGATTTTATAAGAAATATATATTTTTTTTATAATTCAATTGAAAGAGGGAGATAGATGTTAATTTTATTAATTATATAAAGGTATGTACTAAATATTTCTTGGTATAGTCATGTGGATTATACTATTACAAAGTGTGATATTCGCCAAGTGTATTTGGTTAGACTAATTGGATGTACAGTAGTTGGAGAGTGATATTTGATCTAGAGGTAGTTAGCATCCCAGGTGCATAAGGGTTGGATAAAATGTAGAAAGAATCATAGTCTATTGGTATTATCATTATCAACTTTGAATATGGTAGGATTTATCTATTTAAATTCCATTAATTATGGTTATGTCACATAATTTGATTAAATTCTTTATCTGACCTAATTATTATCCAATGGGTTAGATATGTTTTGATTTAGATATTCATTTGTTAAAATGAATCCTTATTCTCAACCCCCAACCCTTGAATATTATCCACACAGTATAATGATGGTATTAAAAATTTACGACTATGGAAACATTCATTAAATATTAATTAAACAATTCAGATTTATGAAATCCTTGATTAAATAAATTCATAACAAAAAAACCATGAATATAGGAATAATAATGAACACATAAATTAGATTTTAAACGGATGATATAGACATGAACATAAGAAATAGACTATCCTTGTCCCTGTTGTGAAAAAATAACAAATAAAAAAATAGAAATAATAAATCATGTTCTAAAATATATTTGAAGGAAGTAATATAAGAAATAATTAAATATATGGCCATCCTTCAATTCATTATCCATGGGGAAATATAAATACTCCTCTGAAACATATGGTGTCTAAAGGTTTCACATCATGAGATCTCATTAAGTCAAGTCTCATTTGAGACATAGATGGTAATAATATAAATCATTTTTTGTGATAAAGTCTAAACAGACATGGGAAATTGTGTATCTTCCATATTTATTCTGTCTTTCATGGTTGGAATTTTCTAATTTGTTCTAGCTTCAAATATTTCACATCATTTAATTTATACGCATCATATAATGAATTGTCCAAGATGATTCAAAACATATAACATTTTCATGGGATGAATTTCACCATTATGGGATATTTTTTCAATAAATTCTTGTTCTGAATATGTTTCAAGAACTATAATGTCTAAATTCACTGAATTTTAATCTTCTCCTCTTTTGAGAATTAAACTCATATTCTTAGTAAAATATAAACCAAAATTGAATTCATTTCTAACAAAAGAGGAATTGATCGAAAATAATTCTATCTATAGTTACTAATTTAATTTATCTTATACAATTTAACTACTAATGAATATATTATGGCCTAGAAGAAGAAATAATCACAATAAAGATTCTACATGAAACAATTTTAAACTTAAATTGTGTATTACAGTGTAACAAATAATACTGAAGATTAGTGGAAAAAACATTTTCCTTTAAAATCCATTTAGTATAGCCAATAATTCATAAATCATTGTTAATTTCGTCATTCATAGCATTTCATCCATTATTTTTATTTTTTAACTATTATTATAAACAAAAATACATATGGAAATTTTCATCAATATGAATTTTCTCTCATTAATAATGTTTATTTTAAACAACAGTTATGATAACAACATTATTAATTTTTCCTAATTATAGAATTTCATTGGTTGTAATGTATCCAATGAATAAATATTAACACAAAATTAATCATGAGATATTAATGAAATAAAGGAAAATTGCAATTCATAATAAAATGATATAGATAAACAAACACGAACAACATATTCAATATACACACGAGATGTGACCAAAATGTAATAATTAAAATTGTATGTGTAAATAATTGTTATAAATGAAGTGTAGTAAATATAATAGTGAGAGAATACGATTTGAAAGGATTAAGAAAATAACTATTAATATAAACCCTTAAAAAGTTATGAAAAATACTAACTACATAGAAAAATGAGAAATATGGGTTGCCTCCTATAAATTGATAACAATACATCATTAGATGGATGAATGGGACATGATATGATGTAGGGGTCCATCATCTCATCTATCATCTTCACATAGTTTTATTGGAACATTTATCCTTGAGGTCATTTGTGTTATATGTAGGTGTTACAACCTAGTAATGTGCCAACTGTATATCTCATGGTATAGATTTGCATATGGGATGGCTATAGAGGGGACTCATTTTTAGTATAGTGATAGGGATCCTAGAGTTATTCCTATATTTCATCCATTAAATAAAATACCTCTTGTGGGAGGCCATGAGGTAGCATTAAATACTCATTGACAACCTTGTTAGATCCCTTAGATAGATATATAGCCATGTTAATGAATATGTGATAATGAGAGTAATAAATACATGAAATAAAGAATTTAATATCATCTATTAGATAAAAGAAATGATTCAACCATGAAAATGTGATAAAAATCTAAAATTAAATGCAAAACCAAAATACACTAGGTTAGGGGTAAATATGGGAATTATAAATAGTGTGGTCTAAATCACCACTATCAATATCAAATGCACCCCCCAACCAAATAGTTCCTACAAGAATATTTCTCTAAATTTTCCTAGAATATATTGAAGTAGATACAGGTTGACTGAATACTATAGAATGTTTCATGTGTCTAAAATCTAGCTAACCATTGTAGGCACAGGGGAGTGGCTATTCTATACATGGGATGAATTTCATGAATATGGATTTATATCGGGTGCCTCAGTTAACGATGATAAAGTGGAATACATTCCTAATAAATTATAATATATTAAAAATGTAGATGGGTAGTATGTTCTTTTATCTCTAGAGTAAGGTTGACAAGATTGTATGATCGAGAGAAAATGTTAAGAACTCGGTCGGTGGAAGAAGGTGGTGGATGGGTAGTTGTAGTTTTTCATGGGGTACAATAGTGGTAAACTAGGATGGGTTAGTGAAGGAGATGAGAAAATGTATACAAAGACCTGTAATTACCAGTAATACACTATTGAACATCGCATATGTATATTGGATTTTTTGGGGTTGAAGAAGGCAGTGAATGGGTTGTGTAGTGGTGGGATGTGAAGTAGCGGATGAAGTAGCCACTACCACACAACAGGGCAAAGGAAGCACTGCCCTTTATCAGTTCTAAACAAAAAGTGCTGATAAAGGGGTATGCCTTTATTAGCGCTAGTTAAAAGTGCTGATAAATCTAACCTTTATCAACGCTAAAAAAGCGCTGATAATGGTATACCCTTTATCAGTCCCTTTTTTAGCGCTGATAAAAGGTTACATTTATCTACGCTTATTTTAGCGCTGATAAAAGTTTTTATTCTTAATTTATATAAAATATAATATTTAGTAGCCTTAAAATAAAATCATTGATAAAACATAAATTTATCAGCACTTTTTCAACGCTGATAAAGGTATCTCTTTATCCACGATGAAAAATCTGAAGGACTCTGGGACACCCTGAGAGGGGAGGGGTGAATCAGGGTGAAAACTTTTTCTTTTAATGTGATGGATCTTGTTCCCACGTTGGTAGGAACTTGTTGAACCTGTATGATGAATATGATCAGAAAGCAAACATTCACATGTCCAGAGAAGACACAACACTTTTTACTTGGTTCACCACTAAGGGCTACGTCTAAGGAGCATACGCCGACAAGTTTCCGGTCATACCAAATTCCACTAATCTTAACTAGTTGTGGATTAAAATGGTTCGAGAATAGTCACTCTGTCCAAGGATCACTTCCTTTACAAAAGTTTAGGGATAACTCACTACATCCCTCGGGTCACTCTCGTTGACTCCCCCTGGCTCACTGCTGTTGGTGAAGTCCCACTCAGTTTATAGACGTGAAGGTCTCTTAATCATTGCATAAGAATTCATCCTATGTTGTATGTAGATGCTCTGTTGAAATCCAACTCTTACCAGAAGACGAATCTCACTTTGCGCTTAGGGTACTGGGTGATGCTCCAGCTTTCGTACAGCTTCAAAAGGACAGATGTGCTTCAACAATATTTGGCAGTCTCCTCAAAGCCCGACGCACAAGTCCCAATACGGCGCACAATTCCTCAGCGCGTAAGTCCAAAATGGTGCGCAAGTGACATGAAATCACCTTCGTGACACTGCCTTCTTGAACTTCAAACCTGCGCGACTCACTTCCTTTCTCTCCCAAAACACCTTGGGCGTGCAGCCAACAGCCAGCGCGCAGCCTCTACTTGCACGACCCAACAACCACTTGCATGACCAGAGCTCAAAAAATCTCTAAGTCTCGAACTTCGTTGCAAATGAGGAGGGGTGGTCCTCTATTTATAGACAAACTGGACCTCCTGCACAGTGGCGCGCAAGTCTTCCCTCGACGCGCAAGTTCCGGCGCGCAGCTCATCCTCCCTAGCCTCTATCGCGCTACTCACTTGCGCGACCACACAAATACATGCACGACCTTCTTTCCTTTTACATATTTTCAAGTTATAATCTTGAAAAACAATAGACGCGCAAGTTTCCAATCCTCCTAGGAATCAGCGCACAAGTCTCTTCACGGCGTGCAGGTCACTTGCGCGACCAGCCCAAAACTTGCGCAGCCCTTATCCCTTTGACATTTCCCCATTTTCTGATCTTAAAAAACATATGGCACACAAGTTTCCTCTCATTCAATTACACGATGCGCAAGTCTCTTTTCCAAAAACACTTTTCTCCATTTGTCGATTTTCAGGACCAAAAATTTGGCAAACACTTGGAAACGACGCCACCTTCAATACTGTTGTCTACTTGAACTGTATGATCTCTTTGCTGGTACACATTCTGAACTTCCACTGAGGATTGACAACAAACACAAAACATACTCCAAATCATGCATAGAAGACCATGGTTCCAAAAATCCCCCCCTTTGAGTTTGTTGGCAATTAGAAAATAAATTCAATAGATCTCCATCCATGTGCAAACCAAAAACGCAAGAATCAACTCAGCCAACACTCTAAGTCTACGTGAGAAATGCTCAGTGCAGAAAACAAGAGAAGAAGCTTGAATTGGGTTCCAGTGTTTTTGAATTCTCAATGATGCCCATCAATCATTAAATGACTGATTAATTCATTCTTATCCTTGTCATCCTATTACTGACACTGAATTCACATTGTGTCACAGGAGTATTACAAGTCTGAACATGCCTGAATTTATTCCATTCTCCTCCATTGACAATAAACCCAAAGCCTGGTAATTTTTTCAACATTCAGCTCAAACCATACTCTACCTGGATAGTATCTCCCCCACAAACCTGCATCACATCCATAAACAGATAATAACAGTTATCATAATCGAGGAGAGGGGAATTGCGTAACCTCCTTATGCACTGGGAGGTGGATGAACACCGAGGTTCAACCGATGCTTCTCAAACACAGCCGCTAACAGTGGCTTGGTTAGGATATCATCCACTTGATCATCAGTTCCCACATGATCCATTCTAATCACCCCTTGTTCAACTTTTTCTTTGATAAAGTGATACCTGATTTCAATATGTTTCATACGGGAATGCTGAACAGGATTCTTCGTAAGATCAATTGCACTCTTGTTATCACAGTAAATCACCATTAGTTTCATTACCTCATAACCAATATCTGTTAATTGTTTCTTCATCCATAGTAGTTGAGTTCATACCAATGTGGCAGAGATATACTCAGCTTCAGCAGTACTAAGAGAAGTACTTTCTTGTTTCTTGCTCAACCAGCCAACACATTTCTGCCCAATATAGAAGGCTCCACCACTATTGGTATTTCTGTCTACTACATCACCAGCCCAGTCAGCATCAGAAAATGCTGATAATTCACTGTCCCTGCCTACAACAAAAAATAACCCGAAGTTATGTGTACCTTGAATGTACCTCATGATTCTTTTTACTGCCGCCATATGTTCCTCCTTTGGATTACTCTGAAAGCGGGCCACAAGGCATGTGACAAAGACAATATATGGTTGTGTTTCTGTCAGGTACAGTAGGATCCCAATGATCCTCCTATATATGGTGGGATCAATAGAGGCCCCATCCTCATGCTTTCCAAGTTTAGTTCCAACTGCAATCGGAGTTGACATTGGTTTGGAGTCTTGCATATTAAACTTCTTCAGCAGCTCTCTTGCATACTTTTCCTGAGAAATGAAAGTGTATTCCTTCTTTTGAATCACCTGTAGCCCCAAGAAATATGTGAGCTCCCCAATCATAGACATTTTAAATTATGATTTCATATGGTTGGCAAATTCTTCCACTGATTTCTGCCTGCTTCCACCAAATATGATATCATCAACATAGACTAGAACCATGAATTGATCTTTTGGAGAATTCTTGACATAGATATTGTGATCTACTCCTCCTATTTTTAATTCCAGCTTCTTGATATATGAATCCAGTCGCGAGTACCACGCCCGTGGTGCCTGCTTCAAACCATATAGAGATTTCTTCAGTTTGCAGACCTTCATTTCATCAGTACCCAAAACAAAGCCCACTGGTTGTTCAATGTAGACTTTTTCTTCGAGTACACCATTCAAGAATGCTGTCTTGACATCCATTTGAAATAATTTATATCCTATTTGGAGTACCATGGCAAGGAAAAGCCTGATTGACTCCAGTCTAGTCACTGGAGCAAAGGTTTCTTCAACATCAATGCCTTAAATCTGGGAGTATCCTTTACATACCAGTCGTGCCTTGTTTCTGATGACACTTCCATGCTCATCAAACTTATTTTTGAAGATCCATTTGGTACCAATCACATTGTGACCTTTGGGTCTCTGGACAAGATCCCATGTCTGATTTTTGCCAATCTGATCTAATTCATCATTCATGGATTTCACCCAAGATTCATCATTTGCAGCTTCTTCGAATAAGGATGGATCTACAACTGATAGAAATGCCGATTGCGTGTCATTCCTCATACTTCTTGTTTTAGTGGGTGCACTCTTGTACCCAATTATTTTGGATGGATCAATCTCAGCTCTTCGATTTCTCCTGCGAGGTTCAGTTGCATTATCTTCAACCACAATTTCTTCTTCAGATTCTTCTTCTGAGTCAACATCATGATGTGACTGCTGAGTGTTTTGTAGAGCTTCCTCTATTTCTACATTTGTATTTTCATCATGTTCACTTTCTTCCTGACTTTTTATCACATCAGTATATGACGTCCTTGAAGCATTTGTGGTTTTCTCTTCAATTAAATTAACATCACTGCTTTCCACAATCCTTCCTAAACGCTTGTTGAAACACTTGTAGGATTTACTGTTCATTGAGTAACCGAGGAAAATTCCTTCATCTGCATTGTCGCCATACTTCCCTTTATTTCCTTATTTGTTCTTGATGAATCATTTACTTCTAAAGACACGAAAGTATTTTAAAGGGGGATTTTGTCTATACCACAATTCATATGGTGTCTTCGTCTCACCCATATAAAGCCCCGTTCGATTCTGAATGTACACTGCAGCTTGAACAACCTCTTTCCAGTAATTTCGTGGAATACGACTCTCAATCAGCATAGTTCATGCCATGTTGTTCGCCTGTCGATTCCTATGTTCAACAAATCCATTTTATTGTGGAGTTCTCACAGCAGCTACCTCATGCTGTATCCCATGCTTCTCCAGATAATTTTCAAATTCAATGGACGTGTATTCTCCTCCATTGTTAGATCTGAACACTTTGATTGTTCGTCCAGTATCATTTTTGGCGATTTGCCGATATGTTTTCATGCAGTCAAGGACTTGTTGTTTCCTGTGAATGACCATCACACATGCCATTCTACTGTAATCATCTATGAAAAGGAAAAAGTACCTTTCTCTATGAGTTCCAGCAACATTTATCAGCCCACATACATCTGTATAAATTAGATCAAGAAGGTGAGATGCCCTTTTCTTCTTTGGCCGATATGAACTGCAGACCAGCTTCCCACGAATGCAAGCATCACAAGATTTATCACATTCACGCTTCAGGTTGGGAATGTCCATGACAATTATCAATTTTGATATTTTCTCCATGTCTTGTTGATTGATGTGTCCCAGTCTCCGATGCCACAAATTGTTTTATTCTTCAACAGTCATGTAACAGATAGTTTCTTCACTATCAACCTGATACAAGTTGCCTTCTGTTTTGCATCCCTTCATAAGTGAATTTCCTGCCTTTTCCTTGATAGTGCAACCTTTCTGATTAAAAGTAACTATAAGTCTTGAGTCAGAGAGTTGACTCATGCTAAGGAGATTATGACGTAGGCCATCTACGTAAAGGACTTCAGTCTTCTTTAGTTCTCCATTAGATAATTTGGTACTTCCAATCCCTTTGATTTTCAGAGCTCCGTCATTACCAAATCATACTATACCATCAACCTTCCTTTTGATATCTGTTAGCAGGCCGACATTACCTATCATATGAGATGAACAACCGCTATCCAGAATCCAGGTACTGTTGTTCTTTGTAGCTTTGAGGGCCACCTCTGCAAGGTTGGATTTCTCAATCTTCTTCCTTTCCTTCCATGAGACATTGGATTGAGTATATAGTACTGATGGCCTTTCAATTATCTCTTCCACATACCCAGGTTCCTCATAGTTGAAATATTCTTTGAGAGGAGAAAACCTGTTTGAAAGACAAACACTGTCTTGCTGACGAGACTTGACTTGTCTTGAACATCGGTATGACGTGTCCATGTCCCTTCTCTGCCTGTAATTAGCAGCCTTATGACCAAAGTTAGAACAACGATAACAATATCCATAGAAATTGTTTCTTCTATAAGAATTAGGATATAAATTTGTTCTCCTTTGTTGAACTTATATATCTTCTCTATTCAGATAACTTCTTTCCTCTTCCCAATAAGACATGGTATGGCCCAGATAGCCACAGAACTGACACTTCATGAGAGGAAATGTCTTCTCACTTGAATTTCTCCTCGTACATTCTTCCTTGGGAGAAAAGTTAGACTATCTGTCATTTCTGAATGTTTGAGGATAATTTTCAGTTCTCCTTTTAGTTTAGATTGAGGGTTCCTTTTTCAGCACTTTAGGCAATGTTTAAACATGTTCAAGTTTCATCTTATCTTTCTTTTGGATCTTTTTACTTCCAGTAGTTGATGTCTCAGCCTCACAGCCAATTCCACTCTTTCCCATGCAAGCGGGTCTTTGATTACTCAAGATTTTTTCAACCCCATCTAAACCACACTTGGATCTTGCTAGTAATTCTGCATCTTAGAATCTTCCGAACTGTATTTTCTTACTCGATTCTTTTAGAATTGATTCAGTCTCAAGTTTACTCCTTATAGTAACAACTTCCTCCTCAATACCCTCAACAGTCTTGGATTTTTCATCTAGTCTGTAGGTGAGGTCATTTATGACCTTTGCCTGCTCTTCAATTCTTAGCTTTAGATCCACTACATCATCATTGATTTCAATTATTTTAGACTGTACCTTCACAAATTCTTCCAGTCATTAAATTTCAGCTTCAAGTTGATCAACGTATTTAGTTGATTCTTACACAATTGATTTCCACTTATTGTAACTCTTACATTTAATCTCAATCTTACTAACCGAATCCATAAGTTGCATCTCGGGATCTATACAAGTTATCAGATGTTTTTCTCCACCAGTATCTTCTGACTTTTCAACAGTGGCCATCATGGAAGCATGGTTCCCAATTTTGAATTCTGGTTCTTCTTCTTCACAGAATTCATTATCATCTTCTTCCTCTTCACATAAAAAACTCTTCCTTTGCATTTTCTTTCCCGATTTGATGTATCCCTTTTTGAAGAACCTTCTCTAAGGCTTCTCGAAGCTTTAATCTTCACTATCTTCATCATTGATCTTTCTTAAGAACTGAGAGGCAATGTTCCCTACTTTTCCATAACGAAAACATGCGAGAGGTAACTTCCCTTTGAATTTCCTTTTTCCCTTCTGGAACTTCTTTTCAATGAGAGAAAGAATTTATTTTTCTTCGCTATCTTCACCGCTACTATATTTTGATATTTTTAGTTTATCCATGGCCTTGAATGCCATTTCCTTGCTCACACGAGTCATAGCATCTTCTGGATTGACTCTCATCTCATATACTACCAAGCTACTCAGTAGATCATCTAGAGAAAGTTTGGAAAGATATCTTTCCTCAAGGGCTAACACCATTGCATTGTACAGAGGTGGAAGTATTCTTAATATTTTCTTTACAATATAAATGTATTTTATTTCTTTTCCTAGACCACGAATTGCTCCAACCACTTCCGTAATTCGATTGAAGAATGAGTCTGCATTCTCATCTGGATGCATCTTTAGATCATCAAACCGACTGTGCAACACTTGTAGTTTTTCCTCCTTCACTTTTCTATCTCCTTCATAAATATTCTTGAGTTTATCCCACATGGATTTTTCTGAGGTGAAATTCATCACCTTTAGGTAGATCTGATTAGAAAGGGCTGCAGTGATTGCATTTTCTGCTTTAGCATCTGCATCAAGAATTTTCCTGTCTATTTCAGTCATAGCCAAGCCTATTGGATTAGTGACTTGTATTCCTTTCACAGTAGAAAATAGAACTTCCATTCCAAGAGATATTAGATGAGATCTCATTCTGTTCTTCCATATCTGGAAGTTACTTCCATCGAAGTGAGGGACTCCCCTAACATTGATTGCATTCTCCGTGACGATAAAGGACAGATTCAACACTGGCAACCTCCCTTTGATACCACTTGAAGGACCCCGGGACACCCTGAGAGGGGAGGGGTTAATCAGGGTGACAACTTTTTCTTTTAATGTGCTGGATCTTGTTCCCACGTTGGTAGGAACTTGTTGAACCTGTATTATGAATATGATCAGAAAGCAAACATTCACATGCATAGAGAAGACACAACACTTTTTACTTGGTTCACCAATAAGGGATACATCTAAGGAGCATACACTGAAAAGTTACTGGTCATACAAAATTCCACTAATCTTCACTAGTTGTGGATTACAATGGTTCGGGAACAGTCACTCTGTCCCAGGCTCACTGCCTTTACAAAAGTTTAGGGATAGCTCACTGCGTCCCTCGGGTCACTCCCGTTGACTCCCCCTAGCTCACTGCCATTGGTGAAGTCCCACTCAGTTTATAAACGTGATGGTCTCTTCATCATTGCATAAGAATGCA
The DNA here is from genome assembly GCA_963277665.1 of Viscum album. Taxonomy (NCBI): domain Eukaryota; kingdom Viridiplantae; phylum Streptophyta; class Magnoliopsida; order Santalales; family Viscaceae; genus Viscum; species Viscum album. Next base: position 1,128,930,855 of record OY728156.1, on the reverse strand, counting down.
TCCTCTGTTTTATGTAGATGCTCTGTTGAAGTCCAACTCTTACCATAAGATGAATCTCACTTTGCGCTGAGGGTACTGGGTGATCCTCCAGCTTTCGTGCATCTTCAAAAGGACAGATGTGCTTCAAAAATATTTGGATGTCTCCTCAAAGCCCAGCGTGCAAGTCCAAACTGGCGCGCAAGTGACACTAAAGCACCTACGTGACACTGCCTTCTTGAACTTCAAACCTGCGTGACTCCCTTCCTTTCTCTCCCAAAACACCTTGGGCACGCAGCCAACAGCCGGCGCACAGCCTCTACTTGCATGACCCAAAAACCACCTGCGTGACTCAACCACTTGTGCGACGAGAGCTCGAAAATATCTAAGTCTCTAACTTCTTTGAAAATGAGGAGGGGTGGTCCTCTATTTATAGGCAAATTGTACCTCCTGCACGGTGGCACACAAGTCTTCCCTCGGCGCGCAAGTTCTAGCGCGCAGCTCATCCTCCCTAGCCTCTGTCGCGCTACTCACTTGCGCGACCACAAAAATACATGTGCGACCTTCTTTAATTTTCCATATTTTGAAGTTATAATCTTGAAAAACAATAGATGCGCAAGTTTCCAATCCTCCTAGGCATTAGTGTGCAAGTCTCTTCACGGCACGCAGGTTACTTGCATGACCAGCCCAAAACTTGCACAACCCTTATCCGTTTTCCATTTTCCCATGTTATGATCTTAAAAAACATATGGCGTGAATGTTTCCTCTCCTTCAAGTACATGGTGCGCAAGTCTCTTTTCCAAAAACACTTTTCTCCATTTGTCGATTTTCAGGACCAAAAACTTGGCAAACACTGGGAAACGGTGCCACCTTCAATACTGTTATCTGCTTGAACTGTATGATCTCTTTGCTGGTACACATTCTGAACTTCCACTGAGGATTGAAAAAAAACATAAACCATACTCCAAATCATGCATAGAAGACCATGGTTCCAACAAAAGCCCTGATAAATTTATGTGTTATCAGTGATTTTATTTTAGCGCTGATAAAACATACCTTTATCAGCACATTCAATGAGTGCTGATAAAGGTTCCAAAGGTCTCTATTTAATAACCCTAACATACCCTCCTCTCTTGCACGCAGTCAAGATTTCGCGGAAGCTAAACCAGGCCCCTCTGCCACCGTGACCTCTCCTCCTCGTCCTCCTCCTCTTCTGCATCCTCCTTGTCCTACTCCTCCTCTTCCTCCTCCTCTTCCTCCTCCTCCTTTTTCTTCTCCGTTGGGTTTTTCTCCTCTATGGCTGCCTCCGCTTCCATTGGGTTTTCCTCCTCCACCGCGACCGCCGCTGTCTCCACCACCGCTGGGTTTTCCTCGTCTACCGCGATCACCGCTGCCTCCGCCGCCACTGGTCAGTGTAGGAGTATTTTTCCTTCTCTTGGGTTAATATAAATTATAAATAATGATCCTTGAATGATTATGATGACTTATAGTTTTTTTATATGTGATTTGAACTTATGTATGGGTAGTTGGGGAAAGATTTAGATCCTAGGTGGTGAGACCCTTATATTGTAGGTTGTTTTAGATAGCGGGATGCTATCATGCAAAATTTTCAGTTTGAGTAGTGACACTAATAGTTAAGATATGTTATGTTGAGTTATGATTACTTATGAACCTTTTGGGTCTATGTCTGGCCCAATAGTGGGTACGATTGAATGAACTTATACATTGTTATGTGTAACACACATAGTTGGTTCCCTGGGCAGATAATACTCAATGATGATAAGTATATGGGTGTGTGAGAACCTATAGTAAGTGGTTTGTTTGGTTCACTAGATGATGTGTGTTTTGAGGTGGGGATAAGAGTTGAACCCATGGGCTATGGATTGTGTAAGAACTGATGTAAGAGGTTTGTGTGAGATCCCAGTGGTCGTTAGCATGTGACTCGGGATGGTAGCGAGTTAGTGCGTTTTGGTGATTGGGGGAGACTAATGAGTGGGTTTATCTAGGTGTTATGAATAACTTAGATACATAAATACATGGTAGATTCTTTGACATGAGGTATTGATTCATATTAGGTGTTATCAAGTTGATAGCGAAGGAATGGTCATGCCTTGGATTTGTAATAGGGAAGAACTCTCTATTCTTGAGTTTTGGTGTTATGACTGGGTTGAGGGACATGATCATTTGGATTCCTAACCCAATTTATTTATAGCATGGCTTTAATGGGACCATCACTATTGAACCTAAATGGATCGGTTTAGGGTAATGAAGCAAGGGTATATTCCTTGGGTTTTGGAATAATGTTGGGTAACTGGTGATCGTGTGGTGAGTTTTGGCATGGTGTGATGTTAAGATCGGAAAAGAGTACCAGGGGTTCCCCATTGGAAATATGCGCATTAACTTTAATTTTTGTCAAGATGTACAGGTAGGATCATTGAGATTGAACAGGGATATGATCCTACTCACTAGATACTACGTGTTGTTTTGGGAAACTTATTATGGGGAAGTGGGGATATGAACCTTCTCCCTATGATCAATAGATCTCAACTCCTAGAGAGATCTCATAGATTTTCGGATCTAAGATATTAGGGAAGGGATCTTCATTGTAGTTCCCTCAACTAGAATCTAAGGGTTAGTGGTCACATGATGTTCGTGATAGTGGTGATTGTTAGGAGCCTTACTGGGTGACCTTTGAACTAAGTTGAGGTCATGGATGACTTCTTGATCCACCATCCTATGATAAATAATATAATGAATATCATTCTCTAGGGATATAATTTTGAATTAATTAATGGGGGTGGTAGGTTACACTTTCTTTATTATAGTTTCCCAATAATGGGGTGGGTTGTGAGGCTTCAACACGTAAAGACCCTCATATGAAACTTCAAGAGTAGGGACGGTACTGTGTTAGTGGTACCCCCTTACCATCATGTAATCCACCTAGTTTTGAGGTCTCCAAATAGGTGATATATTCCTTTGGATCATGGGGGTCAAAGATTTGGCAGAAATTGAAGCATGGGAACATTTAGTTTAATGGAAATAGTTTAAGGTTGTTTGAAAAGATTGTACCATGAAGATTAAAGTCATGCGATTTGGATGTATGTGTCGTGAAAGGTGTGATAACAGAGGATTGATCAGGGCTTAGTCATTTGGGATATGCTATCTAGAATAAACTTGGGGATTATACCTAGTAAAGAGGACCTATTGGTCAGGGCTTACCCATTGTATGTTCATCTATTATATGTTAAAAAGTCTGTTGAACTCGTTCTATCGAAGGTTGGTTCTATAATTTATTGTTATCCTAAGGTGTGTTTAACCATGGTGTGGGTTGATTTCGGTTTTAGTGGGTTCTTGGGGTTTGTGGGATGTGGTAAATGGTGTACTCAGTTTTAGATTATTTTATTCTCATGGGTTTCCCCTATTTTATGTTTTATTTTCAGTTGGAAATATCCTCTGTTGTGCGCCTCTCCTCTTCCATGAACGCACCTCTGCCGTGTGCTTAACGACACCTTCACAGTGAGTTTTCTCCTATTACTCATTGATTTCCTCTTGTTCACATGTTATTACTGTTTGATATTGATGGTTATAATGTGAAATGTACGGGCTAAACGCCCCACTAAAAATCGTGGCAGTTGGGGGTCCTTGTTTGCACACTAAATAAATTGCATGTTGGTTGGTTCTTGGTGAAAATTTGAATATAAAAATTTGTAATTTATGTATACCTGACTTATGAATTAATTACCCAGGATGATAAAACTTTTGTTATAACCCCTGAATTAACAAACAAATTTGAATAAGGGATGCTTTGTAAAATCTAAAATTGTGATTATTTGGTTTGTATGGTGTTGCGATTGTGAGCACGATTGTGTTTTTGTATGGTGTTGCGGTTGTTGGCATGATTTATATGCCATTTTCTTTCCATGTTGTAGTTCTTCCACCATTGAATATCAATCCAAACTTTACCCATTTCAATGGAACCACCACTTTGTTACTAGTGCAATTCCACTAAATCCTAAAAAACCACTTCTAAAGGACTCTATGATACACTTTATTGTGTGAAGATGATGTTTTTAAGACTATATATATTTTTAAAATACATGGTATGTAGTCTTGTTAATTGGAACATGCTTCACCATACATGGATTTCATATAGATTTTAATGCCAGACAATAGTTATCTCCAAAATTTACTCCACATGACTCATCTTCTGAATCAAACATGGATTAAGTTTTATTTTAAATGTTACATGTCATGTGAACGTAGGACACACACAATGTATCTCCAAGACATATACTTCATCATGAAACCATGTACATGCCCTAAAATAATGGTAGAACCATATGATATGTGTTTTACTTCACTCGCACCATGTATAGATACCATAGAAACATGATGTGTATAGACTATACACCCCTAGTAGCCATGTAAGTTCTATACACCGTCTATTCCACAAAAATGAGATGCATAGCCAGTGAAGTGACTCATTTTGTATATAAAGTACATGACTTTAGCTCAAGTTGTTCTATATGTCATGTATTTTCAAAGTCATCATGTAGTGTTTGTAAGACTAACTTGGAATTAATTTGATATATGTCAGATTAAATCAGGTATCTTATCCATAGACAATGTTCACCCTACTGGACACACAATGTATATGGATTTCACATGAGTTTAGAAATGGTAGTATACAACCAACCTAGACTCATAACCCTGCAAATTGTGTATCCATTGAACAAATTGTGTTCTATATTAATTTCATTATTATTATTTATTTTTCACATAGATGATAATATTGCATGTATGAGTAGCCCATTATAAATATATTCTCATGTAGATCAAAATATTATGATTCCCACATTAATTGGAAATTGCACACGATGTGGTTTGGATATTTTAATTTTCTTCACTCTTCTTGAGAGTTGACAAGTGATAAGTGAGATGTTTGGAGAAAATATTGATTATGGTACTCCCCCATGTTTCAGTGAAGGATCCTCCATGTATAGGTTTTAGGTACTCCATGGAGATATACAAAAGATAGGTCACAATCCCCCGTATATAGATAGAGTTCATGTACTTTCACATGTTTTGGGGTAGGTTCCTCTATTTCATTGTAGAGGCATTTGTACCATGATTTTTTTTATAAAACCGAAACAATGCTAATTGATTAATTAAAACATAATATTAGGCAAGTTCGAGACCGAACCCATAAAGAGGATGAATATTAATAAATAATGTATGAATTCCAATCAGTTGAAAAAAGTATACGAAGATGGCGTAAAAGAGTTTATCAAATTTGCAGGAGATCATTCATGTGACCTTTCTTAAATACTTTGTACGTGTTTACACTGTTGTTATTCAAGACAAATTAGTCCAGAGGAGTTGGATGAACACCTGATCTGTCATGGAATAGATCGAAGTTATACATGTTGGAATAAACACGGGGAAAAACGAATGTAGGTAGTGGCTCGGATAACACGACGTTTTATGGAAGATATGATATGATTACAAGCATGAACAATGAATACGATCGTATGGAGGGTGTGATTACAGATGTGAATGATGATGAAGATCGTATTGATGAAATGACAAGGACAGTTGAAGATGAACTTCATGATTGCCCAAAATTTTTTGATAAGTTAAATAGTTGTGAAAAAATGCCATTGTATGCTGGTTGCACTAAATATACAGCATTGTCAGCTGTATTGAAGCTGTATTATTTGAAAGCAGGAAACGGGTGGAGTGACACCAGTTTTACAGAACTACTTTCTCTCTTGAATGACATGATCCCAAAAGATAATGAACTCCCAAGCCGAACATACGATGCCAAACGAATGCTACGATCGATGGGTATGATCTCTGAAAGAATACACAGCTGCCTGAATGACTGTATATTGTTTCACAAGGACCACAAATCACTTAAAGAATGCCCAAAGTGTGGTGATTCTAGATACAAGAAAGATGATTATAGTCCTACGAAAGTTGTATTGTACTTTCCAATCATTCCAAGGTTTAAGCGCCTATATAGAAGTGAGGAGACTGAAGGACAATTTACCTAGCATGAAAATACAAGAATTAAAGATGGGAAACTATGTCACCCATCAGACTCTCCTCAGTGTAAGATAATTCATCATGAGTATCCTAAATTTGGAAACAAGCCGAGAAACCTTAGTCTGACGTTATCTACAGATGGGGTGAATCCTTTTGGTTTTCAAAGCAATAGTCACAGTACATGGCCGGTTATGTTGGTAAATTATAAATTACCACCGTGGTTATGCATGAAATGAAATTACATCATGTTATCTATGATTATATTAGGACCAAAACAACCGGGTAATGATATTGATGTTTATTTGTCTCCATTGATCCAGGATTTGAAAATATTGTGGGATTCAGGTGTTATGTTGTATGATTCTTACAAAAAAGAAGATTTCACTTTGAAATCCATGTTGTACGGGACGATAAATGACTTTTCTTCTTATGGAAATTTTCCAGGATATAGCATTAAAGGAACACAAGGGTGTCTCGTTTTCGAACAAGGTACATAATCAATTAGGTTGAAACATTCATCAAAAACCGTGTTTTTAGGACATCATAGATTTCTACCCTGACAACATAAGTATCGATCTTGGACAACATCATTCGACAGAAGTTCAAAAGAACGTACAACACCGTCTCCACTAATAGGTGATCAATTGTTTGAGAAGGTAAAATATTTGGACACTACTTTTGGTAAACCATTTTTGAAAAACCTTACAAAAACTGGTTGGAAAAAGAGATCAATTTTTTTTGAATTACCATACTGGAATTGTCTGTATGTTATAAATATTCTTGATGTTATGCATATTGAAAAAAATGTATGTGATAGTGTCATCAACACATTGCTAAATGCACCCAGAAAAACGAAAAATGGAATTAAGTCTAGATTGGACATGGTTGATATGGGAATACAAGAAGAGTTGGCACCAGTGAAGGGTGAAAAATGAACATTTCTTTCTCCTACTTCTTAAAATCTTTCTAGGAAGGAGAGATATCAGTTTTGAAACATCTTGAATGACGAAAAGGTTCGAGAGGGGTATTCATCGAATATCAAGAACATCATGTCAATGAGCGATTTGAAATTAAAGGGTCTGAAATCACATGACTGCCATGTTTTGATGCAAGATCTAATTCCTATAGCATTATGTTGCATTTTTCCCTAGAATGTCTGCCATACATTAGCGAAGCTCTGTTTCTTCTTCAAAGCTATATGCAGCAAAGTTATAGACCCGGTGAAATTTCTAACTATTGAAAGAGAAATTGCCATCATATTATGTGAATTTGAAATGTTCTTCACACCAACATTTTTCGATATGATGGTTCATTTGATGGTTTGTTTGGTGAAAGAGATTTGACTATGTGGTCCTATACATTATAGATGGATGTCCCCCATTGAACGATATATAAAGATTTTGAAAGGGTATGTCAAAAATCGAAGTCTGTCAGAGGGTTGTATTGAGGAGAAATATATTGTTGAGAAAGCTGTTGAATTTTGTAATGAATACCTGTCTGGTGTGGAAAATGTTGGCCTGCTGAAATCTCGTCACACTGAGTGGCTTGTGGGTGAAGGAATTTCTGGAAGAGAGGTTTCCACAATCAATATTACAGATCGAGAGTAGGCTCACCTTTACGTTTTTCATAACAGTTTTGACATTGACCCATATGTTCAAACCCACAAAGAAATTCTTAGGTGTTTATATCCATCCAGGGCTGAAAAATGGATATCAAATACACATAATCGGCATTTTATAGGATGGTTTCAGGATCATAATTTGAAGCAGTTAGATGAAAATTCAGACTCAATTTCAGAACGACTTCGATGGCTAGCCAGAGGATCAAGTGTGTATGTATTATCTTAAAATTCTTATGTAGTTAATGGTTATACATTCTATACTAATTAACATGATGAAGACAGTACCATGAAGAATAGTGGGGTTACACTTTCGGCTGAGGTGATTCTTGTCTCAGGTGATAATGACAAAAATTAAATCTATGCGAATATGTCATACTTTGGCATCATCAAACGAATATGGGAGTTGGATTATACGAAATTCAAAGTGCCGATTTTTCAATGAAAGTGGGTTGATAATAGGAGTGCTGTTAAAATAGATGAATTAGGATTCATGAAAGTTGATTTCAGTAAGTAAGGGGAGAAAGACAAACCATTTATAATGTCATCATAGGCAGTACAAGTATTATATGTTCCAGAGCCCGCAAACTGAAATTGGTCAATTGTTCTGTTATCAACCAAAACAACTAAAGAGTCAGATGAATGTTCAATGGAGGATGAATCTTTTATAGGGACTTAAAAATCATTTTGTAGAGGTCCCAATGTAGACGGTATTTTGTATGTAAGAGGAGACCATAATGAAGGGATTTACATAGTCAATAGAGGAGTCAAATCTCTTCAGCCTTAAAGAAAAAAAGGGAGTACAATAATCGGGTTATTTGTTTATTTTAATATAAATTTTGTTACGTTATGTTATTATTTGTCCACTTCTACTTTTATGTAATCTAAATTAAATGTTAAACCACTTATGTAGATAATGAATTCTTCACCTGTTGTCACGCCAAATCCCAATGCACAAAATGTCTCTCAACCACCTGCTGGTGGTCCCAGTGCAGAGCATCAATATGTTTCTCAACCAGATGCTGGTGGTCCCAGTGTAGAGAAACAAAAAGTTTCTCAACCTGTTGTTGTTATTCCCAGTGCTGAGGTACAACAGGTTTCACAACCTGTTGCTTTTGGTCCCAGTGCTGATGCTAGTGCTCCAGAGAAACATATTGATGGTACTTCTGTGGAAATGATAAGAAATTAAACCCTGAAAGTGCAAAAAAAACAAGAGTGCTGTAGTTTGACAGTGTTAGCCAAAATACTTAAGGACAAAGCAAAAGGCATAAAATTTGAGGTGGGATGGAATAAGAGAGGCCAACATGTTAACCCCAACAAATCCATATTTAGTAGATACATTTGAATCGTCACTCGACAACGCGTGCCGATTGATGTACAGTCGTGACACCACATTTTCACCGGTCTTAAGACACTAACGTGGGAAGAGATTACCGTAACATTATGATATCATTTTATTAATTTATTAAAATAAAATAATAAAACATTGACTTACTCATCAACATCCATTAAAGAGTGCATTTATATTAGATTCCTCCCACAAGGAATATGTATTAAGAGTTACAGGAAGGATTCATAGTGGTTTCCGCACAATTTTAACAAAATATCATCTAAATGATGCTGAAGGGAAAATCAAGCCACACCAAACTCCTCTTTATGCACACTTGATAACCCAAGGAGCATGGGACACGTTTAGCAACTATCGTGGGGAGAAGACTTTTCAGGTACATTATGTGGGGTAATAGGTTGTTTGAAGTTTCTTGTATTCTTCACTTGGATTGACAATTTTTTATTTATGAAACAACAAATGAGTGCTGAAAATAAAAAACATGCAGGAGAACCAGTGTACCCTTACCATAAAGCAAGGATGGGGTATGCTTCACTTGAACAAAAATTGGTACGTCTTTTAAATCTACCGTACTACTTATATGTGACATAAAACAACACCATAACCATGTTTCTCTGTTTATATGAAGATTGATGAATCGAAATTGAAATACATAATCATCCCACACCATGTGCTATGGAAGTAGGCTCGTGTAAATAAAGAGGGGATACTAATAGATAAAGACACACAAAAAGTGTGGGAAACATGTGTAAGTATGACAAAATATAAATTTGATTTGTTTAAAATCACTATTAAATTACAAAGAATACTTATTTTTCTATATTTTCTATCTAACATAGTTACAGGAATCAACAACACCTGCACCAGATGTAGACATACTTTCAGCAGCCTTGAAGCAGCCAGACCAGTATGGCGGCGTCATAGGTGCAAGTTTTAGGGTGACACACCGAACATATTTTCAAAAACAAAAACAAGCGGAGGATCAAAATGAAAAAATGGAAAAGCTGCAAGAAAAATTAAATATTTTTCAAGAATAATTACAATACCAGAGAGAGATGATAGAAACATTGATGGGGGGAGGAAAAGAGAATAAAAAAATCAACAACAACTCATGCGTGACGATCCCGCCCCACCCCCCACCAGCTTCAAGGCTAGCCATTCCCCTAAAACACCTGACTTAGGTGAGGTAATAAATGTTTTAATAATTGTTTATGTGAAATGTGATTCACATAGACACTGATACCTTTCCTGTACTAATATTCTACATGGTGAAAATGATTGTGATTTATTTCTATCACTCCAACCTATTACCTTGTAGCGAGGGATACAGTGTTCAATATGCAGAATGACATGCTACACAACAGACAGCTTCCAACAGATCATTTCAGAGTGTCAATTAACGTAGCTAATGAGCCGAGTGCCGAGCTACCTGTTCCAAATGACGACGATGAAATTCATACGGTTGAATAAGCTATTGAAACATTCATCACATGGCCGTCAGTTCTTTCAAAGAATCATGTCGACAAGGAGGTATCCATTTCCAATTTATTTTTCAAACTGGGCCTTTAATATTTAATGAAAAAAGGTCTGAACCGATGAATGTTATTATAGAATGACAAAGAGAAGGGGGTGAAACAAAATATCTAATCAAAACTATCTCAAGGATCAACCAACCAATTGAAAAGGTCAACTGAGAGCACCTTCACCCCTCCTGTTCTATATCCATAGTTAATATCACTACAGGCTCATGTGTATACAAAGTTAATAGAAAAAAATGCTCACATAGTTGATTTTGAAAAAAATATGTACATAGAGGAAACATCATATTTCATTAGTGCTGAAAATGTAAATGAAATCCTCAAGTATTAATGGTTAGGTGCCTCCGTTGTCAATGTATACATGAGGTATGTTTTCATGATTTGATTTTACAAAAGCTAATATACTCTGATAATTATGACTAAATACATTTTATATTTTTTGCAGGCATATATATGAAAAAAAATTGAAGGTATTTACCCATGAAAAAACATTTAGACTCGTTAGTCCTCACACCACCTCTTCAAAAGAAGAAATAGATTCAGATAAAGAGGTTGTAATTAGGTCATCCCTGCTCAAATCATTTGAAAAAAAATTACGGATGACAGACACTTTTTAATACCATAAATGCAGGGGTAAAACTATACAATTTAATCATTCCAAATATATTTTCATTTCTTTCTTTAATTATTTATTTTTTTTATTTTTAGGGAGCATTGTATGCTGATTGTAGTCAATTTGGATACTCCAAAGATTTATTTTCTAGATTCAACGCATGGATATCCAACAAACCGACCACGCATGATGGCGTTTGTTAATTTGTAATACACTAGATCCAACATTTTAAAACTAAACATCTAGTTTTATAATTTATTTTATCTTTTAATGAAGATTCTGTTATGATAGGGCAGTGCATCAATATTGTCTAATGCATGGAATGAATCCAGGGAATAAGGATGAGCAACCCAATAAGATCTACAACTGGAAAAGTATCTGGGTATATATAATAACATTGTACTATCCAAACACATATCAAAACTAATTACTTATTATTGTCGATGTTTCTACAGTGTCCAAAACAAACAAACAGAAATGACTGTGGTTATTATGTTTGTAAATTTTTTGAAAGAGATCATATTTCATTAACAAACTTTCATCCCTGACTAGGTATTTTCGAAAATAATTACGAGTTAATTTAAATTATTTATTAATCCTTTTTGTATTTATATTTTTTCAGTACTACCATGACTGTCGCAAAAAATCATATTCAAAAAATGATATAGATGTGTTTAGAAACGAATGGGCAACATACCTGATTGATGATTGTACACTAATAGGATGAAGGTGAATTCCTACTAATGTAATCCATATATGATCATTGATATATCCCTTGTTTACACTTATTGAGCATATATGATCACCCTTTATTCTGTTTTATATACTTAGGTTATAAATAATGGTTTTAGATATCATTTTTCTTTCAAGTAAAGCATAACTCATTGGACTAAACTGGTCGATAGTGTGGAAGTAGACCGATGCATAGTCATTCAGCCCACTCACGGGCATCTTAAAATGTTTATGGAAACCAATATCTTGGATTTTAAATTTTCTAATTTTAGTTTCCTATATATGTGAGTGGGGGTGTACAAGAGGGAGGGGGTGTCCAGGAGTGGGGGGTGTCTAGGAGGGGGTGTGTCTAAGAGGGAGGGGGTGTCCAGGTGTGAGGGTGTCCAGGAGGGGAGGGAGGGGGTGTGTCAATAAGGGTGTCCATGAGTGGGGTGTCCAGGAGGGGGTGTGTCCAAGATGGATGGGGTGTCCAGGTGTGAGGGTGTCCAGGAGGGGAGGGAGGGGGTGTGTCCATGGGGGTGTCCGTGAGTGGGGTGTCCAAGAGGGGAGGGAGATCTCTTAATCAAATTATAAGGAGGAAATCCTCTATTTCACACTTCACCAATCCCTATATGGAATATACTACTCATCACACACACTATGACTCTTATATATCCTTAAGAGGGTGTTTCCCATCATACGTGATATATAAAACTATATTATCCATCTTCTTTAGGCCTAAGACTCTAATACCTACTCAAATAGCCTTAAAAACCTAACCAGACTATACAAATCTCATACCAAACCTGATCTTATAATAAAAACAACTAGAAACCTCACCTCCATGGAGACATAATCTCTGGATGATCACAAAATCACAAAAATTCAATAGGACCCTCACTCTATCTCTTGGTGGATCAAAAACACCCTATTTATTTACCTAGGTTTCTCTTGATTTCTATCCCTTTTACCAGATCACATATACTCATGCATGAATTCACAATCATTCATAATTTGGAACATGGTTTTGTATTATAGGGTCCACCTACCTAAAAAAATTAAGTAACCCCCTCACCAAGATCAACTCATTCCCAAACAAGACTATACATGCCTTATCTAATCTTGTACCAATGATTGAGACCCAATCTCAAGGCACAATTCCCAAATAATTAATTATAGAAACTTATAATTAATTATTCAACTTAATATAATTAGGAACAATCTTTTAAAAACTCAATGGGAAACACAACACCACCTAAACCACACAAAACATTGTGCGTTCATAATTTATGATGTGTACGAATCAACCACTCCTCAATTTGACGCACGGTGTGACCGGTATGAATAAAAGTGTCTGATATCAGTTTGAATTTGAAATTAACTTTAGAAAAAAACACAAGTGACATACGAAAAACTGAGCAAACACATTTGTATTGTTTTGATACTTTATTACAATGATCCCTAATTCATTTTTGTGATGTACGAATCGAGCGCACCTCAATTCGACGCACAGTGGGACCGGTATAGCTAAAATTTTCTTATATCAGTTTCAAATTGACATTAACTTTAGAAAACAACACTAATGAAATAAGGGATACCAAGAAAATGCGTTCGGATTGTTTTGATACTTTAGGAAAATGATCCATTATTCATTTTTGACGTGTACGAATCGACCGCACCTCAATCCGATGCACGGTGTGACCAGTATGGCTAAAAGTTTCTGATATCCGTTTCAAATTGATATAAACTTGAGAAAACAAACCTAGTGACATACGAAAAAAATGAGAAAATGCATTCGGATTTTTTTGATACTTTAGGAAAATGATCCATTAGTCATTCGTGACATGTAAGAATCAACCACACCTCAATCTGATGCACGTTGTGACCGGTATGGATAAAAGTGTCTGATATTAGTTTCAAATTGACATTAACTTTTGAAAAAAACACAAGTGACATATAGAAAATGAAGAAAACATGTTTGTATTTCTTTGAAAATTTAGGACAATGATACATGAGTCATTTTTGAGGTGTACGAATCGACCACACCTCAATACGACATACGGTGTGACTGGTATGGCTAAAAGTGTCTGAAATCAGTTTCAAATTGACATTAACATTAGAAAACGACACTACAGACATATAGAATACCAAGAAAACACATTAAGAGTGTATTTATACTTTAGTACAATGATCCATGAGTCATTTTTGATGTGTAAGAATCAACCACACCTCAATATGACTCACGGTGTGACCGGTATGGATAAAAGTTTCTGATATCAGTTTGAAATTGACATTAATTTTAGAGAAAAAAAGTGACATATGAAAAACTGAGAAAACACATTTGGATTGTTTTGATACTTTAGGAAAACGATCCATTAGTCCTTTTTGAGGTGTACGAATTGACATCACCTCAATCCGATGCACGGTGTGACCATTATGGCTAAAAGTGTTTGATATCCGTTTCAAAATGACATTAACTTTCGAAAACAACACTACTGACATACGGAATACCGAGAAAAAATGTTGGGATTATTTTGATAATTTAAGAAAATGATCTATTAGTCATTTGTGAGGTGTTTGAATCAACCTCACCTCAATCCGATGCATGGTGTGACCGGTATGGCTAAAAGTGTCTGATATCAGTTTCAAATTGACATTAACATTAGAAAAGAACACTACTGACATACAGAATTCCGACTAAACGTGTTCGGATTGTTTTTATACATTAGTAAAATGATCCATGAGTCATTTTTGAGGTGTACGAATCAACCACACCTTAATATGAAGCACGGTGTGACCTGTATGGCTAAAAGTGTCTAATATCAGTTTCAAATTGACATAAAATTTAGAAAATAACACTAGTGGCATACGGAAATCTGAGCAAACACATTCAGATTGTTTTGATACTTTATGAAAACGATCCATGAGTCATTTTTGACATGTACGAATCACCAAAACCTCAATCCAATGCACGATGTGACTTGTATGGCTAAAAGTGTCTGATATCATTTTGAAATTGGCATTAACATTAGAAAAAAACACAAGTGAGAAACGAAAAATAGAGAAAACATGCTCGGATTGTTTTGATACATTAGGAAAACGATCCATTATCCATTTATGAGATGTAAAAATCGACTACAGCTCAACATGACACAAGGTGTAACCTGTATGGATAAAAGTGTCTGATATCAGTTTCAAATTGAAATTAACTTTAGAAAACAACACTTATGACAATCGGAATACCGAGCAAACACGTTCGGATTGTTTTGTTACTTTATGAAAATGATCCATTAGTCATTTTTGAGGTTCAAGAATTAACCGCACCTCAATCCATCGCACTCTGTGACCTATATGGATAAAAGTGTATGATATCAGTTTCAAATTGACATTAACTTTAGAAAACAACACTACTGACATACGGAATACTGATCAAAAATGTTTAGATTGTTTTGATAATTTAGGACAACGATACATGAGTCATTTTTGAGGTGTAAGAATAAACCAAACCTCAATCCGACGCACGGTGTGACTGTTATGGATAAAAGCTTCTGATATCATTTTGAAATTGACATTAACTTTAGAAAAAAATAGAAGTGACATACAAAAAACTGAGCAAATGCGTTTGGATTGTTTTCATACATTAGGAGAACGATCCATTTTCCATTTGTGAGGTGTACGAATCGATTTCACCTCAATTCGGTGCACAGTGTGATCAGTATGGCTAAAAGTGTCTGATATCAGTTTCAAATTGACATTAACTTTAGAAAACAACACTACTGATATACGGAATACTGAGAAATCATGTTAGGATTGTTTTAATACTTTAGGACAACAATCCATGAGTCATTTGTGACATGTACGAATTAACTGCACCTCAATCCGACACACGGTGTGACCGGTATGGCTAAAAGTGTATGATATCAGTTTGAAATTGATATTAACTTTACAAACAAAGACACGTGACATACGAAAAACTGAGAAAACGCATTCAGATTGTTTTTATATGTTATGAAAACTATCCATTAGTCATTTGTGAGGTTTACGAATTAACCGAACCTCAATCTGATGCACGTTGTGAACTGTATGGCTAAAAGTGTCTGATATCAGTTTCAAATTGACATTAACTTTAGAAAAAAAACTATTGACATACGAAATACCGAGAAAAAACATTCGGATTGTTTTGAAACTTTAGGACAATGATCCATTTGTCATTTTGGAGTTGTACGAATCGATCTCATCTCAATCTGATGCACGGTGTGACCGGTATGGCTAAAAGTGTCTGATATCAGTTTCAATTTGACATTAACTTTAGAAAAAAACACTACTAACATACGGAATACCATGAAAACACATTTGGATTGTTGTGATACTTTAGTAAAATGATCCATGAGTCATTTTTGAGGTGTACGAATCAACCGCACCTCAATCCGACACACGGTGTGGCCGGTATGGCTAAAAGTGTCTGATATCAGTTTCAAATTGACATAAACTTTAGAAAACAACACAAGTGACATACGGAAAATAGAGAAAATACGTTCGGATTGTTTTGATACTTTAGGAAAATGATCCATGAGTCATTTTTGATGTATATGAATCAACCTCACTTCAATCCGACACACGGTGTGATCGGTATGGCTAAAAGTGTCTGATATCAGTTTGAAATTGACATTAACTTTAGAAAAAAACTCAAATGACATACGAAAAACTGGGAAAACATGTTCGGATTGTTTTTATACTTTAGTAAAATGATACATTAGTAATTTTTGAGATGTAAGAATCAACCGCAACTTAATCCGATGCACGGTGTGACCGGTATGGCTAAAGGTGTCTGATATCAGTTTCAAATTGAAATTAACATTAGAAAGCAACACATATGACCTACATAATACTGAGAAAACATGATCAGATTGTTTTGATACTTTAGGAAAACAATCCATGATTCATTTGTGACGTGTACGAATCAACCACACCTCAATCAGATGCATATTGTGATAGGTATGGCTAAAAGTGTCTGATATTAGTTTCAAATTGACATAAATTTTAGAAAATAACACTACTGACATACGGAATACCAAGAAAACAAGTTTGGATTGTTTTGATACTTTAGGAAAATGATCCATGAGTCATTTTTCAGGTGTAAAAATCAACTGCACCTCAATCCGACACACGGTGTAACCAGTATGGCTAAAAGTGTCTGATATCAGTTTCAAATTAACATAAACTTTAGAAAACAACACAAGTGACATACAGAAAACCAAGAAAACGCATTAGTATTGTTTTTATACTTTAGTAAAATGATCCATGAGTAATGTTTGACGTTTAAAAATCATCCATACCTCAATCCGACGCACTGTGTGACCGGTATGGCTAAAAGTGTCTGATATCAGTTTGAAATTGACATTCACTTTAGAAAAAACACAAGTGACATAGGAAAAACTAATAAAATGTATTTAGATTGTTTTAATACTTTAGGAAAATGATCTATTAGTCATTTTTGAGGTGTAAGAATTGACCACACCTCAATCCGACGCAGGGTGCGACCGGAATGGCTAAAATTACCTTATATCAGTTTCAAATTGACATTATCTTTAGAAAACAACACTACTGACATACGGAATACTGAGAAAACACGTTCGGATTGTTTTGATACTTTAGGAAAACGATACATGAGTCATTTTTGACATGTAAGAATCAACCACACCTCAATCCGATGCACAGTGTGACCATAATTGCTAAAAGTGTCTGAGATCAGTTTCAAATTGACATAAACTTTAGAAAACAACACTACTGACATATAGAATACCGAGAAATCCCATTCGGATTGTTTTGATACTTTAAGACAATGATAAATGAGTCATTTTTGACATGTACACATCAACCACACCTCAATCTGATGCATAGTGTGAATTGTATGGCTAAAAGTGTCTGATATCAGTTTGAAATTGACATAAACTTTAGAAAAAAACAAGTGACATACGGAAAACCAAGAAAACATGTTTGGATTGTTTTGATACTTTAGGAAAATGATCCATGAGTCATTTGTGACGTGTATGAATCATCCTCACCTCAATCCGATGCATGGTGTTACCGGTAAATCTTTTCATTAGATAAAGAATCAGTATTTATTAAATGAGATAAATCATCCAAAAACATATTGATTTTACATTATTACTTTTCATTATTATAAGAATGAAAACATTTGAGTTTCTCATTTCTATATTTTAGTTTCACATTTCCATATTAATGTATTCATTCATATTACTATTTTAATTTTTTTCATTATTGTATTACTAACATAATATTTGTTTTCTTATATAGGTGAATTTTTTTCCTTGAGTTCAGATGCTTTGTTCAGCAATAAATACCATGGATGACAATTTTTGAGAGAGGATAACGGATATCAAAGGATGAAAAATTAATGTTTATAACATTTTTTGGATAATTTTAATTGTAACCATGTAAAACATTGTATGAAATGTATATAGCAGTGTGTTTTTTGTATTCATGATGTTAAGTAAATGTATATAGCATTGTTTGTCAAAATATTTTGTGCGGGTGCTATTTTGTACAGGTGTGAAGGTACTATTTTTTGTAGGTGTGCAGGTGCTAGTTTGTGTAGGTGTGCAGGTGCAGGTTCTGTAGGTGCAGGGGATGGTGCCTTTATCCATGCTCTTTCAGCGCTGATAAAGGACACCTTTAACAGTGCTAAAAGAATGCTGATAAAAATCCCTATTATCAGCACTGATAACTGCACCCCTTTATCAACGATATATAAGCACTGATAAGGGCTCCATTCCTTGGTACATTGCTTATATAGTCAAGAAATGTCGAGCTCTCTGGAATAATACAATCCAAGTGTCCCACATGCGGCGTTAAGGGAACAAGGTTGCTGATTATCTTGCTTTAGTGGCGAACCCAAGTTCCATTCAAACTTGTAACCTTGATCCTAACAGCTTTAAGCTAGAGGGAGTTTATTTGGTTAGAGGGGATGCCCTCAGGTAGCACTATTTCAGGCCTCCCTAACTTTTTCCATTATTACTACCTTTGTTGACTCTTTCTTATATAAAAATCTTAATTGATGATGATCTAACCTTCAGAACATTCTTCACATTCTTATGCCCATATTATAATCCCAAATGATATATATAAATATTAATGGAATGATTTATACAATTGTTTCTTCATCATTATAAGACAATATTTGAAATCATTTCCTTGACTATGTAGCTATAATTTTTTTTTTGCTTTATCATTGAACATCATATCTTCTATTCTGATTTATTTTGAGTTGTATACAAATTTTCACAAATTTTTCTTATTTTTCCCAAGAATATTACATATTAACATCAATCATGGATGATACATTCTTACTCTTCTCAAGTTATTTGTTTTGTTTTGGATGAATAATGAAACCTATTTTATAATATCCAATTTTTTCAACTCTTAAATGGAAAATCTATAACATGAGATTTGTATCATGTATAAAACATCTTATGTAAATTTTATATTTCATATGGAATCATTTTTTTCATTTTCTCTCTAGAATATGAATTCATTTCTTCCTTTTCCCCCATTATTCCAAAATATTATATCCAGATAACTAAAATTTCATTAGGTACATTGGTTTTAGGTTTGGATGATTCACATGGATTGGTTTGTGTTCTGTCCATCATAGTATTTCGTTTCTATGAACCAATTTTCATTATAATCATTGGTTTATAATATATAGTATTCTTACAATTCTTTATAGGATAACATTTGTTTATAATATAATTATTCTTATTTCGTCACAAGGTTTCATCCTCATTAATTATCAAAAATATGTTGTTGTTTATTCATTAAATCTCTATATACACATAATGATGAGTGGGAAATATTGTTATGACTACCATTATTGATGTCATTAAAGATATTTTAAACCATTCAAAATATTTTGGTAGAATGAATATTTATCTTAAACTATGGATATTGTTTCATCATCTCTAGATTACCCCCTAACATGGGACATCTCTTTGGAATATTATTTAATTTATTGTACAAAAAATATTGTTAAATATGCTTAGAAAAAATAATGACCCACAATCATTGATCTTATTATTTCCTATGTGTGATGATTTTTTGATTTTTTTAAAAAATAATGTGATATTCCCTGGGAACTAGATGAAAAATTATTTTCCATTCATATGAGTCACACTGGTAGGTTTCATACCACCTTTCTTCACCCATACATATAAATATTTTCTTTTCTAACATATAATATTAATTATAATTTATTTGAAAACATTATTACAATATGTTTTTTATGATTCCTAATTCTTAAAATATTCTTGATATTGATCAATGAATAATGTTATGGTGTTATTATTAGTTTGTTGGAGGCTTTATAACCTTATATTACTCTAGTAATAATTAAGGAGTATCATTAAATATATGACTATTTTGTTAATTCTCAAAATGTTTATCCTCAACATGGTCTATTTAAATATAATATTCAATAAATTTAACAGTGAGGACGAATTTATAATCTCCAATAATTTTTACCTACCATCAACAAGGATAATTAATTAATTTAGATTCATATTCTATAATATTATATTTTATTTATAATAATGAGTCATGTTCATTAAACGTCAAGTGTTTTTTATAAAATTTTAAATCCTTGACGAAAATTTTATTTTAAAAAATTATATTCAACAACATGGATATTTTTTCCAAAGCCTTATTAACCCCATATTTTTATCCAACATAACTGATTCATTTTACGGAACTTATTTCAATCCCTATATATTATTATTATTTTCTCCAACCATTGATGAGAGAAATAAATAATTAAAAAACATCCAATTAAATTATTCAAAAAATTACCAGCATCCTCTAACCTTTGGGTGATTTCTTATTTTGTTGTTTGAAATAATTCTAATAATGAGATAATATTTCATTTGGAAATAAATTAATAATATATATTAACATCTGTATTGATATATCATGACTTCCAAATAGATTATAATTGCTAAATGTTATAAATCATATTATTTTGGATAGATGTTAGGTGAATTTTAGTAATCTTCATAGCTACTTAGAAATCATGGTTCACTTGAGGTATGATTGTTTTCAACCCCATTTTTGAAAACATGGTCCACCTTAACATTAAATTAAAAGACTTATATATCTCAAATTTGGGAAATGGATAAAGAAACAGATAATAACTATTTAAATTTATAGAATCTAATAGATGTAAAATTTGTCTATGACACTAATTGAGAGGTCAACTTTGGGATATTCTCAACACTTAGAAGGGGGAGGGAACAATTGTGGGAAAATTATCACCAATTATAATATTTATATCTTCTACCTATAATTCCATGACTTCCAAATAGATTATAATAGTGTGGATAGTGTATAACAATATGTTAGTGTTGATTCATTTTAATTAAGAGGGGGGTGGAAACAAACATATTCCATTGAATATTTATGACCATGTCCCAACTGAAGCTCTTCACTAGTTCTTTATACTACATTTGATGAAATCATTAAACATCCTTGTTATAAAACATTATAAAATAAATAATGACTCAATCAAATGATATTTTTGATTAATATCATTGTGGAAATTTGTTTTTACATGATCTTCTTCACTTATTACTTTCTTGGAAGCAGGAAGGACACTCTTCTTCTTATTCATTTTAATAAATTTAAAACCGAAAGTAATATGAATATATTTTGGACTAATAATATCCAAATTTTATTTTTTATATAGAGAATAAAAAACTGTATAAGTTATTATATATTATATTGTGAATCACAATATTTCTTTGTGATTATATGAAAAATGAATGTTAATTTTGGCATCATCAAAATAAATTCATATTCATTGATAAAATTTCAATGCTGAGTATAATATGAGTTCACCTTTTTTGGTCTTTTTGAATCAAAGTTTTTTCAAATAACTCACAGTACACATTCAATATTAATTCATTAAATTATTATAATCTATGAAATCAATATAATGAAATCTCAAATATGAATTCTTTATTTTTTTCCTGATTTCAAACAAAAATTCAATGAAAATTATTTATTAAATTCATATCACAGATTTATATACTAAAATTGATGCATGTGAAATAAAACATTTATGTGTCAAGAATTATTTATATACCCTATCACATAATATTTTCACTATTATTTTATGTTAATTGGAGTTCTATATATTATTCCTTACTCATCCCACATATGTATTTATATACAAGGATCCCTATGTTCTCATGAAACTGTTTAACATGTTTTCTTGTGTATTATATCATGCATCTGGTTATTATTCATGTATGTTAGATCCATAAAATATTTCCCAATGAAGTTGGTTCAATTATTTGGAATAAAATATTTTCATATAGGCTATCACACCACCATCATCCAAGTGAGGGTTCACTGCTTCTCCATTATAAAAACAGTCTTTATAATTTGATATACCATATTGATTCTATGTGAATAGTTTGATCTTTTCATTATAATAACTTCAAGAATTATGTTATAAATTTATCACTGACTTCACATAACATGATGAGATATTTTTTTATCATTTTTCTATAGTATATATCATTATACAATCATGATGCTAAGAGTTATTCATGAAAACATGAAACTATTATTTTCGTCACCTAATTAGTTTTCGTTAATTCTCTCATGGCGAAATATAATAGATCATGGTTCTTATTATTACATAATATGAATTTAGAACTCCCCACATTTTTTTTTCATAATAGGATAATTGAACATCCTACCTCACATAAATGAATGATAATTTTTAGATATTTTTTAGAATAACAAGATCCATTTTATATCAAAAGAAGAAGAGTATTTCTCACCCTTAGTGGCTCAATATTTATATAAAAGGATCATTACATATACCTCATTTTTTATGGGACTCAAACCCTTGAAAACTATTCCATTTAGATTTCCAATCATAATAGTTCCATATATATCAATATATCAAATATACGACCAATTGTTTATCTTTGTGACATATGGAAATAAAGGTGGAGTCTCTTATTATTTGAACATTCTTATGTGGAGTGATAATTGATCTTATGATATAATTTTTTTGAATAAAAAAAATTATTCATTCACATGAATTGTATAATAGACTCATGCAATTATATTTTTCACTCGACAATATATTTTTCTTCAAATAATATAATGACTGCATGACATATATTTTATGAATTTATACAATATTTTTTACTTCTAAAGATCTCAATGAAGAAAAAATTATATATATCTTTTCAAACATAGAAATACTCATCTTGATAAAATTCAATTTACATTTCATCAATGAAGACTGAGTCTGAATATGATACATCAGGATCCTCTGATGGCTAAAATTAATCACATCTAAAACTCATGTTATATATGGATATTTAGTTAGTGACGAGCGGATCCCCACACTATGTGAGTCCCACACATAACATATGTTAGTTTTGGGTCTACAAAATATATTATCCTATTTTTCTACTACATTTACCTCGATATAGAGGATCAACACATGTACCTCATGCCCACATGGATCACGCCACTATTTTTAGGGTCCACAGGAACCCACACATGTGATTATTGATTCCCCTATTCACCCACATGTGTGCTCCATGTGGGATACATTATCCCACATCACATTCTACCATGGATTTATAACATAGTCCACTACCTTGAACATGTTTGGCCTAAGGGTTCAATATATGTAGTTGATTTATTCTTAGGTAAGATAGAAAATGGTTGGGTAATTTTCTCATATGAGGACCATAAAAATTATTTAATTGTTTAATTATATGTATACCCTATAAAAAATCATACCACAAACTAATCTTTAAAATGAATCAAATTCTATTAGAAGTTATTATATGGACTTCCAATAAATTCAAACATATTATTCTTCATGGAATAAAAGTATTTTTCATGTTCTTCACAAAAATATTATTTATAAAAATTAATATTATCATACATAAATTAAGATCCCCATGAAACTAATAGTTTTATGGATTCATTCCACTATTTATATTATCCTTTTAGAATATTAATTTGAAATAATACTTCATGATTTAATAAAATTTATTCTCATATTATTCATTTTTGTTAATAATTATTCTCTACTGACATATGACTTTGATAAAATGACATGTTCAAATATCACTATAGTTATTGATTGAATGTCTTTAAAAGAACATCCCAAATATAAGAATTCTTGATTACTATCTTCATCATCCATTTATCCATGAAAAATAATCTTTTTTAATATTCATCGATGTCTTAGAAACATTAAATTAATCCTTATATATGACATTATTGTCATATTTTAATAAATTAAATATTATTATTATATTGAACATCATTTAAAAAAATTACAAAAATTTACAACAAGTAAAACTCACACACATAGTTGTCTCATCTTAATTACTAGGTATGGAGACAAAGGTTTGTGATATGAGGTTTATAACATGTGATAAGGTTATAATAATATAAAATTACTTTTCTAATCCCATATATTTATTAGGGTTTATCATAAAAACTCCATGTTTCCAAAGGTTTACTTCACTTTAAAAAGGACGTCACATTGGAATTGTTTTATAGAAATACATGGTATGTTGTAAAAAATAAACTCATTGGGAAGGATTCTTCGGTTAAACCTATCGATGTGTAGGATAATGTGGTTGACTATGAATCATCACATGAAATGTGTTTTTGGAGGCAAGGCCACATCAATAGGATGAATTTTTCATAGCTTATTTACTAGAATATGAGTTTAGAACTATGTTTAAATTTTTCCTGAGATGAACTGCATCAATATTCTACATTGAAAGGATTCATATGACTTAAAGAGACTAAAGAGTGGGTGGAAATATTTTTTTGAGACTAATATAACATTTAGATAATTATTCATCATAATTATTTTTTTAGATTTACGTCATGACATGTGAGAAACCCAATATGATGTCCCAAAATCATAACGCTCTAAACTATCTAAAGGAGCTCAAGTTGATTGTTGATGAATTGGTGGTTAATGGAATTATCAGGATGGGTATATAGTCAAGGGTTATATCACTAATGTTTACCATGAAGTTTTATGGTATTCATGTACTCGATGATAGTTAAAGAATGTATAACTAGGTGATAGTGATGAATAGATATTAAATTCTAAATATTGGTGATCTTTTCGATCAGTTATGTGGAGATCAATGATTATCCATGGTTGATCATCGATATATCTATCTCCTCCAACATGTTTAATGGAAATATATTCCAATATTGTTGTTTTTATGTAGGTAAGGATTATAGAGTAATTGGTTTTGTCATTCGAACATATGAATTCCATACAAGTCATGGGGTATCTCATGATCATGATAATCCACCACTATTTGGACATTTTAATCATGGTATTAATCGACGAAAACATAATCTACGTATCAGAAAGAGAGTATAATGAAAATAACCTATAGATATCCCATGAAATACTCTTATCTAATCTGTATAATGCCATTTTTTCAAAGTGCGACTTCTATATTTTATAGTTCTCATTCATAGTGCATGTAGTGTCTGAAAAAAGTATATCAATTAACATAGTGAATGTTGAAGGAATAATTTCATATAAATTTCCACTAAATGAATTTGAGATCATCAGATTTAATGGAATAATCTTATATTGTTTATATTTTATCTATGGTTTACCCCTACTATCAAAACCCATGATAGTTATCATGAAGTGGTGAAATTCTATTAGCCAATCAGTGTAAAGAGACAACCATTTATCTTAATATATACATTATGACATATTTATTAATGACAGTCCTAGATCCAAGTATTGGATTTGTAGTATATTATGACTCATTAGGAATTGGAATGGGATTAGTTCCAATGTATATAGAGATGGTATTAGACAACGGGTAACTTAAATTTATACCCCACAAGAATATGTACCCTAAAGATGATCTGGAGTTGGAAGTTGTAGTCTCTACTCAGAGGTGTTGGTTAGAATAACCCTTTAGTGATATTTTTTTAACATGGTACATAAAATCCTTTCTTATATCATCCAATAGTGGGACCTGAATCTAGGATAGAAGAAAGTATTTGAGTACATATAGGGTTTTTATAGAGAGATGGATTATACAATGGGTAATGTAAACTTTATTGTAGACACTCATAGCCATAAGGTGCAGATAGATTAGGAGATGCTGAGATCCCTTCATATGAGAAGTGAGGCATGAGAATATTATTAGATGACCAGAAGTCATATTATTTTGAGGATCAAATATTAGTGATTAGTTTTCCTTTAGTGATATTGTCTTCAATTATATATAGGGTGATGGATAAACAAGAGGTATTATATGATTGCGGTGTTATGTGGAAACAATTAGTTAGAAGTCACCCATTACCCAAGTGGTCAATAGATGATAATGGTTTCATCATTGAACATGAGAGAGTATTATAAAATACATTAATTAGTGGGGAGATGATGATTGAGTCCCATGCCTAGAGAGGGTAATGTCAGAGTACCGGTATCCTAATAGGTTCCTCCATCCATGTCCATTACTCACATATGTATTTTATGATTTTGAGAAGGGAACTATGAAGGTAATACCCAAGACCCAGTTGTATTGTTAGGTTGTCTGAGTTATTGATGATTGGATGCTTAATGGTTCCCAATACTGACCATTCTGTGAGACTCATTGTGTGGATGAGTGTCTTGCATGCACAACATTGTTTATTTCATAATGTTTTAGATCACATTATAAATTTATAAGTACCAAACCCCAGTAGTATTAAATGAGTAGTATATCAGAAGTGCATGTTCAAACCAAATGATAAAATATAAAAAAGTTGATGATATAATGATTAAATTATGGTAAATTGATTCAACCCATGACTCTTATAGATTTGGTTTTATAATGAATATATATTTTGATTATAATTCAATTGAAAGAGAGGGATCGATGTTAATTTTATTGCTTATATAAAGGGATGTACTAAATATTTCTTGGTATAGTCATGTGGAATATACTATTATAAAGTGTGATATTCACCAAGTGGTTTTGGTTAGACTAATTTGATCTACAGTAGTTGGAGACTAATATTTGATCTTGAGGTAGTTAGCATTACAGGTGAAAATGGGTTGGATCAAATGTAGAAAGAATCATAGTCTATTGGTATTATCATTATCAAATCTGAATATGGTAGGAATTATCTATTTAAATTCCATTAATTATGGTTATGTCACATAATTTGATTAAATTCTCTATCTGACCTAATTATTATCCAATGGGTTACATATGTTTTTATTTATAGATTCATTTGTTAAAATTAATCCCTACTCTCAACCCCTAACCCTTGAATATTATCCACACAGTATAATGATGGTATTACAAAATTTAAGACTATGGAAACATTCTTTAAATATTAATTAAACAATTCAGATTTAGGAAATCCTTGATTAAATAAGTTCAAAAAAATAAAAAACCATGAATATAGGAATAATAATGAATGCATAAATTATATTTTAAATGGATGATATGGACAAGAACAGAAGAAAATAACTATCCTTGTTCTTGTTATAAAAAAAACAACAAATAATAAAACTAAAAATAATATATCATGTTCTAAAATATATTAGAAGGAAGTCATATAGGAAATAATGAAATATATAGCCATCCTTCAATTCATTATCCATGGGGAAATATATATACTCCTCTGAAACATATGGTGTCTAAAGGTTTCACATCATGAGATTCTATTAAGTCAAGTCTCAGTCGAGACATATATGACATGTAATATAAATCATGTTTTGTGATAAAGTCAAAACAAACATTAGAAATTGTGTATCTTTCATATTTATTCTGTCCTTCATGGTTGGAATTTTCTAATGTGTTCTAGCTTCAAATATTTCACATCATTTAATTTATACGCGTCATGTAATAATTTTTCCAAGGTGATTCAAAACATATACCATTTTCATGGGATGAATTTCACCTTTATGGGATATTTTTTCAATAAATTCATGTTTTGAATATGTTTCAGGACTTATAATGTCTAAATTCAATGAATTTTCATCTTCTCCTCTTTTGAAAATTAAACTCATATTTTTAGTAAAATATAAACCAAAATAGAATTCATATATAATAAAAGAGAAATTGATCTAAAATAATTCTATCTATAGTTTGTAATTTAATTTATCTTATCCAATTTAACTGCTAATGAACATATTATGGCCGAGAATAAGAAATAAGCACAATAAATATTCTACATGAAACAATTTTTAAACTGAAATCATGTATTACAGTGTAACAAATAATACTGAAGATTAGTGGAAATATCAATTTCCTTTAAAATCCATCCATTAGAGCCAATAATTCATAAATCATTATTAATTTCTTCATTCATATCATTTCATCAATTATTTTTATTTTTTAACTATTATTATAAACAAGAATACATATATAAATTTTCATCAATATAAATTTTCTCTCATGAATCGTGTTTATTTTAAACAACAATCATGATAACAACACTATTAATTGTTCCTAATTATAGTATTACATTGGTTGTAATGTATCCAATGCATAAATATTAACACAATGTTAATAATGAGATATTAATGAAATAAAGGAAAATTTCAATTCATAATAAAATGATATAAATAAAAAAACCCGAACAAGATATTAAATTAACACACGAGACATGACCATAATGTAATCTTTAAAATTGTATATGTAAATAATTGTTATAAATTAAGTGTAGTAAATATAATAGTGGGAGAATATGATTTGAAAGGATTAAAAAAATAACTATTAATATAAATTCATAAAAAGTTATGAAAAATACTAACAACATAGAAAAATGAGAAATATGGGTTGCCTCCTATAAAGTGATAAGAGTATATCATTAGATGGTTGGATGGGACATGATATGATGGAGGTATCCATCATCTCATCTATCATCTTCACATAGTTTTATTGGAACATTTATCCTTGTGGTCATTTGTGTTATATGTAGGTGTTACCACCTAATAATGTGCCAACTTTATATCTCATGTTATATATTTTTTATATGGGATAGCTATAGAGGGGAAACATATTTAGTATAGTGATAGGGATCCAAGAGTTATTCCTATATTTCATCCACTAAAAAAATATCTCATGTGGGAGGCCATGTGATAGCATCAAATATTCATTGAAAACCATGTTAGATCCCTTAAATAGATATAAAGCCATGTTAATGAATATGTGATAATGAGAGTAATAAATACATGAAATCAAGAATTTAATATCATCTATTAGATAAAATAAATGATTAAACCATGAAAATGTGATAAAAATTTAAAATTACACGTAAAACCAAAATACAATAGGCTAGGGGTAAATATGGGAATAAATAAAAGTGTGGTCTAAATCACCACTATCAATATCAAATGCACCCACAAACCAAATAGTTCTTATAAGAATATTTCCCCACATTTTCATGGAATATATTGAAGTAGGTACAGGTTGATTGAAAACTATAGATTGTTTCATGTGTCTAAAATCTAGCTAACCATAGTAGGCATAGGGGAGTGTCTATTCTATACGTGAGATAAATTTTTGGAATATGGATTGATAGAGGGTGCCTTAGATAAAGATGATAAAGTGTAAAACATTCCTAATAAATTATAATCTATTAAAAATGTAGATGGGTAGTATGCTCTGTTATCTCTAGAGTATAGTTGACAGGAGTGGATGATCGGGCGAAAATGTTAAGAACTCGGTCATTGGATGAATGTGGTGGGTGGGTAGTTGTAGTTTTTCATGGGGTACAACATTGGTAAACTAGGATGGGTCAACAAAGGGGATGATAAAATGTATAAAAAGATCTCTAATTACCAGTAATACACTATTGAACATCCCAGATGTCTATTAGATATTTTGGGGTTGAAGAAGGCAGTGAATGGGTGGTCTAGTGGTGGGTTGTGAAGTAGCGGATGAAGTAGGGGATGGGGAAAGTGGTACAAGTGAATCATGAGTGTGGGTAGGTGGGGATATATCATGATGATGTATTGATTTAGAATCATCCTGAACATTCCCGAGGGACAAATTTTAGATCCCCCTATCATTGATAGAGGTCCCATATTTTGGATTAAGAGGATATCAAAGGACATCATATGCCGCAAATAGGTAAGAGGATGAAATGATTTGTTAACACAATGATGATGAAATAAATGAGTAATGAATATTACCTTAAAAAATTTACCATTATATGTCCTCTCCAAGGAATCATAATGAAGTGGGATATTTGATGCCATATTGATAGTATGGATTCCCATGTAAGAAGATATGATGATAACATCAATCTGGCTAAAGGTCAAATGGGAATATAACCTGGACATCAAAACATGTGCCATGTCTCAGTGATTAATATTTATTTAAGCAACCATAAGATGTGTTATCTTCATCCTACATGTTTCATAAATATTTCCAGATCCATAGGCTAATAATTCTCAACACCAATACACGCCCATCCTACATAAGAATTGAGAAATTGTATGAAATACTGGATAAGTGACAGTGTTTGAATAATTAATTCTAGTAACAACCTTAGTATCACTAAATGTGATCTCTCATGGGAAAATCATAATTTGAAGATATCATGTTAGATTCCTACTAGAAAAGTGGAAAGTAACTCAATGAAAATATCTGGAATAATATACATGCATAAATAATTTATTCTTGATAGGTTTATCCACATAATGTGGTCCATTAATTTTTAATTCATAATGATCTTCTAAGAAATTACCAATTAAAGAGTCATGTTGGTCATCATGGGATTTTTTTCAATATGGAAAACTAGATCCTAATGCTCATGTGAGGAAATGTGAAGAAAGGGGAGAAGTTATAGGTGTAGGGTAGTTCAATATGACTTGCTGAAAGAAAACTATGAATCCTCACAGATTATAGGTGTAAGATATGAACAAGATTAAACACAATGGAGGGTAGATGGAAATAATCATGAGAATAGAAGGGATATAGATAGTTAATGATGGAGTGCGCAATAGAGAGGAAATTAATTGCATTATACATTGAAGCATATTATCACTTATTTTTAATATGTCATATATGTTTCAATTTGTGTATCATATTCATGATATGTAAAATATGGGTAAATGTTTTCCAATCTCTGACATATTAGAATCATGTGAATATTACTTGACATTAATTATTTCATTTCTCCATTATTTAAGCCAAATACCTCTAAATCTTCTCTAGTGTTACATAGTCTTCATGATCTAAATATATATAATATACTCTATCCCATTAAACCAATTAGGGGTTTCCTCATATATAATACTTTATTTAATTTCAATATCAATTCATGCTTTGAGTCAATTAGATTTTAGATAAAGGACATAGCCCTTGTGAAATGTTTTTTATAATTTTTTTACCATTCAAAATTGACCTTTATGGGTCATTCTTCCAAACATTTGATATCAAATAACCAACATGGAAAAATTGAGAACATCGAATGGAATAGACTAGGAGGACGTCAATTTCTAATGGAACAACTTCATATAGAAATTAAAGAGTATAACATTGTCACCTAATGTGAATTCCCATCACAAAATGATGCATTCAATCCATTTAGTTGAATTTTATTCATAAATTCCAGAATTTTTATAGTCATCCCACCAAATATTAATGATTCTATACCAGGATTCCACTTAATGGTTCCCCAAAACTCGTTGGACACATGGCCTTATATGCATCTCCAAAAATTACAATGGCTTCAAATTAATAATAATTTCCTACAATTTTCTATAGGGAGACAATTCCCTCACATCATAGTGTAAAATAGTAATAGTAGTAATATAATTCCATGGTGGATGATGTAAATCCATCCGACACAATATAATAAAATTTTATATAAACATCAAAGCACGAGATTATAAAACAACACCCGAGGGAATCTCATAAATAATAATGAACATTTCATATGTCTACAAAGATGAAGAAAATGTGTATACTGAATAGTACGATTCATGTAAAAAATACATAAAAGGGAAAAAAACTATCCAACATAGTTCTGTGATCCTCAGATCCACCACGTGCTCTAATTTCCTATAGAGGCAATAATAACTTCTAGAATGGAGATTCCCCTCATCCATTCCTATATTCATGAAATATTATCAGGTAAAAAGTCATCTTCAGTATGGTTTGAGGGAAAATCACATTAATCCACCACCAATGGTGTTTAATTATATACCGTTAGTTAATATTTAATTATAATAGTGTAAATGAAGTAATATAATAAATAATGGAATTACTAGAATTAATCCACCCATAAAGGTACTAGGTTTCAGATACTGCCATCATCTAATATATGCTTTAGTGTAAGCAAGATGTCTCTGAATAAATTTCCAGTCTAGTATCAATTTACAATCATTTACAATTTATTGATGTTTCTTATTTATTAAATAAGTATCTAAATCTAGGATGTATCCCGTTGTCCCCCATTAATATATGTGATCATAATATACATAAACATGCTATCAATAAACTATAAAACAATGAAAAAGTAAAAGATTTTTCATTTTCATTGTTGATTGGTCATATAAATAATTTAATTACTTTTTAAATTAATAACATGTTCCCATCCTCAACATTATTATTTTTGAAACTTTGTATCGCTCTAGGAATTTCATGAATCACAGACCATAAAATCTTGTCTGTTATGATCCTTGATAGATCCCATGTATTGTTATTTGTGTTGTATAACATCACCGCTCACAAAGATGGTCCTTGGCTACCCACTAAGGGATCCCTAGTGTCATCCAAGTGTATCTAATCAACTTAACTATGAGTCAATCCTTAAGAGACCATATAAGGATTCCATTTATCAATTAGGAATATAATGGATCATCCCTCAGAGTCCAACAATGGAAATCCATATAGAGTTCATGCATAACATTGGTGTATATTAGTCATCCCCCATGATTCAGTCCTTTAATTCCACTAGGGATTTCATGTGTCGCTTGGGTGTAAGTAAGGATGTAACCAAATGAGTTTTCTAGGTAATTTTTATATGAAACCGTGTCATTTAAGTCATATAAAAATCATTCAATCAATATTATTTTACTACGTCATGGTCATCAAGGTGATAATTTCATTTCAACCTCACCTCAAAAAGAATTCCAAAACATGGTTCATGCTAAGAAGCATTAGCCTCTTAATTTTACGATTTGTGAATATCAATATTAAAACCAAATATTGCATAAGAAAGTAATTGTATGTTCAATTCCTAGGTAAATAGACATTAATTTTTCTACTTGATTCTATTCAAATTACTGCTACAATTTACAATACAATTCATTATTTGATATCCGAAATGAAGTGTGTAACAACACACTTAAATGTGATCAATTGATATGCCACCCATTGTTGTCCATTTAATGAAATAACTCCACCATGTGGGGGTTTTGATTTGAGGTCCATAAACTATGTGGTGGTTTATCAATGGTTATAATTTGTAACACCCTGACCCCAGAAGCCCAGAGTTGATGAATTAATTATTACATATTAATGATTAAATGGAATGAAATCCCGAAGGAATAAAAATTTTAATAGTCTTGAAAGAACTAGATAAATACATGTAACTCCGATTATATTAGTAATGGTAAAAAATACAATATATAACAAAAAATAATAAACTACATCAATGAGAGATCAATAAATGGTCTCCCCTTCAAAACATGTTGATGGTAAACAAATGAAAGGGGTGAGCTCAAATGCTTTGTAAGGGTTACAAATAGAAGTAGCATGAATGATCAATAATTAAATCATAATAGAATCTGAATAGTAAACTTGGCATGGTGAATAAATTAAAAACACATGCCACTAATATATTGACAATGAAACTATATCCATTGATTTTTTTCATAGTGAAAACCTCATGAATTGTATTAACTAAAAATGAATAAAGAGAATGATTATTAAATGGATGTCATATATCTAGAACATGATACCACTATAAAGTCAAAACCATTTTAGTCTTCATCTAGATACCCACCTAATTCTCTTTTTGAAACAAATTCGAAGGGTTTGGACCATCTTAGATTTTTCAAGAGACCTGTCGATGCATCTAGGGGCTATAGCATCCCCCCCTCCATCACTAAAAATCCAAAGAATTATTTATACATAGATTTAATACAAGTAAAACATTAATTCTCAATATCCATATATAGTATACGATAAAGATTCATTAATACTTCTATAGTTAAAAAACATTCCAAATAAACACCGTATGTAGTGGGTTATATGGCATTAGAAAATAATCATATCCATGAAACCAAAATATCGATATATAATATATTTACAATAGCAAATGAAAAATTACCTTATAGGGGAAGTTGCTAAACCACATAAGAATTATTAGGTGCACAATACCAAGAAAATCACAATGAAATAGAAACCAATGAAAATTACATTACAAAATTGTAATTAATAAAGTTAATAATAATCATTTGAATCACCGAATTCCCTGAATATAAAGAGAATAATCACTATTGGGCAAAAATCCCTCAAGTTAATACTACAATAGTTTTGGTTTGGTTGCGTTTGTCGACAGAAAATGTTTTCATGGGGGGATTGACTAGTTCAAGACATGTTGTTGACAATCCATGTTGACAATGAACCATGAAAATGGAATGAATGATCTGGAGGCACTACTAATGAATAGATAAAAGGTGGCGTCGATTCCCAATGTCTTCCATATTTTTGGGGTTGAACATTTGGAGTTTGGTTTCTTAATGGAAAGTGGTTTTCTTCGAAGACCTCATGAAAATATGGTAGTTCAAGAATTTCTTGAAGAGGGGATTTGTTAGTTGGGTTTTGCGGAGGTGGAAACAATTCTTTATCAAGTTATTGGGATAGAAACATGATTCTCGATTTTGAGAGAAATGGAGCTTCGTGATTGGTGACAGTGTCCTTAATTTTCGTTGATGGAAGGCTTCAGGATTTCAATGGGCACCGTGAATATGGAGGGATCTAAGATTACGGCATTCTTCATGAATAGAAAATTATAAATGATCAATCTGAATAGAGGTGCGCTGCGAAGACAAATCCCGAAAACACGTTGGAGGCTATGGAGCTTCCCTAAGTTCCAAGAATATAAATATCGGGCCACCCCACATCAAAAGATAATAATATAGAGAATAAAAACACTCAACAAAAATTTATTGTCTCTAATTTTGAAAAAGCAATTCGCGAATGTGTTATTCAAAATTTTTAGCGAAGGATGTAATCCAACCAAATGTTCTGAGAATCATGAATTTAAGGATTTCATGAATACCCTAAAAATCCAATCGAATCATGTGTTCATTAGGAAGGGTATTTTGAGCATCATGAAAAGATGAACTTTGTGAAGACCAGTTTATGCTTCATGAAAGGTGCTTCATGAAGGACAGTTTTAACTTCAGGAAAGGAGTGATCAACGAAGGCCCTAAAAATCCAACCAAATCTTGTGTGCATCATGAATAATAGTTTGAGCTTCGCTAAAATATGAACTTTGAAAAAAATAGTTTCATCTTTACGATAGGTGCTTTGCTAAGTCAATTTTTTTCTTTGGTAAAGGAGTGATTCATGAAGGATGGAGCTTTTCAAAATAGGGTTATTTCCCAAAGGTATTGGGATTCGTGAAGGGTACTTAGAAGGTATTTCCTAGTGAATTTTTACAATGTAATATTCATCTCTGGATAAACGTGGAACTTCAGAAGAGCATCCATCTATAACTGAGGATGTATTTATTATTGATAATTAAGGGAGCTTCATGTCCAGAAAATGTGAGTGGAATTTTTCTAGATTAGTGAGAAAAGGATGTGGAAGAAGGTGATCCTTTTTAATGACATTGAGCCTGATATTGGGGAAGAGGGAGTCACCATTGGGAAGAAGTGAGCTAACCCCATACATGGTAAAGGTAGTGAGCCATGTCATATAAGTAATCTAGAAAACACATTATTTGCAATGAGCTTAATTGGATTTGGTACAATGGCATATCATCATTGTATTCTCCTTGGAAATATCCCTATAATGGTGAACCAAGTAAAATTATCCACACCTTCCTGCTTGCTTCCCCACATCGCATCCAAAGAATCATCATCAGATAAATTAGTAAAGAACTAGATCAATATTAACACATATGGGAAAACAACGTGACCCTTATAATATTGAGGTCAATATCCAATGTGGATGGAAGAATTTAGAAATTGAATTTCCTTTCCCTGATTCACCCCCACTCTTTAGATATATAGGACCTTTAGGTCTTAACAATCAGTATCAGAGAGAAAGTTTATTTTAACGTATTTTTTTCATCTATCTTGGTTTAGTCAATATGTGTCATTAACAATTCAGACTTCTCTTATATTGGTGTTCCCTGTTAAAGGGAAAACATCAATGAATAATTAGAATACAGATGGTATTCTTCAATGTGGATGTGTTTATAGAAAATGTGTGATTAAACTAAATTAATCAAAAACGAATTCTGAAAGAAGACATGGATGAATCAGATAGGTAAAAGATATATTCACTCAATAATGATGTAGGAATGTTTGAAGTACTTGAAATTAAATGTGATTATGAAACTGTTGATGATGAAGATGTTTCAAGAAGGCCCGAAGTATATGATGTCAACATGACAAAGAAATTAGATCAGAAATTGGATGAAGAAGTTAAATCTAATGATATCCTGATAGTAATGATAATTGAGGTCAACAATATAAAATGAATAAATAAAAATCATATTGGCAAGGATAATTATTTGATGAAGAATAATGATTCTCAAGGTGAATAACTATAAAGGATGGCTAGAAAGAAAGGAAAAATAGTCTGATGAAAATGAAGAGAAACAGAAGCCGGATAATCTTCAGAATCTGAAATCCAGAAATGATGATCATTCTATATATTTTTCATAACATGTTTAAAATATTCAAAGGCTACTACAAGAGAATTAATTTTTTTCTAATTATGTTTCTCATTAAAAAATTATAATATAGAAGAAATAAGACCTGGTGGATAAGCTAACATGTGAATTAGAAGAAGAGATGAGTATAGGGAAGTATCTGAAGAGATAACTTGATGTCCAACTTGAATCAATGTATTGGATGATTAAAAGGATGTAATAAGATCTAGAATAAGTAAAAAAAGAAGTGGATAAATTCAATTCTAGAGAAATTCCAAAAATGAAGGATTCCTTTCAATTACTATTTGATTATCCTTCGGCTGATGATGATGAAATTAAATGAAAATATGATATTTCTAGAGGGAAAAAAGAACATATTTTATTATCCCAATGGACATATAGTCTGGGAGAACTCACATTGGTTTTTATAAATCCCCCCTTGCATGAATGGAAGATATCCATGAAAAGTTCCAGAAATAAAAGAAGTCATGAAGTTTCAAAATAGTGACCTATAATGTCTATTACAGGAAGTAATTATCTCATGTGCTATTTCTGTGGGATTTATGGTCATACATCAAGATTTTGTTCAGAGGCTCATGAATACATTTCGTACTTTGAAGATTAAAATTTTATTAAATTTGATAATAAGAAGATGAATCATGAGAAATATTAAAGAAGATTCTCTCATAAGAGATTATCCATGAAGGTCTTATATTGTAGGAGAATAGAACACACCATGAGTATGTGTCAAAAATCTTAAGAGCTCAATGACAAAAGAAGAACTCAAATAACATCAACATTACAACAGAGAAATAATGAAATGAGGTATTCATTTAATGCATGATAATTTATATGTTATAATCAAAGGAATTTGGAAAAAATAATGTAGAAAGAAGAAAATGGGGATGGAAATGTATCCTAGAAAGAGATCCTCATCACAGGAAAATTATAACAAAAAATATTATACTAGAAGAAAACATAGTGAGCTGAAAAATAGGTATACAACCATTGGATAATTATAAGGATCTCAACGAAATGTTTATGAATCACCTCCTCTCATATAGTTACAAAAACATCCCTTTAATGGATGTGGATAATCCTAGAAGAAAAAGGGAGGAGATTCCCCAAGGTTAATTAAGAAGAATGTGAAATTAGTGGAATAATCAAACCCAACAATAAAGGGTGTCCTAACTCGGATAATTGGTAAAAGAAACACAATTAAAGAATATGATGGTAAATTATCATATCATTACACATAGTGGGAATGAAGAAAATAGAAATAGATCATAAATGGAGGATAAAGCAAGAGAAGATTATTAGTGGAGAGATTCATGGTCTGAGAATGAATCATGGAAAACATCATATTGGAAGAGCATCAAATAAGAAAAAATATACTAATGGGATTAATTCAAAAATGTTGAAAAAGGAAAAGCATCCAGAATCTGTATATCAGAATAAGTCTAAAAGGGGTGGTAAATAATTTCTAATTCTATGTCCAGAAGAGTTGATGTTGGATAGGTAGTTGGATAATTAATGGAAAGAGTGTGATTCTTTTCAAGAAATAATTAATGGTTTGATCGATCAGGATCAACCACAATCCTCTTCATGAGGATTCCAGATGTTCCACTCTCCCTGTGTGTTTAAATAGTTTCAACTAATGTTCTACTATTTCAGGTTCAAGGGGATATTGATCCAATGGGAAGTGTCATCAAGGGATGTAATGTGGTGAAGTGATATTCCCAATAATGTCAACTGATTCAAATTAGTTATCAGAATTAATGATGAAAGGAGTTAATTGTGTACAATGTATAGTTTTGGTGTTATTAACTCTATCACTTGTTTCATGCACATAGTTCCAACTTAGTAGGCATAGATATTTTGTTTATAGATCATTACTAAGATGTTAATTAACCCAATTAAGATCTCATTGTTGTAATTTTGATGGAGAGTTTTTCTCAACCTAAAGTCACATGTGAAGAAATGATGCATGATAAGAAAAATGTTTGTGTGCCTAAAAAGTGGTCTGAATAACAAAATGTGGTGCATAACATAGGGGATCATTAAAAATCATAATCAAATGAAAGGGGTATCAATGAAATAATTAGATGACCAAGTTCAAGTTTTATTCGTCCATCAGGATAAGACATATTGTGGGAGAAGCAGCAACAATCGTGTATTTCATGCTCATCTATTTTGTTCTATAATTATGGAATAAGCTGATTGTTTTCAGGATACCAGGAATGTGTGAGATAATATCAATAGTGTTTCAATGAGGAGATGATAAAACTTGTTGTGAGAAATGTTGTCACAATCGTATGAAATTAATAGAATCATTATGAACATAGTGATAAAGTTATTAATGAATGTGATGTGGTGGTATGAGACTCAGGGGGTAAAGAAGTAGCAGATGCTGACTCAGAAGAAGAAACCGATGATGAACAAGAAGAAGTCAGTTTTATATCTGCTAAGAATCCAAATTTTCAAGCTGAAATTGATAGGAAAAATTTTATTTGTGATCAGACATCGCCATTTATGAATAAGAAGAATGAAGTCACTAAAGGAAACATCTTTATTATCTAATTTTGAACCTTAATTTTTTAATGATGTAGCTAAATATGAAGATTGGATTCAAGTGATGAATTAAGAGTTAGAACACATTTAGAAGAATCAAATTTGGGGGATTGTTTCGAGGACAACAAATAAGAATGTCATCAAGACTAAGTGTGTCTATCACAAAAATATGAATAAAGATGGAACATTGATTCGAAAGAAAGCATGAATAGTGTGAAAATGATACTCCTAGATATAGGGAATATATGTTGATGAGACATTGTCACTAGTTTCAAGGATAGAGACAATTAAATTATTCAAATCCATAATAGTGAAAGGAATGTTCAAAGTATTTCATGATGTTTGTCATATCTGCATTCTTGAATGGGGTTCTAGTGGAAGAGGTTTATATTGACTAGACATATAGTTTTCTCATTCATGAAGATGAGAACAATGTTTATAGGTTGAAGAAAGAGCTGTATGGGTTGGAGCAAGTACCAGGAGCATGATTCTCAAGGCTTGATCATAATTTTAAAATGATTCAGTTTCAGAGTGGTGGAGTTGATTAAAATCTCTATTTCAATGACCACAATAATCAAAGGATGATGGTTTTGGTTTATGTTGATGTAAAAATATTTGGGGGATCAGATGATTCTTAGTGTAGAGAGTCTTTTGAATTCATGAAAAGTGAGTTCTAAATGTCAATGACTTGAGAAATGATTTTTTTCTTTTGTCTACAGATAACACAAGGAAGGAATGGAACATTAATTTCTCTATCCACATATTCCAAAGAGGTTATAAGAAGATTTGGTATGGAAAATTCCATGAATATAAAATCTCCAGTTGTATCTCGGAAGAAATTATCAAAATATAATGATGGAAATGTAGTTAATGTCATATAATATAGGGATATTATTGAAAGTTTTCTATAATTAACTACGATGAGGCCTGGTATTTTTTTCTCCACATACCAAGAAACATGATATCAAAGCTATCCTAAGGAAAGCCACATGCATGAAGTGAACAGAATACTCCAGTATGTCAAATGAACTATGTATTTAAACTTTATGTATAATGTCAAATATTAGTAAGATATGTGGGGATATACATATGCAGATTGGTACGGTTTAGTGAATGATAGGAAATCAATGTAATGAGGTGCTTTCTATCTTGGAGGATTATGTATTTCATGGATTAGAATGAAGCACGATTTCATACCATTGAGAACCACATAAGATTATTATATTTCATCCACTCAAGAATGAATGCAGTTATTGTGGATGAAGGAGTAGCTTGATGATATGTGCATTTAAGTGATGTCTCTGAGTGGAATCCAGTGCGATAACTAAAGTGATATAAATATCAGAAAAAATCTCATACATCACTCAAGGAATAATCACATTAAGACAATGTAACATTTTATCATGGATAAGGTTGAGCAAGGAATTGTGAAGTTGGAGTATGTGCCTAAAGGACTACAGGTTGCATACATTCTCACAGAGGCCCTACCAATGGAAGTTTTTTAGAGGCATCGATTGGCTCTACGAGTTCAGTTGAATTACCGCACATGAAAAGGGTGGATGTGGACCCCCTCTACTCGAGGTATCATGTGTTTTTTCCTAATGTACTGATATATGTTATATACTCTATTGTATACCAAAAATGAGTGACCTTTGGTTTTGATGACAAAGGGCTAGAAATAGTTCCATAAGGGGGAGAAAGTGTGTTTAAAGAAGGGAGAAAATGACTTAGACAAAGACATGAGGAGAAGCTAACAAGTGGTGCAGCGAGATAGGGAGGAGAAACAAGATAGTGGGATTATGAGTTTCAAATTTTGACGATGCTTGAAGTTATCGATCAATTATTAAATATCACAACAAATGAAAATTGTGAGGAATGCAATATATTGATATCAGTATGGTATTAATGATTGTTATTACAAATGAAGAGAATCATTGATGAAATTTTCATACTACTCTTGTTTCTCACACTGAGCATTGATCATGTGGGATTAGAGTATGTGGTGAGTGAATCATTATTCTATATCTGAATCACAAATTGTGAATGTTGGTAGATTATGGAAGGTGATTCAGCGAGGTATCAAAGTGCATAAAATCACTATGGAACTAGTTTTCAACATATCCAAAGGAGAGATTGTTGGGAAAACCCCTTCAAGTTAAAATTATATCATTTTTGGGTTGTTTTTTTTTGTGGAAAAATAAATATTTCACCAAGGGATTAATGAGTTTGATAGATTTTGTGGAAAATACATGATGACAAAGAACCATGATAGGAGAATGGAAGATCAGGAGGCACTACAAAATAACATACACAAGGTGGCACCATTTCCCTAGGTTTTCCAAATTCACGGGGTCCAATATTTGGAGTTTATTTTTCATCACTGAAACTGTATTTCCTCGATGAAATCATGAAAAAATCGAAAATTCATGAATTTCATGAAGATGATATTTTCAAGTTGTGATTCGCAGAAGAGAAATGAATTCTGGAAGAAGTCTCTATGAAAGGGATGAGCATCATGATTCTGAGAAAAATGGAGCCTCATGATCAGTGACGGTGTTCTTTGCGGTCAATGATAGAAGGATTGATGATTTCGATGGGCACTATGAAGATGGAGTGCTCTGCGATTAAGACAGGCTTCACAAATAAGAAATTACAAAGGATGATTATGAATGATGGTGATCTGTGAAGACAGATTCAAAAAATGAGTTAGAGGAGGTGGATCTATGTGATGTTCTAACCTATAAAAACGAGGCCACCCCACTTCAAAAAAATATGAATATGGAAAATTGAGAGACTCGAGAAAAATTATAAGTCTCTAAGTTCACAAAGGAGCTTCACGAAGGTGTTACGAAAAGTCTTTCGTGACGGCTATAAGCCAACCAAATATTCTGAGAATCGTGGAAGAATGGAATTCGTGAAGGACCTAAAATTCCAACCAAAACATGTGTGTATTGTGAAGGCCAGTTTGAGATTCATGAAAATAGTAACTTTATGAAGACTAGTTTATGCTTAGTTAAAAGTGTTTTACAAAGGCCATTTTGATCTTTGCGAAAGGAGTGTTTTTTAAAGGCCCTAAAAAGATAACTAAAACATCTGTGCATCGTGTAGCATAGTTTGAGATTATTGAAAAGAGGAACATCATGAATACCATTTTATGATTCGTGAAAGTGCTTCATAAAGACCAACTTGATCTAAATGAAAGGATTTTTTTTGAGAAGGAAGGAGCTTTGCGAAAGAGGGTTTCCCCCAAGGTAGTTGGAATTACGAAGGGTTCATAGAAGAAATTTCCCATTAAATTTGTGTAAAAGTAATATTCAACTATATATGAATATTAAACATCAATAGATCATCTATCTATAATAGAGAATGTATACATTATTATTAATTAGGGGACCTAGAAGTCTATAAACTATGAGTGGATCCTTTCTTGAGCAGTGATCAAAGGAAAAAGTAAGAAGGTGATCCTTGCTACTGGAAGTGAGGCATAGAGGGAGGAATAGGGAGTGACCCTTGGGAAGTAGTGAGCTAACCTGAAAATTGTAAAGGCAATGAGCCTGTTCATAAAAGTCATCTAGCCTGAGTGTTATTTGTATTGATATTTATTGGATTTGGTGCATCAACACATCTTCATTGTATGCTCCTTTGACGTACCCAGTATGGGTGAACAAAGTAAAAATATCTTTGTATGAATTCTTTCATCCCTACATTTCATCCCAAACATAATCATCAGATAAATAACGAAATAATAGATCAACATTAACACATAATTTCCATTAACGAGACACTTTTAATATTGAAGTCAAGATCCAGCGGGGAAAGAAGAATTTAGAAATAGAATATGCATACCCTAATTCACCCCCCTATAGGGTTATATATGCCCCTTTTGGTCATAAAAATTATTTTATATATTAAATGGTAGTAAACATACCCCACATAGAAGAAATAAGGGGAGAACAATAGAAATCTCATGGAAATAAAAGTGATATGAGAAATAACTTACCTTATTCCCGAATGTGTTCTTCGATTGTTCTTAATAACTTGAATAATTAAATTTATCTAAAATAATTATTAATTACATAACCTCATATATATGTAATTGATTTATTTTATCCTTATTATGTTCATTCATGTCCTTTTTATCTGTTTAAGTGTTTCAATTTTATTGTTTTTGTGCATTTCCTTCATTGATTTGCATGATCAGTTTATATATATTCATGAATTGAAGTTCATTTAAAATAAGGATAAACATCCAGAATGTTTAACATATATTATTAGTGACATTACAGAGATAGAAGTGATCTTATATTGATTTTTGTTATATACCATGAGGATGAATCATTAGATAAATGTTAATGATAAACACAAGGATTAACTTGGAATTTTTGTGAAAAATGAACTTGTATTGACATATTATTATATATTATGAGTGTTTAAGGATTTACAAAACATTTAATTAGATAAAATAAATATATTATGATCTTTTCAACCATTAAAAAGGTTTCATGACAAGTCTTGAAGATAGAAATGAAAATTGAAACCTGTCTTCCTTGAACATTGTAAATTGACACATCTTAGATGGTTCATTCATTTATTTTAAAAAATTAGTGAAAAGGAGTGGTGATGAATGAATATAACACTCTCATTAAAACATTACAATATTTATAAGGTACTGTATTTTTCATAAAATTTGGATGAGAAATTTTGTGAATAGAAATGATATCTACGGACATGAGAAGAAAACAAATTAATTGAAAAATGTAATTTACCTCTTGAATATATCATCCATTGAGATACTCTTTAGGGGAGACAATTTAGACATTTGAGGAGACCAAGGGATATTGGACATAAGAA
This sequence comes from Viscum album, assembly GCA_963277665.1. Classification (NCBI taxonomy): domain Eukaryota; kingdom Viridiplantae; phylum Streptophyta; class Magnoliopsida; order Santalales; family Viscaceae; genus Viscum; species Viscum album. The sequence continues at coordinate 1,128,886,624 of OY728156.1, read as the reverse complement.
AAAATATCAAGGAGATATTTGACTAGAATTTAGGCATGTAAAAAAGCTTGAAATGGTTGAACAAATGAGGGTTTTGGGTGGTATTTATATTGTAGGGGAGGAGGGTTTTCTTGATATTTTATTAATTAATTTATTATTTATCCAAATGACAATAAATATTGAGAATTTCATGACTTATAATAGTAATAAGTTCATGTGAGTTTGATATATGGGATCTTACATCACTCGTGATGGTAGTAATAGTGGATTTAAATTTTAATGTATTCATATGGTTAATTAATATATTTTACTTTTCACCAAAAAATCAAGTATTTTAGAAAAATATCAAAAACACACCCCAACCATCTATCAGCATGTAGAATCCAAAAATATATTCCACTTTTCAGAAAAAAAAAATTAAAAATTGATAAATTTTCTATTTAATTTAATTCAACATTTAATTGAAAAATACCTGCACTTAAAATATTCATCTTCATCCTTAAAGTGCTTATATATTATTTACACTTTCAGGGGTAAGGATACAATTCATAATATTGATATTAATATTCATAATGGTAAGTTACTATTCATAAGGGTATGTTACTATTGACCAAAAATTCTTTTGATTCTATCAGACTCTAAATATCACCTTGATCACATCCATGTATGTCCATTTTTCGAAATTCCAAACTCAGAAGTGAAAAATTTATGTTTAATGGCTACGTTATGACTATCTACAATAATAACCAAGTGTTGTTTTACATTAACCCAGTTCTTCAGGAAATATAGGATAACTAATGAATTGAAATTATTTAAAAGTAACCTACCATATAATATTTGTGGTGTTATATTCTTCTATCCTTTGAAAATTTCTTCATCAAAATTAAATCCCTTTAAAATGTTGTGGGTTTTATTTCTTCATAATATCCTCTGGTTCCCATGTTTCCTCGTCAATTTTATGGTTTCTAAAAATTACCTTTACCAGATCAGTCATCCAACTTCATAGTAATTTCTCTCTAGTATCAATAATCTTGATAGAATCTTCACAGTATGACAAATATAGTCCTAGATCTATTTCTTCATAGCTGAGTACATGTGATGGGTCTGGAACATATTTCTCTTAAAATGACATGTGGAACCCATTATGAACTTTAGAGAGACTTGGTGGAATTTCTTAATGGTATGATACAACTCTGATTTATTCCATAATTTCAGACGGTCCAATGGACATGGGGCCCAGTTTCCCTTTCTCACCAAAGCTTAAGACACCCTTCCTTAGAGATACTTTTAGAATAACATTATCTCTTACTTGAAATTAAAAATACTTTATCTGGTTGACAGCATAATGATTTTTCTTACTTTGGGCTGCTTTAATATGCGCCTGAATTTCCATAACCTTTGTAGTTGCCTCTTCGATAAGTTTTGGGCCTATATGTTTACTATCGCCAACCTCAACCCAACATTTTGAAGTTAGACACCTCTTACGGTATAATGATTCATATGGTGTTATTTTAATGCAAGAATGGAAACTATTGTTGTGGGAAAATTCCACCATAATAAATTATTCACCCCACATACCTTGAATGTCAATAGAGCATGATCTCAACATTTTTCCAGTGATTGAATAATCCTTTCATATTATCCATCGGTTTGGGGGTGATAAGAAGTGCTCATATGAAGCATAGTATCTAAAGCCTCCTAGAGAGTCTTCCAGAATTTTGATGTAAATGAAGGATCTCCATTGGACACAATCGATATATGTGTAAAACCCAAGAATTTTATAAGAAATATTTTGTTTTTATATAAATCATCAAATGAATCTTTCGCTACACACAATCGCGACCTTCCTCAATAGCGTGTGTAGTACGCAATACCGAGTTCCACTAAACAACGATATATTATTATAATATTATAAACTAGCCGTTATGAATAGTATTAACTGAATTTTAAATTTTACAACATTATTATTCATCTTACTCATTTTCTAGAACATGGTAAGAGAACAAAATATTTTTTTTTGGGTAAAATAAGTATTTATCAAAAAATGCAGTTTTGCCACCTTTTGATGGCGCACCCAAATTAAATCTAGTTTTTGACACGTTTATAAGTTCAATTTGAAAAAATAAAATTCTTCTTTTGAATCAGGATATAAAAAACTACTTTCGATAAATTTTTGATATTTTTCTGATAACGTTCATATTTTTATGAATAGTAAAAATACGCTAATTTTTAATTAAAAACAACTTTTTTCCTTGAGATAATTTATATGGTTAAATTATAATATTGAATGGTTTTAAAGTATAGATAGAATATATTTTTACCATTTAATATAATGTATGTCATTAGCATTAATTTCACATTGAATTCATAGGTAAAAACATTTCAATCTTTGGCAATGTTTTAACTTCTAAAACCCGTTTTCTTAACAACGAGATTTATTTTAAATTAATTACTGAAACTTCTATGTTTTGAATTTTGAAAAATGGATTCCATATTCAGAATCAGTGGGTCCAAATTATGTTAATAGGCTACTTTTTATTTTTGGGAATTATGAATAGTAACTACGGTAAATTTTATTTACCATAGTTAAAGGTAAATCGGGTAATTAAGGGTAAATATAAGATTATAAAATTACCCTAACACCTGCCAAAATCCTATTGGATGACTAAAAGTCGACCCATATCACCTAAGGGTTGGCTTAGATTCATTTAATGGACTTTTTTCCATGAAAATAATTTAATTATTATTAAAACCAAAGAATGTGACAACATGCCACCTTCTAAAAGATTATAATTATAATAATTTTAATTTAGTGATAAAATTAATGAAACTTAGAACATGAATAATATACAGAAATCTAATACAATTATCTACAACATAGGAATTTATTTAGAATTTTTAGGGATTAAATAATTATCATTAATTATGACACAATAGTGATGTTGAAATTATTTTATTAATTAAAATATCAAATAAATGGTTTTAAAAATATTAAAATAATTATTATATGCACTATTTAATGTGATCTACTACTTTTCTAGATATATATGACATTTTATTAATCTATTAAAGCTTTTAGTTCGAACATATCCTCTATATATATTTTATTTAAATTCAAATAAATGAATAGTGTCAAAATTGACACTATTGTTATTTTATAAAAATAACATATTATAAAATTGTTTAAAAATCAAAAAAATATTTAAAAATTTTAAATTAAAATTTATATGGTCTACAATGTCATAAAGTGTCAAATTATGGAAAATTCACAACACATATGTAATTATTTATAACAATTTAAAATTTAGAATGTTATTACCACAAATAAAATTAAATTGATAAATAAGGATAAATCAAGTTGATAATGTTTAAAATAAATTCATAACATGTCTAAATTTTATTGGTTGATTATATTACAACCCTATATAATCTAATCTTAAGATATAAGTCATTTTTGAAGTTTTTAGGTGGGGTTAGGATTTAATATAAACTAATATTTCTTATATTTCCAAAGGTGCCCCTCTCCTCCCTTATAAAAGGGCACCTCATCCCTCTCCTCCTCACACCAATTTGAGGCTTCAAGATCGGCCAATCCCTGACCATTTCACTTCCCCACTTCCCTAGAATCATCCTAGAGGTTCTGGTCTTCTTCAAAGACCAACCCTAGTGCCCTAATAGGAGGTTAAGAAGAGGCGCGTCAAAAAAAGAGGTAATATCCATTATCGATCCTTTCCAAATTCTTTCTTCTTAAAATTCTTCTTATTTAGTTGTTTCATTATGAAGTAATAAAATCTGTATCACTCATATACTGATATTTTATTATAATTATGAAACAACCCTATTTCACCATCTATCCATCCTACAGAAAACGAAATCACCGCGCGTGCGTACGTACGGAATACCGTCTCCACGCCGTGGTGTAATCTATTTTCCCCCACCACCTCACCTGGATGGGTATAATGGTGTAAATAATTACTATATATTATTATTGTAAAGTTATATTGATTCTGAAATTGTATATATACACTCCATTAAAATTTCACGATCATGGGAACGATATCATCGCTCGTGCGTACATACGGAATACCGTCTCCACGATGTGATGCAACTCGTTCTACATGATCTTCATTGCACAATGATTATATAAATTAATTAAATTAATGATTATGATATATAGTACATTAATACCATTCTGGAAATGATGTATCTATAACCTAAAGAGAAGAATAAGAATTTATTCGACAAAACACGCATAAGAACAAAAAGTTATAAACACCCGAATAACAAGTAACAATAAAATATTACTACTAAGAAGCTAATAATATGACCATATATGATATCATAACAATAATTATGATTCTGGAATAATTCAATAACATTATTTAAATCATTATACAGGAGGTTCAGACACTTACGAAGCAAATCGGACCTAAGGTAAGGGAAATATCACAATCTCATTTTTATCCGAGATTGTTTATACTTTGGTATTTACTGGGGTGTATTTTATCATCCACATCCATGTTTCCTCAATATTTAATATTATTTCCATCCAAATACAATTGTTTAAATCCATTTTTACCCTTTGGTGAGTTTATAGTAAAAGATATGAAAGGAATCTTTTGTCATTTTTCGTACGAGGTACTTTTTGACTTTTCTGACAAAAGTATGTGAAGAATGTTTTTTTAACTTATACGGCATGAATGGATTTTCAAAAAATTATTTCCAAGAAGCTTCCTTTACAAGTTTTCAAGTTTATTTTTAATCAACTTCTTTTATTTTAAAATTTTATGACATGTTAAGAAAGGAAAATGTTTTTGACGTAGAAAGAATATTTTCCTCAAGAATGGAGTTCAAGTGTTTTATCAAAATTATTTTCCATCAAAGATAACATAGGGTTCTGTTTCTATCCCTATTATTACATTGATTTGATTATTTTGTGATGGAATTATTTTTATGAATTCTTTTATCTTATATGAATTGTTTTATGATGTCATGTTGTTTAAGAATCCCATTTTTATTACATGGGTTATGCAATGATGTATGATTTTTGATTTTGTGGCACACATATGAATGGTATCATTATGAGATGGGTGGGACCTATATCTCCCTCCAATGAATTGGGTAAATATTGTATATCTCATGAGATAGACATGGCTGGAATGGCAGGTTGTACCAATTCAGTGAAACAGGACTGAAACGAGGAGTGAACTCGGTTCAGAAATGGACTTTGTCCACTAAGATAGTCTTGGAAATGAGTCCTGACTAATAAGAAATGATTCTCTATGATTATGTGTGTATGCCACAAAGTTTCATGTTTTAAGTTATGATTATTGGGATTACATTTCACTACTATGATTTATCCCATGTTATGAAATTATGATATCTTTTGCAGGTTAAGATTTCCAAAAGTTATGTTCTTATGTATATGTTGTGATTGATATTTCTTTTGTTTACCCTTAATGAGCATTTGAGCTCACCCTTTTGTATTTTTTATTTCCCCAGGTCAGGAAGAAGGTTATTAAGTAGGATATTCCAAAAAGGGACTCTAGATATGATGAAATAAATGGGAGGCAAAGTAGATGTTTTATGAACCAGTTGTTTATGTTTCCCAGTTTCTAAAGACACTATACCTATACGATCCTTTCCTGGTTTTTTTATATGTTGTAATAAGTGTGCTTCAATTCTGAAGTAATAAAAATGTATGTAAAGTATGGGTCGTTATAGTTGGTATCAGAGGAAAGGTATAGTCAACCTTTGGAAACTAGGATGTGAAAGCCTTAGTAAGAATCCTAAGGAGAAGTCTAAGCATAGAACACAATCTTAGTGTTTTAGAAATGGCCATGAACAACCTATGATAAGACCTTAAGTGTGAAATTTTATTCTTGATTATGTGGTTTTCCTATTATAATTAGTGTTTCTCACACTATTCTTCTTGGTTTTAGTCAATGGCTAGAACCCGAAGGAACCGTGTTAATGCGGAATGCGACGGGCAATGCAATGATTGTCCCACTGAACAACCAAACATTATGGGAGCTGGAATGAAAAATCTTGTAGCCATGCTCACACAACATTCTCAAGCTATGAATCATGAAGGACTTCCAAATGAGCAAAGGAAGGAGCAACATTCTGTTGAATACTTCATGAGTCAGCGTCCACCTTCATTCAGCGGGTCTTCTGATCCATTAGTGGCTGAACAATGGATTAGTACCACTGAAAAGATATTTTCAGTTCTTCAATGTTCTGAACATGATAAAGTCATCTTAGCAATGTATCGTTTGGAAGGTGATTCTGATCAATGGTATAATCTTATCAAGAATACGAGGCCAAGAGATGAAATTGAGTCAATGGAATGGGACGAGTTCAAGAACTTATTTTTCAATAAGTACTTCCCTCGTATTATCCGAAAAAAGATGGAGAAGGAGTTTCTTGAACTAAAGAAAAAGGATGATGAATCTGTTGGTACCTATGAAGAAAATTTTACAAGACTTGAAAGTTAGGATTCTGGTATTATTATCTAACCTGAGAGTAAGATCGATCAATTCTTTAGTGGCTTAAAACCAAGTATTCGAAGGGCGTTAGCCATAAGGGACTTCAATAGCTATGAGGAAATCGTTCGATGTGCTCTCAAAGTCGAGATGAAGATTGGAGTAACCCATCAGTCATATGGGTTTGATAAGAAGAGGAAAATGGAATTCAAAGGAAAATCTAAAGAGAACACTGAAAAGAAGATGAGCTTTCCCTTATGCTCAAAGTGTGGAAAGAAACATGGAGGGAGTTGTCTTAAAGGGACAAGTAAATGTTTCAAATGTGAAAAGGAAGGTCATCGGGCATTTGAATTCCGCAATGATGGGAAGAAGATGTCTAATGATGCAAACAAAGGAAGGGATACACAGAATGAACCTACTACACTTCAATGTTTCAAGTGCAAGGAGATGGGGAATTATGCCAATAAATTCCCAAATCCAAGGGTTGATGATGATGGTCTACATCAACAAACTCTTAAGGCTAAAGACAAAGGAAAGTCACATGCAATTTCTATCAGTGATGTGGAGTACGATAACGATGTGGTGAAAGGTGAACTTACCATCCACTCTAAAGTAGAAAATGTTTTATTTGATTCTGGATCCACCCACTCTTTTATTTCTGAAGAATTTTCTATGGATATCACCATATTACCTCAAAAATTAGATGTTGAGTTAGCTGTGACAACCCCTAATGGCACAAAAGTCGCATCAAAAGTTTATAATTCTTCTCTGATTGAAGTTTGTGGGAAAGTGCTTCCTGCAAATATTGTGATCCTTCCTATAGTGGAATTTTATGTGATTCTTGGCATGGATTGGCTTTCTTTATATGGAGCTCATATCAATTTCCAAAGAAGGGAAGTCACATTTCATATTACAGATCAATCTATGATCGTCTATCGATGCAAGGATGAACATAACCTTCCAGTGAAAATTTCTTCCATTTTATGGGTCTTGATTCCACTAAATGAATGTTATTTATCTCAAATGGTTGGTGAGAAACTCACGATTAAGAATATTCCCATTGTACGGGAGTTTGACGATGTCTTTCCAGAGGAATTGTCGGGTCTTCCACCAAATCGTGAAGTTGAGTTTTCAATAGAACTCATACCGGGTGCTTTTCCTATTTCAAAGACACCTTATAGAATGGCCCCAATTGAGTTGAAGGAATTGAAGAAGCAACTCCAAGAGAATCTTGATAAAGGATTCATACACCCTAGTGCGTCACCTTGGGGAGCACCTGTTCTATTTTTTAAGAAGAAAGATGGATCAATGAGACTCTGCATTGATTATCGAGAACTTAACAAGATCAATATAAAGAACAAATATCCTCTCCCGCGCATTGATGACTTATTTGACCAACTACGCGGAGCTCAATACTTTTCCAAGATTGATCTTCGTTCAGGGTATCACCAGTTAAGGGTCAAAAGGGAGGATATACCAAAGACGACTTTCCGTACAAGATATGGACACAATTAATTTATAGTGATGCCATTTGGTCTTACTAATGCCCCTGCTATCTTCATGGATCTGATGAATAGAGTCATTAGAGACTATCTTGATCAGTTTGTGGTAGCCTTTATAGACGATATTCTTGTATATTCAAAAAGAAAGGAAGAACATGAAGATCACTTGAGAATTATATTGAAGACCCTGAGAAAGGACATATTTATGCCAAATTTACCATGTGTGAATTTTGGCTTCAAAGAGTTTCATTTTTGGGTCAGATAATCTCAAAAGAGGGGATATCTATGGATCCAGCAAAAACAGAGGTTATCGAAAGATGTTCGAGACCAACAACAGTAACTGAGATCCGAAGTTTTCTTGGTTTGGCTGGATATTATTGATGTTTTGTAAAATATTTTTCACTATTATCTAATCCACTCACCAAGTTGACTCGGAAAGGAGTTAAGTTTTTCTGGATGGAGGAATGTGAAGAGAATTTCAAGGAGTTGAAAAGAAGGTTATCCAGTGCACCTGTGCTCACACTGCCTTGTAGTGGAGAAAGGTTTGTGATCTACAGTGATGCATCCAATAAGGGACTGGGATGTGTTCTTATGAAAAATGATATGGTGATAGCTTATGCCTCACGACAGTTGAAAATCCATGAGAAAAATTACCCAACTCATGATTTGGAGTTAGCTGCGGTAATCTTTGCATTAATGATTTGGAGGCATTACCTTTATGGTGAAAGGTGTGATATTTATACTGAGCATAAAAGTTTAAAGTATATTTTCACACAAAAGGAGCTAAATATGTGCCAAAGAAGATGGTTGGATCTGATTAAGGATTACGACTACTCAATCCATTACCACCTTGGGAAAGAAAACAAGGTGGCAGATGCATTAAGTCGACAAGACCATGCTAGCTTATCCATGATGAGGATCACAAAAGATCCAATATTTATGGATTTACAAAGGATGGATCTTGGAATTATAATGGCAGGGGAAAAATCGTATCTTTCTCAAATGAATGTTCAACCATCTATACATGTGAAGATTGAAGAGGCACAAAAAGAAGATGTAGAGTTACAAAAGAAGGTGAGAAATGTTCCTGAATTCAACCTTGATTGTGATGGGATAATAAAGTTCAGGAATCGGGTTTGTGTTCCTCCCCTCCCCGAATTAAAGAAGGATCTGCTGGATGAGGATCATAGTTCTTCATTCTCTATTCATCCTGGAAGCACGAAGATGTATAGGGACCTGAAAGAGTACTTCTGATGGGATGGAATGAAAAGAGATGTTGCTGAATATGTCTCTCGATGCTTGGTTTGTTAGCAAGTTAAAGCTGAGAGACAAAAGTCTAAGGGGATGTCACAACCATTACCCATACCCGAATGGAAATGGGAAAACATCACTATGGACTTTGTCATAGGACTTCCTAAAACATCCAAAGGCAATAATGCTATCTGGGTCATAGTTGATCGTCTTACAAAGTCTGCACACTTCATTGCTATTAGAGAGGATTTCTCTCTGGATCAGATTTCCAGGATATATGTAAAGGAAGTGGTAAGATTGCATGGAGTACCACTTTCTATTATATCTGATCGGGATCCGAGGTTTACCTCAAAGTTCGGGTGAAGTCTTCAAGATACTCTGGATACAGAGTTGAGTTTCAGCACTGCTTATCATCCTCAGACAGACGGTCAGTCTGAGAGAACAATTCAAACTCTAGAATATATGTTGAGAGCTTGCTCTATGAATTTCAAAGGTGGTTGGGATCAACACCTACCTTTAGTGTAATTTTCTTATAATAATAGCTTTCACTCCAGTATTCAGATGGCTCTTTATGAAGCTCTCTATGGAAAGAAATGTAGGACTCCAACTTGCTGGGATGAAGTTGGGGAAAGAATGCTATTAGGACCTGATCTTTTTGATGAGATGGCAAAAAAGGTCCGATCTATTCAACAACACATAAGAGCATCTCAGAGTCGACAGAAAAGTTATGCCGACAACCGAAGAAAAGACTTAGAGTTTGAAGTGGGTGATAAAGTGTTCTTACGAATATCTCCCTGGAAGAGGGTCATGAGATTTGGAAAGAAGGGAAAGTTGAGCCCTAGATATATTGGCCCTTTAGAAATACTGGATCGTGTTGGGAAGGTAGCTTACCGATTGGTTCTTCCACCGAATCTCTCTCAAGTTCATGATGTGTTCCATGTATCTCTCCTGAGAAAGTACATACCTGATCCTTCACATGTACTCATCTCAGAAGTTGTACCGCTGGAGCAAGATATTTCTTATGAAGAACAACCGATAGAGATTCTGGATCATAGCGAAAAAGTCCTACGAAACAAGACCACTCACTTGGTGAATGTTTTATGGAGGAATCACCAATTAGAAGAAGCTACATGGGAGCTTGAGGATATGATGAGGGAGAGGTATCCTCATCTGTTTGTTACAAAGTGAAGAATTTAGAGGGAAAAAATAATTTTAAGGGGGGTAGAATGTAACACCCAAGACTTTTATAAGAAATATTTTTTTTATATAAATCATCAAAGGAATCTTTCGCTACACGCAATCGTGACCTTCCTCGATAGTGTGTGTAGTACGCAATACCAATTTCCACTAAACAACGATATATTATTATAATATTATAAACTAGCTGTTATGAATAGTATTAACTGAATATTAAATTTTACTACATTATTATTCATCTTACACATTTTCTAGAACATGGTAAGAGAACAAAATAATTTTTTTTTGGGTAAAATAAGTATTTATAAAAAAATGCAGTTTTGCCGCCTTTTGATGATGCACCCACATTAAATCTAGTTTTTGACACGTTTATAAGTTCAATTTGACAAAATAAAATTATTCTTTTGAATCAGGATATAAAATCTTACTTTGGATAAATTTTTGATATTTTTCTGATAACTTTCATATTTTGATGAATAGTAAAAATACGCTAATTTTTAATTAAAAACAACTTTTTTTATTGAGATAATTTATATGGTTAAATTATAATATTGAATGGTTTTAAAGTATATATAGAATATATTTTTACCATTTAATATAATTTATGTCATTAGCATTAATTTCACATTGAATTCCTAGGTAAAAACATTTCAATCTTTGGCAATGTTTTAACTTCTAAAACCTGTTTTCTTAACAACGAGATTTATTTTAAATTAATTACTGCAACATATATGTTTTGAATTTTGAAAAATGGATTCCATATTTAGAATAAGTGGGTCCAAATTATGTTAATAGGCTACTTTTTATTTTTGGGCATTATGAATAGTAACTACGGTAAATTTTATTTACCATAGTTAAAGGTAAATCGGGTAATTAAGGGTAAATATAAGAATATAAAATTACCCTAACACCTGGAAAAATCCTATTGGATGACTAAAAGTAGACCAATATCACCTAAGGGTCGAATTAGATTCATTTAATGGACTTTTGTTCATGAAAATAATTTAATTATTATTAAAACTAAAGAATGTGACAACATGTCACTTTCTTAAATCTTATAAGTATAATAATTTTAATTTAGTGATAAAGTTAATGAAACTTCAAACATTAATAATCTAAAGAAATATAATACAATTATCTACAACATAGGAATTTATTTAGAATTTTTAGGGATTAAATAATTATCCTTAAATATGACACAATAGTGATGTTGAAATTATTTTATTAATTAAAATATCAAATAAATGGTTTTAAAAATATTAAAATAATTATTATATGCACTATTTAATGTGCTCCACTAATTTTCTAGATACATATGACATTTTATTAATCTATTAAAGCTTTTATTTCAAACATATCTTCTGTATATATTTTATTTAAATTCAAATAAATGAATAGTTTCAAAATTGACACTATTGTTATTTTATAAAAATAACATATTATAAAATTGTTTAAAAATCACAAAAATATTTAAAAATTATAAATTAAAATTTATATGGTCTACAATGTCATAAAGTGTCAAATTATGGAAAATTCACAACACATATGTAATTATTTATAACAATTTAAAATTTAGAATGTTATTACCACAAATAAAATTAAATTGATAAATAAGGATAAATCAAGTTGATAATGTTTAAAATAAATTCCTAACATGTCTAAATTTTATTGGTTGATGATATTAAAACCCTATATCATCTAATATTCATATATAAGTCATTTTGGAAGTTTTTAAGTGGGGTTGGGATTTAATATAATCTAATATTTCTTATATTTCCAAAGGTGCCCCTCTCCTCCCTTATAAAAGGGCACCTCCTCCATATCCTCCTCACACCAATTTGAGCCTTCAAGCTTGGCCAATCCCTGCCCATTTCACTTCCCCACTTCCCTAGAATTATCCTAGATATTCTGGTATTCTTCAAAGACCAACCCTAGTTCCCTAAGAGGAGGCTAAGAAGAGGCGCGTCAAAAAAAGAGGTAATATCCATTATCGATCCTTTCCAAATTCTTTCTTCTTCAACTTATTCTTATTTAGTTGTTTCATTATGAAGTAATAAAATTAGTATCACTCATATACTTATATGTTATTATAAGTATGAAACAACCCTATTTCACCATCTATCCATCCTACGGAAAACGAAATCACCGCGCGTGGGTACGTACAGAATACCGTCTCCACACCGTGGTGTAATCTATTTTCCCCCACCACCTTACTTGGATGGGTATAATGGTGTAAATAATTACTATATATGATTATTGTAAAGTTATATTTATTCTGAAATTGTATATATACACTTTATTACAATTTCACGATCATGGAAACGATATCATCGCTCGTGCGTACGTACGAAATACCGTCTCCACGATGTGATGCAACTCGTTCTACATGATATTCATTTCATAATGATTATATAAATGAATTAATTGAATGAATATGATATATAGTACATTAATATCATTATGGAAATGATGTATCTATAACCTAAAGAGAAGAATAAGAATTTATTCGACAAAACACGCATAAGAACAAAAAGTTATAAACACCCGAATAACAAGTAACAATGAAATATTACTACTAAGAAGATAAGAATATGACCATATATGATATCATAACAATAATTATGATTCTGGAATAAGTCAATAGAATTATTTAAATCATTATACAGGAGGTTCAGACACTTACGAAGCAAATCGGACCTAAGGTAAGGGAAATATCACAATCTCATTTTTATCTGAGATTGTTTATACTTAAGTATTTACTGGGGTGTATTTTATCATCCACATCCATGTTTCCTCAATATGTAATATTATTTCCATCCACCTACAATTTTTTAAATCCATTTTTACCCTTTGGTGAGTTTATAGTAAAATATATGAAAGGAATCTTTTGTCATTTTTCGTACGAGGTACTTTTTGACTTTTCAGACAAAAGTACGAGAAGAATGTTTTTTTAACATATACTGCATGAATGGATTTTTAAAAAATTATTTCCAAGAATCTTACTTTACATGTTTTCATGTTTATTTTTAATCAACTTCTTTTAGTTTAAAATTGTATGACATGTTAAGAAAGGAAAATGATTTTGAAGTAGAAAGGATATTTTTCTCAAGAATGGAGTTCAAGTGTTTTGTCAAAATCATTTTCCATCTAAGATAATATAGGGTTCTGTTTCTATCCCTATTATTACATCGATTTGATTATGTTGTGATGGAATTATTTTTATGAATTCCTTTATCTTATATGAATTGTTTTATGATGTCATGTTGTTTAAGAATCCCATTTTTATTACATGGGTTATGCAATGATGTGTGATTTATGATTTTGTGCCACACATATGAATGGTATCATTATGAGATGGGTGGGACCTATATCACCCTCCAATACATTGGGTAAAGATTTATATCTAATGAGATAGACATGGCTGGAACGGCAGGTTATACCGGTTCAGTGAAACAGGACTGAAATGACGAGTGAACTCGGTTCAGAAATGGACTTTGTCCACTAAGATAGTCTTGGCAATGAGTCTTGACTAATAAGAAATGATTCTCTATGATTATGTGTGTATTCCACAAAGTTTCATGTTTTAAGTTATGATTATTGGGATTACATTTCACTACTATGATTTATCCCATGTTATGAAATTATGATATCTTTTGCAGGTTAACATTTCCAAAAGTTATGTTCTTATGTATATGATGTGATTGATATTTATTTTGTTTACACTTACTGAGCATTTGAGCTCACCCTTTTGTATGTTTTATTTCCCCAGGTCAGGAAGAAGGTTATTAAGTAGGATATTCCAAAAAGGGACTCTAGATATGTTGAAATAAATGGGAGGCAAAGTAGATGCTTTATGAACCAGTTGTTTATGTTTCCCAGTTTCTAAAGACACTATACCTATACGGTCCTTTCTTGGTTTTTTTATATGTTGTAATAAGTGTGCTTCAATTATGAAGTAATAACAATGTATGTAAAGTATGGGTCGTTATAAGATGTGCACCATGAAGTCTTACAACATCATAAATAAAATTTCATTCTATGAACTGAAGTGGTAAATCCTATCTTATTGCAAGGAATGGTGCTGTTTTTGTGATATGATCAATAATTACCCATATTGCATCATTGTTTCTTGGTTTCCTTGGTATTACTATAAAAAATCCATCATAATTTCATCCAACATCTACATAGTAATAGGTATAGGTTGCACTACCCCTTAATTATGTAGTATCTCACACTTCAATTGATGAAAAACAAGACACCTTGACATATAGTTAGAATTATCTCACTTCATGGAATCCCCCTAAAAATGTTCCTTCAAATATCCACACATATTTTTGCAACCTAGGTGTATAGAGAAATTGGATCTATGAGTATCATATAATAGTTCCCTTTTTTATCTTAGGTATTAATGGAAAACATAACTTATACCCAAATATTAGAAATCCATCCACATAAAAAAATTCTCCTAATCTTTCATCTCTACCAACTTTAACTTTCTTTGGTAGATTTTCATCAATGGATTGGGGGATTCTTATCTTCCATAGTAATGATGGTTTAAAATCACTTGAAAGAGTACTAATGTTTCCCCTTCCATAATAATTCCCAAATCCATCTTTATTAGATCCTTTAATATATTAAATATATCAATCCTTATTTGGTTTATAAGTCCATAATATTTCTATCATAATGTTTGTTCCTCCCTATTTTCCTTTCCTGGGTGGTAGAGATTTTAACAATCATAATATTTCATTAACTCGATCCATCTCCTTTTCCTAGTGTTGAGTTATTTCTTTGTAAAAATGTATTTCAAACTCTTTTGATCTGTATATATCTCACAACATTCAACATAGAAATATTGTCTCCATATTTTAAGAGAAATTATTAGAGCTACTAACTCAAGGTCATGAGTTTTATGGTTTATCTAATGATTCATCAAATACATTGATGAATAAGAAATAACATAATCAATTTTCATAAGGACACAACACCGTCCATTATTTAATGCATCACTATATGTCCCAAATCCATCATTTCCAGATGGTAGAGTAAAAATTTGAGTATTGACCAATATTATTTTTAATTCATCAATGAATCTTGTACATTTCTTAGTCCATACAAACATAACCCCTTTACATTTTTTCTTGGTTAGAGGATTATCCAGTTGGGTGAAATTTGGAACGAAACACCCATAGTAACCTCATAAGCCAATAAAGCTACAATCCATGATTATGTTCATTGTAATGATCCATTATTTTATTTACATTATATTCATATGATAAACTATTATTCCATAAACACAGAAAATATGTTTAGGAATAGAGACTAATTTAAGACCAAATTTAAACTTCCTAAACCTCCCATATAATTATTTTCTTCTAAGAGTATTCAGAATAATCCGCAAGAGATTCACATGGTCTTCCTCACTTTTTGAGTGTACCAAGATATCATCAATAAATAGAAAAAAAATCATTAATATATTACTTGAAAACTCTATTCATTATATCATTGAACACATAGGGTGCATTAGTCAGTACAAAAGTAATTGATATAAACTCATAAAGCCCAAACCTGGTTCAAAAAGCTATCTTTGGATTATCTTCCATCCTCACTCATAGATGATGATATCTATATCGAAGGTCAATATTCAAAAAATATTTTTCTCCATGAAGTTGATAAAATAAATCCTCAGTTCGTGGTAGATGATACTTGTTTTTTTATTGTAGTAGATATTATTTTCTTATAATAAATGCATAGCCTCATAGATCCATCTTTATTATTGACAAAGAGGACAGGGGAACCCCATGAAGAAACTCAAGGTTGAAAAAAAAATCATTAAATTCCTCTATTTTTTTCTTTATATCCACTAATTACATAGTGGCCATTATATAGGGAGTCTTTGATATAATTCTAGCACCAAGGATTTAAATCAATAGAGAACAAAACATCTTGCTTTGGAGGATGTCCAGGTAAATCCTCTGGAAATACATCAATGTATTCTGGCTCAATAGGTATGTATTCAATTGGAATATTTCTTTCATAGACCAATGCAATTTTGATCTTTTCCTCTTTAATAATTTATTTCGGTAGAGCTACTGTGGGTGGATCTACATAAGAATCAGATGGTGAGGTTTCTGCTCTATATATTAGAAATTCTACACCAATCTCAAAAATTGTATCTTACTTCTTATTGTAATAGATATTCACATCAAAATTTGAAATCCAATTCATAACATGAATTATATCTATGTTGATCAAAGGTATGATGATAATTATAGACTATAAAGCCAGTTTATGTGCCCTGGGGGGCTGATCAACACAACTTTGTTGTCATGATACCTCCGCTAGGATTGTGGACTAAAAACTCCTATATTAAATCAAATTAGTCATGTATAATTTTCTAGGAAAACTAGGATGATATAAATGAATGCAATGAACCAGAATCAAATAAATCTTTGGAAATGTTTGAAAAAAAAATTAAAGTACCTCCAAACACATCATTAAGAACATCAACATCCAAGGTTTTAATTGCATAAGATTTATCTTTCTCATGTGGAATTTTCATAGTCATTTTTTCATCTTTATTAATAGAATCATATTCATAGCATCCCATATTCCTATAATTATAAAATTGAACATCATTGACCTATCTATTCCCATTCCATTCAATAGATCATTGACCCTTTTCTCAACAATTTTAAAAAACTTCGATGGATTTGAATGATTTCCCTAGATGATTCTTTACATAGTTCTCACATAATGGAAACTGTTGCATTCTATTCTTCTTCATTGGAGCTTTAGCTATTCCATGGTTATTACATTGCCTCTTATAATATTTATTTTCTCTTGAACAAATATTATCTAGAAAATTCTATATCTTTTTTGATAGAACATAATAAAATTTCATCATATGATGATAATTTTTGAGGAGCTAGTGACCTTAAAAGACTTTTCATAATACCATAAACGAAATGATCATTATTCACTTCTGAATTTCATACATAATCTATAGCATACCTAACTAATCATGTGAAGGAATCTTCATACTCTTCAACAATCTCTTCTTCCATTTTCTTTAGTTTAAGGAATTTCTTCTTCATTTATGATTTTTGTTCATGAGGGAAATGTTTGTTGATGAATTTTTCATTAAAATTAGGCCATTCTATATCTTCAACTTCTTCTTCCTCTGTGGTATTTTGGATCATGGACTAACATTGATCAGCAACAACCCTGAAACAATATACTGCATGTACTATCAATTTCATTTTCATTACATCTTAATAACAGAAATATATTTTCATGGGACTTGATCCACTGCTCTACAACCACTAGATTGGTAGTCCCACTCAAAGATGGGGGCTTTTACTGCATGAAACGATATAGTATAGGTGTCTCATGGTTATTCATCACAAATTGTTTAAGATGACCCAATATGATTACTATCTAAGAAACTCCAACAATGGTTTTGTTGAATTTATTAGTGGGTAAATCCCAACATTATCTGTAGGTATTGATTCCCCTTCTTCCATTAAGTGCCAACACTATAAAATGTAATACAAAAAATTTGTTCATAATTCATAATTTCTAACCTTCAAACACTTAATATAATCTAAAATTTATGCATGACTAATCTCATAATCATAAACATTTTTCTATTTATTTTTAAATCAGTATTAATGGTTTGTCATGAAAATATGAATTATCCTAATAGTATCCTTGAGAGTGTCAAATTAGGTACATAGTAAGGCCCTTTATCGTGTACCAAGATACCTTGGTCAAGCATGAAACTCCTTGTTAGATTTGTTACTCTTAGGTACATCAGTTCCAGAACCAGGTCAACTTGTAGTTTCCATACATGTATGTATTTTATAGGAAGACCAATATAATCTATACTTTACAAAAATTCCAAGATATTTTTCTATTATTATATTCAATGTCTAACTTAGGGTTATGTACTCTAAACTACATTTTCTAAATATTGTTTCCATGGTTCCAAATGAACCTCATCTGATACCAATTGTAACACCTCGACCCCAAAAGCCCCGAGCCAGTGCATTCCATAATAAAATGAAATAATTAAAAGGAATGAAATCATAGAGAAATGATCAGTTTAGTAGTCTAGATGAAACAAGATATGTACATGTAACTCATATTTCATTGGGAAAGATAACAAAATACTAGACATAACAAAAACTAATAAATTGCACCCATGAGACCTCAATAAATGGAATCCTCTTCATAACCCATTGAAGGTTAAAAAAATGAAAGGGGGTGATTTCAAATGATTAATAAGGGATAAAAATAGTGGAATCATGAATAAACAAAAATTTAATCATAATAAAATTTTTATAGTAAACATGGCTTGTTGAATAAAAGAAAAACACAAGCCATTAATAAACTGATAATGTAACTACATCAACATATTTTTTCATTGTTAAAACCTCATATATCATAATAATTGATAATGAATAATGATAATTATTATTAATTGTATGTAATTTTTCTATAACATGATTCTACTATACTGTTGAAACGGTTTATGTATGTGGGTTGATACCCCTGAATTCTATTTTGGAAACAAACATGAAGGGTTTGTCAGCAACTGAGTTATCTCAAGAGACATTTTGATGCATAGAGGGGATATAATGGGACACACAAATCACTGTATGTCAAAATATTTATTTATAGTTAAATTTAAAACAATTAAAATATACCTTCTAAATATCCATATAGAGTATAAGATACAGATTCATCTATATTTCCATTGTTAATAACAACATTCCAAATAAACATGGTATGTAATAGGGTATACAGATTAAAAAAATAATCATATCCTTGAAATGATAATATAGATATATAATATATTTTCAATTTAAAATTAAAAATTATCTCTAAGGGGATCTAGTTACACCATATAATAATTATTAGGTCCACAATACCATGAAAATCAAAATAAAATTTAAACCGAAACAAGGTCCCTTACATTATTGTAGTTAATCGAGTAAATAATCATAATGTGAGTCTCTAAGTACCATGAATATAAATTTAATCATGATTTTATATATCAAATTTTAGTAAACATACATAACATAGAAGAAATATGTGGCTAACAATGGAAATATCACAGAAATAAAATTGTGACGAGAAACCCCTTACCTTCTCCCAAATGTGTTCATCGATTAAACTTAATAACCTGAATAATCAAATTTATCTTCATTAATTAATTAGTAATGAACCTAATGTAAACGAAATTGATTTATTTTATCCATATTTTTTTCATTTATGGCCTTTATGAGTGGTTTAATAGTATTAATTTTATAGTTTGGGAAGCATTTTCTTCCAAGGTTTTCCTGATCGGTTTACTTGTATTCAGGAATGGAAGTTTATTTGAAATGTGGTTAAAAATATAGAATTTTAAAAATATATTATTGTTGAGATTAAATAGATACAAATTATTGTATAATTATTTTGGTTATATACCATGAAGAATACTCCTTACAAAAAACATTATGACAAATGCTTGGATTAACTTGGCAGTTTTGTGCACAATGAATTTTTTTGTATTATTATTTTATATTATCAGTGTATAAAGTAATACAAACCATTAAATAAGATAAGATAAATATATTATGATCTGGTTCAACAACTAAAAATGTTTCATGATATGTCTTGAAGATAGTAATTCTAATTTAAAAGTCATCTTCCTTGAATTTAAAAAATTAACACATCTCAGACGATACATTCATTTATAGTATAAAAAGAGTGAAAATAAGAGAATATGATGGAATATTTCATTATCATATCAAAATTTCAGATAAAATAAGTTAATATACTTTTAATTAAATTTGGATTAGAAGAGGTGAGAATTAAAAAGATAACAACGGTACTTGAAAAGAAAACAAATGAATTGAAAAGATAAATTTACCTCTGTAATCTGTCTTCCTCTGAGAGCCTCATTAGGGGAGAGGATTTTTTCATTTGAGTAGAAAAAGGGATGATTTTTGTGGGGGACGACATTAGGGATATATTTGAGTATAATTTAGGCATGGATTGAAGCTTGAGAAGCGTGAAAATTGAGTGTATGAGTGGTGGTATTTACTGTGGTGGGGAAGAGGGTTTTCTTAATATTATATTAATTAATTTATTATTTCTCCACAAGACATGAAATAGTGTGAAATTCATGACCTAGAATAGTAATAAGTGAACGTGAGTTCTATATTTGGGTGATTACATCACTCATTATGTTATAAATAGAGGATTAAAATTATAATGTATTTATACTGTAAATTAATGTATTTTAATATTCACCCAAAAATCTTGTATTTTAGAAAAATCTAAAAAATTAAACCTAACCATTTGTCAATGTGTAGAATTAGAAAATGAACTCTAATTTTCAAAATTACTTATCTAAATATGATATATTTAATTTTTATTCAAAATCATCATTTAATCCAAAAATACATGCACTTAAAATATTCATCTTCTTTTTTAAAGGGACTAAATTTTATACACACTTTCAAGGGTATGGTTACTATTCCTAAGGGTCATATTACTATTCATAAGGGTATGTTACTATTCAGTGAATATTATTTTGATTCTATTAGACTCCAAATATCACCTTAATCACAATATTTTATGTCTATTTTACAATATTCCAAACTAATATGTGGAAATTTTAGGTTTAATGGCTAGGTTATGACTATATCCTATAACAAGCAAGTATTTTTTTACAGAGACTCAGTTATTTATTCAATATAGGCTATCTAATGAATTGAAATAATTTAAGAGAAACACACCATTAAATGTTTGTGGTGTTGAATATTTAATTACATAGATCCAGTTATACAATTTTATTATTTATTAAATTCATTTTCATTGGAAAAGATTGAAAAAATTGATGTGAAACACACGATAGTGTATAAAATCAATTTGACATTAATAAAAATGTTGGTGACCAACTACTATAGTTCTGTAGTGTAGTGGTTGTCCAGTATCATTTTATTATTTGTCTTAGATTAGGAGAAAAATGATGAATGGTTGAAGATACAATAAATTTGGAATATTATATTTCACCTAAATATTGCATCCAATAATAAGACAAATGAAGAGTGGAAAAAAATGAGTATAAAATGACACAAATCAAATGACTATGATGTCACACATTTCTGAGATTATATTAAAGAAGGGATCAATGAAAAGAATTTGGATTCAATAGGATCCCTCTATAGTGTTACTTTCCAATGAATGAAGTGAGGAAAATAATTTATGATCAACATTAAGTAATTTAAAATAGAAATTTTCTCCTCAAATACATGGGCTCATAGCCTGGAAAAACAATTTACCAAATCGTGCCACAATCATGAGACATCACACAAATAGAATTAGTTGTATGGCTTGTCCCGCATAGTTTCTACTAACCTTGCAGCCTACCTTGATTTCCCAAGAAATACATGTTCTTGGTTCCGAACATGCCCTAGTTATCCACGATACTATAATAAACGCAAATTATATTTAAATAATGTTGTAATTAAGTATTTAAAATGAAAAAATTTATGGATATAAATGATTTCATTCCCCAATAAAGAACTGAGTTATTTCAAACTTCCCCACTTAAAGCAATTCATTCCCAAATTTTTCCTTCCAAGGGTAGTGAATCACCATCTATGAAAATCTGTAGAAATAGTTGTCATATATTGGACTTATTATCCCATATCAAGTCATATACAATATTTTCCTACCATAGTTTAATGAGAAGTGTTTTTAATTCTTGAATTTTGTGTGGAAGTTGGGACTTTTTATTTTCACAAGCTTATTAGGGGTGAAATGGTAGTTTTTCCCATAAAATGATCTTGAATAATTTTTTTGACCACTCCTTTAGTCCAAGAATATTATTTTTTACCTGGAAAAATAGTTTTATTTAATTTCATTCACTTTTATTTTATTGTTGAATAAATTGTAAAAATATTCAATAAATTAATATAAAATTATTTTTTCTGGGCCATTTTGAGATATATTTTAAAGGAGTTTCATGTTGATTTTTTCCTCAACTATTGATTCCATAATTGGGAGTTTTTCTTAGGTGGTGTTTAATTTTTTATGAGAATTTGGGGAAATTGTGACCCCTTTGATTTCCTTTTTCATTTCCGTTTTGTTTTAATTATTTTCCATTCCACTTTTATTTTATTTATTTCTTTATAGAGTTTAATATAAAAAAAACCCACGATCATGCTTTTCCATTCCTATAGATTTAAATAGAGAGGTTGATATAGATAAGGATATATATATATATATATATATGGGTACTGACATAGAGCTCGAGATGTGCCTAGTCTACTTATGGAAATCGTGGAACATGAAAAGGGACAAATCATCGACAGATTCTACCCAAATGTGGGAATTTTCTATTTTTAGAATTATTCCTTTTATATTTATAATTTTTTATTTTTATTTCTCTTATATCTCTCATTATGTACACTTTTGGCCTAATCTATTTATTTAGTGGTGAAAATAGGTGTTTTTAGGTGATCCAATAGTTTTCTATTTAGGGAAAACAATGCCCATGGCATGTGGTTCAGGGAAATCACGCATTGTGTTCATCATGTTAGGGGAAAATGATGTTACATAAGGAAATTATATGTACTAGGTTGTACATGAAATGTATTGGGACTTTGTTGTGTAGTCGAGTACCCAACCAGGCTAATCATGTATGGGTGCATGGACATGTAGAGTAAACGACAATACCCCTTGTTGGTCGCATGCCGTGTATAATTACAAGGCCATACCTAGTACTAGGCAAGACTGTTTGATGAACATTAGAATGTACCCCATGCAGGGTGCATGTCATGAACCAACATTATACACCATTCACTAGTGCATTTACACACGTTGTCCAGTGGATGTACACACCTAGGTGGGGCCTTGGGTGTACATGTCATGTATTCGGCGAGACATGTCAGGTATTTCCCCTTGTAATATTTTTTTTCTGTTTTTTGTATATTTTCACACATTATTGGGAATAAGATCCATTAATATTAAATTCTATGTATATTTTTGAATATATCATGTTTTAAAATTCAATGGGTGTTTTACAGACTCCTAAGGTGTGTTTTAGGGACATCATAATGGAGGGGTTCTTCCTCCAGTAAATTAATTTAGTCACCTTTTAAGAGATGTTTGATGTGAGAGTGATTGATTGAGTGTTTGAAAAATCCATGATTAAGAATCTAATCGATCATTGGATATTTTGTCTCTATTTAGTATTCCCTTTATATCTTTCTATTGTGGATGCATCCCTTCTGAGATGTGCCATTCTGGCGCAAGATTCTATCAGACCTGATGATCTCAGGATTCTTTTTAGGATTACTCTACATATATTTCAACAAAGAGGATCCCATATATCATGCTTATTTCTTATTCCTATTACTATGTATCTCTTATGATATATCTTTCTTTATGTGTTGACCTAGGGAATCCCATTTATGGTCACTTTACTCACATGATCATTTAGAGGATCCCATGTAGAATACCATTTCATTCATACTCAATTTTCTAGGGTCCCCTATAGGATGTGTTTTCCTCTTTAATATTAAAAGGATACCTTATAGGATTCCTCCTAGATTTTAACTTGAGAGACCCATTGGGTGCCCCAATTTTTGACCGACCCTAAGTTTGTACATCTAGTTTGGGTATCGATGGTAGTGTATGTCTCCTTAGAACTCGTGTAGAAACTGTAATCCCATGGGGATGTTTTAGTAGTGTTGTGTTTAGACATTAGACCACACTACATATTTTTCATTAATTCACATGTTTATTACTAATGTAGTGATGAGTGTCATAAGTAATTCTTTGTTGGTGGCTATTCAGCCTGATGCGAGATGCCTTCCATTCTCATGGGGATGTATGAATGTTCTTCTTGGGATCTAGTTTTTTATCTATGTTTGCTATGATATTTTGTTTCATACGCAATGGTAATAACTTTTATCATTATTTTGAGATTGTATATATTTGATTATTACATTATTTAAATTTCCATAGATTCTAGCTGTAATCTAGTTTCTAGCCCTACTATTATGAATATAAGAATACCATCCCTAGAAATGATAATTTTGGATGATTATTCTCACCTTAGTAATTAGGATGATTACTCTCTCATTGGATCATTATTTAGATGTGGATGATTACACCCTCTGTCACGACCCATTCTTGGGGCCCGTGTCGTGACTACCCCAATCCCGCCTTCCATAGGCCAGAGGCTGACAACAACCACCAAAGACATAAATCCCGATAAAAAGGGAATTAATTGCCTTTATAATAGTAAAAAAACACAAAAAAGTACTCAACAGAAGTAAGCATTAAGTAATAATGAAATACAAAAGTAAGTTCTGAAAAGAAAGGGGTCGAAAATACAAGCCCAATAGTAAGTACAATACAACTGGAAATCTAGTACAACAGCAGTAAAGTAAAGTAGCAAACACTGAGTCATCCTCCTGGTATCCCACCTGAAGGGTTGGTACAGATGTTCTCCTCGGCTCCTTGGGTCCATCCGTCTGATCTGTGTACGTCTTGCCAAGAGGTCCACCTTTGGGTACCATCCAGCTCTCCAAGTCTCCACCGCGATCAGTGCTATCTGTCATCTGCATCCAACACAACATAGTGCAGGAAAAGACCATGCAGGGGTGAGTATACGATACACAGTAGGGACCCCGAGACCCCTGAAGGTCTCCCAGAATCCACGAAGGATAAACCATATAAGAGATATATAATCACCATGTATCAACCAACCCTACTTAGGTATATGCCAATACATATACCTAAGTTATCAATCTCAGTTCATCTCCAAACTCTATAGCCCAAGCACAACTCATTCCACACAGGAAAGAAGTCAATCACATCATTGATAATGATTGAAATTCAAGACTCAGCTCACATAGCCATAAAACTCACAAAGAGGGGTGGAGATGATTAGATGTAGCCTCTGAATCATCTCCTCTGCCGAACCCACGGAGGATCCTAGTACATGAAGTCGTCTCTGCCGAACCCATAGAGGATCCAAGTACATTAATCATCGCTAACGAACCACAAAGTATCCATGTACAGTATTCATCGCTGTTGAACCCATGGAGGATCCAAGTACAGTAGTCATTGTCGTCGAACCCACGAAGGATCCCAGTACGGTAGTCATTGCAGCCAGCTCTAGGGTTCCCACACACAGCACACTCGATTCCGGGAGGATCCACTCCTCGAGAAAAAGGGGAAACGATACATAAACATTCTTGAAGTTCCGAGTTGATATATCCCAAAGTTCAGTCTCGTCAAAAGAAACCCAACGCGATAGACGATGCATTATTTGGATGCCCGGTCTGAGAGTTATTGGCTTTTTCGTTACAGGGGCCCGGTTGGAATTATGCTCGTTCCAATCCTGATAGTTTTTCAAAGTTGACCAAAACTCACTTAGAGTATAGAAAAAGGACCTCCTCATCATGAGGATCCCAGTGCAGCAGACGACGCGTTGATCTGACGCGTGGTCTTAAAGTTATACAAGTTTAAGTGAAACGGGCCCCGCCCATCAAGCCCAGTGGGCTGGCGGGTCGGCCCGACCCAGTTCAATGGGTCTAACCCGGCTGGGGGGTCAGCCCGACCCGATGAAGCACGGACCGGCCCGGCCCTGTGTGGCACGGTGCGGCCCGGCGGGGCGTGGCCCAGCCCAGCGGCTTGTTGTGGCTCGGCCCGGCTGGCCATGTGATGCGGGGGGCGCGACCCCCCAGTTTCTTGAACCAGTGGCGCCTAACAGCTCCTCCCCTCCTGTCCGGCTGGCCGAAGCCGGCCGGACATCCCGGCGTGAGCGGCACGCATGGGCGGGCCGTTGTTCTTCTGCCTGACACCTGCAGGTGCCACGGCTTCTTCAACCCAGCCCGCTGACGAGCCAGCCGGTTCGCCACCGATGTGGCCCGTAGAGCGCGGGCCGCGGTTCTCCATAGCGCGACGCCTTTGAGGGGCGGAGGTTCTCCAGCCCAGCCGACTTCGGCTAGCCGGTTCTTCGTCGTCCGAGCGGCCCACAGATGCGGGCCATGGTTCCTCTCTACGTGGCTGGCATACGAACACCGCTTCCTCCGGTCGCAACCCCCTCTTCTATCACCACCACCATCGAAATAAAACAAGGATCAATGGAGGTTTGTCATGCCATGTTTGTTTGGTCAGAGCCCTCCGCATTAGGTGGTATCATATGGCCGAAGATAAAACATTGTTTCAACGAAGAACAAAGAACAATTTTATTCAATTGAAATTGAAGAAAACCCCCTACCTCGTAATTGACGTCGCACGTCGTCGAGACACGAAAGATGAGCATCGTGGTAGTTGGGCGTTGTGGAAGAACGATGACATCCCATCAATGTTGGAGGAAGAGTCGTTGCTGTATGCAACACTTCTCATGAGCGGTGTCTTCTCCATTGACGAAGAGGAAGAAGAAGGTAGGAGAAGTCGTGGAGCATTCTTCGCTGAGAGAGTATGATGTTCTTCGTGGAAGAATGATGCTCTCCTCTAATTCTCCAAGGGATTTCCGACCAAAATATTTGCTAAGTCAAATATTATATTAGGCCTCTCAATTTTAATAGAATTTCCATGCAAGTCAGATTGATTCAAATGAGAGGTTCCAGTTAAATAATGAAGTTATTAATTAGATGTGGTGGCATAATCAATGGGTGGGAGGTGGAGAGGCTCCACCATAATGTGGGTAGGTGTTCAAAATTAAGGGAGAAGGAAGGTGAAATGTTTAAAATTCAAAGAGGTAATTTGGAGAGTTATAAGAATTAATAAGGGGTTTCATGGGATTTTAAGGGGAAGTTGAGGGGTTAGGCTCTCGTTTGGGCCCCACCTCACATTATCCTCTCATAAAAGGTTATGTGGGTGTGGGACCCACCTATAAATTCTCCTTGTAGGAAATAACCACAAAAAATAAATAGAATTGTATACAAAAATTTTATTTAATTCATTATAAATCCCCCCCAAAAAACTTCTCCTCCCTAGAAAACGCAACTGTGGTAAAGGTCCCCTTAAGGGAATAATGGTTCTACAAGTTCATCGGTGCCCTCATATTTCAATTCTGATCTCCGGTTCAAAATATAGAAAATCTCGCACTTACATTTACTGAACGTACCCGAACAATACTTCAGAAAATGCTTCTGGGCACACCGGGCCTCAGAATCAGGTGCTGTCATAAACCACGGACTCATAAAATTTCAAAGTATTTCAGAAAAAAATTTCCATGAAATTTCCGGGTCTTTACATTACCCCAACCTCAGGTAATTACATCCTCATAAAGCTACAACACACACTAGGGAAACAAATGGGGGTACTGAGCACGCATCTGAGCCTTCCACTCCCATGTGATCTCCTGGAGGTTCTCGTGCTTCTAGAGAATGCACGCTAGAGGAATCGACTGTCAACGTAGGAACCACTCCTATCGATCCTCGATCTCCACCAGAACCTTCGTGAATGTCGCCCTGTCATCGATGTCCAGCTCCCCATGTTCGATGATGTGTGACGGGTCATGCATGTATCCTATCAACTGAGATACGTGGAAGACGTCGTGCACCCGGTGCAACTGAGGTGGAAGGGCTAGGTGTTAAGCCACCTCGTCTACTCGGTTGAGAACCTGGAATGGCCCGATGAAGCGTGGAGATAAATTTTCGCCTCAGCCAAATCTTCATAGACCTCGTTGATGTGAGACCTCTAGAAAGACGTGGTTTCCATCCTCGAACTCCAATGGTCTTCGTATCCTCTCATAATTGGACTTCTGTCTGCTCTGTGCAGTCTTCATCCACTCTTGGATGATCTGCACCTTCTCTGTCATAGCCTGCACCATCTCTGGTCCTAAAAGTGTTGACTTCCCTAGGTCAGTCCAGCACAGAGGTGATATGAAAGGTCAGCCATACAATGTCTCTTAAGGGGCCATCCCGATGGTGGACTGATAACTGTTGTTGTACGCAAACTCCACCAATGATAGTTGATCCTCCCATTTACGACCAAAGTCAAGGACACATGCACAAAGCATGTTCTCAAGAGTCTGAATGGTCCTCTCAGTCTGGCCGTCCGTCTGAGGATGGAAGGTGGTGCTCAAACAAAGCTATGTCCCAAAAGCATCCTATAACCACTTCCAAAGCCAGGAAGTGAAACCAACATCTCGATCGTAGAATATAGTCTATGGAACAACATGAAGACTTATGATCTCATGAATTTAGAGGCGTCCCAAGGTCTCCACTGAGCCCTGCTCTCTGATCGGTAGGAAGTGGGTCGACTTGGTGAGTCGGTCTATGATCACACAGATTGAGTCATATACCCTGGATGTACGTGGAAGTACCGTCACGATATCCATGGATATCTCGTCCAACTTCCACTATAGGACCTCTAAGGGTTGTACCAAGCCTGCTGGTACCTGGTTCTCCACCTTCACTTGCATACTAGTGAAGCATCGTGAAATGAACTCTACTACTACCATCATCATACCCGGCCACCAGTGCTGTCATCTACGGTCCTGATATATCTTTTCCACTCCTGGATGTACCGATAGAGGGGAAGTGTGGAACTCCCTCAACACCTCCTCATGCAGTGAAACTGTTAATATGGTACGTCCTTTGAAGAGGATGACGTGCTCCCCACCTTTAGAAAATCCATCAGGTTCCTACCCTAAGGATATCTGAGCACATCGTGTCTCACAGTCAACGTCCCCATGATGTGCCTCTCTGACTCGCTAAAGGAGTGGAGGAGTGACTGTGATAGACTGTAGAAAGGCTGATCCATCTCTATCGACAAAGGATATCTACAACACAGCTAGCTGCTATGTTGCCTCTCCTAGAAGCTGAATGCCCAATCTCCTGATGAGAGCATCTGCTACATCGTTCCCCTTCCCAGGAGTATAGACTATCTCTAAGTCATTGTCTAGGAGGAACTCGAGCCATCACCGCTGTCTCAGGTTCAGGTCCTTCTGCAAGAAGATGTACCTGAGACTTTGGTTGTCAGAATAGACTGTAATGCGATCACCCATCAGATAGTGCCGCCACATCTTCAAGGTGAAGACCAATGCTACTAACTCCAGGTCATGGGTAGCATAGTTATAATCGTTCTATCTCAACTACTGTGAACCATACGCGATCACTGCTCGCTCCTGCATAAGGACACACCTAAGTCTGGTCCCTGATGCGTCGCAGTAAACTACATACCCTACGCCCTCCTCTGGTAGCCTCAAGATGGGTGCACTGGTCAATCTCTTCCTCAGCTCCTAAAAGCTCTGCTGACATCTATCTGACCACACAAAGGGTATCACCTTCTTCGTCAAGGCTAAAAGTGGTGCTACAACTCTAGAGAAGTCTGGCACAAACCTCCGTTAGTATCCAGCCAAACCTAGGAAACTTTGCACCTCCATCACGCTTCTGGGTGGCTCCCAAGAAAGTACTGCCTCAATCTTCACTGGATCCACTGCAACTCCAGCCTCCGAGATGATGTGTCCCTAGTAGTAAAGCTATCGAATCTAGAACTGGAACACTAAGATCTTACCATAAAGCTGGTGCTCTCGGAGTGTATCCAGTACAACCTTCAAGTGGTTGGCGTTCTCATCCTCAGTAGTCAAGTAAAAAAGTATGTCATCGATGAAGACTATGAAAAAATGATTGAGGTAAGGATGGAAGATCCTATTAATAAGACTCATGAACACCTCTGGAGTGTTGGTTATGCCGAAGGGCATAACCAAGAACTCATAGTGGCCATACCGATACCTGAAGGTCGTCTTATGTACATCCTCGTCTCGAACTCTATGCTGGTTATAGCCTGACCTGAGGTCTATCTTCGAGAACCAATGTGATCCCTTGAGCTGATAAAAGTGGTCGTCAATCCTCAGGAGTGGGTACTTGTTGTTCACGGTCACCTGATTTAGGCGACGGTAGTCGACACCCAATTGCAAGATCCCATCTGCCTTCTTGGCGAACAAAATCGGAGAAGCCCAGGGTGAAACACTGGGTCAGATGAATCCCTTTCCTTGAAAGTCCTCCAGCTGTACCCACAGCTCACGAAGCTCGACGAGAGCCATCCGATATGTTGGAGTAGATTTTGGTGTTGTCCCGGGGTACATGTCAATGTAGGAGTCTACCTCTCTACGAGGAGGTAGTCCTGGAATGTCGTCAGGAAAAACGTCCGCATACTGATCCACCACAATAGGAAAACTCGGACTCCGCACATCAACTGCTCCGAGGATAGGACTAGCCAACTGATGTGTGATTGGCTATCCTCTCTTCTGTGTAAGTCCATCCTGCGCTGCAAAGGCTCCCTTCTCACCGGTGAAGGTTAACCTGGTCCCATCCATGCAGATACACCACAATTTGATCCTAATACAGTCGATATGAGCATGAACTGTAGATAACCAATCCATACCCAAGATGACATCGTAAGGACTCGATGCTGCTACAAGAAGATCCCAGCTGAAGCTCTTGCCTCATAGAGTAAGCTCACACTGCAGGCATCAGTGCGTAATCATCGAGTCTACTCCCGTAGGAGTCTCTAGCCATAAGGATCGAGCCAATGGTTATATCGGAATCTATGAGCTCCGAACAATGGCAGAGGAAATAAAATAACGACTCGCACCTGTGTCTATAAGTACTGAAACAAGGGTGGAGTAGACACAAGTAGTACCTCGAATGATCTCAGGTGTGCCGTGGTCGTAGGCCCCAAATGCATGGAGATGAGCCGACCTCTGTTCACCAGCTCCCTGTGGTCGGGGTAGACCTACTGGTGGTGGTTGTGGTAGAGCCTCAAAACATCGTCCACCACCTGCTGCTCGTCCATCTCCTCTTCCTCGTCCACCTGCTCCCGACAGACCACCATGGTCGAACTTCTGCCTCTTTCTGGGAGGTCCCTCTACTATATGCTACTCGTCTGCATGGTGGGTCATGCAGTCTCGAGCCATGTGACCCTGACCGCCGCATGCATAGCACTCCCTGCCCCTCGTACGGCCGACTCTGTTTTGTGTGCACCGCACATCCGAACCAATATCCTAAGGTCGCCCACCTGATGGCCTGGTCCGCTTGGACCTCTGCGTAAACTGTCCACTACCGGCTGAAGAAGACTCTTCTATGTGTCATCCTACGGTGGGTCTCACCACTGGTGACTGCTCAGTGAGAAAGCTCTCCACTAGAAGGGCCCTCTCCAGCACCCCCTCCTACATCGGGATGCTGAGGGGAATGATTGAAGCTCTAATATCGTGCCTCAGTCCCTGCTCGAATGTCCGAGCCCTGAAGAACGAGTCTCGCACCATATCCGTGGAGTAGCACGAGAGGTCAGTGAACCTCGTAGAGTACTGAGCTACTATCATGTTTCCATACTGCAGATGAAGTAACTCCTGAATCCGCACCACACAGAGGGTGGATGGAAAAAACTTTGAGTGGAAGAGACTCTCGAAGTCTGTCCAGATTAAAGATGCCCCGTCATGCACTTGGAGTATCAGACTCCACCATCTACCTGCTGCCGCATGCAGGAGACTCACGAAAAAGATCACCATAAGGTCAGATGGTGTCCCTACCAATCTGAAAACTTTGACGACAGCCTCCAGCCAATCCTCAGCTGCCTGAGGGTCCGTCTCTCCACGGAACCTGGGTAACCTATGTCGCTAGAACTCGTGCAACACACCCAAGAATCGTGCAATGTCTATTGCTGGGGATGGTGGTATCGGTGGCCTTGTGGGTAAAGGTACCACCAGTGCCTCCGCTGTGATGGGGCCCTGTACAGAGGCCTCATCGCTCGGTGGGCTGAAATATCGCACGTGACTCCGAACCCTTGCTGGCTACCTTCGTGGGGCCATCCTGAAAATATAATGGTGCACCATGGTCAAATATTATACCTGGTGAGCTGACACAAAGTAATCACAATGATATCTTTTTGAAACACACACACAATTAGCATTTTCGTGTACTGAGTCGGAAATCATAAGTCAGAGTCCTAGTGTATGGATGCATCGGCCACCACACCAACACTGGTTTCCCTGAACTGATAACCACACAAAAAACACTTAACCCTATTGCCATTAAAGATTCAGAGTAAAAGTTCTAAAGTAGAACTGACCACCTATGATACCAATTTGTCACGACCCGTCCTCGGGGCCCGTGTCGTGACTACCCCAAGCCCGCCTTCCATAGGCCAGGGGCTGGCAACTAGCATCAAAGGTGTAAATCCTGATAAAAAGGGAAGGCATTGCCTTTATAATAAAAAAACACAATAGAGTACACAACAGAAGTAAGCACTAATTAATACTGAAATACACAAGTAAGTGCTGAAAAGAAAGGGGCCGGAAATACAGGCCCAACAGTAAGTACTTTACAACTGGAAATCTTGTACAATAGTAGTAAAGTAAAGAAGTAACCAATGAGTCATCCTCCAGGTATCCCACCTGAAGGGTGGGTACAAATGGTCTCCTCGGAACCTTGGGTCCATCTGTATGCTCCGTGTACGTCTCGCCAAGAGGTCCACCTCCAGGTACCATCCAGCTCTTCAAGTCTCCACCTCGATCAGTGTTATCCGTCGTCTGCATCCAACACAATGTAGTGTGGGAAAAGTCCATGCAGGGGTCAGTATAAGAAACTCAGTAGGGACACCGATACCCCTGAAGGTCTTTCATAATCCACAAAGGATAAACCACAGAAGATAGATTCAATCACAAATTATCAACCAACTCTACTTAGGTATATGCCCATACATATACCTAAGTTATCAATCTCAGTTCGGCTCCAAACTCTCGAGCCCAAGCACAACTCATTCCACACAAGAAAGAAGTCAATCACTTCGATGATATTGATTGAAAGTCAAGACTCAGCTCACACAGGTGTACAACTCACGAAGAGGGTTGGAGATGATTAGATGTAGCCTTTGAATCATATCCTCTGCCGATCCCACCTAGAATCCTAGTACAGAAGTCATCACTGCCAAACCCACAAAGGATCCAAGTATAGTAATCATCACTGCTGAACCCACGGAGGATCCAAGTATAGTAGTCCTCACTGCTGAGCCCATAGAGGATCCAAGTACAGTAGTCATCATCGTCGATCCCATGGAGGATACCAGTACGGTAGTAGTCGCAGCCAACTCTAGGGTTCCCACACACAGTACACTCGATTTCGTGAGGGTCCTCTCCTTGAGAAAAAGGGGAAACGATACATCAAATATCATGAAGTCCTGAGTTGATGTATCCTGAAGTTACGTCTTTTCAAAATAAACCCAACACGACAGACAACGCGTTATTCAGAGGCCTGGTCTGAGAGTTATTGGATTTTTCAGTCCAAGGGCCCGGTTGGAATTACGCTCGTTCTAATACCAGTCATTTTTCAAAGTTGACCAAAAATAACTTATAGTTTTGAAAATGGACCTCCTTTTCATGAGGACCCCAGTGCCGCAGACGGCGTGTCAGTCGGACACACGGTCGTAAAGTTATTCACATTTAAGTGAAATGGGCCCGACCCGTCAAGACCAGTGGGCTGGCGGGTTGCCCGACCCGGTGGTGCGCGGCCCGGCCCACCGCTGGCCGAGCGATGCGGGGGGGGGGGGGGGGGGGGGGGGTGGTTCCCGAACCAGTGGTTCCATGGGGCGCCGCCCCTCCTGTCCGGCCGACCGAAGCAGTTCAGACTTCCCAGCACGAGAGGCCCATACGGGCGAGGCGCTGTCCTCCCACGCGTCAGCTGCGGGTGCCGCGACCTCTTCAACCCAGCCGGCTGACGAGCCGACCGGTTCACCGCCGAAGCGGCCTACAGAGCACGGGCCATGGTTCTCTACAGCGCGACGCCTTAAAGGTGCCGTGGTCTTCCAGCCTGATAGGCTTTGGATGACCAGTTCTTCTTCGATCTAGTGACCCGTGGATGCGGGCCGTGGTTCCTCTCCACACGGCCGGCATACGGCCGCCGCTTCCTCCGGTCGCTGCCCCCTCTTCCATCACCGCCTCCATAAAAAAAACAAGAATCAAAAGAGGGTCGTCGGGACATGTTCGTTCGGCCCACACCCTCCGCGTTAGGTGGTATCATATGGTCGAAGATAAAACATTGTTTCAATGAAGAACGAAGAACAATTTTGTTCAATTAAAATTGAAGCTAACCCCTACCTCGTAATTGACGTCGCACGTCGTTGATCCACGGAAGACGAGCATCGCGGTAGTCGGGTGTCACGGAATAACGGTGTCATCCTTTCAAAGTTGGAGGAAGAGTCGTTGTAGTAGGCATCGCTTCTCGCAAGCATTGTCTTCTCCCTTGAAGCGGAAGAAAGAAAAAGGTAGGAGAAGTCTTGGAGCGTTCTTCGTCGGGAAAGTATGACATTCTTCGTGGAAGAATGAATCTCTCCTCTAGTTCTCCAAAGGTTCCCCGACAAAAATATTTTCTAAGGAAAATATTATATTAGGCCTCTCAATTTTAATAGAATTCCCATGAAATTCAAATTGATTCAAATGAGAGGTGCCAATTAACTAATGTAGTTATTAATTGGATGTGGTGGCATAATCAATGGGTGGGAGGTGGAGAGGCTCCACCATAATGAGGGTAAGTGTTAAAAATTAAGGGATAAGGAAGGTAAAAAGTTTAAAATTCAATGGGAGAATGTGGAGAGTTATAATAATTAATAAGGGGTTTCATGGGAGTTTAAGAGGGAAGTTATGGGGTTAGGCTCTTGTGTGGGCCCCACCTCACAGTATCCTCTCATGGGAGGTTATGTGGGTGTGGGAACCACCTCTAACTTCCCCTTGTATGAAATAACCACAAAAAATAAATAAAATTGTGTACAACATTTTTTTTTAATTCATTATAAATCCCAAAAAACTACTCCTCCCAAGGAAACAAAACTGCAGTAAAGGACCCTTTAAATGAATATCGGTGCTTTGAGTTCATCGGTGCCCTCAGATTTAAATTCTGAGCACTGGTTCAAAAGATAGAAAAACTTGGAAGTACGTTTACTGAACGTAACAGAACAAAACATCAGAAAATGATTTCGGGTACACCGGGCCTCAGAATCAAGTGCCGTCAGAAACCATAGACTCGTAAAATACCAAAGTATTTATGAAAAAAATTTCCTTGAAATTCATAGGTCTTTACACCCTCCTAAACCCATTGTTGTTAGTGGATGATTATGCTCTGCTTGACTTGTAATTTATATAGGATGATTACTCTCTCCTAGATCGGTGGATTTTATAGGATTACTACACTGTCCTATATTTGTCATATGATGAGGATGTCAAAACATTTTTTTTGTGGTAAGGTTAATGAGACCCTTCATTGACAAGACAGTTCAGAATTACTTCTCACACCAATGTTTGAAATTTACATTTTGAAATGGATGGGTATGCATGATGTCTCTCCATTTATCTCTCCAAAAGATAACCTAAGGGCCATACCCTATGTGTTTATTTGAGACATAATGTTGTGACCACATATGGAATTGGAAATAGGGTTCAGAAAATGAATTGAATTTAAATGGAATTATAAACATGGATTATAGATATTTTCCTTTTATAGGATTTTTAGACGCACATCCCTAGAATTATTCATTAGTGTGATTGGAGATGAGAACGGGTGAAACCATCGAAAGGAAGAGTATCCACCAATGTTGACATATCATACTCAGAGATATTTTATTGAATTTCACAAAGTAGGTATATTTCGATTGGGATTACTAGCCCATTAATAGACTCAAAGATATATGGCTTGAGTGACCTGCTGTCTAGATCATTCCCTCTCATTGTATGTCCATGATATTAGGATTATGGACCTAGGGATAGACAACCAATTCGTTTTATATTATTTCCTCATTGACACATGGATATTAATATATATATATATATACATATGTATAGGTTTAGGACTATTAAATTTTATGTATCAGATATAAACTTCCATGGTGGAATATGACCATTTTTATGGGATTATAGAACTAGGTTTTAACAATATTTTTATGTTTATAGGCTTTACATACCTTTTTAGTTCATTCTCGACTAGGTTGAGCATGTTTCTTTTGCATATGCTTATTGTAGCGAAATTATAGGTTCCTCATTGGGGTGACCTAGTAGGGTTATTAATCAACCATCCACACGCACCTCAGTGTATGTGTAGAACATATGTTTGATTCCCCATTTGAGAACAGTTGCATGATGTATTGTATTGAGGTCAATTGTTTCATGATAGTGAAGAAATATCAGTGTGGTTCCTGATTGGGCTTGTGCAGTTTAGTAGTGTCTAGAGACCATGTACATGGTATGGATCAGAGATAATAAGAAAGCCATGTAATTTGATTTCTTTTTCTATTGTATTCATATATTTGTATGGTCAACATTTTGGATGAACATTTGGTATGTATGAAATAGATTATTGTCCTTTTACATCATCTCATATAACATTATAGCATGTACTATTTTAGTTTATTTTTTTCTTCTGAACACTATTTACATTGTGATGTGTATGATATATAGTTTTTTTGGTTGTATGTTAAATTGGATATGAGTTAATAGTATCCCCACTACCTCACACTACTCCCTCTCTACTTTTTGGTAGTATCTGTTATACGAGGAGGCAATCCAGATTCCTCATAACCAACTAGCTCGGAGCACCATTTTTAGTTCAATACAGGCCTAAATGTTACAAATTGTTATCATAGATGTTCCTTTATTTGGATTTAATGTTTTTTGATATGGTAGATAAAAGTATATGGAATGTTCCATGAACAATGATGGATATTCTATTGGCGCATCTAGAACACTTTTTCTAGGAATAATTATTTGTTACCTAGGGTGTGGGATTATCATTATGATTTGCAATGTTACAATTGTATTTGATTTTCTCTATGAGAAGCAAACATGTTGTGTGGATGTTATGATTTATTATGGATATTTTCCTCTTTTCCATTGTCAAGGATCCATGGATATATTATGAATATTTTCCAACAATGGCAAGAGGCATATCATGCATCATAATTGGAACTTTGGATTCACATCATATAGGAATGCTAGTGTGTGATTTTTCCAAACAAATCAGTCTTATTCATTTGGTCTTGAAAACACACACACACAAACATATATATATATATATATATATATATTTCATTAATATGGTAGGTTTTTTTGGATATAAAATAAGGAATATACATTGGAGAGTATGACTGAGTCCTCATGAATGGAAGGTGATGTGACCATTTTTGGTCGATTTAGAATGTGATGTACTTGTATTGCACTCCTAGTTGGGAATTGTATCTCCATTTGTGGTTATATAGATGGATCAATGATTATGATGAGGAATTATAATATGAATCCTTACATACTAGACCTCAAGGGGTATTACCATATAAATATGTCATATAAGTGTCTATTCATTCTCTTTAACGACATTTTATTATGACCTTCAGGGAGAAGATACATTTTTGGATGCTCTTCCAGGATCTATCCCTTGTACGTCATGAATTTATTTTTTATCCACATAGGACACTATGATATTTATCTTATATATGGATGTTTTATCATTTGTCCTGGGTGGATAGAACTTGTGAACTAGTTATATGACTATTATGTTGGGATAGGTGCGAGATGTAGAGGGCTTTAATTTTGACTTAAAACCATGTAGTTCTATGTTTTTTGTTCTAGTGTATCTTAAAAGGGAATTTTTCCTATTTTTTTATATTCCTTTTCAGATAGTTAACATATTTATGCACATTATTTGAGATTGAGTCATTATAGGTGCTCAAAATTTTGTGTTATTGGCATGTTGAGGCATTTACCTTTTGACGAAGTACAATATTTTCTTCGGTGTCAAGACTAGATTTGATGGCCAAGAATATTTGGGTGCTTATCCCAGTCTACTAGTGATTATATTGTTTATAGTGTATTTTATGTTAAGGTAGATTCATTTCCTGGGATGAAGGTGAGTGATGGGTGTTTGTGGGAAAAATCATGGCTTCAGCGAGGTGGAAAATTATGCAGAGGAGTTAGGAATATGCTTCCGACTAGTTAAAATTATATATAGAATCATCAACATATCCATCTAATGGATTACTCACTAATTTATGTTTCATGTGATAAGGTACACACTAGTTACACATGGTACTACTCATATGAAAATCATTGATTGGATGGGTGTGAGATGAGAACTGATGTATTGAAGACTTTCCATGGGAGGGTTGCATGGGAGTTTTGGTTATGGGTTGAATGTATTTCCATAGTATAGGTGACATATATAATGAACTGGGTACCTATGTATGGTCAACTCATTGCTGGACCTGAACACGATTTGTTAGAATATATGGTTTCAGGTTTTGGATAATGGTGAGTTAGCCAATTTTGTTATGAGAATGTCTTGGATGTGCTGCACATCCCTTATTTAGGATCATAATATACTACTGGTAAGAGACAATAATGTTTTATCATGAATCCATCTTGAGTACATTGAGAGAGTTTCTACCCTACATTAATCTCCTTTTGATTTCAAATTTATTCCTTGGATGGATGAGGAAACCAATTGAGGTTTTTGTTAGGGAGCAGTATAAGGTAAGACATATGGTGGGGAGTGCATCATTTTCCATTTGAGGGTTGTGATTATTGTTCTTTTTTAAATTTTGGCCATTCCATGTGCTTTTGATCTTGAATAACGGATTTGATATGATGTTAAAGGTATTCCTATGGTGGGTTATACCCGATCTATCTTATTTATGTGTCTTTCATGTAAGATTGATTTGTTGAGGCTATCAAGTTAGTCATTGGATATTTCAAAGACATTGGTTTCTGAAGTTTTTATAGTTTAAATAATAACTACTTTTTTACCATTAGGATTCTTAGGGGAAAGAAGGTTTATGGTGGTGTGGTTGTAACGACCCTTGATAATCAAGGCTACAATTTGGGGTAGAGATTTAATTTTTTTTCTAATAGATTCATATAAGGGGTAAAATTGTAGTTTTTACAAAAAATATGATATTGAACATCTTTTCTAACAACTACAATGGTTCTAAAATATGGTGTTTATCCTATAAAATGGGTTTTGTAGACTTTAGATCCATTATAATTTTAGTAGAATAATTAATATTTAATATTTAAAAAATCAATATTATGTAATTCGTGTAGGTATGTTCAGAGGAATAATTTTAATGGAGAGTCAGATTGATATTGCATCTCTTTTGTTGAGTTTGGAATCAGTTTTTTTCAAGGTAGGGAATTTACATTATTTGGACACTAGGTTCCGTAGGGGTGCCCTTTTATTTTAATTTTCATTCATTTCTTTTTGTATTTTTCGTTTCTCCATTTCCATATATCTTCTCATTTATGTAGATGGGGTACCCTCCATACCATAATCAATAGAGAGAATGATATATATAGAGTGAGAGATTAAAATATACTGAAAGAACGATATCATATAGGACTGTAATATAAGCCATATTGACTTGTAGGAATTGTGGACCATCAAAATGGGAAACTATTTGGTAGGTTCAGTCCAAATTATTCCTTTTTTAAATTTTACCATTGATCCCCTTATATTTATCACCATATTGTGTTAAATCTATTATATTCATGGTTATGTACCCTTATGGTCCAATCTATTTTTTTGGGTTGAAATGAGGGTTTTGAGGAAATATAAGTATCTTTTGTCTATGATAATTCGTCCATGTGGCGTGTAGTT
Source organism: Viscum album (assembly GCA_963277665.1). Taxonomy (NCBI): domain Eukaryota; kingdom Viridiplantae; phylum Streptophyta; class Magnoliopsida; order Santalales; family Viscaceae; genus Viscum; species Viscum album. The sequence goes on along the minus strand of OY728156.1, from coordinate 1,128,846,553 downwards.
AAGGGAACATGTGTTGTGTGTTCATACATTTAGGGGAAGATAATGTTTTTTAAATTTAATCAATGTAATAATATGCACATTCCATGTACTAGGACTCGTTCTAGGGCCTGATTACCCAACCAGGCTACCCATGTAGGGGTATACAGACATGGAGAGTACACAATCAACCACCACATGGGTCCCCACCTTGTAGATGTACACAACATAGAAAGTACATGTCTATTCCATTTTAGGGACATAGGTTGGTAGATCATGTAGGGTATATGTCGTGTGCCCACATTATAGGAAATGTTCTTGTGAGTTTACAAGCCCAGTCCAGCATAAGTACATGACCATGTAGGGATTTCGATGTACTCATTGCGTACTCAAGGGGGGAACTTGTTTGTATCCCCTTGTTACCATTTTCTGGTATTTTCGTATCTTTTTTCCCACGATTCATAGTTGTACCAATGAGTATTATATTATTATTATCGTATATCAATGATCATGATGGAAAGACCTGTAGAGTATTTTCATGAATTCTAGTTTGTACTTTAGTATTTTCCTAATAGATATGTCCATCCTCTAGTAAATTAATTCACCTGTCTCCGAAGAGAGACATAAAGTGAGAATGAATGATTGAGTGTTTGGAAATACCTAGTTTGAGACCATTATTTGAGATGGGAAATGATATTTCTCTCTTTTCTAATACCTTCATATATTTCCATTGATGATATATATCATGCAAGATGTTCCATTATATCCTAGGAGGCTCTGAGGATTAATGTTATGGGAATCCTTTATAGGTATTCTCTTCATATGTTTCATTCTATAGGATCCCATGTAAAATTACATTATATTACTATTGTTATGAAGTTCTCCCTATGGGAATCCTCAACTTAGGGGTTTTACAATGGAATCCCTTGTGTGATCCCTTTACCAATGTCATCATATAGGGGATCCCATGTAGGATACCTATTTAGTGTGACTCAATTTTCAAGGGTCCACTGTAGGATTACATTTACTATATACCATTCCACAGATCCCATGTAGGATAAATCTCAATGTTTGACTTGAGTTACCTAGTGGGTGCCCCAATGTTTGACCTACCAAGAGCTATTACGTCTGGTATGGATATAGATTGTTCTAGGCCTCACCATAGAACTTGTTCTAAACTTATAATACCCTGGGGTTGTGGATGTATTGTTGTGTATAAGAATCCATCAAAACTCATTATTTTGTTTACGATTTAACATGTTGATTACTGATGAAATGATGATTATCATAGGTACTTCTTGTTTGTTGGTCGGTGGGCCTCACGTGAGGTATCTTCCTTCCAAATTTAGATATGGAAACATTCTTTCTCAGATACAGATTCATATCCATTTTAGTTCAGATATTTTATTGTAAACCTTGAGGTAAAAACTGGGATTTGGAAATTGAGCATATATATATTTTAATATTCCCATATTGGGATTCCCATAAGTGATTTTTGGAATTTGGTTGTTGAGCCTAATATTTTGATATACAGAAATGTATTCCCTAGAAATGAAATTCATGGATGATTACACTCTCTTGAGTGATGAAAATGATAATTATATCATAGGCTCATGGGTTATGTGATAACGATTTCACTCGACTCGACCCACGGTTGTCATATTATGATTACACTACCCTCAACATGTGTTATACAAAGGATGGTAAAACAATAATCTATAGGTGTCTTATGAAGGATGACTTTGCTCTCCTAAATTTATCTTTTGATGAGGGTATCCAGACATTCTCTCTATGAACAGGATTATGATCCTCTTAATTGTTTTGGGAGGTTGATCATTTTGTCTCACACCTATGTTAGAATATAAATTTTTGATCTTTAGGGGTGAGAAGGATAACTCAATGATGAAATATACTATATATCACAAAAGGTTAAGACCCTTCAGGATCATCCGATTATAAATTATATGAGCACCTATATAACAATACCTAATATTTGGAAAATGGACTGGATTTTCATGGAATAACCAGTATGGATTCTAGCTCATGGATTATGATTACAGACTAGAGGGTTGAGTTTGGTTTCACCATTGTTGTATTTACTTATCCTTTTAGATGAATCTTGGATAGCTAGAGCATGTTTATTTTTCGTACATGAATATTTATAGGTCCCTCATCAAGGTTTACTTCTCAGATTATTTATCACCCACATACATTCACATCGGTGTACCTGTTGACCTTATCTATGGTTTTTAGGTTCAACATAGTTTCATGGTGGATAGAGTTGAGGATCAGTGTTGCATGACAATGTAATGCTACTTGTGGGGTTCCATATTAGGCTAGTATATTTCAATAGCTTTGAGATAAAATTTATGTTGACTAGATTAGAGTTAGTAGGAGATCCATGTAATTTTATTTTAGTTTTTCCTATATTCCTATATATTTTTGATCGTCCCAATGGATGAAAAGTTTTGTATATATGTCCTAGTTGGTCATGATTTTAAATCATTTTAGTTATTAATAAAATATTTTATATTTTAGTTCATTTATTACTTCCACATTCTATTTACATTCTATCATGTACGATACATAATTATTTATGATCATTGCATCTTCTAGTATGAGGTCATAATAACCCCACCATCACTCTCTAGCCCCCTCATTCTCCTTAGAGACCTCTGGTGTACGTGGAGGCGATCTTGAGGACTCATAATAAACCATCTAATGGAACTATTTTTAGTTTATCCTAGTTAAGATGATAGATATAGAACCTTCACTCGAATAGGTGCCCAATCTTGAATAAAATTCATGTAACGATCCACAATACAAATAATATTCTCCTAAAAAGACACATATTCCTATACCTCAGCCTCGTAAGAGTAAAAATTCATGATATTGGTATAACTGATATTGTTGATGTTCATATACATAGAATACGCCACACATATATTGGTACCACTAATGTAACTGCAACCGATAGGCTACTAGCTCGACTCTCACCATAATCTAAAATGGTCTGACATATTACAAATTAATTTTATCCTATCTTATTATCCTTCGGTGTATCAGCCTCGATGAGAGACATAAAATGAAATGATCCCCTATGACAACCCTGCTTTTATTACAACTTAAACATGATTTATTACATAAAAATTCAGTTGATACAACAAGAAGATCGAGAGGTTTAGTGTAATTGGGGCTTAAGATCATTACGTAAAAACTTAAAACATGAAATACAACATCTTTATTGAAAACTTCCTTTACATGACCACTACATTCGCTCGTACTTAGCATTGCATGGGATAACCTGAGGACATGCATAAGAAAAGGGTGAGCTATAAAGCCTAGTAAGGGAATACACATGGAATAACATGAGGAGTACAATAAATGTTACACAATAGGCATATCAATAGATCACAAGAGAAACATGAACATAAAGGTATGATAAATCATGATAATCATAACATGGGAATGTGGCAACAACACTTAACATGGAATTAGCATGAGCCAAGGCTCATTGCACATAGAGCATGAGTAAATCTTCATTGCACATGAAGCACGAGTAAAACCTCTTTGCACTTGAATTAGCATGAGTCAAAACTCATTTCACATGAAATATCATGATACAATACTTTACCCAATGCATTGGAGCACTATAAGGGCACACCCTTCTTAAACATTTCATTTCATGCATAAGTGTGCCACATGCATCATAAAACATGGATTCATAAAACATAATCATTTATTCCACGATAAAGGAATGTAGAATTAATACATGAAAATTTGTAATAAATAAGTAAAATTGCATAAAGGTGAATACCCTTGATAGAGAAATGGTCATGATATCCACTACACAATGGCATTGGCTTAAAAAATCGGTGCGATTTCGGCAGCATAACGACATGACCTAAAAATTCATAAAAAAGGTTGATGAGAGAGAAATGGGTTCCTCATCATATTTACATGTAATGTAAACTAAGGAGGTCATATATATACATGTACCAACAATTTTAATGGAATTTAGATTCATGATACAAAATTATTGCTTGAATGTAAAAGAAGAGAGAGAAGTTCCTTTCAGAATTTCAGCATAGTAACGGGTGTACATGGGGAGGCATTTAATGAGAGAGAAAGGGGTATACCATCATTCAAAAAATCAGAGGGAAGTATGGGGGAGGTCAGAAACTATACCCCAAAATTCATAATTGAAATTAAAAGGGCAATACAACTTAAAGAAAATTGAAAAAAATGAGAAAGGAAGAAAAACCCTTACTTGGAAGTGTGCTTCCAAAGGCTAGAGAGAGGCTTGTGAGAGGCTTCATGGGAGCTTGGGGAACCTTGGAAGGATTATAGAGAGAGTAAGGAAGAGTTTTGATGAACTCCAAAGGCTTTGAGTGAGGAGGAAGTGGGAGCTTGGGTGGGTTTATATAGGAAAGGTGAGAGAATTCTTTATTATTTAGGTTTGGGACCCCTTATATTAACTTAATCCAAACCACAAACCATCCCATGGTTTTTGCACATGGTTTTTTGGAAAAGAGAATAGGAAAACAATATTTTATATGTCAAAAGTCCTAAATTCTTAAAATATTAGGGTTTATTATGTGGAGGTGAGTCACACTCCTATGGAAATTAATTTAAAAAGACAAGGTGTTTAATAAGTCTTGATGGGTCCATTAATGCTTTTAAAAGTAAGTAAAACAAACCCAAAATCACATTATTTTAATGGTAAAACATATATTGGCCGAAAATAAAGATTATAGTATTTTATTACATCACTATTGGGTCATTATGATGCCATAAAACACATTACATATTTTAACGATATTTAATTTTTACCCAAAAATTTGACTGTCTCAGAAAATTATGAAAAATTCACCATTGGATAATTTCGACGTCCTGATTACAGAAATAACATTTATTTTATCTAAATAATTTTCTAAATATTCTAATTTTTACTTTTAAAAATAAAAATCGATATTTATCGAAAATTCACGGGTTTTGACAAAAATGGCTTTCAAACCTTAATAAAAATTATAATTGCATTCATAAAATTATAAGATAATTTATATTTAATAAAAATTAATTTAATAATAATAGTAATATTTTATTAAAATATTATTTAACTCAAAAATCCCTTAATTTTAAAAAATATATTTTCTTAATTAAATAATAACTAAAAATACTATTTGTACTTTAAAAACTCTTTACAATGTATCAATAATGACTAGAAATTATATTCATTATCATTTAAAAAAATAATTTACATGAACATAGTACTATTTATTTGTTACATGATCCCTTAAAACCGCCACATAAGACCTAAGGGTAAGGTGTGCGATGGTGACAGACTCTTGTGGTGGCTCGGATAACATCGCTCAAGTGGTAATTTCTATCAACTTCCACTTCTCCTATATACGGTCCCGTTCGAGCTCGACATGATGAAGCTCAGCTTGGGCTTGGTAATGAGCGAAGCCCAAGGATGCCACCTCTTTTCCAAGCTCCAACAAATTGGCTTCGTATGGGGCTATTCTACTGGATGAGGCCATCGCTTCCTTTGTCTGAGTAAATTGGATTTGTTAAAGTCTTATATTTATACTAATCATGTGATCACTGTTCAATGACTATATTAGCAACGGTCAAAATTCTTATCATAAAACCAAATAAGTTTACATTTTATATAAACATAAAGAGACATTTAATGATATCAAGATGGGTTTCCATTAATGAAACTTTGGGTCATTACAATATTCCCCCCTTAAGAAATTTCGCCCTCGAAATTTTCCTTTTCCCACAATAAAACATATGTGGGTAACACAGCTTCATCTTTTCCTCCAATTCCCAAGTCGCTTCTTCAAACTTGTGGTTTCTCCACAACACCTTGATGAGGGGCATTGCATTATTTCTTATAACTTTTTCTCTACGATCTAAGATCTTCACTGGTTGCTCCTCATAAGAATGATCATCTTCCAATTGTACGACCTCAGAAGAGAGTACATGTGAAGGGTCAGGTATGTACTTCCTTAAGAGGGATACATGAAAGACATCATGTACTTTGGACATGGAAGGTGGAAGTGCTAGTCGATAGGCCACAACCCCGACACGATCAAGAATCTCGAAGGGGCCGATGTACCTTGGACTTAACTTCCCTTTCTTTCCAAACCTCATGAACTTATTCTGTGGAGATATGTGTAGAAAAACCATGTCTCCAACTTTAAACTCAAGGTCTCGTTGACGGTTATCTGCATAACTCTTCTGTCGAATCTGGGCTGCCTTGATATTCTGCTGAATGGTTTTCACCTTCTCCACCATTTCTTGGACCATTTCTGGTCCAAGTAGCTTACGTTCACTGACCTCATCCCAACATGCTGGTGTTCTGCACCTTTTCCCATACAAGTCTTCATATGGTGCCATTTGGATGCTCGAGTGGAAACTATTGTTATAAGAGAACTCAACCAGAGGAAGATGTTGATCCCATCCTCCTTTAAAGTACATTGAGCATGCTCTCAACATGTCCTCAAGTGTTTGGATAGTCCACTCGGATTGGCCATTAGTTTGAGGATGATAGGCCATACTGAAGTTCAGTTCAGTATTCAGATCATGTTGAAGACTCTTCCAAAACTTAGAGGTGAATCTTGAATCTCGGTCAGACACAATAGATAGTGGTACTCCATGCAACCTTACCACTTCCCTGATATATATCTGTGCCAGTTGATCCAATGAGAAATCCTACCAAATAGCAATGAAGTGTGCTGTCTTTGTAATATGATCCACAACAACCCAGATTGCATTGTTGCCTTTGGATGTCCTTGGAAGTCCGGTGACAAAGTTAATGGTGATGTTCTCCCATTTCCATTCTGGTATGGGCAATGGTTGCATCATCCCCTTCGACTTCTGCCTCTCTGCCTTCACTTGCTGACACACCAGGCAATTTGATGTATATTCAATGATCTCCTTCTTCATATTATCCCACCAAAAGTTTTCTCGGAGATCTCGATATATCTTTGTGCTCCCTCAGTGAATAGAAAAATTCGAACTATGTGCGTCATCCAAAAGTTCCTTCCTCAGCTCCAGACTTGATGGAACACATAGTATTTTCCCAAATCGCACAATTCTTTCTTCATTAACATTAAACTCCGAGGATTTCCCTTTTTCGATAGCTTCCACCTTTTCTTGAATTACCACATCATCCTTTTGAGAATCCATTATCCTTTCCAAAAGAGACGGTTGAGAAATCATTTGTGAAAGGATTGATGATTTTCCCTTCTTTATGATTCCCATGTCCATCTTCATCAAGTCTTATAAGATTGGATCTTTCTCAATTCTCATCATTCATAGAATCGATGGGTCCTTTCTACTTAGTGCATTTGCCACCTTTTTCGATTTCCTTGGGTGGTAATGTATTGAACAGTCATAATCCTTGATGAGCTCTATCCATCTTCTCTAACGCATATTAAGCTCTTTCTGTGTGAATATATATTTAAGACTCTTGTGGTCAGTATATATCTCACATTTCTCTCCATAGAGATAATGCCACCATATTTTTAAGGAAAAGATCACAACCTCCAACTCTAGATCATGTGTTGGATAGTTTTTCTCATGGATTTTCAACTTCCTTGAGGCATAGGATATCACTTTATCATTCTGCATTAGCACACAACATAAGCCCTTCTTTGAAGCATCACTGAATACCACAAAAAGTTCCCCACTTGTGGTTAAAGTGAGCACGGGTGCATTGATAAGCCTCCTTTTCAACTCCTTGAAGATTTCTTCATATTCATCACTCCAAGCAAACTTTACTCCCTTTAGAGTTATCTTGGTAAGAGGGTTGGACAATAGTGAGAAATTTCTCACAAATTGTTGATAATATCCAGCTAACCCCAAGAAGCTATGGATATCTGTTACCAATGTTGGCCTCAGACATCCCTCAATTGAATCTGTTTTAGAGGGGTCCACAGATATCCCATTGCTTGTGATGATATGGACTAAGAATGAGACCTCCTTCAACCAGAACTCACACTTTCTGTACTTTTTACAGAGCTTCTCCTTGCACAAGGTCTCTAGTACAATTCTTAAATGCGCCTCATGATCCTCCTTAGTTTTGGAGTATATTAGAATATCATCTATAAAGACTACCAAAAATTGGTTGAGGTAATCTCTAAAGACTCTATTAATTAAGTCCATGAAGATTTATGGAGCATTAGTGAGTCCGAAAGGCATTACTATGAATTCATAGTGCCCGTATCTTGTGCGAAAAGCAGTCTTGGGGATATCTTCCTTCTTCACCCTTACTTGATAATATCCTGACCGCAAGTCCACCTTGGAGAAGTATTGTGCTCCACGCAGCTGATTGAACAAGTCATCAATTCGTGGGAGAGGATACTTGTTCTTTATCGTGATTTTTTTAAGTTCACGATAATCGATGAAAATCCACATTGACCCATCCTTCTTCTTGACGAAGTGGACTGGTGCACCCCATGGTGAAACACTTGGGTGTATAAACCATTTATCTAGATTCTCCTATAGTTGTTTCTTCAGCTCTTCAAGCTCTAAAACATCCATTCTATATGGAGTCTTTGATATTGGTAAAGCCCCGACTATAAGTTCAATTGAGAATTCAACATCTCTTCTAGGAGGAAGACCAGGAAGTTCCTCGGGAAACACTTCTGTGAATTCCCTCACAATAGGCATTTCTTCAAGGTTGATTTCTTCCTTGGACTCAATCATCTGAGCCAGATACACATGATCATAGGATAGTAATATCCATTCCTGAGATGATGGAGCTAAAGGAGATTCATCTTCCTCCTTACACTTGTAAAGAATTGGGGGTTGATTCTCCATATAGAGTGTGATTTCCCTCTCCTGAAAATTTATGTTAGTTCTATATAAGGAAATCCAATCCATGTCAAGAATCGAATCGAATTCCACCAGAGGGAGTATGAAGAGGTTCGCCGGGAAATTCAATCGATAGATTATAACAGGGGAGGACTTATATTCATGGGATGCAATGATTGCCCCATTTTCCGTACTCACCGGCATCTTCACTTCCATGATTTGTTGTGGTGCTCGGATTGTTCTACTAAACTTTTGAGATATAAAATAATGCGTAGAACCTGAATCAAAAAGTACATTTTCTATTCTTGATTTAATAACTAGCATACCTGTCACCACTTCGTTTTCAGGGTTCACTTCGGCAGAAGTGATGGAAAAATCTCTTCTTTACTACCTTGGAGGTTTTTGGTTGCCTTCGAAAACCCTTGGATTAGGGAACTGATTTGAAAAATGACCTGGTTCTTTGAATTTGTAGCATTTAACAACGCGTTGAGGTTCGAACGGAGCATTCCTCTCCTCTGTCGCAGCCGCGGGTCTTTCTTGCTGACAGTTAACAGCTAGGTGCCCTTCTCTTCCACACCTGAAGCATTTACTCGTCCCCTTAAGGCAATTTCCAGGGTGCTTCTTTCCATACTTTTGGCAAGTAGGGTGCTGGATCTTCTTAGCACTGTTGTATTTATCCATCGGACCACCAGCATTGAATTCCACCTTATGCTTCCTATCCCCATGATACCCCTATGATCCCCCGATCTCCATTTCGACCTTGAGGGCACATCAGACAATTTCCTCATAGACGTCGAAGTCACAGATCGCTAATGCTTTCCACAAGCTAGGATTCAGCCCACCAAAGAAGTGGTCAACCTTGAATTCAGGGGTAACGACAAAGCCAGAAGCGTATCGTGCAAGCCTTGTGAAGTTTGCCTCGTACGATCCAACAGATTCTTCATATTTTTGCTTGAGGGAAAGGAAGTCCCTTTTAATCTTAAGCCGGAGGGTGCGCGGAAAATATTTATCGAAAAACATATTCCAGAAATCCTTCCATTCCAATGCCTCAGTCTCCTCCTCAGGCTTCGTATTTTTGATCAACATCCACCATTGATCATCTTGACCCTCCACACGATAAGACTCCAGGAGAACCTTCTCTTGTTCAGAACATTGAAGGATGGAGAAGATCTTTTCAATGGAGTTGATCCATTGTTCAGCGATCGTGGGATCAGATGATCCACTAAAAGTAGGAGGCCTTTGTCTCATGAAGCTCTCGATAGTGACTTGTTATTTCTTAGGGGGGTTGAACGTTCCTTTTGACCCGTGTTTCTATTCAAAACTTGAGTTAGCTAAGAGAGAAGCGTGACAAAGTTTTCGATTACCGCTCCCATTGGATTGGGCATCTCATTAGTATAGTCATCATACTGATCTTCACAACGGTTGTTAGCCCGAGTCCTCCTATTACCGTCCATTGGCTGGAATAAAAGGAAAGTTAGGGGTAACACATAAAGGGTAATCCAAAGACAAAAGTTGATGACTTATAAATAAACTTTTATTTCCTTTACTCATGAGTCTATAGGCTTCAATCTAGGCTTTTCATGATCTACTTTCAAACATATATTCTTAAGGACATTTTTTTAATTCCCTTAATAAGGGTTCATACTAGGCTTGTGAATTTATCAAAACATATCCCTCGGGAGTGTCGTAACTAAGAGTGCAGCAATGCCCATTTTCGTGCACCAGTTCCCGTTCGAGTCTATCTCAAAACGGTGTTTTCGGGTTTTACCCCTAGGATACATCTGTGCCAGAGCCGCCTCTACCTGCTCGTATCCAGATAAGGATGAATTTGTTTGATAAACTACTTACTCAGTACTTACCAAAACATAGGGAAGTTTTTATTATACTTAGTCTTGTATCTAAGGCTTTACTAGGGTTTTATAATCCCAAAAATAACTAAACCTATCCTCTGATACCAACTATGACAACCCTGCTTTTATTACAACTTAAACATGATTTATTACATAAAACTTCACTTAATAAAACAAGAAGATAGATAGGTTTAGTGTATTTGGGGATTAGTATCATTACATAAATACATAAAACATGAAATACAACATCATTATTGAAAACTTCCTTTACATGACCACTGTATTCCCTCGTACTTAGCATTGCATGTGATAACCTGAGGACATGCATAAGAAAAGGGTGAGCTATAAAGCCCAGTAAGGGAGTACACATGGAATAACATGAGGATTACAATACATGTTAGAAAATAGGAATATCAATAGAGAACAAGAGAAACATGAACATAAAGGCATGATAAATCATGATAATCATAACATGGGAATGTGGCAACAACACTTAACATGGAATTAGCATGAGCCAAGGCTCATTGCACATAGAGCATGAGTAAATCCTCATTGAACATGAAGCACAAGTAAACCCTCATTGAAATTGAATTAGTGTGAGTCAACACTCATTGCACATTACATATCATGATACTATACTTTACCCAATGCATTGGAGCGCTATAAGGGCAAACCCTTCTTAAACATTTCATTTCATGCATAAGTGTGCCACATGGATCATAAAAAATGGATTCATAAAACATAAACATTTATTCCACGATAAAGGAATGTGGAATTAATACATGAAAGATTTTAATAAGTAAATAAATGTGAATAAAGGTGAATACCCTTGATGGAGAAATGAGCATGGTATCCACTACAAAATGGCATTGGCTTAGAAAATCGGTGCGATTTCGGCAGCATAGCGGTGTGACATAAAAATTCATAAAAAAGGTTGATGAGAGAGAAAGGGGTTCCTCATCATATTTACATGTAATTTACAGTAAGGAGGTCATATAGATACATGTCCCAACAATTATAATGGAATTTAGATTCATGATACAAAAATATTTCTTGAATGTAAAAGAAGAGAGAAAAGTTCCTTTCGAAATTTCGGCATAGTAACAGGTGTACATGGGAGGAATTTAATGAGAGAGAAAGGGGTCTCCAATCATTAAAACTATAAGAGGAACATATGGGGGAGGTGCAAAACCATACCCCAACATTCATAATTTAAATTAAAAGGGCAATACAACTTAAAGAAAATTGACAAAAATGAGAAAGGAAGAAAAACCCTTACTTGGAAGTGTGCTTCTAAAGGCTAGAGAGAGGCTTGTGAGAGGCTTCTTGGGAGCTTGGGGAACCTTGGGAGGATTCTAGAGAGAGTAGGGAAGAGGTTTGATGAACTCAAAAGGCTTTTAGTGAGGAGTAAGTAGGATCTTGGGTGGGTTTATATAGGAAAGGTGAGAGAATTTCTTATTATTTAGGTTTGGGACCCCTTACATTAAATTAATCCAAACCACAAACCATCCCATGGTTTTTGCACATGGTTTTTTGGAAAAGGGAAGAGGAAAAAAATATTTTATAAGACCAAAGTCCGAAATTATTAAAATATTAGGGTTGTTTATGTGGAGGTGTGTCACACTCCTATGGAAATTAATTTAAAAAGACAAGGTGCTTAATAAGTCTTGAGGGGTCCATTAATGCTTTGAAAAGTAAGTCAAACAAACCCAAAATCACATTATTTCAATTTTAAAACATATATTTTCCAAAAATAAAGATTATAGTATTTTATTACATCACTATTGGGTCATTATGATGTCATAAAATACATTATATATTTAAATGATATTTAATTTTTACCCAAAAATATGACTGTCTCATAAAATTATGAAAAATTCACCATTGGATAATTTCGACATCCTGATTCCAGAAATAACATTTATTTTATCTAAATATTTTTCTAAATATTCTAATTTTCACTTTTAAAAATAAAAACTGATATTTATCAAAAATTCACGGGTTTTGACAAAAATGGCTTTCAAACCTTAATAAAAATTATAACTACATTCATAAAATTATAAGATCATTTATATTTAATAATAATTAATTTAATAATAATAATAATATTTTATTAAAATATTATTTAACTCAAAAATCCCTTAATTTAAAAAAATATAATTCTTAATTAAATAATAACTAAAAATACTATTTGTACTTTAAAAACTATTTACAATGTATCAATAATGACTAGAAATTATATTCATTATTATTTACAAAAATAGTGTACATGAACATAGTACTATTTATTTGTTACATAACCCCTTAAAACAGCTACATAATACCTAAGGGTAAGGTGTGCAATGGTGACAGACTCTTGTGGTGGCTTTGATAACATCGCTCGAGTAGTAATTTATATCTACTTCCACTTCTCCCATAGACGGTCCCGTTCGAGCTTGACATGATGAAGCTCAGCTTAGGCTTGGTCAAGAGCGAAGCCCAAGGATGCCACCTCTTTTCGGAGCTTTGAAAAATGGGCTTCGTATGGGGAAATTCTACTGGATGAGGCCATCACTTCCTTTGTCCGAGTAAATTGGATTTGTTAAAGTCCTATATTTATACTAATCATGTGATCAATGTTCTACGACTATATTAGAAACGGTCAAAATTCTTATCATAAAACCAAATAAGTTTACATTTTATATAAACATAAAGAGACATTTAATTATATCAATAGGGGTTTCCTTTAATGAAACTTTGGATCGTTACATCCCTGATGTTTATCTCAAGATATTATTAACAAAAATAATTGAATGATTTTTTTTGAAAAATTCTAGTATCCAAATTCTTCTAAATTAATGAAACATAATCTGTATTCACCTGTATGCGATTAGGTCCATGAATTGTTTCAAATCTGACCTCTCATACCACATTGTAATTTCCCAGACCTATATTCCACTAAAAGGTTCCCCATGCCTAGTTGGATGCATGTCCTCTTTCATATCTCCCTAAATACCATAGGCTCCTAAGAAGAAGTACGGAATATGGTTTTGTCTATAAAAATACCAAGCCCTCTTATTAGAGGTTAAAAAAATAGTACTACCCATAGAATTAAATATAATAATCTATAAATAAATCAAATAGTAGATAACTGAAATATTAATAAACATATAAGAAAATATATAAAAACAATAAGTGATGGAATTTTATATATAATGATGACCATGTCATATATATACATAGAATAAAATATAGTTGTACACAAAATAGTAACTAAAATGTAATGAAATAAAGAAAAAGAAAAAAAAAACTATCATAGATAGAATCTTGATCCTCATCTCTCTCATGTTCTTCCACACTCATAAGAATTGATAAAAAACCTATAGCCTGGAACTTTCTTTTGTCCACACTATTAGTCATGAAATTTTATCTGGTTCCAACAATAGCCTGAGTAGGGTGAGAGAAAAAATACATGTTTTTGACCACCAAATTTGAATAATTAAAAAAATTTAGGGAATATATATTGATAACAATGTGAATGAAGTAATGGAATAAGTAAAGGTAGTAATAAGAGTAGGAAAACCATAATGATTCATTTTCTCGTGGACACCATTCCTTGACTACCTACTTCAGCCTAAGCCAGAAGAATATGAATAAAAAGTCAGTCCTGTATCAATTTATAATCATGTACATTTATATGAAATTCTTTTTTTAATTATCTCTCAGGACCTAAAATATATCCCGTTGTCCCCTAGAAGGATATCTGATCATAATATTCCTAGCCAAGAAATCAATATGGTGTACAATAATAATAAAAATCCATGCATGTTCTTCGTCATTACATATGAATCAAATAAAAATTTTCTTTTATTATTCAATTATGAACTTGAGCTCGTACATGGAATAACCTATTTGGATTCTTGGTATTTTCTATGAATATCATGAACCAAACACATTACAAGCTCATGAATGACAATCATCATGAGAACAAAAGAATCAATATAGGTGTTTTAAAACATGACCTCCCACTATGTCCATCCATGATGGTCCACTAGGGATCCCAAGTGTCACTCATTTTGTATATAATAAAATTACCTCTTTTTAATTCCATGGGTGACCATATAAGGAGTCCATGTATCACTCTGGAATATATACAATCAACCCTATATGTATGAATTTGGAAATATATAGGGAGTCCATGTATCAATCAAACATATGTCAACAATCCCCCATGATAGTGTCTTTGGCTGTCCACTAGGTGGTGCATGTGTCAATTAGGCATAAGAAAGGAATTATTCAAATTGTCTCATATATCTCATTTTTAAATGAACACATGTCTAACCAATGTTTTATAACTAACATTCAATTAATATCATTTAACAATCACATGGCCATCACTACCATCATTTCATCTTAACCTCACCATAACAAGGTGCATCCTTAGATGAAATTAGATTAGAAGGAATATACTCTTAATTATATCATTTAAGAATAAAAATATTTTAAGAAATTAATTCTTATGAAATGAAATACATGGAAAATGCATAGATACATGGTCCTTAATTCAATTAAATTTGTCAATTCAGAATACAATTATAGTTTTCAGTTGAATTAATCATTTTTTATCCCATAGAAATATGTAATTAGTGATCATAAAAGTGATCAATTCATATTCTACCCATAGTGGTCTAATTAATTAAAATACATACCAAATAGAGGTTTTTGATTATATGTCTATGAGCTTTATTCATTTTTCAATGGTTATCCTTAATTTTATAGTTCATGCATATCCAATTTAATTAATTAATAAATTCCATTTCAAGGGAGATGATTCTGTAATCTGGTGTGCATAACAATGATATATTAAAAACACATAATCCTTGAGGAAAAATCAAGATACACACATCTATTGGTTTGTATAGGGGTTCCTGTCTCTTATTAGGTCCGGATTTTACTCATAATAGGATAAAAATGAATAACAAATTAAGAACCTAGAAATAGGTAATATTATCTTGCACTTAAACTGCACTTATGATAATAAGAAAAATGAACAAATGAACAAACAAAATTGATTACTTGCTGGTTTGTATCCAATGAGACTATGATCACTCTATTTTGTTATAGGATGAAAGAATGTGATCAATGCCTATACTTTTTCTTCAAGAGGAGGTCTCAATTGTTCTACTTTCTTAAGAATGATGTGAGGGAAATGAGGTTTTTTACATTAACTAAGGTAATATTTAAATTGTTTCATAAAATATTATGCCAAATGGTTTGGTCACATTGTTGGAAAAACATTCGCTAACTACATTCCCTCTACTGTAATAAGGGGTCACCCACATAGAAACTATGCATGGTTTAACTGACATGAAAAAATCATGAAAACACCTCTATTAATAACAAAAGGTTCTCCAACACTAATGTGTTCCTCAATACACATATATTATTAAAATTTTGAAGCATTTATCAACACCCATTAAAGCATCTCATGGTTATATGTGACCATGCATCCTATCCCACATGGTTTATACTAACCATGTATTATACCCTAATTTCTCTAGAATTACGGGTTCCTTACTATTAACAGGCCCAAAAAACCCAAGATACCTCTATGAACTATAATTAAATTTACATTATGTTATAATTAAACATTTAAACCAAAAAATTCATGGAATAAAAATAATTTGTACCTGAAGAGAGAATCTAGTTCTTACATACTCACTTTATCCTCATCTATTTTTAGTAATATTTTTTCCATCATTTTGAGCATCCACGTTGAAATGTTTTATTTCCAGATATGTATGAAACTCTAATTTCATTAATTGATAAAAGGGATTCCAAAAATCTTTCTGGTAAAATTTTGTTTCGATGTGTCTTATATATATTTTTTGATACATCCAAATTGTGTCATTTAATTTAAGACACCAATCATTCATACTTATACTCACTATTGTTTCAATTAATTTTTTGATCGTACCATTTGAAATTTCAATATTCCATTATTTCCCTATGTTGTAAAGAGATAAGGTGTTTTAAAGAATTCTATATTTTTCAAGAAGGTTTTTATTAGAATCATTTTTAAATTGGATTCCAAAATAACTAATTTGTAATCAATGAAATCCAAATATATTAAAGATAATTTTTGATGATATTTTAATAAAACCATGGTTATTACAATTACAGTGGCTTTAGAATCTACCCAATTTGAGTGGTATACTATTCTGAACATGATATAATATTTCTAATAATAAATGGTATGGTCCCATGGAATCAATTACCCTTATATCTAAGATATTGATATTATTTATTGGGTTCTATAGAATTTTATTTCATTTAAAATGTTGTATATTCACTAGAATCAAATAAAAATATATACAACCCACCTCACATTATGATGGATTGTGGGATATAATATTCCACTCAATAAGGTTTTTTCAATGATGTGTTTAGGCATGTGATGTCCTTCCAATGATGACATGGGACAAATTGAAAGTAAATTTTGAATTTCAACATCTAGGATGCAATTTCACATCAATCAATTTGAACAACACTCAACTAGTAGAATCTCATCCTGGTAATATCATAAATAATTTCCCAATAACATTTTCCTCTATTGAGAGAATAATTTTCTATATAAATATCTGATGGAATGATAGTTCAAAATATCATAAAACCACATTCATGGTTGTATATTTATATTGAAAACTGTTTCATCTAGAAATCATTCTTAAAAATAATATTTTATTTACTCTAATAACATGGTAGTGGACATCTAGTTAAGAGGTCAATAATTAGACCATCATTCCAATTCTTTTCGTTGATGACTATATCATATTATATATGTGAAAGGATTTACCATATTATCCCTACATTGGAATCCATTTTTTATCTATTACTTCAGTGCTACATGATCTGTACATAACACTACATTGGAACGAATGCAGATTGATAAAAATCATTCAAAAAAAGAACACTTAAAACAACACCTTCTACATGGTCATATAATTGATTTGAGATGAATTTAGGTTATGTATATAATAATAAATGTTTATGTAAATGTGACTAATATGTTCTTCAAAATTAGTTCCCACAAAAAAATTTAATGAATTTATACATTAGTTCAGAAGCATTAACCATTTCAGGTGAAATAATTAACTGAGAGTGTACTAAGATATTTTTAGAGTTTGGAATTAACAACAAATATATTCCATGAAATAAAACATGATTTATTTAGTTAATATGTGTTTCTATGGTTGGGATATTATTAATAAATCATAGACAAAGCTATGATAAAATCCAAGGTGTTTAGGAAAACTTTTTATTATATTCACTATTAGGCGTTCAAGATAATATTTACTCATTTTAATTTTTTCAGGATCCCCTTCATTTCAATGATTTGATATTTTATATCCATTTATTGATCCTACATTAACCAAAAATGTCTTTATTATATATTTATCATTATGAAATTATCTTTACAACAGAACATAATTGGGCCAATATTACTTTAAAAATCATTGAAATAGAATATATGTAAGGATATATCAATAATAAATATAACTAGAAACTCTATAATATCACATAAAATTTGTGTCCTACACCATTTAAATGTGGATGGTGCATTTCAAATTTCAAATATGAAGATAGGTCCCCTTGATGTTATCCACACACTATGAAATATGCTTTTTTATTGAAATTCATGAATCCATTTATTTTATCTTCGTTCACATTATTCATAATTGAAATGAATATAATAGTTACTACTTATATAGTTTGTAAGAATAAGTAATTAAATGATTTTTTAAGAGTCATCAGCTATAACGTCAGTGTCTTGATGCCAGTGGGTTCAGATTGTGGAATAGTATACCTCTTCAGAGGGTAAATTAAATTCAATAATTCATAATAACTTCAATTTTATTCTTAAGGATATAGGGTCACGTGTTCATCCATAATATTAATGTAGTAATCTACCTAATTTTTTAGAATGATTTCATGAAAATAAAATTAATCACCTCCTTTTCTGGTAGCAGTAACTATATTGAACAAATCATCAACAACATCAACTATGAAAATTTGTATTACCTGGTTCACATCATTAAATTCCATTTGAATGGATAGATATGGTTTCCATAAAGCGAATGGACATCTTCTTCTTCAATTATATCCTAAATAATGAAATCATCATGAATGTTGAATTTGCAAAATATTACAATAACATCGTCACAAATTCCTCAAGGGTACCTAAATGACCAGTCATCCAACTTAAATGAAACTCTCTTTGGTTTCAAATAATCAACCCTAGAATTACTAATTCACTCATATGAAAGGTAATTATACTTCTATTGAGGTCACACAAGGCTTTTCCAAATTAAAATATTTTGATATTGATGGGAATCGAGATGATTTAGGGTTCATTTATATTTATATGGATTTTACACTAAAATTTGGTGGATAATTCTTCATTCATGTATATGAATCCAAGATCATATATTTTTAGTTTTTTGGATAGATTAATATTTTATAATTTTATTTAATTAGGAATTATACTGATGGTCTATGAAAACATGATATTTAAATTTAACAACTTTAACATCTCTAAAAATTTGTTGTACAATCCATATATCTTGACATATCTAATTCTCCAGAGAATAATAAGTGGGGTTTTTTATAGAGGTTCCACATAAACATATTCTTTTTTAGGAATCACTTATATAAACTCTTTTTTAGTTGGTTATGATGCCAAATTTCATCCATTCCCATATTTGGGTCTGTTATCATCACAATCATTATTGGTTATTTTTGAACATATTTTTAGTTCTCTATTATCTTTTCCACACCTAT
This sequence comes from Viscum album, assembly GCA_963277665.1. Lineage (NCBI taxonomy): Eukaryota > Viridiplantae > Streptophyta > Magnoliopsida > Santalales > Viscaceae > Viscum > Viscum album. The sequence continues at coordinate 1,128,827,078 of OY728156.1, read as the reverse complement.
TTATGGACTGTGAAAGTTCATAAATATTCCTTTCAAAATCACCCCAAAAATATTCTCCTCTCTCAATTTGACTTTGTATTACCACGAAATGTACATGGGATTTTTTCCTCTAGAAGTTTTCATATTTATCGCAAGTAGTGCTCAAAATTTTTAATGGATGACCTCTGATTATGAATCTCATTTTAATTATTAGTGATCCTCTAATCCACTATTTGAAAAAAATACGAAGGATATATTGATTTGATTTAAAATAAGGGTATTATTGTGGATACCTTATTTTATATTTTTGAAAATTTTATTTTTGTGGATATTTATAGACTATATGGGGAAAAGGTTATCGTTGAAAATATTTTGGATATTGAATATATGTATTTTTCGATGGGTGCCCTAGTGGTTTGTGATTTCATGGTGTTTCTTGGCCATTGATTTTTTAGTAGGAATGATTATTGTCTGTGAATGTTGATTATGTATCTACTGATAATAAGTTTGCTAGTATTCATTGAGTTATTAAAATAATTTATTTTGTGTATTTTAATTTCTGTGAATACAATAATGATTTTGATTTTTTATTGATTCCTTCTCAAAATTGATTATATTTTTATAGGCCTCTTCATATTTAGTACGCTTCAATTAGCACAAAAATGGGTGAAGGGGAAAAGGTGGTAATGTTGCCCAAAAATTTTCATATTTCATTTTAAGATAAACATTTTAGGATTCAAGTTTTCCACTTTCTTCCAAATAGTAAATTCCATTTAAATGAGGTCCTTAGTCACTCTACCAAAGATAATAATTTTTATTAATTTCATTTAAATGTTTTCTCCAGACTTATGACATCTGAAGAATGAGTCTAACATTAGTGGAATTGTCCACTATAGTTCATGTATCATGTTTGATTCCAAGGTATAACATATAAATCTGTAGCCAGATATCATTTTTGAGTTTTGTGATCATTCGAGTGAGTAACCAAAAGTGATATAGTGATTTGAAATCTTACTCTTTTTTTACCTATGCAATTTTCTTGATCTCATTTCTAAGCTTGCAGGTTTATATATGTCCTAAATATTTAAAAAAAAATTCTATCAAGATCATCCCAAGTATAAATAGACATTGTGACATGAATTATTAGCAATTACATTGATCTTTTTTTCATGTATAATTAGAAAACTCTTAGTTTGATCATTTTATAAGATGAATATTTCCTTAGAAATGTTTGAAAAACATCATAGAATGATGAAATATTTCATGTGGATCACCACTGTAATGTTCTATAAAGTGTACCTTATTCTAGATCATGTTAATGATTATATGTTTTATTTTAGTTGATTGTTCTTTTATCCTAGTAAAACCATTGTTTTGTAATGAAACTCTAATGAATTGAAGGTTATATTTTGTGGTGGTGTGATCATATAGTATTAGTCTCTCTCCTTGTCATTCAAGTGTAACTGTTTGAAAAATTTGATTGGTATGTAGTGTGGGACTATGATGATAATCCATAAAGTTTCATCGATATTCAAAAAAATAATATTCAAATTTCTTAGTTAATAGAAAGTAATTCCTACATACCCAGGATTCAAGTATGATTCAAAGGACACTAATGCATTCAGTTGTAGAATGAAATCGTTGTAGGTATTAGTCCACATATGAAAATTTTAAAACTATTAGAGAGTGATAAATTTTTGTGAAAGGTTATGTAAGGTTGTTATTGGAGTTCATTACTATAAATGATGATCTATTCCCATACAATGATTCCAAAATTTGACCAGGTCATGTTTCATAGATGATTCAGAACTGGCTTAGATCCCAAGATGAAATTTTTTATCCCAAAACACCACTATATAAAAAAAGAATAACATGGAGTTAGTGTGGGGTAGAAACCTTATGGAGAAGACAAAAAACTGGTGAACTTTAAATTCTAACATGGTAAAAGTATTCCACATGTAAGTCTTAAGGATACTATTTTATAGAAATTATGTAATTTTTATTAAATTGAGTGAATGAGAAGGATTAAACTTAGTGTATTGACATATGAGAAATAAAATAACCAATATATATTAGGATAATCTTATGGAATAGGCTGTAAAAAAGTGAGAAAATCACCAATTGGTTTTGGCCAAACCAATTGGATTTACCAATGATAGAAATTAATCTTTGATCAATAGGTAGTCAGAAAAACATGTAAATAAGACATTCCTTGAAAGAAACATTGAATAACAAGATATTGGTCCATTATATCTCAAATATTTCTAGGTTATGGTACTTTCATTTCAATTACTCAGATTAGGGTTATTCTAATGAATTTGAAAAAATAACATATTATTCGACATGATTTATAAAAATATAGTCACCCATGTTTTTATTTAGATATTATTTAGGATTATAGAACCCCAAATCTAAAGCCATAACCCTATAATATTATTCGTTTATTAAAATGATGGTATTAAATAAGGATAAATTTTACCCATTCTTAACATATTAATTAAACAATTTAGATTTTTTAAATTCATGATGAAATATATTTTAAATAAATAAAAAACCTAACCAAATAAATGACCTCTTAATAACACATAAATTAGATTTGAAATTGATAATAGAAAAATGAACATGAGTAATCCAAAATACATTACATTGATATGGAATATGCAATTAATAACAATATAGTAATGAAATAGAAAAAATATTTTCTAAGAATTTGGGGGAAAGAAATCATAGAAAAAGTATAGAAAATAAGGTCAAATTTCATTTATATATATATGATGAAATATAAATACTCATATGGAACTCAAGGTGTGTGAATATTTCACATTATTGGAATCATTTTAGTGAATTTTAATTCAAGACTTACATAATGTGTAATATAATGCTCATCTTGTACCAAGATCAAAAAATCTTTGAAAATCAACTATCTTCTAATTTTATTCACCATTTCATTGATTGGATGATATTAAAATTCAAACATCAATTAAATTAACATTGTATAATGTTTTTGTGTCATGTCTTCTAATATGGTAGTGTATTTATATATTATTTCAATTTTTGGGTTTGTCCTTCATATTTCTTGGAGTTTTTCAATGATAAATTTATTTCATGAACATGTTTTATCATGTGTATTGAATGAATTTTACGAATTTCATCCTTGCCTTATTTGGAGAAGTAGGCCCTTATTTACTATAGAAAACAAAAAAACCCTATGTACTATATAATACAACATGAGTATTTCAATGATAAATGTATATATTATTTATATATATATGTGAGTGAGTGTGTGTGTGAATATATATTGCCAATGATAATAAAAATGATATAGTTATGATATTGTATGCTTATATGGAGTTCAAAATCATTATATTAGATAGAGTCAAAATTTTCACATCACATTTTTGATATTTCTTCAAAATATCCTAAGATACTCCATTGAGATTGAGGAAAGTGTACTATCCTAATAAATAATGATTTTCCTAGAATTGGATAAAAATAATAAAGGATATTTTTTGATATTTTTTTTCTATACATTGGTTTAGAATAGAATTATAATATTTAGATTGTTAACATCTCATTTGAAAATATTTACTAGATGTTTATTTTTATGGAATATAAACAAATTTTTTGAGAAGTATATTTTGATAATAGTTTTTTTGACATTATATTTGCGAGGAAATTCATATGGGTTCCATTTTTATCAAGAGATATCAGAGAGAGTTTATATGATATGGAAAAAGATTAACAAAGATCAGGGTAGGTAGTGATCATTTTTCAACTATAGGAGGGGTCCATTGTAGAATGTTGTGTGTGATTAGATTTCATGATAGTGACTCCAACGTTAGTGAAGTAGAATTTGAGTTTGAATAAAAAGATAGAATCTCGGTATATAAGACCCTTCATGATTACTGAACATTTTGGAAATGTATAATATCATATATATATATATATATATATTCCTTATTTCTACAAAGAAACCCTAAACATATTTCATGTGTTTCAACCCCATAGGTAAATGGATGAAATTATGAATTTCATTGACCATAAATACTTATTTTAGGAGTTGGACGCATCACACAAGAATCACTATGTGTGGATTATTGAGATGATTAATAAATTATTTTGAGGTAATATATTAATAATTTTCAACCTTTTTTGGAATCATCGATGGATCCATGATCAAATATTGGAGAGCAGGAATTACGTTTGAGCTCTACACCCTCTATTATTTGAGCAAGACCATGGGAATTACTTAATGACAATAAGATGTAGATATAATAAGATAATTTTAATATCATAAATTTTTAATTATAATAAAACCATAATTATTTATAATTTCAATTTTTTTTAAATAATAGTTTTTATATAAAATTCACATAATAAATTTTTAAATACCATATCTAATGTGAAAATACTTATTAACAATTTATAATTTTTATTATAAATTTTTTTAGAGTTACTGGTTATGTTATAACTTGATGAAAATATATGTATAGACTTGGTACATATATTAGTATAATATAAAATATATTATATTGTTCATTAACATTTTTTATAAAATAATGTAATTTATATGGAATGGTTTCTAGGATGGTAAGTTTAAATTTCCATTAAATATAGAACGTGGTTATTAATATAGGTACTACATAACTATTGATCACATAAAAAGTTATGTTAAATCTAATATATCTACAATTTATTTACACCATTCCTTCATTTTTTCTATTTCATTATTTTCACCACTTCACAAATCCTTCTCATTCCTCATGAATTATAAAAATATTTAATTTTTTATTTTAATAAAAAAGAAAAAAATGAACTTTTTTTGACAAATTATAATTAAGAACACCATAATATGATGAATTTATACACTCAACTATAAATGTTTAGTAAAATCTTATTCTGAGTCATGATATTTTGGTTTTGAAATTGATAAAGGATCACATGGACTTTGATTTTGAAATATTTTAAGCATTGATTACTTCAATGTTGGTTCATCCGAATGAGTAATAGAGACACCCAATCTCCTAATGTGTAGTCAAAAGAGCCTCTATCAATTTATTTTTCCATACATACAAGCGTATGGTAATAATTTCTATCCCGTAGTGTTCCACTATTGAGGGATAATATTGGTTTTATTTTTTTTTTAATTCTCTCCCCCACCCATAATTCATCAAAAAATGTAGAATTTATATGAAAATTATAAAACATAAATTATTAAGGGATATTATATATATTATTCAATGATAACCTATGATATTTTTTTATAATTGTTTTTGATTTATCCATTTATTATTTGTTACTTATGATTTTCAAACTTATATATTACATATTTTTAGAGAAATATTCAATAAATTTACAAACATTTACACATTCTACTTAAAGGTTTAGTTTCATTAAATAATTGATACTCAATCATCTAATTTCAGGAATTATTTTAAACATTCCCACAAAAATAATTCCATTTAGAAATCTTCATAGACATACCCTACATAAAACCATTCATCCTAACATGTTGAATAAAAACAAAAGAAAGACTTATCATATCTTCCATATAAGGGTAAACATGGAATACTCAATTACTTCTCATAAGAAAAGCAAATGATAAGATCATGTGTATGAGATCATGAATATGACATACTAATTTAATTCCCAATAAATCATGAAGAATAAACTTCAAAATTTCAATAAAAAATTTTCATTTCAACATACATGAACCATAATAGCAATGAATCATCCAAAATAATGAATAAATGAAGTTTTTATTTCATAAATGAGTTTCTCCATATTAATTTTAGAATCCATTTAAAATTTCAATGATAACTAAGATGACCATAAAATCATAATAGATAAATAATTATAAAATGTTTTCTATAGTTGTTCATGAAATGATACTTGTTTAACATAATGGATGATGATCAATTACTTGTTTCCCATATATGATCAAGAAAAATAGTTAATTTACCATATTTATATCATCGATTATAATAATTTAACCAATGAAATAGAGGGATATATAATTTATGGTTAAATCATCACATAATGAAAATTAAATTTGTGTTCCCTAAAAACATAAATCATTTATCAAAATAATATATCATAACTTATGAAAATTAATAAATTTTTATAATAATTTCATCAATCCATCATAAAATAATCAATAGATATTTTTTGGGTTCATATCAATCAGAAGATAATAATCATAAAATAAAAAAATAAAAAAAAAGAATGATACCATTGGATTATGTCCCCATTAAAAGAAATAAGCAGAAAATGTTGTTGACATAGATGAATATGAATCCCATAATTAAAAATTGGGTACTCTTAAGGAAAATAACCTTTTTAATTTGAAAAAAAAATTAAACAAAAAAATAAACTTATAATGGAAATATAATTTCGATAGAAATAAAAATGTATACATAAAAAGGATTCTTAGATGTATTGATCAATCATGAAAGCGTGAAATTTTGTTAACATTCTACAATTTAAAATAAGGTATTCCTTTCATATTATTATAACGAAATCCCCTTATTGAAGGAAAAGAAGATCATTCCATTTAAAAAAATTTAAAAATAATAAAAACTGTAAATACTTAATTAATAACTCTTTAAAGATTCTTAAAAACATTCTTGAAATAATTTTTTTAGAATACATGGTCATGGATGTGAATGGATTTTTGAGAGAATAGATAAATAAAGTTCATTTCACTTATTTTTTCCCGTCTAAATACTAAAAGATAATAAATTGAAGTAAATCTTGTTTTATCAAGAAGAACCTATATTATAATAAACATCATGAAATTAGAGGGTGGTCTATTGATAAATTTCATCATTGGAAGCATTATAATAACAATCTGGACAAACAATTATACTACATCAAAAAAAAAATTGCATTGTTATCTTCCGAATCATATTACCCATGAAAAAGTAAAATTAAATGGATATATATTTCATATAACTTTATCTAGAATATTTATTTAACAAATTTGTGGGTAGTAAAAAAAATTAAAAAAATAATTTAGTTGTTAATATGGAATGTGTCTCGTGGACAAAAAATTTAGATGAAAATCCCTTATATATGTTTTGAAATACTATATATATGTTATAAAATACTATATAATTAAAATATAAATATTATAAATAAATTAAATAATGATAATCTTAAATATAGATCCATATATTATCTACATATAAATTTTTTACAATCCCTTTGTTTATAAATATTTAATAAAATCAATATTCAGGGTGATAACTGTTTCATTTTTCTTTTTTATTTTGGTTCCAAAATTTTTTTCCTCCTAATTTGATTATGGTATCATCATCACCTTAATTTTAATCATGATATAACTATAATTTAAATTCATTATATACATGTTTATATTCACCCATAAATTATAGAAAAAATGAATCATATAATTTATATAGATGGTTGGTCGTACGTATGCATGAACTATGATTTTCATTTTCTAATGGATGTACCAATGAAATATATATATTAATAATATACCATTATAAAATAAATTATATATCCATATTATAATATATATTAATAAAATCAATCCCAATTACCATATATGTCCAAATAAAATAAAAAATAATATGTCATTGCTTTATGTATGTCGTAATCCAGACGTACACATGAATGAAATTTGAATTTTTCATGGTATTCAAAAGTAAGAATGCATTTTTTATTATAATTACATAAGTATTATTTGTTAATTAATATATTATGCTTATATTTAATCCATTGTTATATCCATCCATAAGAGGCAGTGTTGGAAATCAAATTACATCATTTCACATGGTGGTAGTTTCCCATACTGTGTATTCATTTTTATTTCCAAGTTGATGATATAGGTGGTGGGTTTACATTATTAAATTTAAATAATCACATAAATATATAAATGTAATAATGATTTCAATATATCACTATGTTCTAAAATATAATAATGATGTGTAATAATCAATAATAAATAAATGCTAGGTTAACAATGTTATGTATTCTTCAAAGAACATCATTAGGTTTTCACCAAAAGCATTATTAAGAGGGATTCATAATAAAAAAGACATGAAGGCCATGTTAAGGGAAGTTAGAAAGGGAATTGGGTAGATATTTTTTTTAATCAAATGGTTCTTGAAGAGTGGATATGACAAGAGTAGAGGTATCCTTTTAAAAGTAGGGGAGAGTACCCACATTGAAATCACAGAGAAATATCCAAAAAGAATAAAATAGCATAAATGCATTACGATGATTTCATTCCATAAAATAAAAGTATCTAATATTATATTGGATAATATTTTAATTTTTCAATCCTATATGATGTAGATATGTTTAATTGTAAAAAAACTATTTTTATCTAGTGTGCCCTCCTAGTAACCCAACTTCATTATTAATTAGTGTAATTAATTTATACACTTTTCACTATTAATATTATATAAATTATGTGAAACCTATTGAGAAATATTAATTATATTTATACAAACTTTTTAATCCATTTTTCCAAATTATTTTTATAGGCGTAGTGTAATTTGGTTTGAAATAAAACAAGCATGTACGATGAAAAATGTGGTTTTCCAAAATATATTATTTTTATTATAAAAAGATTTTATGACATAAATTGTCATAAATTTGACTAAAATAAACTAAATAAAATTAATCATAATATAATTGATATAAAATTTCATTGATGATAATTTTTAGACAAAATTATTATTTTTAAATTCATTACTGAAAATATATAAAATAATAATATATATATATATTACACATTATTGAAAAATTAATCATTTATGAAATTTATGAAAAATTAACTCAATGATAATGTTTAATTGTTGATATAAAAAATCACACAACTTTTTATCAGTGGAATTTACATAATGTGAAAAAATTAATCATCAAGTACTTGATGAAAATGTCACCAAATCATTTTTTTGGAAAACAATGTTTTTAAGAATAAAACAACAAATATTCGTATCCTATTTCATGAATAAATATTAGATAAATGATAATAAATTTTATTTAATATAATATATATATAAATTAAAAAAATAATTCACTAATATTGAATATGTTCAATTTTTAATATTAAACCCATTTCACATATGAAAATAGTTTTTCCTAAAAACATTTATATTACATTTAATCTTTTTATTTAGAATAAATTGATAACCAATGAGATTATTATATACATGTATAAATAATAACTTTTTCATAATTTAGTTTTTTAGTATTCATAACCACTTAATTATCTTCTAGGTTATAACTTTCACAACAAATTTAAATATTTGAACAATATAACTCAGTTCATTTAAACTCGGTGTTCCGTGTAATACAATATATCCAAGAAATTAAAATTATATAAAAGACAACTAAATAAATAGTGGGTATTATAGTTTAAAAAGTTTACATAATTTCCCACCACAAATTTCCTTTACTATAATAAAATAAACTAAGGATTATTCTTCCTAATTATATCTTTATTTTCCCATTTAGCCTATTAAAAACAGTTGTTTGAAGAAAAAAATTACCGAGTGAGTCATATAGTTTTTTATCAATTTCATTCTATGATCCAAAATATCCATTGGGTGGAAATTGTAAAATTAATATTTATCTAATGGTTTTATCTTTTAGTTCATTATACATGAATTATTAGGTCTATACTACCTTAAAAAGATAATTAATAACCAAATTTTGAATTTGATTGATGTTTAGTGTGAGGGAAAACTGATGAACTACCATCCATACTTGAACAAGAACCTCATAAGATCCAATATACGTAGAAACTCATTTCATTTATTTTCAAATGATAAATCATTATTCTATGAATAAATTCACCGAAAAAATTCCTTCTAACATCAAATTTCATATCATGTTGATAATTTTTAGAACAACTATTCTGATGATGCTGAGCTGACTTCATGTGCATCTAAATGGACATATATTTTCATTCATTATCATTATCCATATAAAATACCAATATATTTAAATAAAAAACGTCATCCCATCATGTCAGAGTTCAAAATATTACTCCCTAGTGGGATTCTTAAGGAGCCATTTGAATGCTCAATTCAAGACTATTGTTGTATAAAAATCAACTAGAATAAGGTTTTGATCCCAAGAGACCTTTTAAAACCATATAAAACTATCATATAATATCCAATATGGTCTTAATGGTTTAATAAAATTGGTCATTGATCTATGAATGATAGGGAGTGATTAAAATTACATCCATATACAGTGTCCATTGAAGACATTTCTATGAAATTAGAGTTACATTTAGTCCAAAAATATATATAATAGAATTTGATACTTTGGGAAACCATACCAATTCAATAATATATATCATGGCATGTTGATCAATAGATATTTTTTCCATATAAAAATAAATTGTGTTGACTTCAAAAAATGATTTAATACAACCCAAATTACAATATACTATCAAACTGAGATTTTAGAAAAACATAATTATGTTTTTGGTCATATATAGAACAAAAAAATGATCATAAATGACCGAGTAAATATATTTCAATAAATTTAATATCTTCAATTGAGTTCAAAAGAGGAAACCCAGAGTCTGAATGGACAATAATCTAGTACACCAGTGTAACCAATATATTAAATTTGTGTATATTAATTTGTATTAATAAATTATAGAAATCATATGGTATACACATGCTTAAAATAAATCCCATGTCTATTTATTGATTAAAAATAATATATGAATTTTATAAGACATAATGAAATGTTTTTTGAAAAATCATTATTATTATAAAAGCATTTTTTATGAACATCAGGAACACTAGTAAAATTAATATAAAATAGTATTTGAAAATTTATTTTACATAAGGAAATTCATTTTTTATCTCTATATTAGAATGTTATATAAATATTTATTTTAATTTACTGAAATTTTTAAAATTCTAAATTAATAATGATTAATATTGGATTTTATTGAAAGCATCCTTATATTTAAAATCATTAAAATGTTTCATTTAGATTAAAAAATAAAATATAAGTATAATGTTTACAATTAAATAACTATAAACAAAATTTAGTTCAATTGGACCTATTTTATATTAAATATTGATATGAAATATTCTCTAATTAATAAAATGTTCTATTGGGAAAACCATTATTTTAGCATGTCTGTAGGACTTAATACAAAATATTCCATATCTGGTATTGGAAGATTAAAAATTGAATTATTTATTTTTAATTATAATTTATAATATAATAAAAGAAGTTCAATAATGTTTTTTCATTAATTAATAGTAAAAATAGTTCAATTAATTTCAATAGTTTTAGTTAAAATGAGTTTACTGTGGGGTTATACTAAAATGGTAAAGTTTAAAATAAACCAAAAAATTATGAAAATTTAATATTCAGGCTTTGTTTAGAATCATATTATTTTTGGATCATTTTTTATTTTTTAATTAAACTTTTCAATAAATGTAAAAATGTAATAATTTATCGAATAAAAATGAATATATGGCACCCTCTTGATTTTTAATTCCAATAATATGTTCACATAGAGACCATTTCTAAATGTGAATGAATATTGATGTTTATATTAATTTAAATAATTTATTTTAACGATTTCAATTAATAAATTAATTTATTTTATATAATTACCCTAAATACTTATTAAAATCCAATGCAGTAAATATTTATTTATTATTGAAATAAATAAAATTATTAAACAATGTTAATATAATTTAAATTGAAGGAATTATTGTACATCATGGTGTTTCTATATAAATATATCATTTAATATAGTATTTAGATTAATTTATTTTAATTCCACAATTGTCATGATATTTTTAAATTTCATATTAAATTAATATAGTCAAAATATACAATAATATTATTTTATAACAAATAATACATAATAAAATGATATAGAATTCTAAAATAATCCTATCAGCTAGAAAGATATTTATTAATTTCTAAAAATTTAACAGATGGTCCATTTATGTTAATAATATTTTTTTAGAGTAACTATATTGACCACTAATGAGTAAAATATTTTTTATTGCATTAGTGTTTAGAATTATGTTTGTGCATGTTATGTGCACTTGTGCTAAAACTAATTTTCAAAATTAATTTTTTAATTTGATAAATATTATTTAATATCTAAATAAAGAGGGTAAAAATTATATCAAAAGAATAATTTTATGTTTATGCTTAAATGATAAATTACCAATGTATAAAAAATAATTAATGTTATAAAAACATAAATTGTAAACTTGGGATAAGATACAAACTATGGAATAACTTGTCTAAAATAGGATTTCTTTTTTGTTAGTTGTGTGGAATGAGTATACCTTCTATCCAATACATTATTTAAAAATTTTCTATGAACATCGGGATTCAGTGACTTCTCATTATTGAATAGTTTTGGGAATTTATGAAAAATGTCACTCTATTTCATTTATAAAAGGTAACTCCCTCTCATATCTTATTACAACCTAATAAATCTTTTTTCTTGACAAGATCTATCCAAAATACCACCGCGAAAATAAATAAAAATATTATAATGGTTTTGTTTTTAACAAAAGACAATTACTAGGGTCATTAATTGGAGAACCAAATGAGGCTTCTATATGTGAATGTACATGTATTAATGAAGCACATTCTTTTGCATTCTTCTTTTGCAACTGTGATATACTTTTTAAAAATTTATATGTAATGTCACTAGTTACTCCCATAAACTATGTTCTTATTATGTTAATAATACCCTATATGTATATATCAAATTCAATCAAATGTGTAATGAAATCATTGATCTTGTGTATGGTGGACATCCACCTCACAAAACCGATGTGACTCATTTTCTATCAACACCATACATAATTTTATATAAAGACGTATTTAATATATATATATAATATTTGTAATATAGTTATATCTATACAATTTTATCCTCTCTTATAAATTATTAAATATAATTCCATTTAATATAGTGTTACATATCTCATGTGTATGGCGGGCTACTACACCATGAAGCAATGAGATTATTTTTCACATATTTTTTACATGGATTGTATAATGATGAATTTTATAATTTTATTTCATATAAATTACCTGATTTTGATTCAAACAACTAATATATCACCCACTTAATTTTACTTTCAATAGTTAATGAATTGATAATCTCACTCTTAAAAATGTACGACCTACCGTCTTCACAAAATGATGTGATCCATTCTCATTGTTCAAATTTAACAAATTATTATAAAAATATATCTATGGAATGAAATTTTATTTTAAATTTTTTTAAAATTATGGTGATTATATTACTATTTAATATGCTCCTGAAGATAAATATTTTCATTTAAGAAAGCATGAAAATGAAATGACGCTATCACATGAAACAATTGTAATACTGAACGATTATTCACAAAAAAGTAAAAAAATGACAAAAAATGACCATATATGATATTAAACATATTATTAGGATTCATTAATAATTTATAAATTCAACATTATGATCATTGTAATGGTTCCACTTCTTAAATTAACTTCTATATGATATATGTCATGTTATACACCTATATTTTATTATCTGAAATATCTACTACTACTACTTTGATATGTTATATCATGAATCTCTTTGTATTAATTGTATTGAACATATGATTTGATTTTATATCTTTCATGGTCTTTGAAATTAATGTTACAAATATGGTAAGAGTTTTATGTTTCAATTTTTTTATAATCAGTATTATTTATTACTGATTTTACAATGAAGGAAATTATTTTATTATAGTATAATGAAAACATTTCATTTTCTTCCCCTTCAATTATTTAGGATGTATTATTTTAATTGTAATATTTTATTCTATTTGGTACTAAATAAGATTATTAAAATTATTTAATAAAACCCAACATCGTTTCTCTATTTGGTCAAAATTACCATTATTCTAAATCATTTATTTATAATTGTTTTTTACAAACATTATTATAATTATTTTTAAATTTAATTTTAACAATAATTTTAATTTTTTAAAAAATAATAAAACTAATAGTTCTTTTGTTTTATTAAAACTCTATACTTTTCAACTTATGGTAGAAAAATGTTACGGGAATTTTTTAATGTATTAGGTATGAATAGAACGTCCCGAAATCATGACCAATCGTTTCCAAATGGAATCATATACATGTTAAATTTTTTTAAAATAAAATCATTTTCTTCATATTCTCTATAATTATTAAATTTAAAATTATTTCAAATTAAAAAAATTAATTTCCAAAAAACTAGTTTTACATAACATTTTAAATTATTTATATTCATAAATTACAAAAAAATAAATTAATATATAATACACTAAATTTTATTAATGATAAAATTATTATTATATATATGTATTTTTATGACTAGTTTGACTATGATCATTATTGAAATTAACTATTAGAATTATTTTTTTAATCAATAAATCTCCCTTGAAATATTCAAATTATTCTGATCCATATAATTTATATTTCCCTTAAATAACCGTATTATTTATCATACATTTACTTATTAATTAATAAATATATATGTTTTACATATGATATTTTACACTGATGATTATATAAGTAAGTGGGTTAATTTTTGGTAATTCATATTCCTTACTCGATATAGAATTTTTTTTGATAAGGCATCGTGTTCCCAAATAAAATATATCCACAAATATATTTGGAATATATTGGATATAATGTTTTGGGTGGGGATTGGATATAAATATACCAATGAAACATTGGTAGTTTCATGAGAAAAATTAGTTAGATATCCTTATTTAATTATGTTTTTTTGTATTCATACCCAACAGTTAAACAATCATGGAATTGGGGTTTGATTGTAAATGTTTCATAATTCCTGAGATCATGATGTAAAATAATTATAAATTTACTCAATTAAAAATTAATTTATTATTTTCTAGGAATTTTTTTCATTTATATTATCTTAGGATTCATTTCATTCAAATATTATTTATTCAATAAAATTATATTTTAGTTATTTAGCATTTTATATTGATTATATGTTATATAATCATTGTAGTGATGATAATAAATAAATTTCATGTCTGTGTATATATTTTACATTCCTTATTAAGTATACATTACTGGTCATGCTTCATTTACAAATAGTAGCTCCCATTATTCACAAACCTTACAAAACATTTGAGTTCACCCTTATTTTTATTCATTTCATAGGAATCCATGAATAATAAAAAGAAGGATATAAAATAATATAACATAGATAATATTGATCTTCTTTAAAAAATATGTTGTAATTTTTTTATTCAAATGTAATATGGAAATCATATATGTGTCTAATTTACCAATAATTTTATAAAAATATTTCTTTTGGGAGGTGACCACTTGTATATTATGCCATTGTAATAAAGTATCCACTAACTCAACAATACTTGGGTAAGGGTCATTAATGTTTGTATAAGATATGTATAATAGGATCTTGGGGAACATGAATACGGATAAAATATATTAGAGAACATAACCCTATGAACTATTTTGATGATATGTAATAGTGTACGGTTTCATAACAATATTTTGGTAAGGTACATAGTATAGGTTTGTTGTATAAATAAATTTATCTCTCAATAAAAAATTTCAATGTGATTTTGGCATTGATACCTCTTGGGGAAATTACCTAGAAAATTTTTCATCGATCACATCTTAGGCATTAGTCTGGTGCTCTATCAATGTTACTATACTGAACACCTTTTTTGACAATATTGAGGTATATTATTTTTCTAATTAAATGTTTCAATAAAAACAATAATGTTATATTAAATACTAAAACCTTTTGAAACCTATGATATTTCATAGTGATATGGGAAAATATAAATGGTATGTGGTTGATATGAATTAATCAAATGATTTAAAGAATATACACTCCATTTGAGGTACCAAATAATGTAACATAAACAAAAATAATAATATTTCTGGGACATTTATGGATATAAAACCCTTTGGTTTAGTATAATTATTAGTAAATTTAATTCAATTAATAATACCTTTACATTTTTTCACATAATATACACGTATTGGTAATCATTATGGTTAGTATTTTCATTGATGTTATTACAATTTATATTTTCTGAATTTGTTGAATAATGGGATCTCTTCGGATTTGATTTTGGTACTTTAGAATAAATTATTAATATTGAATACTCATATGTTAAATTTAAAGATAATATTTTAGTGGAAACTGATTAATATATGCTATTCCACTTGTCATGCATGTAAACATCTTTATATTAATAGTTAGAAAAATAATTCCATATCTTTTAGAAATGTATCATGAATCCAAAATGTTATTATGCTTCCTTCATATGATATTAATCATTATTAATTTATCAAACCAAATATTTATGGTTTTGTGGTTATATAAATTATCTTAATAACTCACTTCCTCTTTATCAAGGACCTCTATCACCCCTTACTAGTATTTGGAAACTAGCCTTTTCTTATATATACCTATATTCACTTCCCACCTATTTTTTCGTAAATGAAATCCTAATAATTTTTAATTCTAGATAAATTTTAATATTTACCTATACCTCTTTAAGTAGATGTTTTCATAACCCTTTCTACGATGTGGGTTTACAACAAAGGTATTTTCAAATGTCAAACCCTTGTTTTCCATGATCATGATAAAATTACGAAAAAAGAATTTATTGACAGTGTGTTGAATATAGAACCCGAATATTAAAAAAAAAATAAGTTTGATATCATATAATACATGAAAAACTGAGGTTAAATTATCCAAAAAAAAAATTTATTTAAATATAATAATATTGATTCTTAATGTTTACACTACACAATGTCTAAATCAATAATAATTTAGTATACAATTATAACCGAAACTATATGGTCCCTCTTCTATATGGATCAAATCATTAAACATTTTTGAAGACCAATATGCTTGGATGAGGTCGTAGGATGTCTGGAGAAGTTCGGCTGTTAAGAGTTACAATAAAGAAGATTTTACACTGTGTAATGCTAAACGATGTGAAAGTGGGCTTCATGATGTATAATGAATTGTGAATTTAAAAATAAAAATGTTATTAATTTTTTTTGAAACCAATAAAATGGATTACACATCATGTATATTCCATATGCTATAAGATTTAAAATATTTCCACCACTCAGTTTTGTCAAACCCTATGGCTATAGAGGCTCTCCCTCTCATTCCAGGTGACCTGATAATTTCCCCTTTGACATTTTAGAGATTCCATTGTTAAGGATCAATCACTATCTTCCCTTCTTCGATCCATATTTGATCCAAGGTTATTTATAACTTCATTCATACGGTTTCTTCAATACATTTCATCATGTTACTCTCTACCATGTGATAGAGATTGATCTATAGGTTTTTGAAGCAGTTTTTTGGTTGTCTGTTGGTACAGCTATGGCACAATGTCTGTGGGTAGATGTAGTTCTCGTGGTACATCGATCAGGATCCTCATCATTGCTCCATTCTCTTGTAAAGAATTTTTACACCCCTTTTGACGTAGGGAATTCATTTGTTCCCTATTTAATGACATGAAATTATAGATTTATCATGATTTATCCCCATGGATATCATGGTATATAACTGAATAATTACATGAACCAGATTAAATAATTGATATCAATCTCTTAGTAATGTTGTTGTTTTGTAAAATGATAATTGTATTCCTTGTGATTTTATATATAGTGTGGAATCGATGATGTGATTTTTACGATTGGATTAACATATAGAATTGGTAAATAATCTAAATAAGGAATTAATTGACAATTAATTGGATGAAATATTAAATAAAAATGTTTTATCACTTGTATGAAATACTTCGTGATATTAGTTATGATGAGACTAGAAATATAGTATTCTTATTTAGGATATGAGTTTATATCAATTATTTTTCACTACGATTTATCATTGTTTCATTAAATTTTTCACGAGAGGCTCTGTGAAGGATCCCACTATGTACACTATTATACCCAGCCTACGTGTATGTAATCTGTTTTTCTACTTAGTTTGAGAAGGTTGGATATCATGCATGCTACTAGTATCTTATGGGGTTGTAGGACCTATTTTTGATTTTTTCATCATCGTCTTTACATTTCATTATGAACATATAATTTTACCTTCAACTGTATAAGTTTTTCACTTAATTACATATGTGCACAAGGGTTTTCATTTATATTGTAGTCTAGTCAGAAGTTGGTTTCTCTCTACCTTATCTATCTATTTATCATGTGTTCTGTTAGAGTGTGTTTCTTTAAATATGTGTTTTTACAATACCATCTTTGATAGTTTCCAACCTAGGGCCTATAAGGGGTGGGGCTCGGGTCTCACAATATAACTTTTCCCATTACCATCCCAGGAGGGGTACACTTTTTTCTGAGGGGGTTGTGATAGAGTGGTATTTGAGTTTTGGTTGAGAGATTGGATGGTGGTTGGAGTTTGGAACATGTGAGGGTTCATTGGATGGTAGGGATATGGTGTATGTTATATTTAGAAAGTGTTGATAAAACATGATATTGGCTTAGACATGAGTATTTAGGTCCATTGTGTCTCATTTATGAAACAACAGGCTTATGGTGGACTCTAAATGAGGTGATACTTATATCAGGTTATAGAACTATGAATTGGTCATGCATCATTAACCAATATTATTAGTTTTTAATGGGTAAACCTTTTAATAGATTCAACTATTATGAATGAAATAAAATAATTAATTAATTTTGATGTCGTCCATATTCTATGTTAGGATATAAAACTATATATTGTTTTGAATTATTTGCTCCAAGTTGAAATCCTCATCAGGTTCATGAAGAATATATTCTATAGATTTCACTAGAAGATCTTCATAGAGTTGAAGGTGAAGATGATAAAAATTGGAGGATGACACTCCAAGAGTTTTAGTGTTTGATTATGCAGAGGTATGATGGCTCCATTTCAGATGGAGTCGTGGAAGACTTGTAGAAGGTTATTGAGATAGCCTTCAGTTTGATCTATTCTCGGTTGGAGAACATTGTATCATTGTCCTATACGATTCTCCATGGGGTAGTGAGGTAGTGTTTTTTTGTAGTACCTCGAAGACTATGATTAGATGGTAGTCTCATGGGATGTGTTTCGAGACTAGTTCAGAAATGAGTTTCTTCGACCATGAATGCAGCCAATCTTATTGAGATGCTAACCATATGGTTGGGGAGATCTAATGTCCGATAGATTGAGATCCATTTCCTGAACCATCTACTATATGATTTATATTTTTTTTAGATGAGGAGTCTAGGGGGAGATATTTCAATGAGGCTTTGTGTCCAGAGATCTAGTGCATGGTCACCTTGATTATGAGGTAGACATATCTTAAGGTGTAATCTAGAGAAGAGGTCATCAAGAGGGTATTAGCCAGAACTGTATCATCATGAGAGGGGAGTCATTAGGATTCTTCATGAATTATAACTACAGTGAGTGGTTCCAAGATTTCTAGAATGAAGGGATTCAGATCATCACGAGTTGGTCCCATCCATCAATGTATCATTTATCTTGGTGAATAAGATCCAATACATATGGAAATGGACCATACACAAGTGTTTTCTTTTGAAGGCTGAGGCCATTAGTGGAAAAAGTGCCCAACTATTTCGAGAATTCAGCATGTAACAATTGTTATGCTTCAAACTCCTCTACTAAGGTAATTCCAGTCGAGGAAACAGTATTTGGTTTCTCTAGTTTTTGGAACCTCAAAGAGTATATGGTGTCATCATAGCATAATACTGGGATAGCCCCTATTGAAGAGAGTATACCAAGACTGTGGAGGTGTTCATCAACATATTCTGAAAGCTTGCCGAGTAGTTCGTGGTCAGCTTCATTATTTTTCGTAGCCAGTGCTCGGTTATCTATATGTTGTTTGAGTTATTATTTTCTTATTTTATATAGGGTTCCATGACTTGTTATATCCTGGAGTGACACACTCATTAATATCACCTTCAATTTTTCATGATTTGGGATTGGGGGCAAATAGAAATCCAGTTCACACAGTGTTGAGTATGCCATTTGGAGGTCGAGTTGTATTTTTTTTAATGTATTTAGAGACTGTGAGCTAGTACTAGGGAAATACCTCTCTTGGGGTGATTTTCTATGTTTACATATGTATCCACGTTATATCATAATTGGTATGGATTGGTTTTACTTAGTGTTTGTTTTCATTGATTGTTTCAGGATGCAAGTTGTGTTCTCGAATGTTGATGGAGTGGTAATAATGTTTGTCAGCTAACAAGACCCTCAGATAGATCAGAGGCATGTTATTTCCATTCTATCCTTGATGAATGAGCTCATGCTAAGTTCTTTGACTACTGAAAATTCTGTTATTTGGGATGAGTAATTTTCAATAGGAGACAACCGTGAAAGGTCGTATGTGATGGTGTGCCGTCGCAATTGCCTCGTGGCATAAAATATCACCTCAAAATAGTTTCTCCAAGTTTCTAAAAATAACTGGTTGTGACAGGCACATCCCAAATAGTTATTTACTATGGGAAAACATAATAGTAACAAAAAACATAACCAAATTAAAAAAATTAATATGAATAAAATTTAATAAAAATATATTAATAATAAAAATTAATATTAAAAATTAAAAATAGTAATTTTAATAATAACAAAATAATAATAATAATATAATAATAATAATAATATAATAATAATACAAATAATTAAATTATAAATAATAATATTAGTAAAATAAAATTAATAAAATAAATAACAAAAAAATTTAAAAATACAACAACATCAATATTCACAAAAAACATTGAAAAGATATTAAAAAAATAATAATATTAAAAAAATAATAACAATTTATAAATAAAGTAATAAATAAAACTAAAATAAAAAAATTTATACAAAAATTACATTCAACTATTTTATCATAAAAACTAAATACATTACATGGGGTTTCATCTAGAGAAGTAGGAGGTGATCATGGAGAAAACTCAATCTCTAAAGCCTGGGTAATATGCCACATGTACTTCATCATCTAATCCTATTGATGCTACTATTATTGACAAACTTCCCACTTCTGCTACTACTGATATCAAAGAAGTTGTTCGTACACCCTATGTATAGACTATTAAAAAAATAACCTATACCAACAGTTTGGAGAACCATTGGCTAGTAAGCCGTTGGGACAAGTCTATACCTAAAGTTTTCAAAACCGTTGGTATAATTAATATAAAAAATCTATACCAACGGTTCCATAAAACTGTTGGTATATGTATTTCCAAAATGATTCCTTCTATTGTTTTTGATCATAGTATCTCCGTTTTATGATTGCGCGACCTAACCACTTAACTAACTTGAATTTTGAGAACATAATTATATATATATATATATGTATTATCATAAATATCTTAAATTTTGGTTTATTTAATGTTCTCTATAAGAATATTCCACAAAAAATACATGTATCTATACCAACAGTTCTCGAAACCGTTGGTATCGACCAATACCAATGGTTTTCAGAACTATTGGTATAGATTCTTTGATTTTGGGACCAATACCAATGGTTTTAGAGAAACCGTTTTTATAGGAGGGACCTATACCAACGGTTTGTCCATAACCGTCGGTATAGGGTCTCTATTATGGACCTATACCAATAGTTTGGCCAAAACCATTGGCATAGGTTCACATAAGTGACATATTCCAATGGTTTGGCCAAAACCATTGCTAAAGGTCAATATAAGTGACCTATACCAACGGTTTTGGAAAAAACAATGGTATATTTCCAACTTAGTGACCTATACAAATGGTTTTGGCCAAACTATTGGTATAGGTTTGTAGCATCCCAGTTCCAGAAGCCACCCAGAGGCGCCCCGTACCCAGTTGGTCACATGGCCTCAAGCGCATTTCCCCAAACGCCAGAGGCTGATGAATAGCAGCGAGGTTGGGGTGTGATAGTGGGGAAACTATGCCCTCATTGGAAGAGTACACAACATAAGTAAATAAACATGCAAGAGCGGAAGCAGTAAATAACAAAAAATAATAAACAGCAGAAACTAAATCATCAAACAAATGGAGCACATATGTATATATATGAAATGATGCATAATACATATCTAGGAAATAATCCAAACAAGTCACAATGCTGAAAAATAAAATAGTACCAAAACAAGTACAAAATATAGTAAACATATCCTCAGCATCGCAAGCCGAAGCTTGGTCCCTTACTCTCCTACTCTAAGCAATCATGTACCAGAAGTCAAAGGGCGCATGTCCTTGTCTATACCTGCAAAAACATAGTCTGTTTGGTCCCAAAATCATAACCCAAACTGGGTGTGAGACTAAATCCTAGTAGGAAACCACCCAAAGATCTGTGCCTAACAGTTAGTGAGTATGTGGTAGGTAATAGTACAATAAGCAGTAAACAGTAGCAGCAACAGCATGCAGTAACCAGTAAGCAGTAAACAGGATAATATATAGTAGTGATCAGTTCATAGAGCCACAAGAAGTAGTGAAGAAATACCTAATACAAGCAGGAAACCCTCTGGGTAGTACTCACAACCATCCCCTCTGGTCCTATCCAAGAAGTACCACAACCCTCTGGACAGTGCACTCAGCCTAACCCCCCTGGTCTTATCCGAGAAGTACCACAACCCTCTGAGAACTACACTTAGCCTAACCAATCTGTTTTGGTCATAAGAATTTATAAGACTCTCTAGGGTAGCTCACTCGGTCAATTACTATATCATCCCTCCTTTTTATCACATAAACTTTCATTACATTTTACAAAACCGAGGATCTTTAAGGTTTAGTGTCTTGGAAACCAGGAACATAAAACATGAAAACATAAAACATTATTCTTAAACACTTGAAAGGATTATCCTAATGTTCATCCTAGGTTCATTACTGCATCTCATAACCTGGGGACATACATCAAAAGAAAGGGTGAGCAGAAGGCCCAGTTAGGGAAACAAGAGAATCATTTTACATGTGAACTTGATATACTTCAATAAGGTCATTAAAAGAACTTTAAGGCATGAGAAAGAAATCACGAGGCATATCATAATAAAAATAACATTTTCATAACCTGAAGATGTGGCTACAACATTTAATATTGACAATCATTTCGTTTCACCAAGGTCCATCCCCAAGGTGTCATTAAAAATTACCAAGGTTATTCACCAAGGTATCAGTCTAAAAAGTCATCTCTAGAGATTAAGTCTTTACCCAATGCATTAGAGCGCTATCTGGTTGCACCCTTGACATGTCTTTATTATCATGTGAGCCATATATATCATCATCAATCATTTCATAAACAACCCATATAGCATAAAATAAATGGGTTTCATTTCATAATCATAACGTTTTAAAAACTACTTTAAAGACATGATCTTTGTGTCACTTTAAACCCACGGAAAATGGAAAGCGGGTTTCATGTATTTAAATCCCAGAATTTAAAATAGAACATTTTTATATATATGTGAATACCCCTTTAGAAGAAAGAGCTTTGAGTATTCACTTAATAAAATAAATGAACTTTAGAAAAAGAGGGAGATATTTTGAAACGGAAATTCTATAGCATAAAGGCTATGTTACGAGGTTTTAGAAAACATTGAAAAGAGAAGGGACATGGGTAAAACATTCATAAATGATCCATAAAACAGTAGGGGGACAGAATATAAAGGATTTGAGAGCATGTTTAAGAAATTTTAAAGATATACCATATGAAATGAAGAACATGAAAGGAAGACAAAAATAGGATTTCTCTTATGAGAATTCGGCAGCCTAACGACGTCACTTAAAACTTCCAAAATTGGATTGATGAGATCAAATAGGGTCTCTCATCATATGAAAATAAATGATCAGTATTATAGATATAGATATCATAACCCAACATAATAAAAAAAAACTTGAAAGACTTGACATGAAAATAGATCTTGAAAATGAGAAGGGTGAAAGAACCCCTTAGAAATTCAGCAGCCTAATGGTGCCACTTAAACTTCAACAAAAATGAATTGATGAGATCAAATAGGGTATCTCATCATATAAAAATAAAAGATCAGTATGATATATTTAGATATCATACCCCAAAAAAGGAACATGAAATACTTGACAAGAAAATAGATCTTGAAAATGAGAAGGGTGAAAGAATCCCTTAAAAATTCGGCAGCCTAATGGCGCCACTTAAACTTCAACAAAAATGAATTGATGAGATCAAATAGGGTATCTCATCATATGAACATAAAAGATCAGTATGATAGATTTAGTGATCATAACCCAACATAATAAAAAGGAACTTTCAATACT
Organism: Viscum album; assembly: GCA_963277665.1. Lineage (NCBI taxonomy): Eukaryota > Viridiplantae > Streptophyta > Magnoliopsida > Santalales > Viscaceae > Viscum > Viscum album. The sequence continues at coordinate 1,128,802,810 of OY728156.1, read as the reverse complement.
TTACATGGAATTAGAACTTTGAAAAAGGAGAAAGGTGAAAGAACCACTTAAAAATTCGGCAGCCTAACGACGTCACTTAAAACTTCAAAATACTGAATTGAAGAGATAAAATGGGGTCTCTCATCATATGATTGTAAAAGATCAGTATGATAAATATAGAGATCATACCCCAACATAATAAAAAGGAACTTTAAATACTTTACATGAAAATAGATCTTGAAAAATGAGAAGGGAGAAAGAATCCGTTACAAAAATTTCGACAGCCTAACGACGCCACTTAAAACTTCATAAAACGAAATAATGAGAGTAAGAGGAGATCTCTAATTATATGAACATAAAAAGGGAAGTAATAGGAGTATAAAAGAACATCCTTTAACATAAGAACATGGATCATAAATGAAATGACATAAAAGAGATTACTTGAAAAGAAAGAGAGAGGTCAGATCCCTTACCTTAAAACGTAACTCTTAAAACTCAAAGGTTGGGTCCTTGAGGACTTGGGGGCACCTTGGGAGGACTCCATGGGAGGTAATGAGACCAGAAATTAGTTGGGGGAGAGTGGGGAGTCGAAATGGATGAGAGGATGGCTTGATATTTATAGGGAAAGTGAGGGGACAAGGCATTAATGGCCAAGGGACACCTCAAAAGTGGTTTTCTCAAAACCATGTGCTCTCCCATGGTATTTCCCATGGAGTTAGGCCACATGGGGCCCCCATACAATAAATGATCACCTTTTTATGGCCAACCCTTAAAAAAAATCTCATGACATCATCATGACATAGTTATGATGTCATTAAACATACTGAAACCCTAAAACTGCATTTTTTACTATTCACTGAAAATTCCACTCTCAGAAAAATCCCAAAATTTCACCTTAATCAAATATCAATGCTCTGATTTCAAAAAATGAACTCCATTTTATAAAAATAATTTTCTAAATAATTTTAATTTATTTTTTAAATAAATACACTATTCACCGAAAATTCATTTTTTTCAGAAAAATCCCCAAAAATTACCTTAACATAATATCGATGCTATGAGTTCAAAAATGAAATCCATTTTATAAAAATATTTTTATAAATATTTTTAATTTAATTTTTAATTAAAAAACCCTATTCACCTGAAAAAACTAATACTTGAATAATACTTTATGAAACCGTTATTTAACCATTTTATTGAATCACATTACTTAATCAAGGTGCCTAGATTATATTAATACTTTCATTAAGTGAGATTACTAATCAATTTGGTCACATTACTAATCCTAAGCATAAAATCACTATTCATAATTTACTATTCATCAAAAATCAAGTTGATCTTATTAGATTCTAAATTTCGTACTGAACATAATTGTAGAAGACCATTTTTCAAAAATCATTACGCATTTTTAATTATTTAAGGTTTACATTAACATTTTTAAAATATCCTTTTTCTAAAATTTATCAAAAGTATGCATACTATATTTATCCGGTCATTTAAAAATTCATAAACTTCATCATAAGAAGAAATCACAAATTTTATTTAAAATAAAGGATTACACAAGGAAGCTACAGTCTCCTTACATAGCCCCTTATCACACCAGCAAAGGACCGAAGTGTAAGGTGTGCTAAGGTGAGAGAATCCGAGGGAGGCTCGGCCAACATCGCACGAGTAGTAATTTCTATCAGTTTGAACTTCTCATGAAGGCGCTCCCGTTCTAGCTTCACACGATGAAGTTCAGCTTGGGTTTGGTCCAGACCAAAGCCCAGTGGTGCTACCTACTTCCCAAGTTCTGTTAGATGGGTTTCGATCGGTCCAAGACTACTGGGTGAGGCCATCGAATCTTCTTTCTATATTAATTAACCAAAATTACTTGTATTTAGAGACAATAATCAAAACGTTTAGTTTCCAGCGGTTATATTGACCAATGGTCATATAACAGTCAAAACCTAACGGTCTCATTTTTATTATACTCATGTTATAAAATGAAACATTTTTGTTGAGTATAAAAATAAAATAAAATAACACACAAAACTAGGAAACAAAAATTTATTCAAAATTTCGGGTCGTTACAATCTTCCCCCTTAAGAAATTGCATCCTCGCAATTTTTAAAATTGGGTTTTGAAATTTCATTGAAATTACCACATCGGAAAAAGAGTAAGTAAAACTATTACTTTAAAATAAAGAAAGGGAAGTACAAAGGTCACCCGAGTTAACCCACACTAGGATTCCATGTATGAAAACATGGACATGGAAGAAAAGCAAAGGGTCAAGTTCTGAGGGAGAGTGATAGAGAAAATGATTAGGAGAAATTTAACCATAAGAAAATACCAAACTTATGATGTGTGTGAACGGTCTTTGATTACCTAGTAGGAAACGTAAACTAACAACATTTTTGTTTTAAGTTCCTTTTCATAATTTTGAGGAATTCATTTACTACATAGAACAAAAACATAAGAAAATATACCTACCTTCATGTAGAGTTTCACCCTTTAATAAGTTTCTACCAAAACTAATCTTTTCTCCAAACGATGAGAATTCAAAACTACTTGGTCTCATAAAAACACAAGAATCATCTTCTAGAGATCACATAATCTACAAAAGATTAACTATCTACTTCTTCTATCTTTAAACATTATCCCAAAAAAACAGAAAGGGTAAGGTAAAACAACTCTTCAAAAAGAACAAATCCCATAGGAATGGAAAATACTTTTAAATCTTCAAAGTTCCATGGTACTACCCAAGGTTCATCATAGACCATTCCATAAATAAGTGTTCTTAAAATTCCTCAAAATAAACCAAACTAAGATTGAAACCCAAATACAAGAAGAATTTGATAACATAGTCTTCCAAAATAAACTTCACTGTTCATCTCAAAACAACATCAACCACTCCTAACATCTTATAACAAAAGTAGCTAACCTAAACATATTTTACCCAAGATAGGTTAATAATTCCCATAAGTAACCTAAATTACTATAAGTCCACCTTAAATTCATCAATTCTCTAAGTCAACCTTACTCCTCAATGAAAATACCGTAGTAATCTATTTACCTCGATCATATAGGGTCCCCAAAATAGTGAACGTCTTCCAAAAATAATAATCATCTTTTAATCCCCTAATCATCTCTGTCATATTAATATGGAAATCGTCACATTTCCTATCACATTGGTTGTTGGGACATGTTCTTCCATTTCCCGCCATTAACTACGAAAACAAAGTACAATTAGGGGCTTGAATACTTAGCCAATAATCATGAAAAGGAACTTAAAGCATATAAGGATAACTTGTAGAAGAAAATTATACCCTAACTTGTGATCCCCTAGGTTCCCATCGAGGTTATCCATGATCACATATTCTTATGTGAATCTTTATTTTATTTTATCTTTGTTCCTTCAACAATGGTTCATACTAATCTTATGAATTTACCAAAGCATATCCACCGGGAGTGTTGTAACCAAGAGTGCAGCATGTACCGTTGTCGTGTACCAGTTCCCATTCGAGTCTAGCTCAAAGTGGTATTTTTGGGGTTTACCCCTATGTACATCTGTGCCAGAGCTACCTCTACCTGCTCGTATCCAGACAGGGATGTATTTTCTTGGCAACCCCTTACTCAATACTCACCAAAATACCCGGAATATTCCCTATATATAATCTTTTCTATAGGATTCTTACTAAAGTTTTCATATCCTAATTTCCACAAATAACTAAACCATCCTTTGATACCAACTATAGCATCCTGCCTTTTTATCACATAAACTTTCATTGCATTTTACAAAACCGAGGATCTTTAAGGTTTAGTGTCTTGGAAACCAGGAACTTAAAACATGAAAACATAAAACATTCTTCTTAAACACTTGAAAGGCTTCTCCTCATGTTCATCCTAGGTTTATTACTGCATCTCATAACCTAGGGACATACATCAAAATAAAGGGTGAGCAGAAGGCCTAGTAAGGGAAACAAGAGAAACATTTTACATGTGAACTTGAGATACTACAATAAGGTCATGAAAAGAACATTAAGGCATGAGAAAGAAATCATGAGGCATATCATAATAAAAATAACATTTTTCATAACTTGAAGATGTGGCTACAACATTTAATATTGACAATCATTTCTTTTCACCAAGGTCCATCCCCAAGGTGTCATAAAAAATTACCAAGGTTATTCACCAAGGTATTAGTCTAAAAAGTCATCTCTAGAGATTAAGTATTTACCCAATGCATTGGAGCGCTATCTGGTCGCACCCTTGAAATGTCTTTATTATCATGTGAGACACATATATCATCATCAATCATTTCATAAACAACCCATATAGCATAAAAGAAATGGGTTTCATTTCATAATCATAACGTTTTAAAAACTTCTTTAAAGACATGATCTTTGTGTCACTTTAAACCCACAGAAAATGGAAAGCAGGTTTCATGTATGTAAATCCCAGAATTTAAAATAGAACATTTTTATACATATGTGAATACCCCTTTAGAATAAATAGCTTTGAGTATTCACTTAATAATATAAATGAACTTTAGAAAAAGAGGGAGATATTTTGAAATAGAAATTCTGTAGCATAAAGGCTATGTTACGAGGTTTTAGAAAACATTGAAAAGAGAGGGGACATGGGTAAAACATTCATAAATGATCCATGAAACAGTATGGGGATAGAATATAAAGGATTTTAGAACATGGTAACGAAATTTGAAAGATATACCATATGAAATTAAGAACATGAAAGGAAGAAAAAAAATAAGTTTTCTCTTATGAGAATTCGGCATCCTAACGACGTCACTTAAAACTTCCAAAATTGGATTGATGAGATCAAATAGGGTCTCTAATCATATGAACATAAATGATCAGTATGATAGATATAGATATCATACCCCAACATAATAAAAAGTAACTTGAAAGACTTGACATGAAAATAGATCTTGAAAACGAGATGGGTGAAAGAACCCCTTAGAAATTCGGCAGCCTAACAGTGCCACTTAAACTTCAACAAAAATGAATTGATGATATCAAATAGGGTCTCTAATCATATGAAAATAAAAGATCAGTATGATATATTTAGATATCATACCCCAAAAAAGGAACATGAAAGACTTGACAAGAAAATAGATCTTGAAAATGAGAAGGGTGAAAGAATCCCTTAAAAATTCGGCAGCCTAACGACGCCACTTAAACTTCAACAAAAATGAATTGATGAGATCAAATAGGGTCTCTCATAATATGAACATAAAATATCAGTATGATAGATTTAGAGATTATACCCCAACATAATAAAAAGGAACTAGAAAGACTTGACATGGAATTTGAACTTTTAAAAAGGAGAAAGGTGAAAGAACCACTTAAAAATTCAGCAGCCTAACGACGTCACTTAAAACTTCAAAATACTGAATTGAAGAGATCAAATGGGATCTCTCATCATATGATTGTAAAAGATCAGTATGATAAATATAGAGATAATACCCCAACATATTAAAAAGGAACTTGAAAGACTTTACATGAAAATAGATCTTGAAAAATGATAAGGGTGAAAGAATCCGTTACAAAAATTTCGACAGCCTAACAGCGCCACTTAAAACTTCATAAAACGAAATAATGAGAGTAAGAGGAGATATCTCATTATATGAACATAAAAAGGGCAGTAAGAGTAGTATAAAAGAATATCCTTTAACATAAGATCATGGATCATAAAAGAAATGACACAAAAGAGATTACTTGAAAAGAACGAGAGAGGTCAGATCCCTTACCTTAAAACGTAACTCTTAAAACTCAAAGGTTGAGTCCTTGAGAGCTTGGGGGCACCTTGGGAGGACTCCTTGGGAGGTAATGAGACCATAAATTCGTTGGGGGAGAGTGGGGAGTCGAAATGGATGAGAGTATGGCTTGGAATTTATAGGGAAAGTGAGGGGACAAGGCATTAATGGCCAAGGGACACCTCAAAAGTGGTTTTCTCAAAACCATGTGCTCTCCCATGGTATTTCCCATGGAGTTAGGCCACATGGGACCCCCATACAATAATTCATCACCTTTGGCCGGCCAACCCTTAAAAAAATCTCATGACATCATCATGACACAGTTATGATGACATTCAACATACCGAAACCCTAAAACTACATTTTTACTATTCACTGAAAATTCAACTGAGAAAAATCCCAAAATTTCACCTTAATCAAATATCAATGCTCTGATTTCAAAAAATAAACTCCATTTTATAAAAATAATTTTCTAATTAATTTTAATTTATTCTTTAAATAAATACACTATTCACCAAAAATTCATTTTTTTCAGAAAAATCCCAAAAAATTACCTTAACATAATATCTATGCCATGAGTTAAAAAATGAAATCAATTTTATAAAAGTAATTTTTTAAATATTTTTAATTTAATTTTTAATTAAAAAACACTATTCACCTGAAAAAACTAATACTTGAATAATACTTTATGAAACCGTTATTTAACCATTTCATTGAATCACATTACTTAATCAAGGTGCCTATATTATATTAATACTTTCATTAAGTGAGATTACTAATCCATTTGGTCACATTACTAATCCTAAGCATAAAATCACTATTCATAATTTACTATTCATCAAAAATCAGGTTGATCTTATTAGATTCTAAATTTCGTACTGAACATAATTGTATAAGACCATTTTTCCAAAATCATTACACATTTATAATTATTTAAGGTTTACATAAACATTTTTAAAATATCCTTTTTCTAAAATTTATCAAAAGTATGCATACTATATTTATCCGGTCATTTGAAAATTCATAAACTTCATCATAAGAAGAAATCCCAATTTTTATTTAAAACAAAGGATTACACAAGGAAGCTACGGTCTCCTTACATAGCCCCTTATCACACTAGCATAGGACCGAAGTGTAAGGTGTGCTAAGGTGAGAGAATCCGAGGGAGGCTCGGCCAACATCACACGAGTAGTAATTTCTATCAGTTTGAACTTCTCGCGAAGGTGCTCCCGTTATAGCTTCACACGATGAAGTTCAGCTTGGGTTTGGTCCAGAGAAAAGCCCAGTGGTGGTACCTCCTTCCCACGTTCTGTTAGATGGGATTTGATCGGTCCAAGATTACTGGGTGAGGCCATCGAATCTTCTTTCTATATTAATTATCCAAGATTACTTGTATTTAGAGACAATAATCAAAATGTTTAGTTTCCAGCGGTCATATTGAACAATGGTCATATAACAGTCAAAACCCAACGGTCACATTTTAATTATACTCATGTTATCAAATGAAACATTTTTGTTGAGTATAAAAATAAAATAAAATAACACACAAAATTAGGAAACAAAAATTAATTCAAAATTTCGGGTCGTTACAATTCCTCTTATAGTCTAGGGTAGTCAGGGACTCTCTGAGGAAGATCACGCAGTCTAACCCTCTTGGCCCCAAGGTCTAGAGACTCTCTGAAGAAGCTCACTTGGTAAATCCTCATATAGTCTTAGGTACACCACATACTCTCTGAGGAAGCTCACTCAGTCAATTACTCCTCTAGCCTGGGAAGGTTTTAAAGACATTCAAACAGGGTAAAGACTCTCTGAGGAAGCTCACTCGGTCTACCCTCCTGTAGTCTATAATAACTAAGACTCTCTGGGAAGCTTACTTGGTCTATCCCCTGTAGTCTATAATGTCCAAGACTCTCTGAGAAAGCTCACTCAGTATATCCTCATATAGTCTATAATATCTAAGACTTCCTGGGAATCTCACTCGTTATATCCCTTATAGTTTATAGCACTCGGTTCTCACGGTCCCGTGCATGTTAGTTCATAATAATGCTATAAGGCCATAGTACACCTATAGAGCTATTTGGCTAACCAAAGTACACCTATAAAGCTACTTGGCTAAATAGTCTACAGATCAACAAGCATGTTAACAACATCATTCCGTCCAATGATCACAAGCCATGGAAACATGTACAATGGCCAAAGGCTAAAGAGACCCAAAGGTTAAAACAAGAGAAAAGTAGAGGCAAAACATCCAAGAATGACAAAAATCCACAAACATGATCAATTCACATCTACACAAGCATGCAAGCAAGGTAGGAATAACCATAAGGAAAAAAAAGGAAAACACACAATACCCCATTCACGGGTATTGGTAGAATTTTCACATAAAACTCAAAGACATCGAAAGGTAAGGCACAAACCACCTACCTCGATCTTAGGATATCAATATACTTGAACCACGAGGCTTGATTCTCCTTATAAAGACATATATCTATGAAAACTCACAAAACGTTCAACCAACGATAACATACGAAAGAGGAGGAATTGGAAAACAAGGCTCTAGGAGAAGAAAGAACTCACTGATGTGGTTCCAATGCAATCAACGGTGGTCATTCAGAGAACGGACGGAGGCTCAGGGGCTCGGAAAAAATTCGCAGCCCTACGGGTCTCTCTCGATCAAAGGCGCTGGAGAAGAAGATAGTTATGTATATTAGGTGCGACCCTGGTCCGTTTAATGAAAAAAAAGAAAAAACACGACATGTACTTCTTGAGTACACAGCGTGTAATCTAGTTTTCTGTAATCCTCTTTAAACGACCTCCACTTTATCCCTACACATAGTGTGTGTGGCCCAGACATGGCCTGGCGCGACAAGGGGGTATATAGAATGTACTTATAAAGTAAATGATGTGTACTTAAAAAATTTCCATAAACTACTCTTTTCTCAAAAACTCTGAGAAAAGGAAAAACATACCTGAAATGAAGATCTGAGTTCTTAAAAACTTCCCCCCTTAAAGAAATTCGTCCCCGAATTTCCCTAGCGAGGCATAAAAGAAGAAACCCCGATCATCTCCGGCTGCTGCGATCATACATCGGCCTCCCTCTCCCAAGCCTCATCCTGCACTCGCCCGTGTTGCCACAACAGCTGTACTGTAGGAACAGACCAGCCACAGAGAACCTTCGTACAACGATCAACAATCCAGATGGGATGCTCCTCAAACGATGCATCTACTTCAAGCTCAACCTCATCGGGTTGAAAGACATGAGAAGGGTATGAATAGTAATGTCGGAGCTGAGAAACGTGGAAGACGTCATGCATAGCCTGATACCTCTGAGGTAACTGTAAATGATAGGCAACCGACCCAACTCTCTCCAACACCTCAAACGGCCTGACGTACCATGGTGAAAGATTAACCTGTCTCTAGATCCTCTTGTGTTTCTACCTCGGTGCGACACGTTGGAAAACCTGATCCCCTACCTCGAACCCCAAAGGTCATATCCGCTGATCAGCATAAGAATTCTGCCGAGACTATGTTATAGCCATCCTCTTCCGAATCAATTCTATATGCTCTGAGGTATCCTGAACAAGACGAGGTCCCAAGAAATCTTCCTCTCTTTCCTACAGCCAGCATAAGGGTGATCGACCTGGCCTACGGTACAAAGCCTCGTAAGATGCCATCGGAATAGTCTCCTGAAAACTGTTGTTATAGGTATACTTCACAAGAGGTATATGATTCTACCAAGAACCGTCAAAGTTCAAAATGAAAGCTCGGAGAATATCCTCAAGAACCTTGATCATACTCTCGGACTGGCCATCAGTCTAGTGATGGTATGCTGTACTCAAAATTACCTATATACCCAAAGCCTTCTGAAGTCACGGCCAGAACCAAGAAGTAAAGAAAACTTCCCTGTCTGAAACAATGGAGTGTGTAACTCCATGTAGACATACAATCTCTTGGATGTACAATCATCCCAGCTCATCAACACTGAAGGTATCTTTGATTGGCAATAAGTGAGAAACCTTTGTAAGCCTATCGATGACAACCCAAATAGCATTACCCCATCGAGGTGACCTCAACAACCCGGTCATGAAGTCCATCACAACATCATTCCACTTCCACTCAGGAATGGGTAACTACTATAAAATCCCTACTGGTCGCTGATGCTCCGATTTCACCTGATGACAAGTATAACATCTCATAACAAAACTAGCAACATATCTCTTCATCCCTGGCCACCAGTACTGGCGGTGTAGATCAAGATACATCTTGGTGACACCAGGATGAACTGCCCAAACTGAAGAATGAAAATCCCACATCATATCCTCGCGTATGTCTGCTAGCACCCATACGCATCCATGGAAACACAAGATCTCATCCTCGCCCACTGTCCATCCAGGAAGAGGGTCCTCTCCTGACACACCTCCCACATGACTATGTCTTCTGAGTCTGATAGTTGCCTCATCTGTACCCGATCAAGAAGTGTAGAAGTAACAACTATAGAAGATAAGTAAGTCTGTCCCTGTCTGTCGCACACCTCCAGATGCATCTCAGAGAATAGATCCATAAGCTGCCACTCACTGCTGGCCTCCTAAACTGCCTGAATCTATGTTCTCCTGCTCAATGCATCTGACACTGTGTTACCCTTCCCCGTCATATAGGCGATCTCGAAGTCGAAAGACTGAAGATACTCGACCCACCTGATCTGTCTTAGATTCATATCATGCTGAGTGAAGATATACTTGAGACTCTTGTGGTCGGTGAAAACAAAAAAGTGCTCTCCCAGAAGGTAGTGTCTCCAAAAGCGTAAGTCATGAACAATAGCTGCCAACTCCAGATTGTGTGTCGAGTAGTTCCTCTTGTGTGGCCTCAATTGCCGAGACCCATAAGCAACGACCCCATCTCCCTACATAAGCACAGCTCCCAGCCCAATACCTGAAGAATTATAGTAAATAGTATAGCCCTTTCCTAGCTCTGGAAGGACTAGTATCGGTGCTGAGGTCACCCTCCCCTTCAGCTCCTGAAAGGCTGACTCACAAGAATCTGACCATAAAAACATTTCCCCCTTCTTGGTCAGACCTATCAGCGGTGCTGGTAGGCATGAAAAGTCTTGTATGAAATTCCTGTAGTATCCATCCAGCCCTAGAAAACTTCGCACCTCAAAGACATTCTTTGGTTTCTCCCAAGAAACCACAGCTCTCACTTTCTCTGCGTCCAATGATACTCTTTTATCTGAGATGACATGACCCAAGAAGTGAATCTGATCCATCCAAAAGGGGCACTTAGAGAGCTTATCATATAACCAATGATCTCTCAGTGTACTCAGAATGATCTCAAGATGGGTAGCATGGTTGTGTCATGTGTGAGAGTACAACAAGATGTCGTCCACAAAAACCACCACAAAGGAAACTAGGTACGGATGGAACACTCGGTTCATTAGTGCCATAAAAACAGCTGGCGCGTTCATGAGACCGAATGGCATGACTCTATACTCGTATAGACCATACCTGCTCGTGAAGGCTGTAAGAGGTATATCTGATGGTATAACACACAACTGATGATAACCAGACCTCAAATTGATCTTCGAGAACACCCGAGCTTCTATAAGCTGATCAAAGTGGTCATCGATCCTCGGCAAGGGATATCGGTTCTTGACCATCAACTGGTTCAGTTTCCGATAATCCACACAAATTCAAAGGGTGTCGTCTGATTTCTTCACAAACAGGACAGGCGAAACCCAAGGAGAAGTATTGGGTCGGATGAAACCCTTTTCTTGTAACTCCTCCAAATACTTCTTGAGCTCCTCCAACTTAGGTGTATCCATCCTATAAGGAGGAATGGACACCGGTGCTACTCCTGGAACGAGGTCATTCGAGAAGTCTACCTCATTCTCTAGAGGAAAACCTAAAAAGTCCTCTAGAAATACATCCATGAAATGATCCACCATTGGAGGAAAGTATAACTGTGAAGTCCCTTGGTCATCCAGATAAAGACTGGAAATATGGGCTGTAACTCCTTCTAGCCCAAGATACTCTGGTCCAGCTCTACCCGTCTGGACATCCCACTCACCTCAACGAATAAAATATCCTCCCTCTGGGGATACGAAACACACCCTATGATGATAGAAATTGACGAATACCTGGAAGGGAACCAACCAGTCCATCCTGAGAATGAAATCATAGCCCGTCATTTCTAGGACATAGAGGTACCATATGAAAAGACACCCTGTAACCTCAAGAGGGAACTCTCTGCACTGACGTATGCTAGATGTCCTCGTTCCCAACATCGTGTCAAGAGTCAACAAATAGGCCGATAAAGAGATACAGAGCCTAAGGCTCTCCACAACAGCAACATAGATAAAACTATGCAAAACACCAGTATCGAAAAGTGTTAAAGATAAAACTGAGGCTACTAAGATCATACCTAGAACTGTAGAAGGGCTAGGATTCTACGCCTAGTAGGCCTGCTCCATGAAAAAGGCCTGGCATGTACTGCAACCCTATGCCCCTGGCTGACCACTCTGAGCTGATCCACCCTACTGTCGCTGGTAACTTGGTGACTGACCACCGCGGCCGCGACGTCCAACTCGGCCCGAACAGCTGGAAGAACTCCAGTTCCCAGACTGGTGTGAAACTGGAAAAGAATCTCCTAAATGTGGGGTCATAGAAGAACCCCTACCACCAGCTGAAGGTGAAACGTTCTAACAAAAGCATTGAAGATGGCCCATCTTTCCACAAGATCGGAACTCCATAAGATTTCTTTGACACTGAGGCCTAGTTTTACCACTCCTACCACACTATTAGAATACAACATGGATACCAGAAGATACATCATGCCTGCTATAATCTCCTCAAGAAGACTCTCTGCAGTGCTTCCTACTATCCATAGGAGGAACACCAGCTCTGGATGTCGAACCACCCTGGCTCACTACTCCAGAATCCCTCAGGTTGCGCTCAGTGATTAGTTCCTGGTTGACGATAGAGGATATCAAAGTCAACCTAAAGATATTCACCTGGGAACAGATCTCATTCCTGATACCATACTCGAACATCCTATAAAGGAACAACTCATCACCTAGTGGGATCGGCGTGAAGTGCTGCAGCTCGGTAAAGTGGGACGAGTACTCCATAACAGAAAGAGTACCCTGCTGTAGGCTCATAAAATCTCGGGACTGGTTGTCCCTCAAGGTATCTGGGTGAATTTAGTCATATGAGGTGCAACGAAACTCATCCCAAGACATACTCAGCTGGAGACCTGACTGCGAGATCACCTCCCACCACCTCTTGGCGGTGCCACTGAGCATATAAGTATCCATCTTTACCCTTTTCTCTGGGGGTATCTCCAAATTCTCAAAGATAGTCTCTATGGCCTCTAACCATGACTCTATAGCCTGGGGTCCTCCATCACCTGAGAAATTAGGAGGATGATGCTGCGGAAAGACCCACGTCAATTCGTCCATCGATGGGGCAGGAGGCGGCACTCCTTGAAAAGTCTGCATCATCCTCAAGAAATCCTCCCTAAACTACGCATCGGCGCCCGCGTTGGGTATGACTACTGGTGCCAAGGTTGGAACAACAGGAGGATCTGTAGGAGGTCCTTGATCTGCCATATTCAGCGTCTGATCACCATCTGGAAACTGACGTACAACCGGAGGACGTCTCAGAGGCATATCTCTGAAAAGATCAAAAGAACACCTTAGATCAGGATTATAAAAGAATAAGAACATTAGAGTACAAAACGGGAACAGGAGGAGGAAACATTCAAGTTTACAAAACACGACTACATGACATGTATAAAAACTACACGGTGTGTTCACTTAAACCAAATATATGGGAATGTACTCCTGCCACATCTGGTCGTGTAACACCCCAACTACACGGTGTGTTTTCCCCACACACTTCATGTACTTGAACTCTATTCCCCTGTCTGAGTCTCTTTACATGGCTAACCCACATGGTCCTCTTAACCCAAGACTACACGGCGTGTACTAGACAAGGTTTCAGCAACCCGTGTTGTTAGTTACACGGCCGGCTACACGGCTTGCCCATACACGGCGTGTTCCAAACAAACACGGTTTGTATAAGAGAAGATAACACTGACCCGTGTTGTTTGTGAAAATTCCGGGTACCTAGAACAAGACTACACGTCGCGTTCATTACCAACACGGCATGTTCTACTCGAGCTTCCCAGCCTGTGTTGTTAGTGACATGGCTAGGTACATGGCTCTATACTACACGACGTGCAACTACCATACACGGCGTGTTCCTAAAGACATTTCCTCAACACCGTGTTCCGGCTCACACAGTCAGTGACACGGTCTGAAACTACAAGGCGCGTAGTCATAAAGTGCAGGCCGTGTATTATGGGTTTTTCTGGGAAGTAGCTCAGAAACTGCACCGAAGCCCAGAAACACAGAAAACAAGGCATGAAGGTGCCAAATTCCGATCCGTGAGGGATCATACACCCCACGAACCAAAGTTTGGCATCCAATACAATCATTTATAATGAAATACAGGTCAATGATTCACCAATTTCCAATTCAAGAGGGCCCATAACACCTCAAGAACCATAATTTGGTATTCATTTAAGAAAATTACAATACAAACAGTCCTCCATCAAACAACAGAGATTATATTAAAGCATCTATCACAACAACATGCATAATCTACACAAATTCTATCACAACAACATGAAATCACTAATGCGCCCTAGATGGCATGGCAAGAATGCATGGAATGTGATTTCTAACAAGTTCCTATATGATGCATTAGATGGTATACCCTCATCTCATCGGGTTGCGACAAAAATAGAACCATAATAGCAACAACAATAACAAAACAAGTCATGTGAATCGCTCTAGGGGAAATCATATCTACCGTAAAATCTCAAAACTAGAAAACTACAATAAACGAGGTAGTATGGATTTTCCCTGTAAAAGGGTTAGAAAATCTCTGGCACAACTTATTACCAAGTACTGAATCCGTCCTATCCCTGGATAAAGGCTCCAAACAGTAAATCAAGAGAAAAAAATCCCTCTGATACCACTTTGTAACCTTTCGGTTCTGGAAGCCACCTAGAGGCACCTCGTACCTAGTTGGTCACATAGCCTCAAGCGCATTTCTTCAAACTTCAGAGACTGCCGAATAGTAGTGAGGGCCTTGGGTGTGATAATAGAGAAACTATGCCCTCATTGGAAGAGTACACAGTGGATGTAAATAAACATGAAAGAGTGGAAGCAGTAAATAACCAACAATAATAAATAGTGGAAGACTAAATCAGAAAAAAACTGGAGCACATATGTATATATATGAAATTATCCATGATACATATCTAGGAAAGCAGCCAAAAAAGTCACAATGCAAAAAAATACAATAGTACCAAAACAAGTACAAAAGAAAGTAAACAGCTCCTCAACATAACAAGCTGAATCTTGGTCCCATGCTCTCCTGCTCCAAGTAATCTAGTACAAGAAGTCTAAGGGAGCTTTACCTTGTCTATACCTACAACAACATAGTCTGTTTGGGCCCAAAAGCATGACCCAAATAGGGTATGGGACTAAATCCCAGTAGGCAACCACTCGAAGGTCTGTGCCTAACAGTCAGTGAGTATATAGCAGGTAATAGTACAATAAGTAGTAAATAGTAGCAGCAACAGTAGGCAGTAATTAGTAAGCAGTAAATAAGATAATATACAGCAGTGATTAGTTCACAGAGCAACAAGTAGTGGTGAAGTAACAGCTAACACAAGCAGGAAACCATCTGGGAAGTACTCACAACCATCCCCTTTGGTCCTATCCAAGACGTACCATAACCCTATGGGAAGTGCACTCAACCTAACCCCTCTAGTCCTATCCAAGTACCACCACCCTATGGGTAGTGCACTCAGCCTAACCCCTCTGGTTTAGTCATACGAATTTATAAGACTCACTAGGGAAGCTCACTCAGTCAATTCCCCTTATAGTCTAGGGTATTTAGGGACTCTCTAAGGAAGATCATGCAGTCTAACCCTCTTGGCCTCAAGGACTAGAGACTCTATGAGGAAGCTCACTCAGTCAATCCTCCTATAGTCTTAGGTATACCACATACTCTTTGAGGATGCTCACTCGGTCAATTCCTCCTCTGGCCTGCGAAGGTTTTAAAGACATTCAAACAAGGTAAAGACTCTCTGAGGAATCTCACTCGGTCTACCCTCATGTAGTCTATAATAACTAAGTCTCTCTGGGAAGCTCACTCGGTCTCTCCCTTGTAGTCTATAATATCCAAGACTCTCTGAGGAAGCTCACTCGGTCTATCCCCGTATAGTTTAGAATATCTAAGACTCCCTGGGAAGCTCACTCGGTCTATCCATTATAGTCTATAGCACCGGGTTCTCACGGTCCCATGACAGTCAGTACATAATAGTGATATAAGGCTAGAGTACACCTATAGAGTTACTTGGCTAACCAAAATATACCCATAGAGATACTTGGATAAATAGTCTATAGATAAACAATAAAGTTAACAACATCATTCCATCCTATGATCAAAAGGCATGGAAATAGGTACAATGGCCAAAGGATAAAGAGACCCAAAGGTTACAACAAGAGAAATGAATTGGAAAAAAATATAAGCACGAAAAAAATCCACAAATATGATCAATTTACCTCTACACAAGCATGCACGCAAGGAAGGAATAACCACAAGGCAAAAAAGGTTAACACACAATACCCCGTTCACAGGTATTGGTGGAATTTGCACATAAAACTCAAAGACATCGAAAGGTAAGGCACAAACCACCTACCTCGATCCTAGGATATCGATATACTTGAACCATGAGGCTTGATTCTTCTTATAATGGCGTAGATCTACAAAAAACCCACAAAATGTTCAACCCACTATATATTAAGAAAGAGGAGGAATTGGAATACAAGGCTCTAGGAAAAGGAAAAAATCACCGCTGCGGTTCCAACACAATCAATGGTGGTAGATTCAGAGAACAGACAGAGGCTCAAGGTCTCGGAGAATATTCACAGCCATACGGGTCACTCTCAGTTGAAGGAACTGCATAAGAAGACAGTTCTTTCAGTTAGGCGTGACCCCAGTCTTTTTAATGAAAAAAAGAAAATACACAGCGTGTACTTCTTGAGTACATGGTGTATACTCTAATTCTCCATACTCCACTTTAAGTGGCCTCCACTTCACCACTACACACATTGTGTGTGGCCCGGACATAGCCAACACATGGCCTGGCGTAGTAAGGGGGTACACGACGTGTACTCATAAAGTACACAGCCTGTACTTCAAAAATTTCCAAAAACTCCTATTTTCTCAAAAACTCCAGGAAAAGGAAAAATATACCTGAAACTAAGATCCGAGTTCTTACAAGGTCCATATAAGTGAACTAATCCAATGGTTTTCCCAAAACCATTGGTATAGATCTTACTTCTAGAAGTGGTACTATCTAAATGATCACATTGAGCTGGAAAATGATCCTAATATTGTGCATCATATGGGGAAGAATCTCCATGAGCTCCTCTCTAAATGCAAGGTGAAATATCATCATTACCATTGTAACTTCAATGCGCCAATCGATAGTTGATACCAAGAACTCGACCTCTCTCAAGGTATATTAGTTTTCTTATATTCATGCTCCTCCATCAAATCTTGTTGTACATGTCTGATCCTTATTCATTGCCTGAATCTCAGTATGTTTCTAATAACTCACATCCTCATATGAATCCTTCAATTAAAATTTAATATTAATATAGTTAAAATATTATTTTCAGTAAATTTTAAATATCAAAATGAAAATATTCTAACCATAATCTAACACCGGCGATCACCTCTAATCTCTCCAATGATAGGACCACTATACATCCCCTTTATATTTAAAAATCTGTAATATTGTGTTTATTAAATTCCTATATGAATATAAAGTTAATAGTTTTCATTTAATAATATAAAAATTAATTAAAAAGGTACCTACCATATATTTCTTATATTTACTCTATATACAAAAACAAGATCGATGTGTCATCTTGTGTATCCCCTATTTTTTCAACCTAATTATGTTGTCCTCATAAAATGACCACCAATTTATTGTGAACATAATACATCACAAACATGAGATGAAATGAAATCAGTTTGGTGGGTACATAGGACTGGTCAAACACTTTGACTCTTTATTTCCTCATTGTTATCCACCTAAAATTATGTAAAAACAAATTAAAATGATCACACTTACATCCATACCATGCATTCCAGATAGATTTATAGATGCTCTAATCGGTACGATACCATGAACTCTACAAAACATTAATAATTTGAAGATATTACATAAATCAATATCAATATCAATAATATTTATTTATGTACTAGCCAATGATTGAACAATCAATAATGAACATAAATTGGAATCTAATTTAATGTATCTCATGTTTCATGATAATAATTTCACAATATAGAACTCCCCTATCCTTTAGACATTTTCTAAACGTTGTGAATGATAAAAAATAATCAATCATATAATATATAAATAAATTAATGACAATTAATTAAAAACTAAATAAAATACACAAGTAATCATATCTATAAATGTAGGGGTCAAATCCTAGATGTGGATGTCGCTTGAGGATAGTTTCAGGAATCGTCAATCTCAAAAAACCGTGATACCTATGAGTCATTTCTAAACCAACAATAGTCAATGTGATATATGATCCAACATCATGCTCATCATCTGGTAGATATAACTCTTGGAACTCGTGAAGCATATTTGATTCTATATGAAACCCAAAATCATTGTTGTTTGAAAATAGTTAAAAACAACTATTATGTATTGATATATTGTATATATGATTATAACCATCTATTAACTCTATCAATTTTAATCTTCATCCTTATATTCATATCTGACTATGTCAATATCATCATATTCCTCTTTAGCATCATCAATTTCCCCAGTATTTTCAGTCTTATCATCTCTTTTCATTTCAAATTCATTAGTTACATCAAGAAATTCATTGCAACTATTTATCCCTAACTGTCGGGTGTACTCATTGGTATTCATTTCACTTCATTTAAAATATATATTTGGACTAATTTTTTGAAAAATTTAAATTCATTTTACTTTAGATGAGGCACATTCACTTTGAATGAACTATTTTTCCTCAGATTTCATATTTATTATGTCACACGAATCCCTCAACAATCATGAAGAAGAAAATTAATTTTTATAATTATTTTTATGTTCTTGATGAGGCAATAAAAGTTTTTTATTTAGTAGTAAAATTATTTAATAGTTAATATCAATGATTCCAAGTCTTGGATGAACATGTATTCCCCTCTCAGTATCCAACCACCAACATATAATTATCATTACATAATTCAATCCAAGATAAAATAGTTCAATTATATCTTCTAGATTTCCATAGAAGTCAACTTCAATTTTCCTAGGATGAGATCCTCTTAAGAAAACACCAATATAGTCCTTTTTGTACTCCCCATATTCTCATTTAGAAAATCAAAAACCATTCATCACATATTCATTATAATATTTTACCATTTAGGATGTTGGGTTACTCAATACATTCAATTGATTATCAATTTTTTCATTATGATGAGATACATAAAATTTTTAAAAAATAAGACCATAAAAATTAATAAATTTATTTTTATGTTAAATAATAAATAACTTATTTTACTATTTTTTGAAACAATTAGGAAAAATTATTTTGCGGACGTTCTTCAAAAGAAGCTACTATAATTTGACGAAAATGGTTCTTGATATGATTATCATATAACCTAAATATAAAAAAAATATTCATTTACTATATTAATATAATATACAATAAGTGATATGAGCACTAGTAGTATAAATGGTTCCATTTGTTCATAGTTTAGCACAACATATGTATGATATCAATTTTGTTAATCAACTGAAATCTATCGTTCATAAACTCCACCAAATCCAAGTTATGGATTATTAAGAAGTGATAATTGATTGTTAATTTTGTTATCAAAATTTCCCTCATTACAGCACATGGGGTTATTCTTTGAGGGATATTATGATTAAAAATAAAGTGTCAAGAAAAAATAAAATTTCTCTTGTAATTACGTTTCTGCAATTGATCCTTTAACCCAAACTTTGTTGCATACTTTTTTCTTTAATATCTTCAAGCATATCACAAATGGTTAGATCCACCAGAACTGTACCAGAGCTACCAATTACACATCATGCATAAAATGTAACATTAAAATTTACAATGAGTCAATGAATTTAGGTGAAATGATTTTTCTAGTTTACATAAAATTAAAAGAACCTCTTCTTGGAATCTATTTAGTGCATTAGAACATGTTTTCACCACACATAAGAATTAAAAAAACGATTATATGTTTGAAAATGAACATTAAATAATAAAATTCTAAAAACCTCTAAATCATATTGGTATACTTATTTCCATTATAACAAGACAACCATAACTTTTCAATCCGATAATATGACCATTTTTGATATATCATAAAAAAATGGGAATATAACCATATGAAAGTATCAAAACATAAATCCATTAGGAAAATAATAACCAATTTTAATTAAAAATTTTAAAAGATTCTTTTGAGATCATTAACATATATGATCTAAAATTTTCAAACTGTTCATGTTCGGGTCACCTATAAAATTTGGAACGATCAAATAGTTCCTTTACATTATCTTGGGACTTATCTGGTTTACCTAAAAAATGTATAAAATATATTATCAAAACATTTCTACACAATATTCATGACACCAAACATGTGACATATTAATAAACTGGACCAATATGGAATATTTCAAAAAATGATCGATTTTATACTATTGTGTTTATTCCAAAAGCCATCAATTTTATATTGGTTTATAGTTGGTGAAGATTTAATGGGTGGGTTTGAAGAAGCATATTATTTTAAATCCATTACTCAGATAATTTTGATAGGTCCATATAATACATATTTGTCTTTTCTAAAATTAATCATATTCCTTTAAAATGGATTATCAGTTGGAATGAATCTGTGATGAATGTAAAGAAATGTTTTATTCAATTTACAAGAATAAATTTCTTTTGTCTCTCATATATATATAAATGATTTTGTAATACGTTTATTTTATCATGATAACATTCCATATGCATGGAAGTCACTAATTTTCCACATCAATGGAGGTTACAACAGGAAATTTTATTTTGCAGCAACATCATATGAACTGAAACCATTAATCCTTAATAAATATAACTCCTCAATAAATATATTTAAATAAAAATAAACACTATTTTAAGGATTTACTTGAATTGATATGGTCAAAATGATATATATACCCCTCATAAACATCAATAGAGATAAATTTACGGAGATATAAAGAAATTACGCCAAGAATATTGACTATCGTATAAACGAAATAGACAGAAATCATCAGTAGAAAGACCCAATCACATTTTTTGTGATTATATTGAAAATGAAGGACGTAAAAGGTGAATTTTCCCCATTAATCACCATCAAAGGAATGAATTATGATTTTATCGGTTGAAATATTGGTTTTCTGCAATGACATCAATTCCGATGTGTTCTTCTTTTTAAATAAACACTACAATTACAGTGTTAAAAGGAAATACCTCAATTATTTTATTGGAATCTATCATGACTTCCCTAGTTGAGCCTTCTTATACCTCGATCATCCACATATTGGAAAACTATCCAACGAATCATTTTAACAATAATATAAGATGTAATAATTAATCATGAATGAATATTTTGATAACCCGGACCATGATTTCGAACTAGCCTTTTTCCATCATAAAAATTTGAAAGAAAAAACTTTACGTTAGGTAAATGTTTTTTTAACCATGTAGAATATCTATTCAAAAAATCTATTTCACATCCTGTTATCTGATTAAATAGCCATAAATTTTTTATTTACATCAAACTTTCTTACCACACTACCAGGTTATAAGGCATCCTTAGCGGACCTCAAAAACTAATAAAATTGAGATGGTTCTAAATCTGTAGTTAAATTAATATCATCATGAAGTTCAGTTTGTTGAATAAAACGACCTGCCACGTCATATACTAAATTGTGAAACTATGATGGATCTAGAAAATAATTATTAGTTTATTCTCTCAAACTACATTCACAATGTTGAAACCAAAAAACATAATCTTTTTGAAGACAAAAACAAAATAAGGGACCCCTAACATTTTCAAATGTATGAAACAAACTTAGAACACATTTTTTACACAGGGACTCAATTTTCCATTCTAAAACAAATTCTTGTTTTGATGATGAAAATGTTTAGAAATTTTCAACACCGTTAATATAAATATGATTTATACCAATTTTTTTTGGATTCATGCATTGATATATCAAAGTGAGATCATCTATTATTGATTATTGTCGACTTTGTTGTTCTATATTTCTCTAAAAATATGTATAAAATAATTAGTTTTTTATGATTAAATTGATATAATAAAAACATTTCCCAAAAGAAGAAAAACACATTAATTAATCCCAAGGGTTTCTAATTATTAGTAATTATTCCTAAATATTCTAATTATTTCTAATTACCAGTATTTATTTGTAATCACTGAATTTAATTGTTAATTACCAATAATTATTCCTAATTACCACTAATGATCACTAATTTCCAATAATTACCACTAATTATTACAAATTCATCCTAGTTAATACTAACTATTTCTATTTATAACTACATAATACAAATTATTACTATTTATAACTAATTATTCGATTGATGAATATTTGTTACACTTTATTACTATTAATTACTAATTATTACTAATTATTACTAATTACCACTAATTGTTACTAATTGCTACTAATTACCATTAATTACTTAAAAGTATTAGAGAATACCCGTAATTATTACAAATTACTACAAATTATTAATAATTATTCTCATTTATTACTATTTAATGCTAATTATTACAATTTATTCCTGATTTTATATATTTATTAGTAATTCTTACCAATTATTAATATTTACCCTTAACTATTAATATTTACCGCTAATTATTACTATTTACAACTATTTATTACTAATTATTACTAATTACTATTATTTATTACTATTGATTAATATTTATTAGTATTTATTAGCATTTTATATTATTTATTACTAATTATTACAAATTATCACTAGTTATTACTATTTATTACTATTTATTAAAATTTATTAAAATTTATTATTATTTATTACTATTTATTACTAAATATTACTGTTCATTAATAATTTATAATTATTATTACAAATTAAAACTAAATATTACTAATTACTATTTTTTATTACTATTTATTAATAATTATTCCAATTTTTTACTAATCTCTGCAAATTATTAATACTCACTTCTAATTATTACTAATTACTACTAAATATTACTAATTACTACATATTATAACTAATTCCTGCTAATTATTACTAATTATCACTAATTATTACTAATTACAGGTAATTATTACCGATTACTTCTAATTGCCACTAATTATTACAAATAACCGATAATTATCTTTAATTATTACTATTTATTACTAATTTTTAATAAGTACTACAAAATATTAAATTTTATTACTAATTATTAATTATCATTAATAATTATTTATATTTATTACTAATGAATAACATTTATTACAATTTAGAACTATTTCATATTATTTATTACTATTTATTACAACTATTTACTAATTATTACTAATTATTACTATTCTCTACTATTTATTACTATTTAATGATGTTTATTACAATTATTAATAATTACTTATTTTTTGTTTCAAATTACTTTTATTTATTACTGTTTAGTACTATTTATTACTATTTATAACTATTTAATACTACTTAATACAATTTATTAATATTTATTACGATTTATAACTATTTATTACTATTTATTACTCATTATTATCATTTATTACTAATTATTGCTATCTATTACTATTTATTACTATTTTTTAATCTTTATTACTATTCATTATTAATTAATTCTAATTGTTAATAGTAACTACTAATTATTACTAATTACTTCAATTTATTAATATTTAACACTATTTATTTCTAATTACATCTAATTACCACTATTACCTATAATTACCGCTTATTATTATTATTTATCATTAATTATTACTAATTATTACTAATTACTTATATTTATTACTATTTATTTCTATTTATTACTTATTATTACTAATTATAGCTTCTTATTTGTATTTATTACTATTTAATTTTATTTATTACAAATTTCTCATATTTAATTCTTTTACTGCTAATTAGTTCTGATTACAACTAATTATTACTAATTACTACCAATTACTGCTAATTACCGCTAATTACTGCCAATTACGTCTGTAACTTTTACAAATTATTACTATTTTGGAATTATTTATTAACAATATTTACTAATTATTATTATTTATTATTATTTATTTCTAATTATTTCTAATTATTAATAATTATTACTAATTATTAGTAATTGTTAATATTTCATAGCATTCATTACTATTTATTACTATTTATAAATATTAATTACTAATTTTCACTAATTACCACAAATTATTGTTAATTTCTACTAATTATTAATAATTATCTCTAATTATTACTAATTACCATTAGTAATTACAATTTATAAATAATTATTACTAATTATTTCTAATTAATATTAATTACTGCAAATTAATATTAATTACTAGTAATTACTACTAATTATTAATAATAAATATCAATTACACGTAATTTTTATTTATTAATGATAGTTGAACGAAATTATACAAAATTAATACTATTTACATTTTAAAAAATTAAAATCTAAATGAAGCATCATATTTGAATAAAAATATTGAAAAATTAGACTATCAAATTAAAATTTAATTTAATTGTCGCTAATTAACAAAAATTATAAGTAATATAAAAAAAGAAATAAATGAAAAATAAATGGAATAGATAAATACCTTAAAAGAGAATATTTCAAATGATACAGGGCTTGAAAATATCTCCCATGTAAAATTTAAAACAGTTAAAAAAATTAAGAGAAAAATACGAGAGTAAAAATGGAGATAAGAGTTGATAGAGATGTGAAATCCGAAACATAGAGTGGGGTATATATCAGATATATTATTAGGGACAATAGTATTTATGATGGGTCCCATCACAAATTCTAAACCCCTATTAAATAGAGGTGTCGGATAAAACGGTATTTGTGACGGTCTCGTTGAAAATAACTACCTGTCGACAATGTATTTGAGACGAGAGATAAATCTCTTCACAAATACTAAAAACTATATATGGGTAGTTATCGTGAGTGTAACCTCCCATCCTAATTACCCTTCCCGCGGTTTGGTGCACACCACATGAAAAATATTTTGCAAAGAAAAACCTTTTCCCATCGCAAATACTACCTCCAGATGGACTAATTGCGACAAGACCCTTCCCCGTCGCAAGTAAGGATTTTTCCTATAGTTGTCAAAGGTTTAGAAATTAGTATTTCCCAAAGTTGTAGAAGAGTACACAGATTTCTTTCTATAAGAGGTTGTAGCATTACCCCCTCAATGAGAGATCGAGTTTGGGATCAAACTACACCCATACATGTCCATTGTCTCGATGTCTCCGAATATGATGGTGCCTTATGAGATTCGAGGGAAACATATACAGCTCGAAAGTCTATTTCAGTGTGGTTTTGTTTATCAATGTGTGTCACTTTGGGGTGGACCAATTTTGTTTTTGCAAAAGGATGATGTCAGTTTGTGGCTGTGTATGGATTGTCATCACTTTATCCATGTCAAAGTGGAAAATTTGTATCAATTTCCATGGAATGATGATTTATTAGATCAATTGTAGGGTGGTAGTTTGTTCATGAAAGATAATTTGTGGCCAGTATATCTTTTGATGCATGAAAAGGATGAGTATATCTCGAAAAATACTTCTGTTTTAATGATTGTAATTACAAGTTTGCTGTGGGGACATTTGGCATGATGATTTCCCCAACTATGTTCACAGGGGTAATGAATGTTCTGTTTCATGATTTCCAGCATTTGTTTGGGGTGGGCTTCATCAATTAAATCCTTGGGTACTCTGCATCTGAGTAGGATCAGGCAGATCATCAACGTTCCATTTAGGGATTTCTTTCTCATGGGTGGTTGTTAAAATGGTTTCCAAATTGTCATTTTTTGATTGAGTAGTTTGTTTCTAGGTACATGGTGTATCCCAGCCAGAAGTATATGTTGATTTGTCAAAGATTGAAGTAGTTGTGCTTTCAGTATCCCCCAAGACATTGGTAGAGGTGTGGAGATTCCTTTCCCAGTTCTCCAGTTCTTTTTTTCATGGCAAAGAGTTTAGTTTGAGGTTTTATATGATGCTTTGTGTATTGTGGTGGACTGTGTTTTAATGCAGCATATATCAAAAGTTTCTTATGGGTCTCTAATGTTACAATCCCATGAGCTTAACTAGTCTACTAGTGATCTTGTGTTGGCGGATTTGGTGTCTTCTCTAATGTTGTGGATTCATTACCTCATCGACGAGAAGTTTGGTGTCTTCACATATCATCAGAATCCGAGCTATGTTATCTGCCAACATGACAACAACAAGAATAATCATTGGTAGATTGATTTAATACGTGTCTATGTAATTCACAATTCATATGAAAATTGAAAGGGGAATGTTGTATTTTTTTCTCTGAGCAGGATGTCACATAGTGAAATAGTGTTTGAATCTAGTGATTTCAAGAGAGTGATAGATGAACATTCATTATTACATGTAGATATTGGAAATTTTAGATGAATAGGTTGTTCTTTTTCATATGATGGTGAACTCATCTATGTTATTACAAGTGGAAGAGTACCATTTGGTGGATCTTGAGGGGATGTCTATAGAGAATGATTTTATTTTTGGAGAGGCCCATGGTGACTCTCACATCATCGATTAGGGTGATATTGATGTTAAAGATGATGTGGAGTAAGAAGATCAGCCTATAGAGATCCAAAACCACCATGAGAATGTATTTTATGGGCATTTTATACGTTTGTTTCGTGTCATGTGGCAGCACTATTTCATGGAGGATATTACGATGGAATTTGAGTTGTATATGTGTGCTTAAAAACCCGATCTATTTTGGGTTTAACTCTTCTTGTTTAACACAATTCATTTCATGGTCTCAAACTATTCCATGTTTATTCAAAGGATATCTATTGTTTCATGTTGTGATTTACTCTCTTTGAGATGTATCTACCTTGGGATAATGGTTTGAAGATGGTTATTCTAATGGCATGGATTCACGATATTTTATTAGTGAGGTAGTTGAATTTCAATTCTCATGAGAACCTTGAGATGTATCATGAGAGGTGGCTGTTCAAATGACCCAATTTGTTTCCTCTATATGTTTATTGGTGATTATTGAGGATGAGAATGTTTTGAGAGATTTCTAAAGTAGGGGCTCAAATCAACATGGATCAACCGATTGCACATTATCAAAGATTGAGGTGCTCATAAGAGGCTTAAAAAATTTCAAGGTGTGTTCAGATACTAAGAAATTGAAATATGGATATTTCACGATATGTAATAATACATAACATGAATGTGGGTTTCATAATGTGTAATGAAATGGGGTTTTAAAAATAAAAATATGACACATTATTTAGTGGAAACTAAACCCTATGGACTAAATGATGTTAAATGGTATAAAATTTTATGTAAATCTTCGATTCTATATGTTTTAATTTTTTTTATCTATTAATGTATGTCACACCCTTAAGAAGTTGTGGCTCTCCCTGTTATTCTAGGTGACTCGAAAACCCCCTCTTTGACATTTGTTGGATTCATTTTCCAAGGATCGATATATATCTTCCAACATTCAAAAATTCATGGATCAAAGGTATGTTCTACCTCATTTCTGGTGGATCATTTGATTAATTTCCTCTCATTTATATTTTCCATAATATGGAAGATGATTTACATGTCTCTGAATGATTTTTGTTGCGTTTTTGTTGGTGTGGATTCAGTATGACATCATCAGTTGCATGAAGTCCATTCAGGCAAGGCAATTAGAATATGAAACATTGATATGTTCTCATTAAATGAATGTGGAATTTTTTTTTTTAATTTTGGTGATTCATTTAATCTATTTATTTATATGAATTCATAGACATGGCCTATATTTTCATCTTTTTTCACAATTAAATTAAACTAATAATTATTTTAACCTGATTAAAGAATTTATATAATTCACATGGGGATGTTGTTTTTTTGATCCATTTGAACGTGTTGTATCTTGATTTTATAGATAGTGTGGTATTAATACTATATTTTTATGCATGCATTAGCATGTGAAAATAGTATAAAATGTAATTCATGAATTAATTTTTTTTTATTTAGATAAAAGAATCAAGAGGCATGTTTAATGAATCTGTTGTGTTATAATTTTAACGATGTGAGAATTTTAATTAAATTTAACTTCCAGGGGATTGTTGAATTGATTAATGATATGATGCAAATTGGTGCTTTTGATAAAATAATTAATGTCAGGTTAAATTAAATTTCTAATTAATTTTTGACTACTTTTAATTGCTGGATTCTTAGGATGACCATATTTGGTCACACTGAATAATTAATCGGTTAATTCATGATTGAAAAAGATATGGTTGTGTGATAAAAGATAATGATTTTGTAGAGGCTGAGTTTCCTACATTCTTGTAAAGTCCAGCTTCTATGTGATTTGAAGTATTGAGAGATCATTGTGTTAGAAGGCCTAATGACCTATTTTGAGGGCCCAATATCCATGTTTCTTTCTAGGTTTGATTCCTTCTTCTTGTGATGTGTGCATGGGGATAGAGAAGCATTGAGGGTAGTAGTGGTATTTGGGGTGGGGAGGCCCAGATGTGATTTGATCCGGGGATGGCTGAGTTTGGGGGGCTTTGTCGTATATGGGTTGGGGAGGCCCGAATGTGATGTGAGATTGGGATGACTAATCCTAGAGGGATTTTTTTTTGTATATGAGTAGAGAGGCTTGATTGTTGTGGTAGTAGTTGATGCTTGTGATGGATGGATGCACCAGGAAAGGCATGATGGTGATGTGGAGGACTTCAGAGGTGAGATAATGGGTTAAATATGGTATTACCCATTGATATGAATGTTAGATGCATGTTTGAACCTATTTTATGGATAATGACCTTGTTTTAAGTATATCTACATTCATCTCCCCACATCATGAGGTATATGGATGTGTTTGGATGTATACATTGTTTGGTAGATTAATATGTTTTCTTAGTGTTCATGGTAATATGGAAAGTAATTTTAATACTTAATGAATAAATTTTTAACTAAGGCGGTATGTTCTTTTTCTGATGTAATACCAATGATATAATTTTGAGAAGACATGGACTCAGTTTTTATTATCCCTAGAGGGAATGCAACATCATTGTAATGCAAATGAAATGTAATATGGAAAATTTTAATTTTTAAGTGTCTGTTAATGAATTAATTATCAAAGATTTCAACTGTTTAAAAATAATATAATATTTTAATGTATATTTTTAAATGGTTGTGTACTTATAGGATATCTAGGCATTGTAGTGGTAGTAAGGAGTCCAAGTGACATTAGCTATAAAGAGGTGTGATAATAGGTCATGCCCATTGTGTGGTTGTGATCTATATTTTATCATGTCCATCATGTGTTTATATACATTACTCCATCCTATCATATATAGAAATTTCACCCTGGGGATTCTAAGCCCTATATGGTGTATTCCCCAACATCTTAGGGGGGAATGGATGACTGACTATCCCCTTTGGCCTCATGATATTTTCTCGGTAGTTTCTTGTGATGGTATCAATGATGGTATATTTTCCCCATAATTGTGTGTAAAGTGATGTAATTTTTGTGGTTATTTCACACAAATGTGTTTGTTATATAGTTTCCTAATGACTACAGTTGGTATAACTTGTTTAGTTTGGGATGTCTTGAGGTTTCTTTCTCAGTGTATCAGATGTGATATCCTGGGATTTAATACCTGATGAATGAATCACATTATACATTCTATGTTGGATCACGAAAACTACATGGTTAATTTGGTTACATGGACATAATGGTTTGTTTCTCTAGGTAAAGGTTGTGGTGCTTTAACCGGGTGTCTAGAAGATTTTCTTTTTGGAGATGTATGTTTAGTAGTGCGATGTTGCAGTTGAGAGAAAAACTGACGAGGATGTGGTAGCAGGGTACCCTTGTTATTCATTACATAATTATATTCTCTTTATGTAATACATTGTGATAGTATCCATGTTAATGTTGGGAACATAGTATACATGTTTAATAGAAAATTAATTTTCCCTTGTTGTTCATTGTGATTTGGCATGCTTTGATTACTATTTTCACAAGATGATTGATAATATATCCTATAGAGTAATATTCTATACTCACCCTACTATCTGTAAATTTTTTTAGGCCACTTGGAGTAGGTTGGAGATCATGTTGGTAACTACTATGTTTTGAGTTTTAGAGGAGCTGTTTGGGATTTTTGGTCACCATTATCTTTACTTTTCATTTTATATATTCATTTACCCATGTAGAGTTAGATTTTTTTCCTGTCATTAGATATGCAGACTTGCGTTTTCTTTTATATTATAGTCTGAGTAGGAGTTGGTTGGTTTCTATATTATGTATTTCTTTCCCAAGTGTTTTATTATAGGAAAATGCCTCCCATTTGTGGGTTTAATATACCCACCATGCTAGTCTCTATCACTGGGCCTGATGGGGGAGGGACTCAACTATAACTATCACTCTAATGTCATTTCCAACCTAAGAGGGGTTCACTATGTGGGGGGGGGGGGGTTGTATCACCAACATTATATATTATGGTATGAATAATAATTACATTATAGAAATTATATTCGTTAAATATTTTTATAATAAATTTAATGTGCATTTATTTAATAGAAATTATCTACGAATCATTTAAAATAAGAAAAATTTATTCTTGGAGAACATTAGTTTTCATAAAGGCAGTTTCATTGCAATAACATAGATACAATAAATGAATTTTATCCAATTATTTAAATTTTATATTAAACATTTAACTTCATTTTCCATGTCTTCTTGTCATATATATATATTGGAGTGATTTTTTATAAAATATGAAATGTTTATGTTTTAAGATGAATATTGATAAATATAGTTTTTATTAAAAGATGTATTTTCATTTAATGAATTTAAAGGTTAATTTTTTTACTTCATATTGTTCAAAAGTAACATTAGATAAATTATATTATTATTAAATCAACATAGTTTAGAGAAATTTATTTCAAATTGAATTTTCATATTAAAATTTCTAAATTTGTAAAAATTTCATCATTAGAAGACAATCTTTTCTACACAAATATGGGTATCATTTTAAATTTATCCACAGGTATTAATGGAATTTGAAAAAATATGAAATATTTATAATAACCATAATTAATATTATATAATGAAATCATCTTAATTTTTGGTCTTATTTAATATTAAGAACATTTAATTTTAATAGACACATTCAAGTTCAAAAAGAGTTTACCATAGCATGAAACTAAAACAATAAGAGTTAAAATGAAAAAAAACTTGTCTAAATAATAATTAATGATAGCTTATCAACAATTATTACCTTATGATAAATCCTAGGGATATTAGGTATTTTATCAATGAATGTGACTAATATAGTAATTTATTTACAGAAAATGACAACAAATAACCCATTACATTTAAATTTAAAATATGTGTTCATGTAGTGAAAACCCCATGTTGTTAACTTTTATTGGTGTTCATATTGTGAATAATGAATTTAATTTCATGATATTAATTTTTATTTCATTTTCATTTTTATAATTACATCCAATGAATAAGAAAACCTGAGATAATAATAATTTAATTTTTAGAAAAATATGTTAATTGATATTAAAAATAATGAATGGAAAATGGAATGAAAAAAATTATTCTATTATATATTAATATTAATATATCTTTTTAAAATGGTTTTAGAAGAATATATTCATATTCCATCATGGTATTTATTTTTTATTGTCAAATTAAAAAAATAATGTCAAAATTGATATAAATATTATTTTTTTGAAAATAATATTTTATTAAATGAATTAAAATTACTTAATATCGTATGAAAATCATGTTATTTTTTAATGTTAAAAAATATCAACAATATTACATTCATGGACCAATGTTTCATTCATTATGACTATATTATCCCCTTAAATGTACAATCACTATTAATGTGGTTAAAGATAAAATAGATTTATTTCACATTACATGCTCTTCTCTTAAACATATTTTTCAAAAAAAAAACAGGACTATTATTTTAAAAACTTTATATCTAATTTAAAACTATTGGGTCAAAATTATATAGTAATTATAATTTTATTTTCAATAGTAAAGGGAAAATTACCATTTTAAAAAACATAATTAACGTATTGATAACTAAAATCACTAAAGTGAGTAAACATAATTTCCAATTAATAACATGATTAAAACATGTTTTTATAATGATATAAATTTTAAATGATAATACAATATCTCAAATAAAATATTTATCAATATTGGAGGGACATGTGGTGATATTGATAACCCATTATTGAGTAGTATTGGGAATTTACAAACTTTCAACTCATACACAATCACTTATTAACACATTTGAATCCCTTTATCATTACTAGGACTTGAAAAAATATCTAAACAATTTATTTACACATTCTATATGTGATTTTATTCCCAAAAGAAAATGCATGCGGTCCATAAGAGGAGATATAAATGAGGTTTCTCTAAATGAAGTTCATAATCTAAATGAATTTGTTTCTTTTGCATTGTTCATTTATAAAAATAAAAAAGTCTTGAAATTTAAAATATTATAACTCAAGTATCTAAAATAAACTAATAGAGTTTCTTGTTTATTCAATAACATACATCTGTCACCTCTTACTTTACATTTAAAATTATATGGTAGATTGTCTGTACAATAGAATACTGCCTCGCGAACATATGTGACACGTTTTCCATAAAAAAATCTCAAATATGTATATGATAATTGTTCTAATATATATATATATATGATATAATTATTCTTCTTTAATTTTAATCTCACATTAAACGTTTTACCCCCCATTATTTTTAAAATACGGTAATGTCGCTCGTATGTACGCATGACTAGCTCCTCATGGGAAAATGTGATTCACTTTTTCATTTATGATTTACATGGGTGGTGATAATGATAAATTTTATAATTATATGTTATATACATGAAATGATTTTGATTCTAAAAAATTAATATATTTCTATCTTCCTTACCATTTCACCCGCTATATAAATGATAATGTCGATACTGCATGTGTATGACCAACCCTCTCTAAGTTGTGATGTAATCCATTATCCATGTTACAATTTTCATAAAGATATTAAAAATATATCTAATAATAAATCAAAATTTCTAGCATTAATAACCTTTAAGATATTACTTAAATAAATAACATTTTCAATATCTAAGAATTTAATGTAAAAACATGCATGACAAAACAAGGTAGTTGAGACCTGAAATAATAGTAAGACTGATAAATTATTAATGAACTGGTGATATTAAGTAATTAAACGATCATATATGATATCATAAATATTAATATGATTTATTTTAATTTTAATTATGGCTTCAAAACACCATATTAGAGCAGAATTGATCTCAACTAAAAGGAAACATGAGGTAAGGGGTTTGTATAAATTTCCTTCCATTGAGGAATATCATAATATAATGCACTAAATTTCAATGAAATGGTTCATATATTACCAATTTTATAGTTAAAATCAGGAATAGTTCATACTTCAAGGTAATATATGTTTAAATATTAATTATTTCATCTAAGGGGGGTTTAATTGAAAATTACCTAGTTGTAATGAATTTCATTTCTCATTTTCATCATTAGGTTATATTATATAATTTTTGTCTTTGATATTCTTAGATTATGTGTGTAACTAATTTTTATAATATTAGGTTTTATATAAACTTTATTTCTATGTAATTTCATTTTATATACTTAATTAATAAATTTATTAATTCTCACTACAACATTATGATCATTGTATATGTTCCCATTCTCGAATTGTTTTCTTTGGGACATATGTCATGTTATACAACAACCTTATTTAATGAAGTGTATCAACTTCCCAATTTTTTTCTATCATAAATCAATTTATATTTATGTTGATTATTGTTTTATATGATTTCATACATTTTATGTGGTTTATTCTTAAATAGATATAAAATTTGTTAGTGATTTAGGTTTCAATACCATTTTATTCATATTAGTTATAAGTGAATTTAAATTTAGGGTAATTATTTTAAAAATATATAATAAACATATTTAATATTTTACCTAATGTTAATCCATGTGGTTTTAATGCAATGTTACAATTTCCCTCTCTTTTCTACTATCAATTTTTATGTAATTTTTTCATAAAATACCACTTAATTTCTCACATTAGAATAAATTCCATTTCATCCAAATCCATGATTCCCAATAATGATTTCAAAAATTTCATAATATATTTTTTAAAGAAATTTAAAAATATAATTGTCTTGTGAAAAAATTATTTAAAAGAAATCATACTTTCAAATTTCAAGCAAAATACGTTATGAGTTTTCATGATTAAATGTGTATGATAATTTTTTAATGTATTTAAAATGAATGGATTTTATTTGTCATCATGACCACTAATATTTTTTTGTAATATTTTGTAAGTCTAAAATATAATATTTAATAAATAATTATTTTACAAAATATTATTTAAATTTCATGTTTTTATAATTGTTTTTAAATGTGAAAATATTATTATAACAAAAAATCTAAATACATCTTTTAGTAGTTATATTTATCAATAATAATAACACTTTATTTCAAATATAACATTTTGATAATATTATGTAATAAAAACAAGTTTATTCTATCCATGTATGGTTTATGATTAGTTTGATAAGAGATTGTATTTCAATTTTCAAACATGATTAATTTATTTAATCACTAAATTTCCCAAGAAATATTGTCTTTCTTAATATCATTATACATTAAATTTATTCTAAATATCTATATTATTTTTAATGGAAAATATTATTAAAAAAATCAAATACCATTTCTATATATTCTCTTTAAATTTAAAATATATATAATTTAGTGGGTAAATAATTTTTTATCTATATTCCTTACTCAAAATGGGGATTTGTGAAAAGTAATATATTTAAAAAATGATTATTAGATATATGAGGAATGTGTTGGATATATAGATATAGGTTGGGCATGGTTATATATATACACTTAATTAATTAGTGGTCTAATGAGATAAATCAGTCAACTGGACATTTTTAATGGGGTTTCAGCTGTATATCTACCCATTAGTAAAACTATGATAGAACATGGTCATGATGGTAAAGGGATCTTTATTCTTGATACCATAACCTCCATAAATTATTAATTTCTTTCAATATGAATTTAGTTGTTATTATCCATGAGATTTTCACATTTTTATTATCTCTATATTCATTTTTTCATATTATTCAATAAATGGAATGTTTTTTTAGTTATTTACCATTTCATATTTAATATAACTTATCAAATCATGATTGTCAAATTAATGATTAAATAAGATGTGTGTTTTGATATTTACCATTCTATATTGATTAGGACTAATTCATTATTAAGTACTTACTCATCATCATTTCTTCTATACTTAACCCTTAATGAGTGCTTGAGTTAAAAATTATTTTGTTTCCTTTAAAATGAATCCTATTTAGGTACCATTAATGCTATTCTATGATATTGTAGAGGGAATAATGATATTATTAAAAAATATTATGGTCAAATTTTTGGATTCTAATATATTATGAGATTATATTATGTAACCTATTATCCAAGAATATAAAACTATTTTCCGTATTTAGCTATGATTTCTTGTATGTTAAGATAATCTTATAATGTCACTACCATCTCTTGTCTACTATGGCTGGGGTAATTAAAAATATGAATTTTAGAAGTTTGGGGGGAGTCTGATGAAAAATAATCCATATTGATGTTTTAAAATATAAATATTTGTATGGATAATTATTTTAACATCCTCTTAGAATTTTGTCTCGCAATGTTAACAATCTAAAATATCATTCACTGAAATACAAACACATCAATATCATACCTCATTCTGTCCCAAAATAATTACTATTTCAGATATCCATTAATCATTATGAATTAATTTTGAATAAGGAATAATGAAGTATGAGATGTATTTATCAACACCGTATGAAAATCTATCTTGGAAAAACACATACACGGTTAAAATCAGTTACATTTATGAAATTATTTTGTTTACCTAAGGATTAATTATTATAACCTTTAATATCCACCTGAATTAATGGTTGAAAATTTATTTTCAGAAAGAGAATATTTATCCCAATCATTAAATATGGTTACATCAACATTGAAAATAATGAAATGTTAGATCTTTCGTGATCCTCATCATGGATTATCTAGCATAATATTTTAGAATCAAGTATCAGACATCTTTTTTCCTTATGTGGGTGGTAATGTATTGAAAATTTATAATATTTAATCAATTATATCCATCCTCTTTAGTGAAAATTCAAATCCATATAGTTTAATAATTACATTAATTAGTTATGATAATTATATGTGAACCAACATTCTTTATAAAGATAATTCCCCCATACAATTGATATAAAATTTACCATAGTTAACTCCAAATCATGATTTCTGTAATTTTTCTCGTTAACATTTATTTTTCATAAGGCATTATCTGTAACCACATCATTATTCATGAGAATTAATCTTTATACCATATTATATTCACAAAATATTGATTTCAAACCATTCTCCATTTCAAGGTAATGTAAGCATTGGTGTACTGTCTAACCTTCTCTTTAGATCCCCTAACTTTTTGTCACATTTATTTTATGAGTGGAACTAGGATCCCTTTATAGTTATCATTTTGGGTTTATTAGATAGTAGTGATAGATACTAAACAAAGTGTTGTTAATATAAATTAAAACTAAGAAAAAATAATAAAATAGTCACAATGGTATGTAATGTCCCCGAATTGTATCTCCAATTTTTTTTTATTAAACTATAGATATACACAGTATTGATATTATATGACCAAATATGAAACTTTTTAAATCTCAAATTCAAACTTGGTAATTTTTATATACTAATTATTCTTCATGAAGATCTATAGAAAATCTCTCAAGTGATATTCATGATCATCACATGATATTGAATAAAGATGAACATCATTTATAAATATCACAACAAACTAATAGAGGTAAAATATAATTATTATACACATTAAATACATGAGGATTTTTGGGGAATTAGTATCGAAAAATAAAATTAGTATATAGTTATACATCCATTAACTTTTATGAAATGTAATCTTTGGTTTATACCCTTGTTGAACCTCAATTGATGATCTCATGAATGTGATCAATCATGGATAAGTATTTAGATTGAAACAGTTAATCAAACAAGTCATATATACTAGGTAGAGTATAATTCTTATTGATTGTGATTTTGTTCAGTTTATGATGATCAATGAATAGTTTCATCAATCCATAATTGTTATAAATAGTTAATAGGTTCACCAAAATGAAACAAACTATTTTAAATAAATTTATATTCAATATCCATCTACAGTTTCATCTCCAATTACATCAACTCAATTGGGTCCATTAATTTTCGAGTTTTTAAATAAGTGTTGCTCCAAATTAGTTAATTTGGGCACTCAACATCACTATTTGATGAATAAATATGAAAATCATCGATAATTTCATAAAAACAAGCATAATAGGAATTTCATTGATTTTTTATTTATCCCCTACCAGTAGAGAAAAAAACCCTATTCGAAAAAGAATTATTACTCAAACACAAGATGTAATTTCTATTGGATATTTTTTCATCCTCAGAATAATAAATTAGTGTGGGATTATATGGAATAATAATTGTGACTTCTATTATTAGAAAATTTATATGGGATCCACTAAATTAATGCCAATTCACTTTTCTTATTACATTAAATTCATGTATAATGAGATTTATAAGATTTTCATGAAGAAATTTCTCAAAAGCATCAATCATAGTGGAATGAAATACTTGACTTGTAATAATTTTACCATTGGGGAGTTTCAATGATAACTCAATATCAAATCCATGAATATAGGAATTGTCATTCTAAGATACATTTAATAATATAGATAAATTCAATTGGCAGATATCAAATATTCTATTTTAATATTTCATCACACTAGTTATCACCTTAAAATTTTCATTCTAACTACAATACAATAATAAAAAAAATTAAAAGTGTGATAAAAAATTTATATTGTTGGAAAACTGAATATCTCTATAATTTCAAGAATTTCAATATCATGAATCCTTATTTTCATCCTATATAACCATTATTTCCACCAAGATTATTCATTGTCATAATATATTCAAATTCATTATTTTATTTCATAATGAGATATTGAATTTCAAAAAACATATACCCTATGAGTGTCTAAATTTATCTACCCAAAGGAATGATCTTGTTCACTAAGTTATGATGAAATTAAATTCAAAATTTTTTCATTTCAGATTTATTTATTCTAAGTACAATAATGAAATATCCACATCTACTTGTTGTTCCCACCCAAGGATGCACTCCTATGAAATCCTAAAATTTTCTTTCTTACCAAATCATTATGATGTTATAATATATGTAAATTTATCCTCAATATTCTCAAAAAAAATTTCTAAGCATATTCTCCCAGTATTGTCAAAACCTTAAATAGAAACCATATTTAGTGATCTATGTTTTTCATATATAAATATTACAAATTTTTAGGTGAATATTAATAGAATTTCCCAAATACTCACCCCATGAAAATAATTTATTTTATACTTTTGGGAATAGATATAAACAAATATAATTTAATTAAATATCTTCAACATATCCAATAAATATATTCCCATTTATTAATATTAAAAAAATGCCCTACTAAAAAACAGTCATCATAACATGGAGTAATGAAACATAAGAATGGGTGATCTCAAATTCACATTAAGGGTAAACATGGTACATATCAATAAATGAGAATATGAATGAATATGATTATAAGAGTGGTGTGATATTGTGAATATATCATAAAATGACCATTCCCAATCTATCATGAAAAAAAATTACATGTCCTATCATAAAACATTATAATTTCAAAATACATGAATCATAAGAATGAGAAATGATCAAAAATAAATCACAATTCATATATTATTTCCATATAATAATCACAGTATATTAAGTGTATAAACCATTCAATATTTCAATTATAGCTACTGAGATAGTTATATCAAAATGGATAAAGTATAAACACATATTTTTAATTGTGACTCTGTTATATTAAATTTTATCACATAATGGATTAACCTCATTGGCATGTAAACTATATCAAATCATTCCAAATGAATAATTTCCCAATATTAACTAATGATTTATATTATATTACCCTCTATATTGTTAAGATTATGTAATTATAGTCCCAGCCAATACATATTTAATATAAAAAATGAGTTCCAAAAAAATCATTAAACATTCATCATATCATCATGTCATTAGCAATAAAAAGAAACCAAGTATCATAAACATTAAATAAATCCTTCCCAGCTCAACCAATCGTAAATTAATGGGTTCATAAACATATCATCATTATTATCAGAAACCATCAAAGGATGTAATTTTATAGTGAAATAAGATAATGTCTCTAATAAAACATAATCAAAACCAATGGATGTTCTCATTAATGAATATAAATTCCAAAAAAATAACATTATATAATAATGGATATAAGTGTTCATAACACTTTAAAAATAACCTTTTTAATAAAAAAATTGTTTGAAAATTCATTTTCATTAAATATAAACATAAAATCATACTATGGATTATTTGAAACATTGAATGGTCGTGGTAGTAGAAAACTCTATTAGGTTTGTAAATGTTAAAATAAATAATTCCATTCAATTTATTATAACAAAATTAAAAAATTTTCTCATTTATTAAATAAAAATAATATTAAAGTTAAAAGAATTACCAATTTTTTTAAAATACAATATATTACATTAAATTGTTATTTTATATAAGTAAAATAATTTAAAAAATAATTTTTAAGATAATATTGACTGTAAATTGAATGGATTTTCGACAATATAGTGAAATAAAGTGGATTTCACTTAAAATACTATTTTTCTGCTTTTATTTTATAATGAATGGAATATTTAAGGAAAAAATTTATTCTTTAGAAATAATCATATGAGTATACTTTTTATTATATTATATATTGGTATATCAATACATTTCTTCATCTAATGGATAAAAAAACCCACAATAAACAATGAGATTATAAAATCAAACACTTGCCACTTTTGTAACATTTTATTCAAAACCTCATTCAATGAAGGAACTTTATATGGAGATACATATACAATATATTTCATTTAAATATTCATAAAATTCATTCTTGGGATGAATACTCACCCCCTAAAAGAAAAAATTTGTTAATATGGAATGTCTCTCATGAAAATAAAAGTGAGACAAAAATCTCTTACCTCATAAATAACATCATTCTTACATGTTTGAGAATCCAATATAACACAGTTTTATTTATTTAAATCATTAATATAACCATAATCATATATTTCATAACTTATATTATTTACTTATAAAGTTCTCCCTCCCCCAACATTTACTAACAATTCATTATCCAAATCATTATCCTGAGTGATATCTGCATAATTAATAATGAATATTTTGGTTTTGTAGTTTTGGTCCTTGACAATTGTTTATTGTTTCATAATAACAATAATTTTAAAAATTATATTAATTGAATATTAATTAATTGTATAAAAATTATCAATCAGTAATAAATTTTAGAGATAAAAAAATTGAATTACATAACTCATTGAGATATATTGGTGTACGTAAGCATAAACAATGTTACCATTTTTCGACCGATGGAATGTATAATAGTTATATAATAATTCAAAATTAAAAATATATTTTTCTATCACATATATATAATATATATATTAAATTTACCTTTAATACCATCTATTATGGAATAAAATGAAACAAAAACTATAACATCGGTTTGGGTTGGTGGTTGTCCACATATATGCATGAGCAACATTATTATTCATCAAAATATTTGAAGGTATGATGGATTATGTGATATTATAGTTTTTGATGAATATTTATTTCATAAATAGAAAATAAATAGGTTAAATCCTTTATTATACCCTTGTGTGATAGCTAGTGATGTAGAATTAATTAGATCAGCCTACGAGGTGGTTCTCCAATGTTCACACAACCAATCGTTTCATTTCACTTTTGATGGAATATGGGATATAGTAAAGTTATTAAATTAATATTATGACATATATTAATATTATAGACACATATTTGATTATATAGGCATTTTTTAATAATATTTTGAGTTTTTGGAAGCATAAATAAAATGAAAATTCTTAGTTAAGAATGGAACATCTTCTTTAGTCAACCTCATTAGGATTACCTAAAAAAAAGTTGGAGGGTTCAACAATCAAACAAATTGATCAAGTAAATGTTATGGTATATTTCTATGTTACTTGGTCTAATCATTTCTTAAAAGGGCCTTCATTTTTAGATACTTGAGGAAAACATGTTTCGTTTTATAAGTGTGGGAGATGACTCACATGTAAAACACATTGAATTTTCTTATTAGGATAAATAATGATTTATATATTTATTGGAATAATAAATCTAAATGACTGTAAATTATATATTTTTACAATATAATGTTTACATGTGGCCAAAAAATATGATGGAGAAATGATTAATTTAACATATACAGTTTTTTTAGGATTAACCCTCCCAATAATCCCATTTTAACTTAAAATATGTTAATTATTATTTAATATTTTTTCTATTTAATACGAAAAAATGTAATTTTTGAAATCTTAAATATCACCGACAATTTTAATTGAAAAAATGGAATTAATTTTTCCAAATTCAATTCCCTGATAGATAGAAATTAATTTACATAAAAATAGTATAGAGTGATGAAAATATGTTTTTCGAAATAAATAGTTTTATATGTATATAATGTTTTTTCTAAAACTAAATATTCAAAAATTAATTCAAATGACTTTATATAGATTAATAATAATTTTAATAAACTAAATATATATATTTTAAAAAAATTATGAACTATTAATCGTGTGAATGATATTATGAATGGATAGTTTGGAATAAAAATCAATATATTTTAAAATTCATGATAAAATTAGTCTGTTTAGTAAATTTATAGAATTTCACAAAAATATAAAATTTAATTGTTTATATTAATATTAATTATTAATTATTAAAAAAAATGATAACATGAGAAAACAATATCCTTTAAAAATTGTTTTTTATAAAAAAATTTCTTTTACATTCTAAATATTATTTTGCATTTATATTTAATTAATAACAAATTAATTTATTTTATAAATATAAAACCAATATAATTTATAAAATAATGTTAGTCTTATTAATTCCTAGTAATTTAAAATCTATTTTTTAGCTATCACAATATATAATTATATATTATTAATATATAGTTTTCATTTAATCTCAGTGTTCTATGTAACACAATATCTAGAAAAAAATATATTTATTTATATAAAAAATTCATATAATTAAGGGGTGTTATAAATATTTTTAGACAATAACATCAAGTTATAATCTATAAAAAATATCGAAATATTATTTTTTTGTAAAATTCTGAAAAAACATCTATTTATAAAATAATAAATATCAGACAATTATTCAAGGATAATAACAAAATAATAATAACATTAAATTATCATGTGATAATTTATATAAAAATATCAAATGAAAAATATTATGAATTAACGAAGTATTATTTTTCAAAACAAATCATATGTTAATGGAGTTACATTATCAAAGTTATTTTATTGAGATTAGAAAAAGATAGTTATATTGAGTTATAATAGTATTGTTTATGATGAAATTATTAATGGATAACTGAGAATGCATAATGAATTTTGAAATAAAAATTAAGAAATTTATCAATGAATAATTATTTATATTATCAAATAATACATAAAAAGGACTACCACATGTGTTAACAAATTAATTTTAGATTTATTATTATATGAACTATGGTTTTAAAAATATTTTTGAGGTGATGAATTCTAGAATATACAATGGCTATAAATGGTAATTTTGAAACTACATAGGATAGAGAAAGTATCATGACATGTGATATTTTATTTATTTTTGAAAATATTTTTTTTGTTCTAGGATCCTTTTCTAAACCATGATTGTTGACATGTCAATGACTTTAATAATAAGTCATGTCATGGAGTACTCCTGATTATTATTGTTTCCACTCTACCTTCAGACAACAGAAGGTGGTTTATCCATGTCAATGTTTTCTGTATCTTTAAGTTAGTATGTTCCTCAAATTCTCATACTATTATTACACATATTATCATTTTATTATTAATATTTCAGTGTAATTGATAACTATGCCTGATTGTGACCACATATGGGTTTCATTATATCCCATGAGACCCATTGGATTTTTGATTGCATGAGTGATACATAATATATAGTTTCAATGTTTTATTGGGATCACATGTTATTCTATATTTCTACTTTATTTTCATGTTCCTATACTTTCCATTATTTCTATACCTTATATAAAAATTTACATTATTTGGATGTATTTTATGTAGTTATCATAATAGGCGGACCATTGTGACATGTATATCTCTAAGGGGGGGGGAGATTGCTTTAATTTAGGTTATGGAAATGATAGACCAAAGATTATAGTGGATATAATATGATAAAATGTATTTCTATCTAGGTGATTCACTCGACATATACGTATTGGACCTCTCGACCACTAGTAGAATCATCAGTTTCTTTCCATATATCAGGAAATCCATATATTTTAATACCATGGATCAATAATCCTTCAAGTTTCATGTCAAATATTGATCACACATTAGGTCACATAAAAAAATCAAGATCTCTTATGAGATTAATGTCATACATTGGGAAATAAACACCATTTTTTTTGGTGAGATACATGTATTACGAGAGTCCTTGACTAATTTACATGTGTTAAATATTCCATATGGTTGAATTGAAAAATATAGACCAACACAATTTCATGTTTGGTTACAAAAAAAATATTCTTTTTATTCTTCTGGAAAGTATCTTTTGAAGCAACATAATGTGGTTTGTGGATGATTGATTATAACATGAAAACTTATATTGTATAGTCTTTTTATGTTGTTGCACATTGAGTTTCAT
Source organism: Viscum album (assembly GCA_963277665.1). NCBI lineage: Eukaryota > Viridiplantae > Streptophyta > Magnoliopsida > Santalales > Viscaceae > Viscum > Viscum album. The sequence continues at coordinate 1,128,758,665 of OY728156.1, read as the reverse complement.
TATTCTATAAACCATTTATACATGAGCATAAAAGGTACTGACATATTGATGGTGTCCTATGGAGTATTTTAAACATAGATTACATGAAAAATGAAAAATAAAATAATAGATTTATTGAGGTATTTATCGATATGAAAGGGACCATTGATAGATGTATGATTTGCGGAGTACAGAAGAAATGTCAGAGCAGGACAGTCTGAAGGAGACCCCCAACAAATTTTATTTTATTGTTTATTTTTTACATACTATTCATTACAATGTACATTCTTTCCAAATTAGTATATGCTCTTATTTTTATGTCATATATTACATTAATTTACCTCTAAATGTTTAATTTGATCATTTATTATGTTGTTTTAATATTCATTTATGAGATTATGACATGATACAATGGGTATTGTCTCCCAACTGGTAGACACAAACCCTTACTGCTAGTTGGTATCCTCTTCAGGACGAGGAGGCACACAAGAGGAAATTTTGAACTATATAACATGCATGAGGATATGGTTCCTGTTATTACATATGTTTTGCTCTATTTATATATAAAAGTTAAATTAGTATTTATCTTATTTTTAATTTACCAAACTCATGGTCATTAAGTACTACTGAAATAGGATCCTCATTAACATCGTCGCCCTAAAAATAAAATACTTTTGAAAGGATATGATAAATAATAAAAATAAATTATCTATTTACATTAAAACATTTATCTCATAATGAATAAATTTGTATCTATAATAATGAATATAAACTATCAATATCAACATTTTATTAATCAATAAAATAAAAATAAGAACATTAGATGATTAATATTAAGTGTAACTGACAAATATATTAGTTCTTTTTGAATATAAATTATGTTTACAAATGGTTATATCTATAAATAAGAATAAAAAATAAATTATTTTGATATTTATATTTTTAATGCAAATTCATATCAAGAATGACTAAGAATAATTAATGGTAATAGTTTATTCATATCAATTTTGATTCATTTAAATATGATTTATATTAAAAAATTATTTACATTTTATGGTATATATATATTACATGGATTTATATTATACTAATATCCCAGGAAATATATGATATCTTAAAATTTATTCCTTTTTTACAATTCATTATATTTCTATTCCAAACTAACAATTATATTAGGGTTGTAGTATCACTTTCACTTTCCAATGAAAAATTTTGTTATTTGAAACTTTTTACATTTTTTATGTAATAAATATTTCTAATATTATATTATTAATATATTTATATACATATAATTTCACATTGTATGACATTATCCCCAATTTAACAGCATTAAATTCATTTTTTTAAAATTCCATATGGTTTTTACGTCTGAGTTTTGATTCACTGATATATGATTTATTTCCTCCACGTTTTCCTTTTTATGTATATAAATTGGATAAATATCTATTTTAGAATATTTTTTTGAAATATAATGTATTTATAAATTCATCTCATGATATACCATTCATGTGTTTTCAATTTTAAATATATCAATTTTGAAAGGGTTTTATGTCTTGACCATCACTCCACGAGGCATGTTCCATTTTTGAACATAATATCATTGAATTTGGTGAACATACTAGAAAGTTTTATTCACTTTTGATAAAAAAAATTATATTTAATTATATTTTAATGAGTTTTTGTGAATCAATCAAAGTATTCTTTTGATACAATCATTGTCAATTTATTAAGATTTCATAGATAACTCAAATCCAATTCATTGAGTTATGAATGTTATTATTTATCAACATTAATATATGTTTGAAACACAATATTTTATTCATGATTTATATATATCCAAAAGATTATTTTTGTAATATTTATAAATATTTTAAAGGAACTCTTCATTGATGTACTGTTGCATCAATCCTTTTCCATTCATGGGTTTAAATTTTCAAAAATCAAGAACTATTGAGACTAATCCCCATCAAATATAATGAATATTTCTCCCCACATCTGTATTACTTCATTTGTTATGTTTTTTCCTTTTTATTTTTTTAATTCGTACTGTATATGTTTTGTCATCTTAATTTTAGTGACTAATATTAATAATGATGTTTCAGTACTCTTAATGTGCTGTAATTTTCAAAAATAATTTTCAAACAAATAAAAAAAGGTTCCTTTTCTAATTTATATTTTTATGTTCCAAGTCATATATATTATGGAATGATATTATTAAATTTTAAAAGATATATTATTAGTATTCCACTGACTATACAATGTCAATCGTTATTTATTAAACCAATTTTACAACAACTTTTAAATGTGAATTCTATATACTTTTTTTATAGAACTATTAAAAATGTATCATAAACATACCATTAAAAATTTATTTATAAATTTTCATTTTTTATTATATGGTTCTAACATCATTTAAATAATTATTTCATGAATTTACCTATTAATAATATCATAAAATTTTCTTTTAGGTGATTATAAACATGGTATAAGCAATATAATTCTTTATAACCTCTAATGTGATCATATGTTAAGTGTTCTTATTATGAATATTTAATAATTAATATAAACATCATTAAATGTTCTAGTTATACAGATGGGTTCATCAATGATATTACAATACATGTTATTTAAATTGATACACTATGATAATATAATTTCATCTATTGATTTTCAAAATTATTTTATAAACCATATACACATTAATGTATAAATAGTTAGATTGATTGGTTCATACATAGATTTATTCCACTTATTTATTAGAGAATTAATAATAATTTATATACCATAAATTTAAATATGTTTTTTATTTCATAGTCAGTGATGATGGTTGTGTTTTTTTACCGTAATTTTATTCCATCATGTTGTGAATGTGTTGGACCTAAATAGTGATATGTGGGACACATAATAACCCTTTTATGCATTAGTAGGCCTCATGTGGAAAAAATTCAATGTTATTTTGTTCCTAAAAACCCATTTATTTAGATGAATTATGTAATGACCCACTCTCCAGTTAGCTAGATCTCATGTCTTACTTTAATAAAGTGGAATAATACACAAGGAATATCCTGCCAAATGACATAATAAATTAGTATTCTTAGAAATGTAGATATATACATGATTCACATGATACCTTTGGATATTTTTTTAAAAAAAATATTTTTTTAAGAAAAACATTATTCCCTCTAAAATATAAATTCATATCAATCATATAAAAATTCATGGAATCCTAAAAAATTGTTCATATCAAATTCTAAATAATGGTAATGTAATGTGTAAGTTATCATTAATTAATAATAATAATCATAATAAAAAAATCATAAATAAATAAAAAAAATTCTATTCAAATAACTTGACATGTAATAATCAAAATAGAAAGGTAATTAACTGATCAAACGATCCATGTATATAACTGGATATGGAAGAACCAAATTTCACATTAAATAACTAAAAAATTTATTTATTTAATAATCTGAGAGTTAAATGTATCCATAGGTAATATTATTGTTAAAATATAAATAATTATAATAAAAAAATTCATAATTAAATAAAATTATAAATTATTATAAATTAGGCGTGAGGAACCTGATATAACTATTGTCACGTTCGTTTTTAGGACATTTTAAAACTATAGGTATATACGTGCTTAATGGTGGATTGATGATTTTTCCCAAAATACCTATTAATGAATCCTAGTAATATATACAGTTGGGGAATAGAATAAATATAAATTTCTAAATCATTCTTCATTTATCAAATAATTTATTTAATTCATGAACTATGTTATATATCATCAAAAATCTATATTGTGAAAAGAATAAATATTTATCAATATCTCCATAGATAAACATATAATATACAACATAAAACATTATAAGTATAAAATATATATTATTTAAGAAAAAAAATATCCATGATAAATAATAATGATATTTTATGAAAATATAATGTACAATGGTCACATATAAGTGAATATTTCAACCGAAGGTTAATTACTAAAAAATGAATTCAAAAAGTTAATTTTGAAATTTTCATTTGAAAATAATCTTAGACCACCCATAAAAAGAATATGTATTCTATAAACAAAACTATATCCCATTCGTATAATAATAAATGGTTTTTGTCATTTATGAATAATAATAACATAAAAATCATAAAATACATTATTGAGGAAAAATAGATTATTATTTTTTATAACCATGTTTTAAAACTAAAATATAATAAACCATTTTTCATATATTTTTATAAATGACCAGTGAAACATATAAAAGTGTATATAAAATATTTTTGAGGCTGTGATTTCTTGGAATTCCATTCATGTTGTAAATATTAAACAAATATTTTTGTTAGTAAAATAAAGAGGGAAATTATTTTGAAAAAGAAAATAAGAATCTCTTAAATATATTTAGTAAAACGAAATTTTTTTAAATGATATAATTAATAAATAACTTATAAATGGTTAAAAAATGCTGTGTAAAAAATATTTAGAACATTTTTTTGCAAGAAAACAGATTTCTGATCGAAGATGGAATTGTTGTATGATTTTTATACAAACATAATTTCAATAGTTTTAGGTACCAAATAGTTAAATAATGATAATTTGAATTTAAAACATAATTAATACCCAGAGTAAAATAAAAATTAATGTATTTATTAAAAAAATGATCATATAATTTCATTATATATAAATCCACTTATAAACAATCACGATTAAAATGAGATTGTGAACTAAACTTCTGCATGGATAATAACAATGAAGTAAAAATAAAAAAATAAAGAAAATTATAGGTATTAAATGTAAATACACATAAAAATAGTGGATATACAGAATAATTTATTTTGAATTAAACATACTCATAATCATATAATATCATTGATAATGAATATGTAATATAACCCTATGATAAAAAATTAAGTTATGAAAGACATTAGCACTTGGTAATTGTTTTCCAATACACCAACGATTTAATTATATAATATGAGAAATAAAATAACATGAATGATAAATTAATATTCATATTATATTAAAAATGTGAATTATGTAGACAATATAAAAAAGATGGTTCATAAAATTATAATATGCCTCATTGAATAGAAATTGTGGTGAAGCCCCATACCTCACGCATCCAATTAGATGAATGGTCCATATCCTCTAGTGTATTGTTTTAAAAAATGTTATTAAATTTTATAAGAACTATATTAATATCTATAATATCATATATTATTCTTTTATAAAAACCAATCATCGTTTAATTTATAATCATTAATAATTTTGATCGTTTCAGATGTTAATTACTTTGTTTTCTAGTTCATTCATTGTTATTAACATTCTGGTTCTTGTACATAATATATAGTTTCATCATCATTAAAATAATAATAAAATTATTATATTGATTATATTATTTTATTGATTATATTATCAATGAAAATAATAAAATATGACAATGAAATATGAACTGTGATACAGTCAAAAAGATTGTAGGCCATACTGACACATATGTAATGTTACCATTTCTCATTGATCATTATGGAAAGATGGTAGGTACCATTATTTAACTCTAGAATAATATTAAGATCATATATGTCTTATTTTTTCTTTAAAAATAGGTATATATAACTTCCATGTGTAGTGGTGATGAAATTTGATTCACATCGCTTAGTAAAGCAAGTAGTCCACACATTCTTGAACAATGTTATTAAAATTAGTTGTAAAGTATAAAATTTTATATTATTTTTATAATTATAAAAATATAATTACTATAATTAGTATTTTATATTTATCACATATAATCATTAAATATATCTCTATTGACTTCCATGTAAAATATTAGGGATAAACGAACCACTTTTCATCATGAGACGGTGGTTTGTCATATTGGTGATAAATATATATGAAAAAAAATATACTAATAATTAATTTAATTTTATAAAAATAATATATATAGATTATATCCATCATCATACCTAACTGTTAGAGGTAGTAATGGAAAATTGACTGACATTGGTTTGCAGGGCGGTAACCTGCCACACACAGGTTATTGGAGTTCAAATCCCATTTGTGGAAATTGAATATGGTTGTTGGAAATTAATTTAGAATAAAAATATCTAATTATATAATGTTTACTTATTTTATTATATTAGGGTCTTTTAAAAATAATTGAAGGAGGTGGAGGGAAATATAATATAAATATGCTAATTAAATAATGTTACTTATTCTTTGGGAACATCCTTATATTTTCACTAAAGGCTTTCATTTTGTATATGTGCCCCAAATAAGTATTCTATATTATGGGAGGAATTTAGAGAAATTTTTTCAGTAGGGTATGTGTGAGAAAATATTTTCTAGGTTTGAATAATACTGGATAGTGGGTGGCTATTTATAAATGAGGTGAGTGGAACACATGTAATTGTTTTTATATTATTATGGTGTAAAAAATTATCTCACCTGAAAAAAGGGACCCAAATGAATTATTTTCAATCAATATATATTATTTTATAAAAATGTGGAAATAAAATAGATTTTATAATAAATATATGTATATGTTCATTTTAAAACACCATGGTAAATCAATTTTTTACCATAACTATAGTAAATATATATTTTTTACTATTAATTATTTTAAAAAAATTACTTTTCAAAAATTATAATATATAAAATATTACAACTAAAAATATAGAATAAATTTTTATTCTTTTTAATCCTAGATTTGAAGAAAAAAATAATTTCAAAATAATCTTGTAGTCTTAACGAGAATACACGTTTTAAAAGAGATAATGTTCAAAAAAATTAAAATCTTGATTTAAAATTTAAACATGAAAAAAAATCCAATGAACTAAAATGGATTAATAGATATATAATTTATTTAATGTTAAATTTAAACAAATTAAAATTATTATCTATGTTTATAATTTTTTTTAATTCAATTGAAATATTCAATTAAAATTATATATATTTTTTTATTTTTTTTAAAATGTAATATATTCAAAAAATACTAAAAATTTATAGAAAAATAATTTTAATATTATCATATTATAAATTAATTTTAGTTTACCTAATATTTTTAGTATATATGAAAAAAATGTATTTTAAATTATACACTAATAGGGCCATTAAACCGTCTTTAATGGAAAACATTGTTTTTAGAACACATTTATTTTTCATTAATTTTTTTTTCATATTATATATAATCATTATATAGCCATAATTATCATAATTGTTTTAGTAATATTCATACAAACCAATTTAATGTCTTGTTTATTATGGTAGACATAATTATAGATACTTTATACTAGGTGTTTTGTGTTTCACAATCTACCAAAAAGGTTAAATAAAATGGTATATATTTATTAGGTTGTTTAAAATTGTTTTTTTATGTCCCATACAATATCATAATAAATAATGTTATTCTATAATTTAGGGGTGTCACATTCTTCCCACATTAAATAAATTTCATCCACTCGATTTAATGATGATATTGGTAATCATTAGTCTTTTATTTGAATATTAATCAGTTGAAAACCATCAACATAAAACGGTTAATAATGTAACCTATTAATAAGTGAAAAGGGAAGTAATAATGTAAAAATTTAATATCATAGAAATAAAATTCTATATAGTATATGATTGAACGAATATAATAATTTGTAAATAGATGAAAATCATAAATAAATATAGAGAGTGATTGAGTTCATTGATCACATGAATGTGAATGGTCAATATAATTTTAAGGACCTCAAAACCATAAATATTGAATTATTTAAAAGACCAACGGTTCAATATAAATAATTTTAAGATGATAAATGTTTTAATTCAATATCCTTTCCATAATTATGTAAGCCACACTTACTATTCATGTATAGAATGAAATTGATTTACATGATACATTTTTATTTCATATGGAAAACTTCATCCTATTATTATGATTTAGTAAATTTCGTTTTTTAAATACTCAATAAAATGAATATCTCAAAATGATTTTTTTATTCCAAATTCACTATTATTTTCTACTATCCTAATGTATTACATAAAATAGGTTTATAAGTCACCCTTTTAATATGTAGTTACTATAATGAATGAATGGTTAGAATAGGTTATCTAATATGTATAAATATCTTTATTGTGATATTGTACATTAATATATAGAACCATATAAAATGATAAAATTAAAACATTTCATAAATAATTAACCATACAACCCATACAAAATATTAATATAATTTTTTTTATTAATAATGAAGATGAATTTCCAAAACTAAATTTTAATTAATCTCCAAAAACATTTCTTATCTCATAATAATCACATACCAACCATGTGTATACTTATATAATTTTTCCCAAGATAAATAATGATAATATTAATAACTATTAGACCTTATTTTAAACATTATTCATTCCATATTTCAAAATTAAATCATTGATTATTCTATATATTCCATAAATCCAAATATTCATTAAACTCCATAAATGATAATATAAATAACACTTTCTACAAATATTTATTCATTAAAGGGGTATTTAGAGTTATAAAAATGACATTATCCATATTAATAATATCTCTTTACCATAAACATTACCTCAAAATTTGGAATTTATTTTGGTTTATCATTTCTTTAATTCTTTGTTCTCCAAGATGTTCAAATTTCCACAAAACCATTTTTCATTATCAACGGTACCGTCAAAAAAGTTCTCCTATATCCTCAACGAAAAAAATATAGAAGTATAATACTTATTTATTTAAAAACTCTTATTAATAGCATTTCATTGGAAAAATACTCAAATGACACAATTCCTAAATCAAAATAAAAGCACATTAATCATTCCACTTCATTCGTTTTAATAACATAATATCAAACAATAACTATTATCATATTTTCAGGTATATTTTTTTTACGCATGAGGAATTGACTTTTATAGTGCCCTATCATATTATATTTGAATCATTATACATTTGAATCTTATTTATTATCTTGAAAATGAATATAATGGTTGAAATTCTCTCCACACTTATTGAAAAATAAAAATCCTTTTATGAAATCACAAGGGTGTTTCTTTCCACAATTGTAACGTGTTATCAATTATATCTTTCATTTCATTCTTATAACTTTCGTTTCCCATGATATCCTATTCTTATATTTCCATCCATTTAGTTTATAATAGCTAGAAAATTCTATATATCTTTCTCTCTATTTTAATTACATTATATTATTTCCTCCAATATTGAGAATGTTTGAGAGGTTAGTTCCTTTCAAAGGATTAGATTAATTCCATAAATTAAAGAATAAATCTTACTCTTTTGGTAATTTAAATTGACGTGGTTTTATTATTTCTATAAGGAACCATTTCTAAATGATTGGATACAAAATATTATATTATATCTTAATTTTTAGTCCGAAATCTATTTAAAAAATATATATCAGAGAATGTAGTACATTGGAAATATCCTAATCATAAACATTATTTCATTGGGGATATAATTAAATACATCATAATTAATTGTAATGAAATTTTTAGTTATCCTAATCAAATACCCCAAATGTGTCATATTGGTTGCACAATAAAGACAATTTTCTTGAACCGAGTAGAAATTATGTCATGACCAATAAGCCATTTTCATAGTTATTAATGCTAGGTACATCTGTTTCAGAATCACATCCACATTTAGTATCGATACAAGTATGTATTTCTATGAATAACAGTAAATCTATTCATCATAGAAACCTTGCGATGTTATTTTATGTGTATTTATAAATTCTATCATACAATTCTGTTCCCTGAATTGTTTTTTTCTTAAATTTATATACTGAGGTTCATACTAAATATTCTATGATTCTAACTGGAGTTACTTTGATGCTACTAACTTAGAGATGGTGGCTTACATTATAACAATGGAATATGATATATGGAATCACATCCCAATATACAGAATAAATTGTTGGTCTTATTGAAATACATATAAAAATGATACTAGTAACACAATTGAAAAAAATCGAAGATATTTTTTGGATAAATAAATTGTTTCCTCTAGATTATTGTTTAATATCAATCATCGTACACCTCAAAGATTCTATGAAAAATTAAAAATAAGGTTGAGATAAAATTCTTAGTAAGGGTTGCGTATAGAAGAGGCTATTATAAATAAATATATATAATCATCGTTGAAATGTAAATAACTAAACAAAAATTACATTTGAATAAATTTATAATTTATAATCAATATATAAATGTAAATAACTATATCCAATCAATTTAAATTACAAGATAAGGAATAATAAATATAGAAAATGAAACAACTGAAAAAACGTGTCCTTTATTCAAAAAACTCAAAGTGAAATTCTACATGATATAATATCATTATAAAAATATAATGGCTGATAATAACTATATTTTAAATTATGGAAATGAATAATATTTGGATTTTATGACTCAGGAACATGATACCATTTTAATCAAGTCCATTCAAAAGATGATTTTAAACTATAAGTAAATACATGTATGACGATAGACTAATGATTTGTCTCACAGTGCCAAAAAATTAATTGAGGGAATATCTATGATTGGTCATATCCCATATCTGCATTCCCAAATAATCTAACATATATATAATAATGGATTTAAAAATTGTAAAATGTCTATTATCATCAAATATATGTATTGAGTAATGAATATGATTTTATCTATATTTTCCCAGATAAATGGATAAGATTCAATATAAAACACCTTATTTAAAATTTATATAATTTTTATAAAATATACATATTCATGATATAAATTATGGATTGTTTTTGTAATATTTAATGTCGAACGATCTATGGTTAGTGAATATTTTAATAGAAAGTTAATGACTACAAAAATGATTCGAGATATTTAATGTGGATACATTTCTCAGTAAAAATTATCATAAACAATCCATATAAAGAAAAATAATAGTATCAATCTAACATATAACTTTTAGATTTGGAATAAATGGGTTTCGATGTTGATAAATAGAAATACTATAGAAGTCTTGAATATTTATGGAGGAAAATAATCCCTTCAATTTGGATACAAACATTTTAAAATTAATAATGATTTAGATTTTAAAAAAGTGTACTCTTTGAAAAAAAACCAATTATACTTATAAATAAAATATTTTAATCATTTTAGTAGTAATGACTTCTATATGATCTTGGAAATCCATAAATGTAAAAATATTGATTCCATTTAATTTTTCATTAAAATACATACATGAAGTTTCTTGAATATAAAATAAATTTTACTATCAAAACAATTTATAAAAACTAAAAATGTTTAAAAAATACATTAATAAATACTTTTTATAAAGATGGAAATATTTTTTAAAATTTTATAGAAAACATCTATTTGAAAAAAAAACCATTTCAGACCAATTATAGAAATGAATTTATAATTTCATAAAAAAAAATCAATCATTTTGACCCCATAACTGGAAGACAATAACTAATAGATGAAAATATAAGTAATTAACCATGGGGAATAAAATATATGGATTTATAAAATAGAGATCAAACCATTTTCATTAAAGAAGTTATAGTATAAATAATTTGGATTTAAATGAGAATGTCAAGTACACCCTTTGAGAGATCATAATATTTTTTAAGGTCCAACCAATGAATCGATTACATGTATCAAATTTAAATAATCATTAGTCATGTTGATATAAAAAAATGTATTAAAAATTTAATATACACGTTTCCACTGAATATTAATGATGATGAAGAAATAATATAACACAACGAAATGAAGTTGTTTCAAGAATGTCATTACCAGTTGATAATTTTTAGGTATATTTCCCTTGGATGAAAATATTCAAAACAAGACTCAAATTATGATGAAATTTTTTGTATCATTCTATTATATATAAATGGGATATATTTACACAAAATAAGTGAAATTTGGTGCATAACAATGCAAAATTCTTCAATGAAGGGAAAATAAGAAGACATACTTTAACTAATGCATCCTTTTGGATGAAAAATATTTATTGCCACAAACTATCTCGATTACCCTAGTTACATGATAATTGAGCTAGTCCTGATATACATTAAGGGGTTTTCCCAAACCCCACATGTTGGAGACTAACACCTGGAATCATACAATTTAAATGTGGGAACCATTTTTCCACAAAATTTACGAATGTAAAATATACAAGAAAATACCCATATCAAATGAAACATCACTGTGAGTAATGTAACATAACCCAAAAAAATTAATAATTCACAGTGTACTATAACAAAATTACCAAAACCAAGAAAACATCCCATACTAAAACATAGTCTCAACACACAATGTCTAAGGTTCAATAGCTGTATCCACCTCCAATAGGTCTTTTTCTCTTAATCGAACCTAGATGGAGAATATCTTTAATCACACGAAGGAAAAATTAGTGTGTGATCCAAATCATATTAAGATTTTACTAATGATTCTATAACAAGATTATCATATAAAATTAACTAATAATATAAAATTGATTTCAAAATAAATAGGTTTGGCGTACAAAAATCATATTTATTAAAATCATGATATAATATTTAAATGATGGAAATACATTTAAGAAATCATGACCCACATTCCAAATTATTTACATACATTTCAATTCATTGTATATACCATTAGACAATGGTTTAATTATAAAAATGTAACCTTTCACAAATTGGGTGAAATAAACACATTTATATATAACAGTTTCTATAAATTTTCAAGGCATGAAATAAATTTCCAACAATGGAATAAATATACATTCGAAATACAGAGAAGTAAGAAACAAAACCTTATGCTAAATAGGTATGATAGTTCTAGGCTATAGGGATCCAACACTATGAAACAATATATTTGTATATACACCCCTTTGGGCCTAATGAATAGTGGAATCATCCTTATCACCAAAGTAATTATGATGTGATGATTTTATGTTTTTAAACCTTATAAGTTATAATGATCCCCCAAAAATAACTCCCTAATTACCCAAAACTTCCACGTGCTCAAGTATAAATAGTGATGAAAAAATTATTTTACAATTGTTTATAATACAATGAAAATAATTTTCCCTATTTTAAACATTCCAATATTCCCTTTAAAACCATGAATTATTATTTAAAAAAACATTCTATTTAAAAAAGGTGAAACCATTGAGTTTCTATCAAAACTAGTGTTCACGATTTTTTTTAAAAAATAACTTCAATCCAATTCCTGCAATTTTAGAATTGTAATGTCCCAGGTCCGGGTGCCACTCAACGGGTTCCCCAAACCCGGTTGGTCACATGACCTCAAGAACATTTCCGAAAACTCCAATGGCTTCCGACTATTAGTGAGGGCCCATGTCTGATAGTGGGGAAACTATGCCCTCATTTGTCAAAGTGTAGCGCAGTGGAATAAAATAAAAAGCATACAACAACAGCGGAAGCAATAAAACATACACACTTATAATAAAAAAATGCAGTAAAAGACAACCAACAGTTATATAGATAATGATGAAACATGTCTCAAGTTCAAAGAAAACAACCAGAACATGTTACATAGCAGTACAATACAATACAGAGTACAACAAAGAAAAAAAAGATAGACGATAGCATCGTGAGCCTAAGCCCGGTCCCATGACCCCCTAATTCTCAGAAGCAATCAAGTACCTGTATAGGGTCTATTTCCCTTATCCACACCTACAGAAATGTAATCTATTTGGGACAAAGACCTGACCCAAACAGGGTGTCAGAAATAAATCCCAGTATGCACCCACCAAAGGCCCGTGCTCAATTGTGTGTAAACAAGCAACCACAATGTGCAAAAGTAAATGAAATAAACTAAGCAGTACTCAAAAGTAAATAAATTTACCAGTTATATTTCCATTTTATTATTCATTTAATCATTCATTATAAGGAAACCACCACAGTGAATTTCTATGTAAACAGTCAGTGTCCTCAGACACGCAAACCCTTACCCTCTAGTAATTAGAAACATAACCTGCAGGTAATTTCCCACATGCATAACATATATTTCCCTCAAGCATACAAAGTGTCACCCTAGGGCACATAGTATATTTCCCACAGGTAAGAACAATATGCCCTCAGGCTAAAAGATGTACTGCCCTTAGGCTATGTAAAACACTGCCCTCGGGCTAAACATGTAACCAGGCCATGCCCAACATACAACAAGCATTTACATAAAATTCCTCTCACGTAAATTTAATAAACATTATTACAAAGGTATACCCTCTGGTATCTTGGCCAAATGGATAAACAGAGGAACGCACCCCCGGGGTGGTCCTGGATCCAAGCAATGATCCCAACAACAATTTAATATCACATTTAATTACCTATACATTCCTAGGTATTTAAAATAGACAAGGCCTCAACCACACGACACCCCAACATGGGTTCGTAGCACAATAATACACAACACTTACAACAGTTGGAAATTAAACACCCAGCCACCTACCACAAACACCCACAAACGGTTTACGCTAATGTCGATTCCAGAAACGCCTAAAGAAGATGTAGATCTGGGATAGAATAAAAACCTTTCAAACATAAATAACTTTCCCTCGGGAAATAATTGGTAAGGATGGATTAAGGAGAGTGGAGGGCTTAACCGTGTGGTTCCAACGAGATCATTGACAGAAGAATACGATTCCCGACGTGCGCTCGGCGGATCTCCAAAGCTCCGACCTCCTCTCTTGCTCCAAAACGATCCCAAATTCCTCCTATGCCAAATGAGGAGGCTACTACCCATTTGAAGAAAAAAAAACTACACAGTGTGTACTTCCAAGTACAAGACTTGTACTTTTCTCATTTAACTGTTCCTCTGGAGACATTGCCAAAATGTTCATCCATCGACATGAGTACACGGCGTGTACTATCGCGCAGCTGGAGGCTACTTCCACTGCCTTACTATTAGCCTCTCGACTAACTACACTGCGTGTAAGGGCCACTACATGGAGTGTTGTCGGTTTTTACACCCTTAATTCGCCAAAATGGCTACACACCCTGTGTACTCATTCCACATGGCCAAAGTACACGGCGTGTGGAATAGTACACGGTGTGTAGTCTCGAAAATTATGATTTTTCCCATTTTCCTTATTTTCTAAAAAACACTTAAGGAAAAGAGAAAATAAGAAACCAATACCTAAAAAATAAGAACTAGGATCTTACAAACATCCCCCCTTAAATCTATTCGTCCCCAAATTTCCCTTCCAAGGGTGGTGAAGATAAAGCTCAGAACAGCTCTGGCCACTGAGCACGTACGTCAGTCTCTCGCTCCCAGGTATCATCCTGCACTCGGCTATGCTACCATAGAACCCGTACGAGAGTAACTTATTGGCCTCAGAGAACCTTCGTGCTCCTATCCACAATATGAATCAGATTCTCCTCAAATGACGCATCGATCTGAAGCTCAACCTCCTCTGGATGAAAGACGTGTGACGGGTCTGAATGATAGCGGTGCAACTGAGTTATATGGAAGACATCGTGCATGGCCCAGTACCTCTATAGTAACTGCAACTGATAGGCAACCAACTCGACTCTCTCCAGAATCTCAAATTTCCCCACATACCTCGGTGAAAGTTTACCATATATCCTGATCCGCCTGTGTCCCAACCTCGACGAAAAACGCAAAAAGACCTGATCCCCAACCACGAACTCCAATGGTCATCTGCGGTGATGAGCATAAGATTTTTGATGAGACTGTGTGGTAGCCATCCGCTTCCGAATCAACTGGACCTACTCAGAAGTATCCTACACGAGATGTGGTCCCAGTAAAGCTACCTCACCTGCCTCTAACAAGCACAAAGGCGATCGGCATGGACTACCATATAAAGCCTTGTATGGTGCCATCTCGATAGTCACATGAAAACTATTATTATAGGAAAACTCGACTTGGGGTATGTGTTTCCCCCAAGAGCCCCCAAAGTCTAGGATTCATGCATAAAACATGTCCTCAAGCACCTGGATCGTACACTCTAACTGGCCATCAGTCTGAGGGTGGTAAGTTGTGCTCAGAAGCACATGTGTACCCAGTGACCTCTGAAAACTCTGCCAGAAATGAGAGGTAAAACGGGCGACCCTATCAGAAACTATAGAACGACGAACCCAATGAAGAAGTAAGATCTCTCAGATATATAACATCCCGAGCGCGTCAACACCAAGGTCCTCCTTGATCAGAAAAAAGTGAGATACCTTCATGAGTCTATCCACAAAAACCCACAAGGAATCATTGCCTCGAGGTGACCTTGGTAATCCAGTCAGGAATTCCATCACGACATCATCCCATTTCCACTCCGGAATGGGTAACATCTGTAACAGTCCTGCTGGCCTCTGGTGCTCCGCCTTCACCTGCTGACAGGTGGAACATCTCATAACAAAACCAGCTACTCCTCTCTTCATATCCGGCCACCGGTACTGATGTCTCATGTCATGGTACATCTTGGTAACTCTGGGATGAAGATCCCAACCCGAAGCATGAAACTAATTCATCATCTCCTCGTATATATCTTCTGGTGCCCACACTCCTCCATGGAAATGCAGAACATCATCATCGCCTATCGTCCAATCAAGAGGGGGGTCCTCACTTGCCACCGACTCCTGTAGAACTAGGCCTTCTGAATCAGATAGCTGTCTCATCCTCACTCTGTCCAGGAGGGTAGAAGTCACAACTAAAGATGAAAGATTGGTCTGCCCCTAACTATCGTGCACCTCTAAATGCATCTCTGAGAAAAAAGCCATGATCATCCACTCACCACTGGCCTCCTGCACCGCCGTTATTTTAGTCCTCCTACTCAGTGCATTAGCTACTGCATTACCTTTACTAGGTGTATAGGCAAGCTCAAATTCGAAGGACCAAAGGTATTCGACCCACCTTCTCTATCTTAGATTCATGTCACGCTAAGTAAAAATATACTTGAGGCTTTTGTGATCGGTGAAAACCACAAAATTCTCTCCCAAGAGATAATGTCTCCAACAGCGCATCGCATGGAAAACTGTAGACAACTCAAGATCATGCATCGAGTAATTCTTCTCATGTGGCCTCAACTACCGAGACCCATACACAACGACTCGATTGTCCTGCATCAACACTACTCCCAGTCCAATACCTGATGAATCACAGTAAAATGAATAGATCTTCCCTTTCACTAGAAGTACCAGGACTGGTGCTGATGTCAACCTTCCCTTCAGGTCCTGAAAATCTGTCTCGCAAGATTCCAAACAAACGAACTTCACACCCTTCTTAGTCAAACCCATAAATGGCGCTGCTAAGTGGGGGAAGTACTGTATAAATCATCTATAGTAACCAGCCATCCCTAAGAAACTCCGTATCTCAAACATATTCTTAGGATGCTCCCACAAAACTACTACTCTCACCTTCTTTGGGTCCATGGAAACTCCTGCCTCTGAGATGATATGACCCAGGAAGTGAATCTGGTCCATCCAAAAGTGGCACTTTAAGAGTTTATCATATAGCTAATTCTCTCTCAGTGTAATTAATATGATCTCAAGATGGGTGGCATGCTCATGTCGAGTGTGAGAGTATACTAAGATGACATTCATGAATACTACTACAAAAGAATCTAGGTACAGATAGAACACACGATTCATAAGATCCATGAAAAATGTTGGCGCGTTCGTGAGTCCAAACAACATAACAAAGTACTCGTATAATCCATATCTGCTCCGAAAAACTATTAGTGGTATGTAAGATGGTCTCACGCGTAGCTGATGATATCTTGACATCAAGTCAATCTTTGAGAACACTCGTGCTCCACAGAGTTGATCAAAATATCATCAATCCTCGGCAAGGGATATTAGTTCTTAATCGTCAATTAGTTAAGATTCTGATAGTCCACATAGATTCTGAGGGTACCATCCGCCTTTTCGCAAAAAGGACTGGCAAACCCCAAGTAGAAGTACTGGGTCAGATAAAACCCTTTTCCTGTAACTCCTCTAACTACCTCTTGAGCTCCTACAACTCTGGCGTAGCCATCCTATAAGGGGGAATGGACACCGGTGTTGCCCCTGGAACAAGATCAATAGAGAAATCAACCTCACGCTCCAGAGGTAGACCTGAAAAGTTTTCTGGGAAGACATCCCTGAAATGATCAACCACTAGAGGGAAATCATTCTAGCAAGTCCCATGATTATCCCGATATAAACCCACAATTTGGGCTGTGACTCTACCTCACCCGCGATGCTCTATTCCAGCTCTACTCGCCTAAACATCCCATTCACCCTTGTATAGAAATTCTCCGCCCTCTTGTGATGAGAACCTCACCTTGTGACGATAGAAATCTACAAAGGCACGAAAGGGAACCAACCGGTCCATCCCAATAATGACGTCATAAGCTGTCATCTCTAAGACGTAGAGGTTCCATAGAAAGTGACAACCACTAACCTCAAGGGGGAACTCCTTGCACTGACTTACACATCCCATTCTAGTTCCCAACGAGGTGTCTAGTGTCATAACAACAGAAGAATAAGATACATAGAACCCAAGGCTCTCCACAACGGGCACATATATGAAACTATGTGTAACACCCACATCGAAAAGTACTAAAGATAAGATAGAAGCTAATAAAAAAATACCTCTGACTATAGATGGTCTGGGATCCTACTCTTGTTGGGTCTGCTGCACTGCATATGCCTACTCAGTGCCGCGACCCTGCGACACAGCCTGGCTACCCTGAGCTGCCCCGCCCTGCTGCCTCTGAGATCCTGGTGTCTCTCTACCACGGCCACGACCACCATCTCTGCCTGCACGCCCTGATGTATTCCAGTTTCCCGACTGGTAGGAAGCTGCTGGTCCTGCTCCCGCATGAGGACTCTGCACAGAACCCCTATCACTAGCCACTGGTGGAAACGCCCTGCAAAAGCGTTGTAGATGACCCATCTTGCTGGAAGCTCGGCACTCCACTGGATCACGTGGACACTGTGGTCTCTTGTGCCCCTCGTTATCACATTGGTAGCACCTGACCTGACCACATGAAACATACATTTGGCTGGTACTGCCACCATGAGAGTAGTCCATCTGTTTCTTCCTCTTGCCAGAAGAAATAGTACCAGAAACAGGTGCTGAACCGCCATGGCCCACACCGCTAGCGTCCCGAAGGTTCCTTTCTGTAATCAGCGCCTGGTTCATAATATCATATACTGAAGGCAACCTGAAAACAATCACCAGTGCTCTAATTTCATATTGAATTCCATCCTCAAAGTGTGTGGCTCTCAACGTCTCATCACCCATCAGAACGGGTGCAAAACGCTGAAGCTCGGTGAAACAAGGAGAATAACCCATCATCGACATAGCACCCTGCTGCATGTTCATGAACTCTCGAGCTTTATTTTCCCTCATGGTCTCCGGAAATAAGAATTCATAGAATACTGCCTGAAAATCATCCCACACCATTTCACTATGATGCTCTCTGACTGGGTGGTAACATCCCACCACCTCTTGGAAGAATCGCGCAGCATGTAAGTCGCGAGCTTGATCCTCTGCCCTCGAGGCATCTCAGGATGCTCGAAAATAGTCTGCATAAACCCCAGGAAAGATTCAACAACCTGTGGTCCTCCATCCCTTGAAAACATCAGTGTATATAGCTTCTAGAATATATGAGTCATCTCAGCCATATATGTGGAAGCCGGAGGATCTCCCTGAAAGGTCTTCATGAACCGCATAAAGCCTTCACGGAACTGTGCCTCCAGGCCTGTGTCCGGCATAACGGCTGGTGTTGCATCTGGATCAGCTAGAGGGTCCACTGGTATCCCATGGCCCACTATATATAGAGTATAATAATATCCACTATCCTAGCGAACAACACGAGGTCATCTCGGTGGCATGACACTACAAGGTCAGACACACACCTTAGACCAACATTTATCACATTTTGAAAAACGAGGGGACCAAAAGGGAAACAGGATGAAGAAGGCATTTCAAGATTTGAAAAAACAAGACTACACAGTGTGTATACTAACTATACGGCGTGTACCTAACTTCTCTTCCCCTTCTCGGGTCCTTCTACATGGCTAAGCCACATGTATCCTGTTGAAAAAACAAAGACGGCGTGTATATAATCTACACAATGTTTATGGTGTAATTTTCAAACTTCCCATGTTTTTTATGACACGACTGACTACTCGGCTTGATACTAAACGACGCGTTACACCAGAACACGGTCTGTACACCACCCTGTTTCCCTACCACATGGCTAAAACCACACGGTCTATCCTCAGACATGACTACACGACATTTCCCATAGGTACACGACATGTACTAGACGAGCTCCGCTGACCCGTGTTGTTAGTTACACGGTCGGATACACAGATCAAACTACATGGCATGTAACATATACACACGGAGTGTACACGAAACAATTACCCTGACCCGTGTTTTTAGTTACGCGGCAGGGTCCCTAGGTCACACTACACGACGTGTTGTTCATTGACATGACATGTTCAAGAAATGATTACACCGGCCCACGTTTGTTAGTTACACGGCCGGGTCTCCGGGTCAACACTACACGTCATGTATATCAGGTACATGGAATGTTTTAACCCAGCCTTTCCCTACCCCGTGTCCCTGCCCACACGGTCTATGACATGTGTAGAGACTATACGTCGTGTACTTAGGGTACACGGCGTGTGCTTAAAATGTTTTACTTTCTTTCTGAATAGAGGAACACATGGCATGCGTCTATAGGACTATACAGCGTGTATACTGGGTTTTCCGGACAGTATGCCTCTGAAACTACTCCGGAATCCCAAAAAATACCGAAAAACAACACCTAAGTGCCAAATTCCGATCTGTGAGGGCCCATACTCCCCGAAAATCAATGTCTGGAATCTTATATGTGTTATAACAAAAGCAGTCAATAGTTCACCAAATTCTAGTCAATGAGATCCCATACTCCCCAAAAACCAAAGTTTAGTGTCCATTATATCAACCATCTCACACAAGAAAATACCCTATCACATAGTAGGTATTTATCAAAGCAGCTATCACAATAGAATGCTTTTCTAGCACAACAACTATCATAACAACATGAAATTTATAATGCACTTACATGGCATGTAAACTATGCATGGCATGTGATTTCTAGCATGTGCCTAAATGATGCATGAGATGGCATACCCTCATCTCATCGGGTTGCAACTAAATAGAACCCATGGATAAAATGTAATATCATAATCACAAGTGAGTCACCCAATGATGAAAATTATATCAACTGTAAAATTTTCAAAATAAGAAAAATTGCAAAAAAATACGAGGTAGATTGGCTTTTCCCTGTACATGGGTTAGCTACGCCTAGGCACATCTTATTACCAACTACCATTCTTGTCTTATCCCTGACTATGACTCCAAATAGTAAGTCAAAGAAAATAACTCCTCTGATACCACTTTTTAACGTCCCAGATCCAGGTGCCACTCAACGGGTGCCCCGAACCCAGTTGGTCACATGACCTCAAACACATTTCCCTAAACGCCATTGGATGATGACTAGAAGTGAGGGCCCAGGTCTGATAGTGGGGAAACTATGCCCTTATTTGTCTAAGTGTAGCACAGTGGAATAAAATAAAAATCATACAACAACAGTGGAAGCAATAAACCATACACACTTATAATAAATAGCTGCAGTAAAAGACAACCAACAATTATATAGATAACGATGAAACATGTCTCTAGTTCTGAGAAAAAAGCCAGAACATGTTACATAGCAGTACAATACAATACAGAGTACAACAAAGCAAAAAAAGATATCATGTAGCATCGTGAGACTAAGCCCAGTCCAATGCTCCCCTAATCCTCAACAGCAATCAAGTACCTGTATAGGGGTCCTTTCCATTATCCACACCTACATAAATGTAATCTATTTGGGCCGAAGACATGACCCAAACAGGGTGTGAGAAATAAATCTCAGTAGGCACCCACCAAAGGCCGGTGCTCAACTGTGTGTAAACATGCAACAATAGTGTGCAAAAGTAAATGCAATAAACTAAGCATTACTCAAAAGTAACTAACATTACCTGTTATATTGACATTTTATTATTCATTTAGTCATTCCTTATAAGGAAACCACCACATTGAATTTCTATATAAACAGTCATTGTCCTCACACACGCAAACCCTTACCCTCAGTTAATCAGAAATGTAACCCGCAGGTAATTTCCCACAGGCATAAAAGATATTTCCCTCAGGCATACAAAGTGTTTCCCTCAGGCATAGAGTCTATTGACCACAGGTAGGAAAGATTTTTCCCTCAGGCTAAAAGATGCACTACCCTCAGGCTATGTAAAACACTACCCTCGGGTTAAACAAGTAATCGGGCCATGCCCAACATATAACAAGAATTTACATACAATTCCCCTTAAGGCAATTTAATAAACATTATTACAATGGCATAAACTCTGGTATATTGGCCAAACGGAAAAACTGAGGAACGCACCCCTGGGGTGGTCCGGGATCCAAGAAATGATCCCAAAAAATAATTTAATATCACATTTAATTACCTATACATTCCTAGGTATTTAAAATAGCCAAGGCCTTAGCCACACGACACCCCAACATGGGTTTGTAGCACAAAAATACACAACACGCAAAACATTTGGTAATTAAACACCAAGCCACCTACCACAAACACCCACGAATGGTATACGCGAATGCTGATTCCAGAAACGCCTAAAGACGACGTAGATCTGGTTTAGAAGAAAACTCGTTCAAACATAAATAAATTTCCCTCAGGAAAGAATTGGTTAGAATGACCTAAGGAGAGAGGAGGTCTTACCCGTGTGGTTCCAACGAGATAATCGGCGGAAGAAATTGATTCCCAATGTGCGCTCGACAGATCTCCAAAGCTCCGACCTCCTCTCTTTCTCCAAAATGAACTCAAATGCCTCCTCTACCAAATGAGGACACTATTTCCCATTTTAAGAGAAAAAAACTACACGACATGTACTTTTCTTATTTATCTATTCCTCTGGCAGAACCGCCAAACTGTTCATTCATTGCATTAAGTACACAACGTGTATTCCTAATTACATGGTGTGTACTGTTGCGCAGCTGGCGGCTACTTCCACCGCCTTACTATTTGCCTACCAACTCACTACACAGTGTGTAAGGACCACTACACAGTGTGTAGTCCATTTTTACACCCTTCGATGCCGACATGGATACACACCCTGTGTACTAATTCCACACGGCCAAAGTACACGATGTGTGGAATAGTACATGGCGTGTAATCCCAAAAATTAGGATTTTTCCCATTTTCCTTATTTTCTAAAAAACACTTAAGGAAGAGAGAAAAGAAGAAACCCGTACCTCAAAAATAAGAACCGTGTTCTTACAAGAATTCACTTTCGCAAATTACATTCAACAATTTAATTTTGAAACAAATGCCTTGAATTTCATCAAAAATTCCTTATTCACTAGAATATGAGGTTTTAAAAAATTTCCCTTAAATTAATTTTTTAATAATTAAATTCAAAAAATTAATTAATATGAAACTATATAAAATCCACAATTTTAATTTGAAAAAATTTCCATAAAGAGACACCAAATTTCAAAGGAATTGGGGGTTTTCTAAAACATGCTAAAAACCCATTTTTATTATAACCATAATTCAATTGAATTTGGTTTTTCCAAAAAAATAATTAAAATCCATTTGATCAAAAATAAAAAAATTCATTTAACACAAAAAAATTGAAATGAAAAAAAAGGATTCTGAGTTTGTAAAAATTATGCATCATAACGATTCCACTTACCTTGGAATCCAAAGGATTTAACAACGCCAAAATATGATAGATATTTGTCCCTTAAGTATGATGATCACAAAAATGAGAATAAAAACTATGATTAATGTCCCAAAATAGAGGGCAATAGACCCATATATAAATATAGGGATCCAAAAAATCCTAGATAATAGGAGACTGACCATGAGAGAACAATATCTGGACAATGAAACTAACTGTAAAAATATTGAAGGTTGTTTCTCTATAATTAAATCACATTTCGGACAGATCCAAGGGCCCAATAATACTCCATAGGAAATATGTAGAATTATAAATGAAATTGGGTGAAGGGAGGTCTATTTGGATCATAAAATAGCGGTTCTTGATATTTTTTTTAAAATTTGATCTCTTATAATGTTGTATGCATGGTTTTCATGGAATACCTTCATGGTTAGACCAAACCATGTAGCATAGACAAGTTTTTGTTTCAAATGGATATCATGGATTATACTAAGAGGGTGTAATTATTTACTAACCATGAACGAATCGCCCAAAAGTAATCTACTTTGGCTTGCATGATTTCTTCTGATAGGGAACACGGTTCGCGAAAACTATGTCTCAACCATGGACTAGTCCATAAAATTACAAAAACATTAAAATTTCACCTGAAGAAACCCCTAATGAAACCCAAACATTGATCAATAAAAAATGAGTGTATAAAAGTACCTAAAAATATTAACATAATGTTACAAACTCCCCTCCATAAAAACATTCTATAGCTAGAAATAATACGAATAAGATTCCATGTTAAAGAGATGAGGTTACTTTTAAATCATCATTACAGTTATTTTAAAAATCTCATTATTATTAGAATTTTTATACCATTTGAACAATAATAAAAGGTACCATTCATTCATTATGTACATAGGTCTCATTATCTACTATCCAAACTGGCCTTCTAGTCATAGATAAATCAGGATGAACCTCAAAACCACACTAACATAGAACCTAAGATATATCATATATATATATTGTAGATAAGATACATGAAACATGTTATGTATCAATTTCTGATATAGAGGATGTTATAAATAGTATTAATATTTCCAACTCACTCAACAAACTCGAAAGGTCCCAAAAAATATAGATTATGATTTCTTTTCCCATTATGCCATCAATGTTCCAATCGAGGTGAAATATTAAAGAACTCCAAGTCACCAACAAAAAACCCCAATGGTGTATGGTGATGATCAATATAAGTTTTAAACCATCCATGTTCCTTCAACATCCTCTAATGAATCAATTGAAACATTTTTTTCATCTCTTTGACTTTTCTTGGTCCATCTACGGAACTCCAACCTATCTCTGACCAAGACAATGTTGATTAGCAATTGCGGTCATAAAAGGACTGAAAATGATCCCTTATGAATACAAACTAGAAAATATCGTTATAATAAAACATAGCCATCACTAAATGATCATATGAATATCCACCAAATTCTTGAACACTATCAAGAAAAATATCCTCATGAATATATATAGTTATTTTTGTATGGAAATATGACTGCATATGGTATGTCGTACTCAAACAGATGTGAAATCCCAATGCCTCCAGAAGGCCTCTCCAAAAATGATAAGTAATTTGAGGATCCCAATTAGAGAATTTAGATAATGTTACTCTATGTGAATCACCATCACATTTACATATTTATTTCTAAACACCTCAACTTGGGATGGATCATGACTAGGTAAAAATGATCTGATAATGTTATATGATCGATCACCACCCAAATCGCATTTTACCTTATCAGGGTATGAGTCCATCAAACCAAAATTTCCATAGATATCTAATGACACATCTAATTTGGGTCTAGATGTTTATGAAGAAAACGTGAGGGCATCTAGTTCTTTTCCTCCACCTCTTTGAACACATAAAAATGAGAAACAGTCTAAACAATGTCTCATCACAAACCTTCTAACTAGAATTGATTTGTCTTGTCATAGAACATATTAATGGTTCATGGGTGCACTACCTAATGAGAAATATAGAAATAATTTACCATATCCTTACATGTTGATAATGGCACCACATATTAATATTGGTAACATAGAAAATACTATTTAGAGGATGAACATTGCACAACCTTCTCCCCACCATAAAGAGAGCGTATAATTCTACAGAACTCCTTATCAAGATGATGATCCCAGAGAATCATTTAGAGATGATAGAATGTAAACCAAATTCTATTAAAGGAAACGTTGGCCCTTTTATCGTGAATACCAATATCTAACTATGTAACGAGATCTATCAAATTCTCTTCCAGTGATGATTATTTTAGTTTATGGTTCGAAAGTCTCCCACTAAATGCATATTTAATGATATTATCATTCCTCGTGATAAAGGATATTTCAAATTAAAATGAATGATGGTATTCCACCCAATAACGTCTATAGGTGCTTAAAATATTTTTAATAAATAATATAAATCAATCATTTTGGTCTGAAATCACGATAAACCATTATTCTTAATGTAACGCCACAAATGATTAAGTGCATGAATCAAATGTGTGAGTTCATGGTAATGGGTCATATTTTTCTTCTTGTGAGGAATAAGATAATGATATCCCTATGAAATTATATGATTTCCCAATATAATTATACAACCCGAACCTGAAACAAATGAATCCCCGAAGGCCAAATCGTTATGCACTATCTCTGGATGAATCCAAACAAGTACAGTAGTAAAAATATGTTTCTTCTTAAAAATAATTCTGACATTTTTTATTCCATGAAAAATTTACTCCCTTATGAGTTAGGGCCGTCATCCTAGAATTCAACCCTGAAAAGAACATAAAAAACTGACAATAATATCCAGCTAAACCAAAAATGATCTCAAACTCAAAAAAATCCATTGGTTGTTCCCATGTCATAATTGATTTTAGATTCACATGGATAACCTAAATCCAACATTCTGAGACCACATGTACTAAAAATATTATATCCCTAATTCCAAAATGGAAATTCAACAGTTTATCCTAGAGTTAGTGATCTCTCAAAAAACTGAGAACTATTCTCAGATGATGAACAAGATCATCCTCACTCTTAGAGAAAATAGGGATTTAATCTCCATGATCCAATGGAAAGGTATCTAGATACTTGTGGAAAATAATTTTCATTAATTATATAAATAAATTATTAGAATTCATTGAAAAGGTATATAAAGTTACTTAAAATTATCATACCTTCACTGAAAATATGTTTTTAGAATATCAAATTTTTTTATACACATGTGATGGTAACCCGTTAAAAGATAAATCTTTGAGATCCACCTTTCCTGTTTTTATTGATTAAACTAATCATCTAATAATGGTAAGGGATGCTTTATACTTACAATCACTCAATTGAGATTTGGTAGTCAACACATAGGGAAGATAACCATCAGATATCTTAGAAAATAGAACTGGATCCCCCATAGTGACACACACAGGAGTATATAGCCTTTATCTAAAAGATCAACGAACTGAGTATTCAACTATTTCAATTTAGATGGTGCCATGTGTAAAAGGTAATATAATCTGGTTCAATACCATTCAATAATTCAATATAAAACTTAACATCTCTTATAGAGTGAAAACCATAAAATGATAATGGAGACACGTAAAAAACAGAAAGACAACTATAGGGAGAAAACCACTGAAAGATTCTTTCTCTATATAAATGGTATATATAAATATCACTTTCCCCTACTCAGGATAAAAAGGTATGGCTTTTCTAGAACATTGGTCATATTCTACATGTAAGACACAACATGCACTATTGGGAATAATGAAGGAGACATGTAGAAGATAACAATCAATTTAGAATTTATTAAAAATAATCCAATCCATACAGAAAATAATGTAAAGATATGTCATGTTAAGAATCATAGAATTCCATGAATTCTTAACATCTAATAGAGATAATAGACATACAAAACTATATAGTCTCTTATCTCTATTTGTACAATGGGGGTTGTAATATCCATGGAACAAGGTAAAATATCCATTGAAAGACAAATAATATTAAAAACACATGTCATATTAAACGTATGATATGAACCCGTACAAAATATATTAGTCACTAATGAAAAAAATATAATAATGGTACCACTCATAATATTGGGACCAATATCCAATTCTTCTAGAGACCCTTTCGCTATGTGAATAAGCTTCATTATAGATTTATGTGGTTGTGACTCTTTTTTTTATTGAAGAATCTACTTGTGTCATATCATTATAAGGTATGAATAAACTTTTCCCACTATTCACATTGTATTAAAGTTGGAAGAACCACCACAATTGACATGAGAATCCACAGGAGCAATAATTTTTGGCTCTCTCAGTGAAAACCCTCTTTTAATGTTCTGGCCTTCCACAATGGTAATCAACCAATGATCCTTTTCCCGACACTACATGATGTATACAATGAAACATCTATTGAGAACCACAATGATAATCATATGTATTCTTATTTCCCTTATATGAATGCTCACCGGGAGAGAAAGAAACTCCAAAAACCCTGACATTCCAGAATGGTTTATCTCAACTATCCACTATCTTTCTATTACATCAATAATAGAGGGCACTTTCATCAAGAAAACATGTGAATGTAAATCCTGACCAATTCATAACTGAATACATTGAGCCTTCATCATCCCATCCAATAAAAAACCAGGTGTTAAATTAATAAGCTCATCAAAATAGTTTTCATATGCAATCAAGGTCAACTCACCCAACTAAAACTTGAAAAACTCTATAGATTTGGACAAAAACCATTATATTGGAGAGAACTGGTTAGTGAAAATAACTATGTAGTCATTCCACTCTAATTCCCCCATCTTATTTTTTTCATCATAGTTTCTCACCATCTCTTTATTTTTCCTTCCCACATAATGGTGGAATACTTGAGTTTGATCTCATCAGGTGTGTCCAAGAACCCAAACGATAATTCTAAACTACTCAACAACTCCTCAACCTATTGACCATCATTTTAGCCATTAAACAGAGATGGATTATGGTGATGAAACTCTTGAGATTTAGCTTTGATAGCATCCCACTAAGGTTCCACAACTAAATCGTATATGGGAATTGGATGGGGGTCATGTTAAACATCATTGATGATGTGCATAATAAACTCAACTATATTTAGATAAAAAATTTGATTTCATGAATGAGGTTCAATAGTATCTTCCTCTTGGGTTTGATTTTGACATCATCTCATAGGAATTATTATACCCAACAACACAAAATAATAAAAGAGACATCTGATATTTGTCAAGGAGAGTAGCCCGAAAAATTTACCCCAATTGATTGAATAAAAATGATTTGGATATCAACTAATCTAGATCAAAATATGTAAAACTATATAAATAATCCTTTTGAAGACTTTCCTTAACCGACCCTTTCAAAATAAGGATCATTGCAATGAAATATGGTGATGCACTAAATCACAAATACATCCTAATTCACCATAAGATTTCACAATGCATAATAACATCAAGAAAAAATTTGAACCTCTTCAAGGAACACTTATTCAAGAACAAAACTAGGTACCCTAGTAACATGATAATCAAGATAGTCGTAACATATCCCGTAAGGAATTTCTGATCCCTACAAGTCAATGACTAGCACCAAGAATCATAAAAACTAAATTTGGGAATTGTTTTTCACAACGATTATGGAATTAAAATAGGCAACACAGTATGAATATCAAAAGAAATTCTATTAGAAATAATTTACTAGATGTAAAACATGAAATAAATCCCAAAGTACAACATCCAATGTACCGAAATATAGAAAACAGCCTAAGCCCCAATTTGGACGAAACTCACTAAGTCCAAGGTTCAATCGTGGATCCACCTCCATGATATCATTTTCACTTCATTAAATGAGGAAAAAGATAATCTAGAAATATCATAACAAACAATTAGGGTGTGAAAAAATCCTAGTAGGATTTAACCAAAAAATCCATGAAATTTGCTTATTTAAATTAACCAATATATTGCTTTAAATCATTAAAAAATATGTTTGGTATAAACAAAATAATATTTAAACAAATAAACATTTACTATTTAATTTATGGATATACATTTATCAATTAAAACATTAAATTTACAATGATGGAATTTAGCTTTAAACAGGGGTTGTTTACGCAACTGGAACTTTATACTTTATCATCTTAAATAACACATTTATATAAAATATTTTATATAAATTCTAAAGGAATGTAAAAAATTCCAATAATGGAATATATATACATTTGATAAAAGGTGAGAAACGTGGTTATATTCCAAATAGGTATGATAATTCAATGATATAAGTATCTTAAATTGTGATATGGAAAATATGTAAATATTACCCTTTATTCCTAAGGAAAAGGGGACTCATCAGCATAGCCTAAGAAATGATGATGTGATGATATGATGTTATAGAACATTGGATGTCATAAAGATTCCCACAAAAGAACTCAATTAATACCCAAGCCTTGCATGTTCTCATATAAAAAAAAATTATGGTCAATTTTTTGTAGGATTACTTAAAATACTATCAAATCCCATTCCCTATTTCAAATATTCCAATATTCCCTTTAAATCACATATAAGGTTTTTTATAAAAAAATGCATTTTCAAAAAGATGAAACCACTGGGTTTCAATCAAAAATAGTTTTATTCCATTTTACAAGCAATTATTTGATACCAATTCATGAAATTTCACATTACACTCTTACAAATAAAATTCAACATTTAAATATGAAAAAAATATAACAATTTTATCACACACCCATAAGTTGCTGGACATGGGGTTTTCACAATTTTCAATCAAATAAAATTTTTCACAATTGAATTCAATGATTTAATAGATACAAATTTCCACTAAATACAAAATTTATATTATAAAATTTAAATACCACAAATTTTCCATAAATACACACCCCAATTAAATGGAATAAGAGGTTTTACAATTCCATGCCAAAAACCCCATTTTTCAAAATACCCCAATTCACTGAAGTTTAGTTTTTCTTATAAAATGATACAAATACATTGAATCCATATTCAAAAAAATTCATTCAATTAAAAAAATTGAAATTAAACCATGTAATCTGGGTTGGTAAAAATTTGGTATCATAACAGAAACCCCCTACCTCGAAATCCAATACATCTCACAATTCCCAAACCTAATCGAGATTTGTCCCTGATGAATGACAATCATAGAAATTGGAATCAAACCTAATTATATGATCCCTAAAAAGGGTATTAGACACCTATATAATTATGGGGATAAAAAAAACCCTAAAGTAACGAAATTTGATCATGGGAAAATGATATGATGATAAGGAAACTAACCATGAGAAGATAATATGGAAATATTTTAGCTTCAAATCAAATGACGGAAGGATTTGAGGGGCTGAGAGTCCCCATTTATAACTATTTGGAAGGTATAAGTAAGTTTTGGTCGAAGGATTTCCAGCTGGTTCCTAAAACATGGGTTTAGGAATTTTTAATAAAAATTAGGATATATTAAAATATAATATACATGGTCTACCTGGGAGATCTGTATGATTAGACCAAACCGCACGACCTATCCTTTAATCTATTTTAAATGAGTTGAACAATTTATAATAAGAAGGAAAATTTCCTGAATAACCATGCAAAAACTTGTAAATTACCACTTCTTAAGGTTTCACGGTTTTATCTCATTGTGTGAACGATTTGGGAAAACCATGCAACAACTATGAACATTCCCATAAAATTCCAAAAAACTTTAAATTTCACTAGAAGTATCCCAAAATGAAACCCAACCAAATATCGATAAAAATGATGGGTTTAGGAATAGATGAAAAGGGTAAAATTATATTAAATTTACCCTCTTAAATAATTATCTCTAAAATTTTATTAACATATACAAGAAACATGAAATTATTTAAATTATCATATGTGATCCTTTTATAATATCTTATGAACCATTAGTTTATAATCATTCAGTGTTTTCATTATCTACATGTTAATTGCCGTGTTTATTCATCGGTTCAATATTATTCATGATCTAATTATTATTAATATTATATGGTTACACGATATCCCGAATATTAACCATGATATAAGTAATTTTTCACATCAACTGTACTTTTAAAACAAATTATGAAATTTAGTAATGAAAAATGAACTATGTTGTAATCATGAAGATGGTAGGTTTTACAAACACAAAAGTAGCATTTCCATTTTCCATTGATCATTATGAAATGACGGTAAGTAATATTTTAAATTACTATAATGATAATAATATCATATCTAACATATTTTTTCTGTAAAAATTATTTTATATATTATACATGTGGTGTGGTGGTGAAAAGAGCGTAACATCATTTTGTGAAGGCGGAAGTCCACACATACACAATCTTTCCAATCATATTCTAGTGTAAGAAATGAAATGATATATTATCAAATGTAAATTATAAATATGAAACATTTTTTATAATTATGTCATATTTATTTCATATATAAAATGATAGAAACTTTATTGAATTCCATGATGAGCGTTAGTGAAAAATGAATCAAATTTCTTTGTGAGGGGGTAGTTCGCCGTACACACGAGTGATGGAATGGTCCTCAAAATGAATTGAATGTAAATAGGTATATATGTTATATTGACACCATAGGTATAATATTTTATAAATATCATATATATAATTTATATATATCATAAAATGTAAATCTGATAGGTGATAGTGGAAAAAATAATAACATTGGTTTGTGAGTCCATTTTCCATTATAAACACGAATGATGGTTTTAAACACATTTTATCGAATTAAAGATGGTTATAATTGATTAATGTATCATATTAATATATGAATATATGTAATAAAATTATTTTATTAGTTTATATTTTTTTAATTATAATTTATTGAGGTGGAAGAATGTATAAATAAAAATTCATATTGGAAAACATTACCCCTTTTTCAGGTAACCTCCTTGGGTTAGCAGTAGAGCATTCCAAGGATGAATATATTAAAAAATAAGGAATATATGATGAATTAAGGGAATATTGGGTGAGATCTAGGTCGGAAATAGCTTTTCCAAAATAATTTTAATGGGTGAAGAACATAGGAGAGTGGTGTCTTTTTAAAAGTGTGGTGAGTAGCACAGTAGTAATTTTTTGAAAATAAAATCATGTATCAAGTTTTTTCAAATAATAAAATGGTCCAAATGGATTATTCAAGAGTATTAGACGTAATAGGTTGAAAATATGTGTATAAAATTTATTTTATAAATTTTTTATATCATTTTAAAGATATAAATTTTTTATAACCCCCCACTAATTCAATTGTTTACCTTAATTGTGGTAAAAAAATTATTATTTTTTCTATCCATTATGATCATTAAATAATCTGAACCTATTTTAAAATTTAGAATATCCTAAAATAAAAATTGGAATAAACTATTCAAAATTCCATTAACATAATTTGAAAAAAATTAATTTAAAATTAATCAAGTATACATGATGAGAACACCAATTTTCTAAAATAAAATGATAAAATATTGACAATGTTTTATATAAAAAAGAAATATGAAAATTATTCCAATGAAATAAATTGTGTTAATATATAGATCATTAATATAATCTTACATTAAAAAGATTCATTTTCTAATTTATTCATATATTTAATTTAATGGCGGGTTTCTATTAAATATTTATATTATTTTTATTCAAGAAAATAATATTTCAAAAATACAAATACAAGTACACCCAAATATTAATTTTATATTATTTAACAAATTTTAATTTTTTTTGAAATATAATCTTTCATAATGTTTAAAATGAAATTTTTTTCTTATATTAGAATATGGAGATGAAATGATATTTTAGAAAAAATACATTTTTTAGAAAAACAATTTGTTACCTTAAAATTATTATTATTTTATTTGACATCAATATATATGCACGATTATATAAATTTATTTATTAATATTCATACTCAATAATGTAATAGCTTGGATATAATTGTAGACTATATTATTTTTCTTCTGGACACATTGTTTCAAATTCCAAAATATATCGACAACATGAAATATATAGAAATAAAATTCATGGGCTGTCAAAGCAATGCGTTTCTTATTTCTTAAACTATCCAATAAAATTTAATTATTATATACATTAATGCTTTTACATATCGGTGGTTTTTATGATAAATAATTACTATAATAAATCTTACATACACCAACAAAAATATACTAGTAGTTTGATATGTTTTTGTTGCATGGTACATATACCAATAGTTTAATTAAAATGTACGTATTGATTTCATTTTTTACCATTCATACCAATAGTTTGGACAACCCATTGTGTTATTTTTTTTTTCAGATATCCACTTATATGAATGGTTTTTCCAATCCAATGGTTTTGGTTACCTATAGAAATTCTTACACCAAACCAGTTGTCTTTTATGAAGTAATTATTTATGAATAATATGATTAATATCAATAAATAATCAATAATTAATAAAAATATTTTAACAAAGAAATTCACAAACAGATATATATATCTATGTGTTTGTGTATTTTAAAACATAAATGTGATTGTTTTATAGAGATAATGTATCCAAAATAATTGTGATGTCCTAGAAAAAAAATCGTGGTATTGATATTTTTCAATACAATTACCATAAAAATAGTTTTATTAATCCATTAGAATATGAGTTTAATTTGAAATTATGTATTCAAAAATGTTCTCAAATTGATGGTGTTGACATTCAATACAAATGTTTTGGTCACACCATTGATATTGGTCTATGTCAATCCCAAATAACCCAAAAGCTCATCAAAATGTATAAATAGGCTTTACCAATGATTTTATGGATTGTTCCAAAGCTACCAAACCATTGGATTTGCATATATTTTGGTAGTTAGTATAATTTTTGGCACAAGGCCTTTATTTTATGAAATTTAGTTGAATAAGGCAGTGCTAAATTGGGCATTATGAAATCTAAAATTATGAAACTTGTAATTACTATATATGTGATTATTTATATTACTATATCATCAATGTATTTTATTTAATATCATGTGATCAGTTATATTGTAATATATAAATATAATTTACTTGAATCTTTATTATTCATTCAATATTTATTTTTCTAATTTTATGTTTTATATTCATTCCATTACAGAGAATTTGATCTCACACTACATACATTTTGATTTCCCAAGGTTTGGAAGAAATGTGTTACACATTATACAACTAGCCTAATGGTATGTGTGAATCACTTTTGTGATATATTGATGTATTATAATGGAATATGTAGTAAATAATGTATATTTAAAATGTCAGTTTGTTGATAAATACATGTTATAGGTTTAATGATGAATATATATATTTATTCATTAAAACTCTAAAATAAAAAATTCAATGAAATTTAAGAAATGAAATATATTTTTTAAATACTGTAATTATGGAATAGTTGAGTCATGTGTATCACATATTATTACAGAACATCTAATAGATCAGGTATCATATCCTCAACAGTAATATATTGGTCATGTCATTCACTTGGGATAACTTAGGTTCATGTTTATAGTGATAACATATCATTCTCATATGATGGATGATCATTAAAAGGATAATATATATAGAGAATTGTACTCTCTTTTTCTAAAAACTCATAATTGTATTCCATAGAGTGGTTTCCAAGAATAAATTTTCCTCCACATCAAAGACTTAATCTCATCAATAATTTTTAGCATAACTATTCTCTCTAGTTTGGGTAGTTATAATATATTTTATAATGGTTTGAATATTTTCTAGAATCTATTTACCAAGATTTATTCCAAGTATGATACACTCACATTCAATATCCTAATAGGTAAAAGTTAGATAATACATTAAAAATAGTGTCTCATATGGTTCCACATCAATTCTAGAATATCAATATTTTCTATATGAGAAACTTACTATAGTATTGTATTAATCCCATCTAATAGTAAAATATGTTGAACATGTTTTGAAAAAATCTTATTAATGTTGAGGGATCCTTTTATATTGACCATAATTGTGTGAATGATAAGTATAATTGAAACTCATATCCATACTCAAAGGTTTTGTAATACCCCTATGGTTAATAATGGTAATCCACAAATCAAAACCCGATAGAATTTAGTATGGAAATCCATGAAATCTTACACATCAATTCTATATATACATGATTTTTTAATATGTGAGAAATATTATTTAACAAAAATAAAATCTGAATACATCATAATGTGATAAAATAAATCCCAAATTTATTTTTCCCTTTATATTACTAAGTATAATTTATATAAAAATATGTTTTGTGTTTACTGTTTTAAAATAAATGTTTTGATAATGGATTCATAATACACTTTGGATAATATAATTCTTTAGTAACTTTTTCACTCACCAAGAATCAAAATATAAAGTTTACAATTTTACTATTAATATATTTTGGAAATATATTCCTTTTGATATATCCAAATATATATTTTCATGCAGGACTAATATAGAATGGTGTGCATTTTGAATAGTCCAACACATCCTTCTACAATTATAATATCTAAGGTTATACATATTGAAGTCAAAATCATTATTTTTATATCATTTTATATGTTTGACTCCATAATATTATCAAATTTTTTGTATATAAATATCCTTTTTATCTGGATCATTGATATTTACTTGCATGTGTTGTTCAGAAATTACATGGAATTATAAAATGAATCCCATTACCATCTTCTTTTACATATTTTTTTATAAAAAAACCATATATATTGGGTCTAAAGAATACTTATTTATGCACATGGTAGCATTATCCTTTCTACTCAGAGAATATTCCACCATTTCACCTTTATTGGGTGTTATTATATTGAGAATTCATAGTCTTTGATCTACTCAAAATCCCTTTTTGGTAATTTCTAAACACCAACTATTGGAATATTTGAATTTATATATTTTGATAGTTATATATATCAAAAATTTCACTATATAGGTACTTTTTAATTATATACGATGTAGATATTAACACAACTAGATCCAACTAATGTGAACGATAATTTTATTCACAAACAATTTATTAACATGGAAATTATCTACCACCCATCATTTTTCATTAGGATACACCATAATATTTTATATGATGAATTTTTATATTTAAAAAACTATTCAACATTATAAAAAATTATATGATGATCTTTAGAATTTTTAACACCCATCAATCCAATAGAGCATCACTCCATTCAATGTGATCTAAGTTAATGGATTTTTTAGACACGATCAATTTTTCATAAAGAATAGATTGGACCTACAAATCAAAGAAAACTATATATATGTGTCACATTGGTTGATCATATCAATTTTTATATTACCTATATGAATTATCCACACATACATATATCCTCTCATGTGATTATAAGATCGAGAAATTATATCATTGATATATAAAATTTACACACGAAAAAATTGAAATATATTTTAACATTTTTTATTTTATACAAAAAAATAAACATTAAATATTATATATATTGGTTTCAACTTTAATTTTGGAAAAAATATCATCTATAATGAAATCCATAATTTGATAAGAGAAATAATTGAATACATTGATAATTAGATACTTGAAAATAGAGGGGAATAATGTCTGACTGAATGGAATCACTCGGAAACAATACTATATATGTATTTTATAAACAAAAAAATGGATATATTTTTCCTTCACAAAATTATTTGATTACATCCAGATTAAGTTTTATATTTTCAAAAATATTTATATCTTCATAATATATTTATTCATTCATCAATATTGTGTAGTGGATACATGTTTTTTATTTTGATCTTATTTAATTTGGGATAATAATTTTATAGATTCATTAACCCTTCATTATATTTAATAATTAGAATAAATGAACCTTATATTGAATAAAATGGGTGTATAATACCCACATTTGGATCACATGGATTTTATTCACTAATTCCTCCAGCTCATTCTGATCCATTTTATATGGCGTATTGGATACATGTATTTCATTGGGTATCATATAAACATAAAAATAAATGTCACTATCTACGGGGACACATAAATTTATTCCATAAATATATATTCATATTTTATTAAAATATACTTATTAGTAATATTATTATATTCCCATCTATTGGATACGGATATCTTTTATTTACAATAAACAAGTCTCATTCATGGTATGTAACATTAATAGGGAGTTCAAAGTCATACATGAATTAAAAATAGATTACAAGTTAATTCAAGAAATGAAATAGTGTATCAACATCCTCTAATTTAAATTCGGTTCTATAAAAATAAGGATTATCCTCACCAGAAATCATATCAAATTCAACCAATTGATGAATAATTACAATTTATGGAACCACATTCCAAAAGGAATTTATTTTTTAATACTTAGTGTACCTATTAGAGAAGCAACATAATGTTTTTTTATTTCAACCCATTGAGAATAAAAAATGGTTAAAATTACTAATTACTAATTATAATAAATTAATCTAATAATTTGATAAGGAAAATAAATCCTAAATTTTCCTACATTTTTGAATCATTTATCTAATATAATGAAATTTTAGGTTCACATTAAATCACATTTTGTTCATCAATGGGTTATTTGTGATCTGACTAATAATAATTAAAATCCAAATACAAGATAAGAAATAATCCCCATTATTAAATAAAAAAATAAAACCTAACTATAATATATATAGAAAACACATTTTTTCACGATTTCAAACACGAGAACCTATATTATTAGTGTCATTAGAGACTAGATACTTAATAATCATATTTTATATCCATTATATATCATTTTAACTATATACTATTGAAACATTATTCCCATATACACGATATTGTTCATCGTGAAATGGTGAAATTATAGGAAAATAAAAGGTGTTCTATGATTCTTAGAAAGGGGAGAATATAATATATATCAACTGAAGGTCATAGGTGAGTGTTATATTATCTTGTGGGTATGAGACTATTACCAAGGTATTATTAAAAATTAACATAAAAAGAGGTGAGTTATATCATATGACTTCTTAAACCATGCCAAATTTTTGGTGTCTGATCCTAATCATTAGCTATGATGAAAATGTATCAAGAAAATGGTTGGAATGCCTCTTCATCTATTAAAATATTATATATTATTCCATTAAATTTAGATGAGCGGTATAGATCATAAATTATAAATCACATCGGAATTGTGTCTTTGTATCTAATTAATTATTAATGGATTATAATTGATTTGTATTTTTTCATTTAATGAGTTTAATTTATTCTTCTATGAGATGAAATAAATGGGTGGTATTTGATGTCCCCCGACATAGATAAATTATTATTCATTCATTTATTTGATCATGGTGGAAATATGATCACTCATATTTATGTGTTTTATAGTTGTAGTTGATTATAACCCCAGTTTTATGCAAATAATTCATTAATATAACTATGTTACTATTTTTAATTTTTCAATCGGTGATGGTCCTATCACCACTTAGGCTAAAAGGAGCCATCAAACTATGAATTGGAATATAAAGAAACCACTGTAAATAGAAGAATACACTGTTTAATTATTTATAATATCAGACATATATTATTCTTTGGAAAAAGATGACAGAGACTTAAATGTAAAGGTTACGAGTATGTTGTTCAATATTTAAAGTTACATGATTTATCACGTAAATATAAATTTTTAGTTGTATGGTTTTTCTCCAAAATTATTGATTATTATATTATATCAAAAATATCTTCACTGGTATGAAATTATTATTTTTAAAATATTAAACATCTTAATATACTATATTTTTTTAATTTTGAATGGCGTATTATGGCCAGGTTGTATTTTAAAATATGATACATTATATTTTCAATGTTAATATACCATAATTTATTATATAATTATAATATAAATTATGATATTATGTAAAAAAAAAATTTTATTTAGAATCATATCATATGATATAATGTTTTTTAATGAATGGAATAGTTAGGGTTGACATCAAAATAGAGTACCATAATGTATTTTCTATATATATTATAATAATAAATATCATTAGAATTACACCATAAGGAATATTTTTAAACATTCTATGATTCATAATATAATATTGAATGTCATATTTTAAAATATTATTAGGATGTGGGTCTACATCACTCTAATATCTATCATATCTTATGACTGATAATCTGATTATGAGATTTAAAATAGGTGTTGTGAAAAAATCTCTTGATATTTAATTTATTTTATATTTTATAATTATTTTTAAATTATTTATCATTTTCAAAACTATGTCTTATAATATTATTTTTCCATTATCTAAATTATACATGAAATGATCAAATTTTCTACTCAGGTTTTTGAAAAATATTAAATTTTATTATTTATTATCAGATTCAAATATTATTCAAAAAAAAATACTTTTTATATAAATTTTTTAATTTCATATGTTTTATTTATCTTAAAAGTATCATAAAAGATATGGATCATTTCATTAAAACATATGAAAGAATCTCTGAAGATTTATTTTTCATCAATTGAGACCATGATCTATTTTTAGAGTTAATAGATTTATAATACATATTAAATATAGCATCTGTGTATTCTATAATAGTTATATAATGAATTGAATTATAATTATATTAAATTATTCTTGGGTATATGAAATTATGGTTGGTCTACTAATCTTTCTAGTGTATTAAGACTTGTTTTGGAAATGGATGTGGTTTTATAATTAGAAAACATGGATTATTTGTATATAGATACTCCATATTATATAACACTTTAAAATTTCAAAATAATTTTATTCATATTATTCATATTCTAAATATGATGGATTTGGATATGAATAAATATATTTGGAATAAAAATATATTTGAATAACATAAAAATGTTGATTTTTAAAAAATGATATACATTGATATTGTTTGAATAATTTAATTTGATGGATTAAATATGGATTCAGAAATTAAATCAATAGAAACATTTATACTGAAGATTATAAACCATGAGAGGATGAATTTTCCATGTTATGAAATATTAGTTACATAATATGTATATTATTTATATTCATTTTATAAGACTTTTAATGTGAAACCCTTTAACTTATATATGTGACATTAATTTTAATGTGTCACTTATTCAAAAAATAGTGATCCATCAAGGTAGGTTATGTTGTAGTCGGGTTTTTTG
Organism: Viscum album; assembly: GCA_963277665.1. Lineage (NCBI taxonomy): Eukaryota > Viridiplantae > Streptophyta > Magnoliopsida > Santalales > Viscaceae > Viscum > Viscum album. The sequence goes on along the minus strand of OY728156.1, from coordinate 1,128,717,719 downwards.
GGGTTTTCATAAGTATGGTATACATTTAATTTCAGATATTAGATTATCCAAGAATAGGTTATACCATAGTTTAGTGCCTCTTTCTCTCTATTTAATAATATACATATATAACATATTTATTTATAACTCTATCATATAATCCCTATTTTTTGATACCAGAGGAGTTGAGTTGAGATTTTACATTTCATGGATCTGAGAAAAGAGTTCATCCTCCTTATATAGTTATAATGGGAGGCACTATCTTTAGTGGAAACCATGAGGTTAAGAGAATCAATTTCCTGGACTTATTATATTCATCATCTTTTAACCATTTTACAATTTTTGTATTTATTTTTTTAGTTTTCATTATGAGAATGTATCATTATTTTTTATTCATTGTAATGTTTTATATCTATAATATATATTTTGGTTCATTTTCAATTTGGGTTACATGTATCATAAGTTATCAAAAACATCATATTTATTTACTGAAAAATATATACAGAAATCAAGGGATGTAATGTTTTGGATTTAATATAGATTATCCCTAATTAGATAAAATTAATATGTTATTGGATATAACAAATTAAGACTATGATACCATTATTTTTCTAGTATTTAGGTTATGGTTATCTGTGGGTTTTTTTGTATCTTGTATACGTTGTTGAAATTGGTATTTTGAAATTAAAGGGTATACATTGCTTACATACAAATAATGTGATAATATAATTAGGTTAATGATATATATCATTTTCAATAATTTCATTAAATTTTTTGAAAAATATTTACATTTTTAGTGGTATCCAACAGAACATTCAATTTATGGGGTGTAAATAAGGTTATATATATATATATGGGTGTTGTAAATTTCCTAAATGGTATTTTCCATTACCGAGATTCAAGAAAAATGCCACCTTGAAATCAATCCATATTCTAATATATCTTGGATAGAAGATTAGTGACATAAAATACATTAAATCCATCAAGATGGTAAATTTGAGTGAATATATATTGTTTAATTTATCAAAAAGTAGATTAATATTTTCCATGTCTAATGGTTGACATGGTATCTTGAAAAAATTGATTAAAAAGTATGCATTATATTTGGGGGGATATACTTTTGGTGGATATGTTAACATGTAGATATAAGTGTGTTTTTTCAATACAAATCCAAAACTCATCAAAAGATGATTTTAAATGAAATTTATACATATTCCTATAGATTATTTTATGTATGGATTATCTAATTCATAATTTCCATCAATTATATAAATGCATATTAGAAAAATTGTTTCCCTGTGGAATAAATATTAGAATTTGGAAAAAAACATGCTTGTCTAAAAATATACAAATTTTATAATGATTGAATCAAGATATGTATATGGAATCATTAGTTTTTTGATGTTTATTTATCATTAATATTTGTTTTTAATAATTTTATGATTTTTTAAATATATTATAAATAAAAAAATTACCGTTTTTTTGTGTATATTATTTCAGGCGCTATGAGTTATAATACATAAAGTAATGTAATGGCTTCATTGTCTGATTTTAATCATTGATATGAAAGACATCTTGGTTATGTGTATATAAATCTCAAATTTCTATTTATCATTCAATTTATATTTTATCAAAACATAACATGGTAAATTTAATGGATATTAATTATATTAAGAGTTCAAAGACAATTTAATCGAATCCTAAAAGTGTGATTTCATTTTTGTGGGACGTAAAAAATTTTATCTAGACAAACATTACAAAAAAATTAATTCTTTATTATAAAAATAAAATCCACAAGATTAATCATTCCACAAATCATTTTTTAGTGGGTAGGGATAAGAAAACCGAGAAAAAACAATACCTATTCATTTACTCTCTTAAAGACATATTTGATGATAGTTCAAAATTATCCTAAAAGATGGTTTGAAAAAGTGTATGGTGATTTAATATGTTATTGAATACAATATAAATAAATATTCAACTGATTTAATCATATATATTTAATTCCATATAGCTATTTTTATAGAGGGTCGTGGAAAATATGGTAAACATTTGTTTCTGATTAATTTTATTTTTACAATGTCACATAGGAGAGATTTGATGATATTTATTTATCCTTTGGAAAATTTTAAATTTATTATATTCACCAAAACCACGTATAAAAAAACTCAATTCCAACATTTTGATTGACTTTAGTACATTTCCTGTACTCCTCTCATTAAGAATATATCAAGTTGTAATGCGAGGTCTAACTAACCTTGAACCCACATTCAATATCACTATGGACTTTTTCTATTTTCTAACACTTGATAACTCCACTATAGTATAATAATTTCTTCAACATACCATATGGATGACTGTGTATAAAAAAATCAAACACATTATCATCTCCAAAAAAAGTCTTGTTTTATAATGTGAATATTAATATGAAGACATGAACATAAATACAAATTTTCAAATTCATAAGTAATAATCAAACAAAATCAAACAAAAATAGAATAAAATACTCAAAAAACATTCAAAAATATATATATTAAAAAATAATCTGACAAAAAAAAACAAATTATGTTGCGCTATTAATAATTTTATATTATACTTCTATGGTGACCATTATATGATTTAAAAATCACTCATTAAATCTCATTCATTCTCGTATATTTTTAATACGATATAAATGTATCCATACTTTCAAACATTCAATTTATTATACTACATGAGATTATCATCCTCATAAGAAATATAAAAAAGATACTTCTTATTATATTCATTAATCTATATTCAATATTCTCAAACAGAAATAAAAAATTAAATCTTGAGTGAATTCTACCATAATGACATAATACCACTTGTTGAATGAAAATATAACTTATAAAAACATATCCAATTCCATATATAACATATAATATAGGGTGTTTTTTGAGTTACAGGGTAATGATTCCACTACTAGATCACATGTCAAAGAAAATGATATTGGATTTTATTTTTATTATAGTTTCGACCATGGTTTTCAAATAATAATTCATTGTAACTTATCTTGTGATATAAAAATATATCTAAACATTTTATAATTCAAATACATACTCTATAGTATATTTTTTCCATAATATGATGTTATCATACAATAAATTATATAATATATCACACATAGTCTATATTTTATGGAAATATAACATTAATATTTTATAACATAGTATGAAATATGTGATATCAATGATTTAAACAATTTTAGTATTAATATATCATATGAAATTTTCATATCTAAATATATGATGTATAAATAACTTCAAGGTCATTATATGAGATATTTATATATAAGATATATTATAAAAAGATATTTTGTTCACAAACCATCACTAACATGAAATTATGTTTTGTAAATAAGCAGCATAGTATATATTTGATATATATTATGGTAAATATATAATTTGGTTATATATTAATTTATTTTTTAATTTATGTATTAATGAATATGATATTTTTTTATTCTAATTATCAATTTGGATTACAATATTTTTCATAAATATCTTCTTATAAATTGTAATCTACTAATATATTGTATTTTAGACTATTTATTTTATAATTTTTAATTTTTTCAAAATAAATTCATTCTATATTGTATTATCACTACAATGTAATGGTAAATTAAGAAAATTTTACCACAATTTGGATTTAAATGTTTTTAAAATTTAAAAATTACCCTAGAGTAATGGACTTTGTATTATAGAAAATTGGTTTTAATTAACCATTATACTATGAGCTACGGATAAATAAATGATCATCTGGGCTTTGATGCTTTTCACATAATACATTATCATTATTAATATTTTTTTTAATTTTATCTTAATACATCACATAAATTAATCTCTAAATATTATATTTAGGATATTCATTTGGATATGTTTAGTTAAATTATTGTTATTAATTTATAGTTAAAATAATATTTTATTTAATGTAATGAATTAAATTATTAAACAATATTAATTGGTTTAGTAAAATAGATAAATAGGGTAAATTATTACATGAATATATAAAGTCATTGAATGTAAAGAAATACATATGATATATATATATATAAATAGTGAGATCATTAATATATATATATATATATACCATTGTATGGTATTCCATCAAAATTAAAAACTTTTCATGACATCAACCATCAAAATGGGTTTTTCATGCTTTTCATTTTCCCATGGATTATGATATGCCAGGAATATAGTGTAATATTTAATGTTTTAGAAATGATCTTAGACGAGTTAATCCATGATATTATTATCTTATTTTTAATATTAAGATATATATGGTAGGGTGAACTAAGAAATTAGTATTCCATATAAATAGATCAGGTAATGTTAATTAGATAAACTTGTTAAGGATAAATCTCAATAAAAAATTATAGGAGTAATATGATAAAATGAATATAGTAATATACTATAAATAGAATACATTTTTGAGGAAAACTTGTATGATAATCTCATGATGATATTTGTATCACTTACATTGATAGATAGGATAAGAGATGTTAGAATTTTAGTTGATTTATATTCAATATATTCCATTATTTAACACATTGGTAAAAATGATAATCTATATATATAATTTTTATAGATTATAATGGAAGGTATCCAAATATTCATTACATTTCACTCTATGTAGGCTTTATATTGAATCTATAAGGATTATTATATTAATAATATAATTTTTCAATTTTATATAATTTTTTTTCAATATCATTAAGATCTGAATGTTATAGAAATCAATATTATAATTCCAATTGATGGGAATTAGAGGCTAATTTTCAATTATAATTTTTTAAAAATGTATATATGCTCATTATTATTGGAATATTTATTTTTTAGATGTTTATATCTGTATTGTAAAAGGATAAAATATTATTAAATTTGAGGTAATGTTATGTTATCCAATTCTACATTATATATATTTTTATGAAATTAGAAAATTTTATTATGATCAAAGCTATAAATAAAAAATATATTTTATTTTTCATTTATTTTATATGAATATATTTATATTCATAATTAATAATATATTTTGATCTATATATAAGGAATATTGTTTTTACAAAATTGGAAGTATGATTTTTTTCAATACATGAATGATTTAGTTTACAAAAGTAAAATTAGTATTTTATGGATATATATTTTAACACCATGCACCTTTATCATTGTCTGATTGAAATATAAATGAGAAATCATTATTTAGAGTATAAAAACATGGATTCTGAAAATATTTTGATAATGAAATAATATAAATATGTTAATAATTGTAATTATCAATGATAAGAGAAAAAATTAATGGAAGAAGAAAATCTGATAATGAGATAACATATATAATTAATATTACATAATCATATCTAGTTAGTATAAAACACTATGGTTTTTATAGTGACATCATAATATAAAATTATAATTTTTTTATTATGGTTGAAAATTTACATTCCAAAACAATATTAAGAAATTTAGATATTTAGTTTATTAAAAAAAATCAGTAAATAATACATCACAGTAATAAAAAATAGGGAATATTTAAATGATAAATTTATTGATAATTTTAGATAATATTTATTTAATCTTAATATCACTCGTATAAGAAAGAAAAATTGAAATGTTGTATTAAGAAGAAAAATTTGTATTAATTCTAGGTCCTCATGAAATATTTTCCACTAAGTAGGGGGATACGTGTTTTAACTATATGATTTATTTTCATATTAATTAAACATCCTGATAATATAAGTGTTCTTGATTCACTGAGTGATGTAACATAATATCACATCATATTAATATATAGTGATAGAGAGAGCAACTCATATTATTTACACAGTTTGTTAATAACATCTAGTATATTCCATGTTGGTTATACCCCCAAATATGGATTATCTTTTGTTATATTTTTATCAATTATAATGATATAGAAAAAAATTGTTTATGCACTATAGTTGTTGATCCTCTATTTGATTTTTTATAGACCAAATATAATGATCTTAATATTTTTCCCCATTAATTTGTGTGAATTTTGGTTATGTGGTGTCTAGAGGGAGCTCAAATGTTTTTAAAAGGGAATAGTGGGATATAGATCAGATATATCTTATAAAATTAGTCATATGGTGTGGAGATATTTAAATACCATGTTAGAGAGGCAATTGTGGAATGAAGTGGCTATATACTACATAGAATCTCAATAAGAGGTTTTTTCATAGTTCTAAAATAATTTGTATAGTTGATGTGTGGAGGGAGGTTACAACATTGTTATGGATTTTATACTCTTTGGTTGTTAGAATTGGGTTTTTACTACAACATTGTGGCCTGATGATGATTTCTTAGTGGTTCTTCCATTTTATGAACAATTACATTGAGGAACCAGGGTTTTGGAATAGTCTATTCAATGTGTAATATGTCATTGGTTTTTTCCATACCAATGTTACAAAGACCCTACATTATTTCATATGATCAAGAGCATAAATATATCTATATTTCATTGAGTATTATTTGTCCATATATGTTTTTGAAGGATACATTTCATTTTATACCTCGTTTTTTAAGATGTTTTGTTGTGTAGTGTTATATTCTAATTCATGGTTATTTCTTTTCAAACTAAATATAATAATTGAAATACCATTGAACCCCTTAAATCTTATTTTTTTAGTTTCATGGGTGACCTATATGAATCCAATTGAAGTCCTCCATCCCTAATTTTTTACTTTTAAACCTTTTATTTTGGATATCGATATTGGGTGGTGTAAGGTGAGTAAACCATTTTCATCCCCTTATTTAACCCTATTATTTTTTTTGGAGTATGTTTCTTCCATGGAAAGAAATTATCTTAGATTAAGTATTTGTAATAGGATGTTATTTTTGTGGTTTTCAAGGTCCAATATGGTGTTCCTCATAATTGTGGTGCTACGTAGTTTCCTTCCCCTTGATCTATCTGTATAAGGTGAACAATAAAAGGTACTTCTATGGCTGGGGAACATTTATTTATCATCTATATGTATTATTTTTAAGTTTTTGTGATCTTTTCATCTATTTTTATGATTTTATATAAAATCTTTATGAATATAATTAATTTTATTAATTGGAAATTATTGGGTAAGGTATTTTTTTCATGTTTTATATCTTTTGATATTGTTCATATTGTGATTATATGGGCTTTATGACTTACTGATAATGATCCCCATGTTGGAATTTTTTGGTGTAATGGTTGGAATGTTTTTTGATCCCTTAATGTGTGTTTGTTCATTAAGATAAAATAATTTAATTAACTAAACAAAAATATTTTACTAAATAATTGTGTTAATCTAGAAAATATGCATACATTGAAAATTACAATCAATAAAAAAATAAATGTGATAAAATATAAGAAACTGAATATGGAATTATTTATGTGAACATGTGGACTGTGGTTGTGACATGTTGTTGTAGTGTTTATTTTTCTTTTATGGTTGTGATGTTTGGTGGTGATGTGTGGTTGTCATTTATGGGGATGATGTGATCAGATGATGAAGTTATGAGAAGAGTTTTTGATGTGAAAATGTGTTTATATTTTGGAATGACGTTTTGGTTCAGAAATGGTGGTAATTTAGGGTTTATTATCATGATAATGAAGGGATGTTGTTGTGTTTTTTTGTTTTTGTGGTAGTTTCTAGTACATTTGAAAATAAATTTCAATAAAAAATTTAAATTACATAGGATGGTTTGACAAATGGGTTCAAATGATTAATTAAAACATGTTTTTAAATGTGATGTTATTTTTAAATGGATGTTCATTTTTTTAAAAACATATATTTAATTAAAATGGTTTGGTAATGTAAAATTTATAATTTTTCAATAACATGGAATAAAATGAATATAGCTTGTGGATTTATCATTTTTTCTCCGGTGTTTTAAATTTGGAGATTGTATTGAATATAGTTAATGTTGTAAGGATTGATGGTGATGTTATTAGTTTGATAGTATACATGTTGAGAACCCAAAAGTTGGGAATTGGTGTGCTTATATATATATAAATTTAATGTTCTATGCTATATCTATATTCCACCCAACCATATCTACAAAAAATGTGCTAATGTCCAAATATTTTGGTCATGTCTCCCATACATCTCAGTCAGAAGAATTGATGGATGGATACCTTATTATCAATAATATATCTTCCATGAAACATTGACATGCAGGTGATATGATAACTAGATGTCAGAACTACTCAATTTTAATTTTTTATGAGATGTATTATGATGGGTTCATGCATGGTAGAATGAGGGAATGAGGCTGATCCACTTTACATTCATGATACTCTTCATATCCTATTATGTTTGTGGTTGTGATTCAATGTCAAAGCCCTGGTATCTATGGGTGATATGCGATGTAATGGACCATATATATAGGGTTTAAGTGTAATTTCATGTGATATAATACATGGTTGTGATTGATATGTGATGTTATGTGGTGTGATGGCCCTATTGAAAATGGGTAGGTTGTCCTACAGGAGATATGGAAGATGTAAGAGTTATAATAGATTTGATGTGAGAGTAAAAAAATATGTGGCAAGTTGTATGGGGTAACATTTCATCGATATTCATATTGTTATGATATCATAAATAGATTTGTTATTTAATGAGTGTTTGGTGGTGATTATGGTATTTCTTAGTAGACCTCTTTATATGTTTTGGGTTCAACTTTTTGATCACTACAACATTTGTACGATTCTATCACTTTTACATGTGAGACATTGAGTATGTTCTTATATATTATAATTTTAAGCTAACTGTATATATTTATATATAACATTTAACAAAATTCATAAATGGATACATAAACAGTTATAGAATTAATAGATAACACATTCAAAGATGATATTGAATTTCTTCTACATGAATTTTCCTTTACGTATTTATTTGGAGACACTTGAGTAGTTTAGCTTATACATGAATGTTGGGATGCTTTTGGTTTCCTCTAATTTATATCAATTCTACTATGTTTATTGATCGTTTAAATCCAATATCATGTTAATATAATATCATATAGCGTAAGTCCATAAACATGTGATAATTGTTTACCCCCATTAGTAGTTTCCATCTTGGGGCCTTCTGAAGGTGGAACTAAAAAGGGAGGTGTTCATTATATTTACTTATTCACTGTTGAAATATGGGGGGGGGGGGCTCATTGGATGGATTGGGTCTTGAAACAGTTATTTCAATGCTTTTAATTGAGATATAGGAATTATATTATGGTTAGGAATAGTTTTTAATGCATGTGTTCTAAAGAAATAATGTTAGTTGTTATTCGTACGTGATATATACAAAGGATGATAAGCATGAACATGGGATTCAAGGACCCTAATGGCACAACGCATGGACTCCGATCCATCTTAATGACCATGTGTGGTAGAGCCCCATATAGATTATAGGCCAAATAAATATATAATAATCATGTTTGACCAGTTTTCTTGTTTGAATTGGGGGATCAAATGAAGTAAAAAATAATCAATGAATCATAAAAAAATCAAATTATACTATGGTTTTACTCATTTTTTCCCATTTTAGTTTCACATCATGTTCAACATATGTATGTAGATCAAGTAGTGGATGTTTCACCGGCTGATCAGGTTGATCACATGATGGTTGATCTAGTTGAAAAGGATAATAAGTTTCCTGAAATTGTTTTTTTATTTCATTATAGGGAATTAGGGATGAATCAGTGAATATTTTCTAATCTTGATACATAGATCTAGTTCAATTATAATTAGCTCTCTACCAGTTTGATCCAAGACCTAGTGGAGTACTAAGTTTTTTTTGTAGTTACTCATATGTAAGGGTTTCTGTGTCAGTGGTGGGATCATAATCTCTATATGTATATGATGGAATACGTATCCATGGTCTATATTCAAAAAGAGTTACTAGAAGAGATTTTCTTATTGACCATCATGGTTTTGAAGATGCCAGAGGTTCTCCTTCATCTGTAGAAGAGCATGTTTATGTGAGAACTGTGAATCAGGTATAAAATTATTTTATGGTTCACAGAAACTAAATTTCCAAATTAATAATCATTCACATTTCTTATTGTGGAGACACTCCTTACTGAAGTCTAGAATGAATTACTCCCTTTAAATTTCCTTCAAAGCTGAAGGGTTTGAAAAAGTATGTGGTGTTCAAATTCATTCACTTATCATGATGTTTATCTAGAGAGAAATAATAGTGTGGTTTCAAGTTTATAATAAATTTAGTAGAAGGTTTGAATAAATATGTACTTTTAAGTTCATATCAGAATGTTTTTGAACCTTGAAAAATCTTTTCCTACCTTCTTCAACCAATACATTCAGTTCTTTTCATGGGGCCTTATGCTTGTGTTCTTTAATTGAGTTAGTCATGTTCATCATTAGAATCATTTGTCCTTAGTGCCTGTAGATCATTATATTTGGAAGTGTTCTAGATCCATGATAGCCTCAGTTGATGTTTCCAGTGAGTTTTTAATCATTATAGGTATAATTATTATTATATACTAAGATGAATTGGTCCCCATATTGATCTTGTTCATAGAGATAGCTATCATCAAGGATGTACAATATCTAGGTATGTATAGTTTCATGAAGTAAGGGAAAACAATAGAGATAAGATTTCAGTAGATGTATGATTAGTTAAAAATTTAACATTATTATTCCTTAATTGATTTAGGGTTATTCACACTACTTTTTCCTAGATATTTTTAATGTTTTCCTTGTGGTGGTTGTGATTATACTCCTTTGAAGAAATGTTCAGATCATGATAGACCTGAAAGGCATTTTTTATTTTATTTAAATTTCTCTTTGTTAGATGTTACCTTTATGATTTTTTTTCTGATTATTTAGATAAATTATTTGATAAATAATGGTTTCACCCATCCTAGTGTGTCACCTTTTATTGTTATAGTGTTTTTCTCCAATATTGTGGATTGTTGTTTTAGACTATGTATAAAATATTAGAGGTCAGTTCTAGCGATGATCAAGAATCATTTCCCTATTTTGTGGATTACTGATAAAATTGTCATTATGATGGGATATAGTTCTTTTTTAATGATTGATATGATTTACAGACATATTCATTTGGGTGGTGAATGATTATGATGTCTCGATGATAGAAATCAAATGTAGGTATGAGAAATTTGAGTTCATGACCATGAAATTCAGTGAAATGAACACACAAGATTCATACATGTGACTTATAAACACTAAATTCCATGAATTTATTGATCATGTCATTATAATGTGCATCAAAAATATATTGATATAATATAATTCACATAAGTGTATTTGTGATCCGGTCATATCAATAATGAATATTAATTGATGTAACCGTGTCGGTGGAATGTTTTCCAATAGAAATTTCTTGACATGGTATGTTTATTTCCCTGAGAATCTGGTTCACAAATGAGATGTTATTTTATACTCATCAAGTATTAATGTTGTTTATTCATGCGATTCACTCAATTATGTTGCATCAGTTCATCAATTATTCAATAGGATGGGTGATGTTTGATTTGTTCATTGATTCCTTCTAAATATTATTGTGTTGTATCATGATATGATAAAATTTAGTGATATATTATGGGTTTATAAATTTTCATTCCCAAAATTATAACTATTCCCCTTTGATTTATAGATGATAGAGGCTATATTGCATATAATTCATTGGAGACTATACCTCATCTGAGAATGTGTGGCGGTATTAATGAATCATAATAGCTTGAGGTATATCAATTACTATCATCATATGAATGTGAATAAATATAAATATATGGTTTTTCTTTTGGAATATGAATTTGTCATCTCTTACACCTAAGGCAAGGAAAAGTTCAGGGATAACTTGCTGAGAATGATTTTAAAAAAAGATTTTTTTCTGATTCTACAGGTTCATAGAGGGAAATGGAGGAGTTGGTATCCCAAAAAATTGGTTCATGGGTTGTTATTTTTTTAGGTTACATATAACATGACATAAAATAAATTATTTATATTTAATGTGTCATGTTATTCATGGGGAACAAAGATGTAGAGGTGATGTGGTATTGTGTCATTTATAGTTATACTCTAGATGGATGGTTAGATAATGATGATACTTAGATTTTGTTTGAGGGAGGTTGTTTTTTCTTTGGAGATTCAAAATAAATTCCTTCAAGAATTTACATCTCACATATTCAAGTTCGCAATGTAGATTCTAAATTGTAATTTGGATTGATGATGTCATTTGGTGTATTGGGATGAAATGAGGGGTGTTAGATTTTTTTTTTGATAAATTTGTTTTGTCTAGTAAATAAATTTACAACACTATATTATTTCTATATTTTTATATCCTTTTCATTTTCTAGAGTGAATTTTAGATGAGATCTCAATTTAACTTATCAATGGGATACCATCATCTGAAGGAGTTCATAAAACATTATTTTTGATCATGTAACATTTGTCAGTCTGAGTACACTTCCTAGAGAATAAGGAGTTGGTAACCTTGGATAATTTGGAAACGAGGTTTGTATATGTGGTTGTTTACATGCACAAGTTTCTATGGACTAATGTCTCGGATCAAGAATATCATCTTACTACATTATATGGAGAGTAATTTAGCAATATTTTGGTCTTCATTTACACCTCATCAATACATTAAAACTTCATATGGATGGGTAGATCGAGCACACTATCTAGGAATCAGATGAATTTTTTATGGGCATGAATCATTGACTTAAGTTTATCTAGGGAAAAGAAATTTCATTTGGATGAAATTTTTTATGAAAATATATAACTCATCCATTGGCATGTCCCTATTATAAGCATCCAAGGTATGTTGTAATTTTCACTATTATTTTGTGTAGAGTTTGGGGAGTAATTAGTTTTGGATATATGTGTGGTGGTGAACATGATAGCGATGTTTTAGTTTTCTCAATAGTGAAGGAATTTATTTCCCAATTTTAATAACCCAAATGCAAGTCCTAAGAGGATTCCCTTATATTTTTCTGTTATATCAATGTTTTTGTGAGTGTCTCATCTCTATGTTGAGTGGTGGATTATATGGGCGAGTAAGAACATCTCCTGGATTACTAGAACATTCTAGGTGTTGTGGAATGTTCGTTTTATGTCTTGTTAGTTAGAACTATCACAATGTTTACTTTAGATTCACAAATTATTGCACATCTTCCCACTCTATCACTACCGTTGCAATTCATCCAATATCATTGACTATAGAGAGTTGGATATCAAGGATGAAACAATATTCATGGAGTGGCTAGTAAAGGTCTATTTTTAATGGGATTAGATGTTTCGTAGATGGGAAATTTCTTTTTTATTCATGTCATGTATAATAATGGTGGCCTATAAAGAAGTACATGGGAGTTTCATACAAAAATTCATGCCTAGTAACCAATTTTCATTATGTTTTATCATATTTTTTCCTTTCCTTTTTGATGTGAAGATTGAATATTGTTTTTCAAAATTATATTCATTATCCCTGATATGTTATGCGTGATAAAAACATAAATCATGAAAAGAAAAAAATATTAATTCCTAATCAATATATATTATAATAATATTTTTAATAAAACAATTTTCATGTGTTTCTGCCCCAAAATATAGATTATATATTTTTATGGGATATAGAATTCAATTATTTGAGTGATTGGGGACATGATTTATGATGGTTGTGGTGATCATTGTATTTTTATATGGGATGGTTTAGATAGTGGTGTAGATGGTTTTGTAAAAATATGGTGGCATGTGGGTTAGATTTAATGGTGTGGTATGTCATTGAGAAGGGTGTTTTGTGATAATTTTTAATTTTGTTGGTGTATTCAGTTAGAGGAAATGTTTAGTTTAAATTATACACCTATATGTATCTCCTTAGATGATTATTTAGACATATTCCACTATTTCCATTCTATTTTTTTTGGTAATTCAAATTAATATAGTTAGTTTTATGGGTATTTTATGGAACATTATTTACCCAAGGACCTGTTACAATATTGAAATTTTGGCGATGCAAGTTTCTGGAGGAGTCCTTAGGTGTTGAGAGGAAAAGGGGGATATGGAGACCTATGGTTTGAAGCCTTGTCTATTCCATGGAAAAGATTTCTTTTTTGTGAGGAGTAGATGGTTGGGGTGTATAGGCTTGGGAGGAGGTTTTCATTTCTATTTCCAAAAGCAGCATAATTATGAAATAGAGAGATTTATGTCATATATTTGGTTTATTTATAATTAGGATATAGAATAGAGACATCGGATGATGTATACCGGCCTATGGTGGAGTTTTCATTGGTTCTTCAGTTTTAAGAATATTTATTTCTTAGAGAAAGGGTTTCATATTATCCTCTTATTAGTGAAATGATGTTGTGGTGTGGTCTTCCCCACTATAATATAGTCCATATCAATTATATCATATGAATGGTGGATTGATATTCATGTTTCTCAAAGGCATAATTTTCTATCTATATTGTGGCATGGTAGTTCAATATGCATTTCTGGACTCATTTTATAGAAATTCTTCCTTTTTTGTCATAGTAAATATTATTGTATTTTGTTTTTCAAACAATGTATAAAATCATAAACTCATACACATTCATTCCTTAGTATTTCCTATAATTTCTTTGGTGACACAAGTGCATCCCCTGGATTTCGTTCAGACCCCATTATATGTATTTAATCCAATTCATTAAGAGATTGATCATTTGTGGTTTTAGGTGAGTTCCCCAACATTTCAACTCTAAATTTAAATCTTTTTTAATTGGAGAATGCATTTTTGTGTAAATCCAGTGATTTATTTTATTTTTTAATAAGATGATGATTTCGTTGTTTTTTTCTAGTCTACTAAGGTATTTCTACATCATTGTAGTGTTAGATAGTGGAATTCATCATGGAATAACATTGTTCATCAAATCATAGTGCTAAGATGATGATGAGACCATTAATTACCCATCTAGTAGTATCATTAAGTAGGAGTCAAACATTTGATAAAATATGGGAATATACTATTAATCTTACAAATAAATATAATGTATTAAATTAATTGAAAATTCAATATTACGGGAAATGTTTCACATGTCTTACAACTTTTTATATTATTGATATTGGGATCATATGATTTTGATTCTTTGCCTAATTTTTCATCCAATAGGGTCTTTGGTTGAGATATGGTTGATGTGTTCATGGAATCATATTGTATTTTTGTTTTCCTTCATGAAAAAATGGAATTGTATAACCTCTTATATTCATCTAATGAATTAGGTTCTCTTGTAAGTTATTTATTTTGGGAGAATTATATTGAATATATAATTAAATGTGTGAATAATAATCATTATAAATATGGAATAATTTATTTTAAATTTTTTAGTGTGGTCTTGATGTGTTGTGGTGGTGTGTGATTGAGATGTGTATTAGTGATTTGTGGTTGTTGTGTGTTGATATATGGGGGGTGTGGACGTATTGTGAACTAGTTGTTATGTTCGAAATCATTATTGATGTGAAATGTAAATGTGGTTGTGAAATACTATAATGATGGGGTTTGTCGGGATGGGATAGATGGGTCTTTCTTTGATCGTGGAATTTTGTGGGAGAGTCCTAGTATTGATGTGATGATTAGTTAATAATATAATTGAAATAGAATGGGATGAAATTTATTATTTTTTGAAATGATTATTGAATAATTTTATGAAATTGGAGTTGTGATTTTAATTATTAATGGAAAATGTGAAATTAATTGGATGAAAAATTTGAAATATGATATTAATATCAATCTATAATAGGTCATAACACAGAAGGGAATAAATGTTTCTTGTGAATTGGGGTATTTTTTGTGGTTTTTTACATTATTAGGGGGCACTATAAGTGAAATATGTTTTTAATAATGACAATGATGTTGTTAGTTGGTTGGTATTCCTGTTGAGAATTAATTGGTTTGATATGCATGTAGTTATATATATACCATGCATATTATTTATTATATCTGTATTTACCCCACCCATGGTGAGCACCATTTGTTGATAACCACATTTTTATGGTGTTTTCCAAGATCGTAGTAGTGATTATTAATGTTTGGATACCCACAATTACATCTATGTGACCTTTACAGGCATAGGTTGCGATGTATAGAGATAAAAGGTGAATTTTAATGATGTTTTATGATATGTCATATGTTGGGTGAAATGTATAAGAGGAATAGGTAATGTGGTTGATTCCCTTAAAGTTCACAATAACCTTCCACTTTGGTTTTGGATTTGGTTATGATTTGATGTGACTGGTTTATTGTCTAAAGGTGTGATATATTGTGAGGTGATGACCCAATTGTCTTCATGTGAGATGTGATGCGATGTGTTATCTTAGGTTTCAGTAGTCTAAATGTGATTTTATTTAATTTTATCAGCTAATTGTCCATGAAAAAATACTTATATACACTACTGGAAATAATGGCATTTGCGACGGGGCATTTGCGTCGGGATCCCGTCGCTAATAGGCTTTTGCGACGGGGGCCCGTCGCAAATAGCCCGTCGTGGAAAACGGCGTCGCAAAAACAATAATTTGCGATGATGATCCTTCCCGTCGCAAATATTAGTCCGTATATTTGTGAAAACTTTTTAAAATAGTATTTGCGACGGGCCCGTCACAATTGGTATTTTTTTTAAAAAAAATTTAAAAAAAATTAATAAATTATTTTAATGAATATAATAATAATACTATTTGCGATGGGCATAGTATCCCATCGCAAATACTATAAAAAAATATTAATACATTATTTTAATTAATATAATAATAATCCAATTACAATTCAAAAATAAAAAAATATTAATAAATGATTTTAATTAATATAAAAATAGAATTATAATTCACAAATAAAAATAATAAATTATTAATAAATTATTTTAATTAATATATTAATAATAGAATTATAATTCAAAAATAAATAATAATAAAATAATAATAAATTATCTTAATTAATATAACAATAGATTTATAATTCACAAATAAAAATAATAAATTATTAATAAATTATTTTAATTAATATAATAATAATAGAATTATAATTCAAAAATAAAAAATAATTGATTATTAATAAATGAGTTTAATTATTATAACAATATTATAATTATAATTCATAAATAAAAAAAATATTAATAAGTTATTTTAATTAATATAAAAATAATAGAATTATTTTACATTCAAATATTAAAATAATTCTAATATTACAAAAAAATATAATTAAATTATAATATTTTAAAATTTTAATATATATATAATTTAATATTATAAAATATAAATAATATTATTATTCATATTAATATTGTTATTTCAAAATATAATATTATTAATATTTTATAATGAGATAGAAACTACGAATAGAAAAAAAATTCATATTTTGATTTAACAAACTTTATAACATAAAAACAAACTCTAATCTGAAGGAGGGGGGGGGAGGGGGGGATCTACATATGTTGGTGGAGGAAAATCCATCCCTAAAGCATGAGTGAGTCGGCGCTTGTACTCCATCTGCTCCTGATGCTGCTGCTGCCACCGACTCATCTGCTCCTCGTACAGCTGCTGCTGGCGTCGACGCTCCTCCTCATGCTGCTGCTGCTGCTGACGCATCTGCTCTTGCTCCTGTCAGAGACTCTCTATCAGTGCAGTCTGAGATCACAACTGATCCTCATACTATGTAGCAGAAGAAGATGCACGAGCCCCTCTCGAGCTGGATGCCGACATCACAACACTGCCATAATAATCTTCAGGAGTTAGTCAAGAGCTGATACCAACTACCCAGCCCTTCTCGAAAGCATACTGGGTGGCCTGCATCCATGCCGCCTCATCAAACTGATGTCCAGTGGTCTGATCTGATGACTCAGCCTGACTCTCAGGTAGGGTCTGTGACGCTGCGGCCTCATATGACTCCTGTAGTTGCAATTTAAAATTAAAATTGTGAATATATTATATGCAATTAATTTTTAAACTTGAAAACAAATAATACTGACCACGATGTGACGCTGACGATCACCTCTGAGCTCCTTAGTAGCAGGATCACTATACATCCTCCGATATACGTCGTACTCCGTAATATCGGGGTGCTCGATAGCCTATAAGAATAAAAAATAAACTGTAAATATTTATAGTTATATAAAATATTTATATATAATGTACGTACCAGATGCTGTCTATGAGTACTGAAAGTACGACTCCCATCTCGATGAGTCACCTCCTGTCTCCCCCGATTCTGCCTCCCCATCGATGATCTCCTCTGAAAGGCATCACTCAACCAGTGCGCACATAATCCATCTCATACATGGGATGAAATGTACTTTGGTCGGTGTGCTCTACATGACTCGTCAAAAATTGACACTCCTACTTTCTTCGTGGAAGCTTTTCTTAAATTGTACAAACACTGACGAAAGTGATCACGCATGGCCACCTCCCATGCCTCGTAGATGGCGTCACGCATGGTGTCCTCGATCGGATACCATAAACCCTACAAATAAATCAAAATATCAAGTTAGAAATGAAATAATTTTCAAAATAAAAATTATTTATTTACGTACGTACCAACCAATGGCCGAACATGGCCTGCTGCACATCAATGGGAATCTGCTCCCATGTGGTCCAAGGCTGAGAGAAATAGTTGCACAAAATAGCGCTGCCCTGTCTGACTGCTATATGCGGAAAACTGTAAAAATAATAAACATTTATTATGTGAATAGATTAATGAAATCTCAGTCAAATCCACAGGTTATCACACAGGTTATTACACCTCCGTATGCGTGGATTAAACCCAAGACGTGGACGTCGCTCGGGGACGGGGTCAGGAATCATCAATCGTGCAAGACTGAGCCCCCTCCACGAACTCCCTGGAGCACCTGCAGGCTGAGGGTCATCTGCCAGCAACGCATCCACATCGAAAGACAGGTCAGCATCCGCCAACTCATGAAATGTGTCGTCGTCCATCTGAAATAGAAAATGTTAATGTTGTTAGCAAATAATTGATAATTACTATTATATATACATATATATTAGTTATGATTGTATATAACTACCATGGAATTCTATCAGTGTTCATCTTCATCATCATCTTCATATATGTCAATGTCATCTTCATATTCCTCCTCAACATCATCGATATCCATTCAAGTTACAGTTGCTTCATCTCTTACCATTTCAAATTCATATGTGACATCATTAACATCATCGTCATCACCGACTCTTAAATGTGGGGTGTCGTCATCGAAACTCATGACTTTTTGTAAAAAATATTGATTTTGAGTAATCTCTTGAAAAACTTCAATTCTTTGCACATCAGTGAAAGCACATTCACTTTGACTAAACTGATTGTCTAAAATTTTGATTTTTATTATACTCCACCAATCAGTCAAGTCTCTTGATGTAGCACAGTATTTTGCGTAATAAACTTGATGTGCATGTTGATCCAATAAGAATGGTTCATTTACTACGAGAACACTTTTACATTTAATATCGATGATTCCATGAGTTGGATGAACACGCATGCCTCTCTCTGTATCCAACCACCTATATTTGAACATGGTTATGTAATGTTGTCCAAGATAACAGAGTTCAATGATTTCATCATGTATGCCATAAAAGTCAACTTCATTTTCTCGATGATGAGATCCTCTCAAGCTAACTCCACTGTTCATTGTTTTTTTCGATTCCCCATATGCATGTGTGTGAAATCTAAATACATTCGCCACATATGCATTATAAGTTTTAACAAGTTTGGAAGGTGGGTTACTCAATATACACAACCGTTTGTCAATTTTATCAGCATGTCGAGACACCTGAAAATTTGTGAAATAGTTATCAATATAGTAAACTATACATTGAATGAGTTGCTAAAAGATAAAGAATTTATGTTACCAGTTTTTGAAACCACTGAGAGAAATTTTTCAGTCGGCGTTCTTCGAGAGCTGCTGCTGTAATTTGTGGAATTTTTTTCTTGATATGATTATCATACAACCTATAAAAACCAAAGTTATTTACTGTAACATAAATGATATAATAAGTGATATAAACACTTACAGCACAACTGATTTCATCTCTTCACAGTTGAGCAGAACATACGTATGAGCTCTGTGATGTTCGTCATCCGAAAGCCAGCATTCATAAACTCCACCAAAACCAGAGCTCTGGCTGGTTGAAAACAAATAATTGATTGTCGATTTCATCAATATTCCTCTCGTTCCATCCCATTCGGTTGTGTTTTTAAGGATACTCAGATTTAAAATAATGGGAGCAGAAAAAAGATATTTCCTCTTGAAAATAAGCTCCCGTAATAGATCCTTCAACAGATGCTTTGTTACGTACTTTTCTTTTCAATTTTTGCATGCATCTTTCAAATGGGCACATCCATCGAAACTGTACTGGACCTCCACACTTGGCTTCATATGGAAAATGTAACATCAAATGTTCCATTGAGTCGAAGAAAGACAGCGGAAATATTTTTTCCAGTTTACATATAATTACAACAACATCTTCTTCATGTTTGCATAGAGCTTCATAATCTGCTGTAGCCACACAAATTTCCCAAAAAAATGAGACATGTATGTTATGGAATCCCAAATCACAGAATTCAACAGACCACTTAATCCAATGTGCAGAAGTCTTTCCATTATAACATGACAATCATGACTTTTTAATTCAGTAATATGACCATTATTTACATATCTACCCAAATTGGAAGCACAGCCATCTGGAAGTCTCAAATCTGCAATCCACTGACAAAATAATAAACGGTTTTCTTTAGACAGTGTATAAGCTGCTTTTGGTTTCAGTAACATTTCTATTATGACATTCTCAAACAGTTCCAGTTTTGGACGCCTGCAAATTTGGGCAAGATCTAAACGTGCATTTACATTGTCTTTTCTCTTTCCTGGCGTATCCAAAACTGTATGAAACAAATTATCAAAACAGTTCTTCTCAATATGCATGACATCTAACATGTGTCGGACCAACAAATTAGACCAATATGGAAAATCCCAAAATATGCTACGTTTAATCCAATTGTGTTCTTTCCCAAAACAAGAAATTTTCTGTTGGTTTATTGTGGGACCAAAAGTGATGGGAGGTAATGAAAATACAACTGATTTTAACTCCGAACCTGATAGCATTTTTGGAGGTCCATCCCTTTCAACTGTTCCTTTTCTGAAATGAGACCTGTTTCTGCGAAAAGGATGATTAGCTGGAAGAAATCTGCGATGATAGTCAAAATAACAAGGTTTCTTTCCATGAATGAGCATAAATGCTTTGTTCTCTCCCATACAGTAAGGACATGATTTCTGACCATGTGTACTCCAGCCAGATAACATCCCATAAGCCGGGAAGTCACTAATTGTCCACATCAATGCTTCTCTCAGTATGAAATTCTGTTTCGTTGCAACATCATATGTACTGACACCAGTACTCCAAAATAAACATAATTCATCAATCAATGGTTTCAAATAGACATCAATATTTTTCTTCGGATGTCCTGGAATTAGTAAAGTCAAAAAGATATATTGCTCCTTCATAAACATCCATGGAGGTAAATTGTATGGAGTTAAAAAAATAGGCCAACATAAATATTGACTACCATAAGATCCGAACGGACAGAAACCATCAGTGGAAAGGCCCAGTCAAACATTTCAAGCTTCTAAAGCAAAGGATGGATGCACTTATCAAAATGTTTCCATGAATCACCATCGGCTGGATGATTCAAGCTTTTATCGGTTGAAATATTCGCTTTATGCCATGACATCATTGTCGCTGTATTCTTAGAGATGAATAAATACTGAAGTATGGATGTAAGCGAAAAATATCTCAACTGTTTTATAGGAATCAAACCAGACTTCCCGTGTTGCCCTTCTTTATATCTCAGTTCCCCACATGTGGGACAACTATCCAACGACTCATTTTCACCAAAATATAAAATGCAGTCATTTGAACATGCATGAATCTTCTGGCAAGTAAGTCCCAAATTTCGAACCAGCCTCTTACTCTCATAGTAATTTGTAGGAAAAACATTTCCTTCGGGTAACAGTGTTTTAAGCAAAGAAAATATCTGGTCAAAACAGGTGTTTGACATTCCGTTATCTGATTTGATAGCCATAAATTTTGCAACTGCTTCTAATTTGCTCATCTTGCAGCCAGGATATAATGCATCCTCAGTAGACCTCAACAACTCATAAAATTCAGACGGTGCCAACTCAGGATTTGAAGCTATATCAGCCGGAGTTTCTATATGTTGAACAGATGAACCTGTAACATCATGTACTAAATCTTGAAACTGGGATGGATCTGGAATCAAGTTGGTATCACCTGCTCTGGAAATGTGTTCACCGTGTTGATACCAATAAACATAATCTGGTTGAAAACCAAAACTCAAGAGATGTCCCCCCCACTTTGTCAAACGTGTCAAACGTTCTCAATGCATATTTTCTACAAGGGCATTTTATTTTGCCTTCTGAAACAAATTCTGTATTTGATGCCGCAAATGATAAAAAAGTCTCCACACCCTCTACATATACTGGATTTAAACCAGAACCGTTTGGATTTCTACGTTGATTTATCCATATGTGGTCATCTAATAAAGATTGTTGACGACCTCGTTGTTCCATATTTTTCTATAAAATATAAAAGCATTAATGGTTTCGAATAATTTGTTAGAAAAAACACTCAAGTAAGGATAATTATAGAGTTTACATCATACACGACTGATGCAAACTTTTTATTGAGATAGACCTAAAAATTAACCCTTTAAGAATTGAATATGTTGAGAATAAAGCAAAACCTGTTACAAATATTGATAATTTTAATATTATATAAATTTTTTATTATTATAATAGTATTAATATTATTTTTTCATAAATATTAATTATATAATAATAACATTATTACATTATTAGTATATTTTATTATTAATATTAAAATAATATAATTTTCTATATTATATACAATTCTCCTTTCATCTGTGTGTTTAACATTCTGTCTCCACGTGTAATATTTGCATTCACTTTCACCTCTCCATTAGTGAGTAGGTTGATAATTTTGAAAAAGAATGCAAATATTACATGTGGAGATAGAAAACACACAGATGAAAGGAGAATTGTATATAATATAGAAAATTATATTATTTTAATATTAATAATAAAATATACTAATAATGTAATAATGTTATTATTCCTAATTATTGGTAATTATTCCTAATTATTGGTAATTATTCATATAATTACCAATAATTAGTAATAATTACCAATAATTAGGAATAATAACATTATTAGTATATTTTTTTATTAATATTAAAATAATATAATTTTCTATATTATATACAATTCTCCTTTCATCTGTGTGTTTTTTGTCTCTATATAAAAATATTACATGTGGAGACAGAAAACACACAGATGAGAGGAGAATTGTATATAATATAAAAAATTATATTATATTAATATTAATAATAAAATATCTTATTAATGTAATAATATTATTATTCCTAATTATTGGTAATTATTACTAATTATTGGTAATTATTCCTAATTATTGGTAATTATTACTAATTATTGGTAATTATTACTAATTATTGGATATTATGCCTAATTATTGGTAATTATTCCTAATTATTGATAATTATTCCTAATTATTGGTAATTATTCCTAATAATTGGTAATTATTGGTAATTATTGGTAATTATTGGTAATTATTGGTAATTATTGGAAATTATTACTAATTATTGACAATTATTGGTAATTATTACTAATTATTACTAATTATTGGTAATTATTACTACTAATTACTAATTATTACTAATTATTGGTAATTATTACTAATTATTGGTAATTATCACTAATTATTGGTAATTATTACTAATTATTGGTAATTATTACTTATTATTGGTGATTATTACTAATTATTGGTAATTATTTCTAATTATTGGTAATTATTACTAATTATTGGAAATTATTTCTAATTATTACTAATTATTGGTAATTATTACTAATTATTGGTAATTATTACTAATTATTGGCAATTATTACTAATTATTGGCAATTAATACTAATTATTAGTAATTATTGGGAATTATTGGCAATTATTACTAATTATTGGTAATTATTGTTAATTATTACTAATTATTGGTAATTATTACTAATTATTGGTAATTAATACTAATTATTGCTAATTATTTCTAATTATTAATAATTACTAATTATTGGTAATTATTACTAATTATTGGAAATTATTACTAATTATTGGTAATTATTACTAATTATTGGTAATTATTACGAATTATTGGTAATTATTACTAATTATTGGTAATTATTACTAATTATTGGTAGTTATTTCTAATTATTACTAATTATTGATAATTATTAGTAATTTTTGGTAATTATTACTAATTATTTGTAATTATTACTAATTATTGGTAATTATTACTAATTTTTAGTAATTATTGGGAATTATTGGCAATTATTACTAATTATTGGTAATTATTGATAATTATTACTAATTATTGGTAATTATAACTAATTATTGGTAATTATTACTAATTATTGGTAATTATTACTAATTATTGATAATTATTACTAATTATTGATAATTATTACTAATTATTGATAATTATTTGTAATTATTGGTAATTATTGGTATTTATTGGAAATTATTGGTAATTATTGGTAATTATTGGTAATTATTGGTAATTATTGGTAATTATTACTAATTATTACGAAATATTGGTAATTATTATTAATTATTACGAATTATTGGTAATTATTATTAATTATTACGAATTATTGGTAATTATTTCTAATTATTACTAATTACTGGTAATTATTACTAATTATTACTAATTATTGGTATTTATTGGTAATTATTACTAATTATTGGTAATTATTTCTAATTATTAATAATTATTGGTAATTATTACTAATTATTGGTAATTAGTGATAATTATTGCCAATTATTACTAATTATTACTAATTATTGGTAATTATTCCTAATTATTACTATTTATTACTAATTATTAGAAATTATTACTAATTATTGGAAATTATTACTAATTATTGGTAATCATTACGAATCATTACTAATTATTGGTAATTATTCCTAATTATTGTTAATTATTCCTAATTATTGGTAATTATTCCTAATTATTGATAATTATTCCTAATTAGTGGTAATTATTCCTAATTATTGGTAAATATTGACAATTATTTGCAATTATTGGTAAATATTGGTAATTATTGCAAAAATATTGACAAATATTAACAATTATTGAATATTGGGAATTATTATTAATTATTACTAATTATTAGTAA
The DNA here is from genome assembly GCA_963277665.1 of Viscum album. Lineage (NCBI taxonomy): Eukaryota > Viridiplantae > Streptophyta > Magnoliopsida > Santalales > Viscaceae > Viscum > Viscum album. The sequence goes on along the minus strand of OY728156.1, from coordinate 1,128,692,439 downwards.
TTATTACTAATTATTGGTAATTATTATAAATTATTACTAATTAATGTTAATTATTTCTAATAATTATTAATTAAGTCAAATTAATTTTAATTTTTCATAATTACTGCTAATTAATTATAATTACAGCTAACTATTTTAAATTAATTAGTGTTTAATTGTCTCTAATTACTATTAATTATTAATACTTATTCATAATTATTTCTAATTAGAAATCAAAAAAAAAGTTCCAAAAAATTTAAACTAAATAAATATAATAAATAAAATAAATATGAAATTAAAATTCAGATAAAAACCTTAAACATGATGTCAATGTCGAGCCGTTGTAATTGTAGAACACGACCAACTGAATCCTCAAAGTCGGAAAAAAAATTTTACAACTGAAAATGGTAAAAAATTCAGAGTGAAAAAATGGGAACGATTGAGAGTTGAGAGTGAAGTAAGGAAACTGTAATGGTTGGCAGTATATATAGGTTGGCATAATTGCGACAGGCGTTTTTGCGACGGGTTTGCCGTCGCAAATAACCCTTTTTGCGATGGGTCCTGTCGCAAATAACCCTGACCGCATTTAATTATTGGCGGCATTAAAACAGTTATTTTCGACGGGCCCCGTCGCAAATATCCGCTGTCGCCAGGGTATTTGCGACGTGGATAGAACCCCGTCGCAAATAACCCTGACCACATTTAATTATGTGCGGCATTAAAATGGTTATTAGCGACGGGTCCCGTCGCAAATAATTCCTGCCGCAGGGGTATTGGCGACGGGACTGCAGTCCCGTCGCCAATAGTCTTTAATCGCCGCCGGTTATTTGCGACGGGGTTCTATCCCCGTCGCAAATAAACTTCGCGCGGTTTGGCGCGCATTTGGCACCAAACTATTTGCGATGGTTTTTTTTTACCCGTCGCAAATAACAGATTATTTGTGACGGGAATAGTTGCCTGTTGCAAATAATCCTTTGTGAAAGGTATTTGCGACGAGAATTATTCCCGTCGCTATTACCCATTTTTTCCGTAGTGATACTAGACATGGGAGTACCATTATATATGATGATGGTGTGTGAGATCTGAAAATTAATGGGAAAGCGGGTGGGAAAAACCTTTAATAAATGTTATTCTTTTTATGTTATAATAATTGGTGGAGTTATTTGGTGAGGACAATGGTATTTTTTTAGTTAAACTATTTAGGAAATGTTGGTTTAGTTGTTTGACCACTAACTCAGTAGTTTTATATTTTCAATTCTATATAATATATATTTGGTATGACACTATTGAGTATAAGTTCATTATCATCCTATGTTTATACAAACGTTTTTTAGTATTCTAGGAGGAGTACATAAACTATGGTGGATATAAATAGCTATGACCATAGGGTCCAATTTTTTTTTTTCATTTTTATAGGTCATTTATCTTCATTGCTGATTTGGTAATTTTTTTTATTTTTCACCTTAGGATGGAAAGTTGTAATTTTTTTCCTTTCCCTTATATTTTCCGATTTATTTGACTGATATTTAATATACTATCTCTATATGTTTAATTTAAATAAATGGTCATTCATTTTATATGTGATAATTTTATACCCTCATTTCCAGTCACTAACTAATTGCGTAATGGAGGTGAGACATGCCGTGTTATTATCCTAATTTTTTCATTTCCTTCCCAAGAGAAGCACCATTGGAAGTACATAGTCTTAACACCATATAAATCCAACTCTTCTTCCTCAACTAGTTATAACCATTTAATATTCCATTCCTCTGTAATTATAGCCCCGTACTCAAGTGTCTTTAGTAAATAGTTATCCCCAGTCATAGGCTTATTTTTATTATCTACATTGATTTACAATTGGATGATTTGATGGTCATCCCCCACAATCATGATGGTTCTCACTTTCTTATATACACTAGAAGTACATTTGATTCTTCATAGCTTGTATTATATATATAAGATCCTAAGTGATTGAGCGAGAGCCTCACAAAAAAATAATCATAAAATTATTCATTATAATATAGATTTAGATTTGTCACTATTTGATTGAAAGTGATTCATATACAATATTCAAAATTATTTTATCCAAAATAGTAGTTCTCTAATCTCAAATAAATTATTCACTTTTTTATCCCTCAATTTAAATCCCCAAAGTTATCATCATACATATATATGTAGTGAACATTTCTTGATACCAGATACACTATCACATCTTATATCTCTAATTATTATATGATGTACTACAAAATTTTATACCAATTATATTATCATGTTTATGTTTATTAAAATAATTAATTTATCCTTACACTCTCTTGTCTACAAAAACATGATTTGGTGTTTGATCAAGATAATAGGACCATGATAACTCCTTTATTCACTATGTAATGTTAATCATTAAAATATGTGGTTCGTCAACCCTCTTCAAGTAAATAGTATATGTTAATCAAAAAATTGTTTTCATGTAAGGGTTTTATTAAAATGAATAAGGATTCTGAAGTACTCATTATTCTATTTAGGGTGTCATTAATGTATCAAGGGTTAATTGAGAAATCCAAAAACCTTTAATGAATATATAAAGGTTTTCCCCATAGTAATTTATATATGAAATATCATTGTGCCTTATTTGAATAAAAAAAAGGCACCACGTGTCTATTCTTCATGAAACTATAATTTCATTGACGCTTTGTTTCTCTCTGGAAAATATTGACTCAGGTCAAAAATGTGTTGTATATATCTCAGAATATATTAACTGGTATTTAATGGCATGTATCCCTTGATTTATCCACTATTATTCACCAAATCATCCTTATGAAATATATGTATTTTCATTCAATACATTTAATCCCAAAACATCTCATCCTTTGATAAATTTCCACACAAGTTTCCTCGTCTTTATAATAATTATAACACACAGAATCATTGATTTTTTTTATTTTATGAATACTCATTTAAATTTAATAAACAAATTTGCTATTTTTTAATGCTATAATTCATCCATGTAATATTTATGCACAAAATAGGCACAAAATAACTATTTATATTCCTCAATTTCACCTTACTAAAATAATTTCTCACATTCCAGATGAAAATTGAATTCATGGAAACTATTCTTCATCGTCTAGATATCTTGATCTTTCCAGAATAAGAATGGAGCTATCATTTTGACATGAAAATATATAATTTGAAATGATGTCATCCATTCTATGATATTCCCAAGAATGGTGATAACACATTTGAGTTTAGCTGATGGCCATGATAGAATGAATCACGTATCTAATGTGATTCCATTGTAATATTAAATAGATAAATGGTGAATGAACATCCTTCATCCCAAATTGATCTTTATATAATTTTAGGGATTCTTAATCTATATAGTAGTTAAACTTCACTCTTGAGTCAGCACCATGGTTATACCCAAATACACTAACACACTTCAAACCGTGTCATCATACTAATCAACATGATGGATCTAAAACAACTGTAAACACACCTGAACATATTATATAGGTGATATGTACCCCCACCACACCTTTCTATACCTGCCACATCAATATTAAATCATTTCTACCATAATTTATTATCTATTTTCTATCATACATGGATATAGACAGGTCACCATTTTTGGACACATATGGGTCATTATCTCTGATTGTTGGGTAATTTCTTTTACAATTACATAGAAATCAACTAAGCGAAAAAAGTCACAATGTATATATAAATTCCAAACAACTGTTTAATATTATTAAAATATTCATCATGATATATATATATATATATATTCTTTCATACACCAAATAAAATAATGGAACATTTTAGGACTATCTTCAACACCACTTCTTCATCTTATTTTCCACACTGTATCATGATCGACACGAGTATATGGAATTAATGATTTGATCACCAATCATCAAAATTTAAATAATATTTTTCAATCCATGATATAACGTCCCATTCAATTAATCCATTAAAATTTTCCAAGACACTCCACGTCATCTTGACTCACTATACACATATTGACACATCATTCACAAAAAATTCAGCAATTGGTGACAATAACATCTCTTATTTTATTTTATTTTCAACGTATCTTGAAATTTCATGAATATAATATGTTAGCTAAAAACTATCTCTACCTAGATTAAAATTAATTGAAAAATATATTTTGGGGTTATATAATTTATTCTAATCAATTAAACTCAATCTAATTATCTTCCCCCCTTACTTTGATATAATTAGGTCACCACATCATTCTCTTAGAAAATACCATTATCTGGTCTATACTTTGACTATATGGGATATCCATGTTCAGAAAATAAGTTATATAAGACTAAGGTTCTGAACAAACTATATAAACTACCATACATGTGATACCATTCTCATGAATTACAAACTATCAAAATCTTTTTACTCAAGGAAAGAGATACATTATCCTGCACATACATTAACAAACACATCAGAAAGATCAAGATAATGAAAATTAATACCTCCCATCTATCTCATCATATCAGTGACCTACGACTCCAAAATAATTTATATGAATAATAAAATAATTAATCAATGATAAAAATTTAATTGGAATACCACAACATTCAGGATTGATGTATCTCTAGAATTTCTAGAGTCACTAAAATATATTGTAATGATAGCTTTGTCACATGATTATTCCCCTTAGATGGATGTAGTCATAATATTTAATTTCATGGTTTTTGAAATTATCCATAAATTATGATCTCTTTAATGTTTTTACATAGTATATACTAAAGGAAAACCTTCAATTCTAATTTATTGAACGAAAAAATTAAATAATTGTTGTGAACAATGTGGGACATTCTTACACTTTTTGATAATAATTTTGGATGATAGATTTTAATTAAGATAGTCCAATAAATTCTTAAATTATTAATATAGTAAGATTTCGTTAGATTATTCTTTATTTTTTTAGTATTTTATATTATTTACCATGTATTTACCTTGAACTTATTGTGTTTTTTGAATTCTTTTTTACACCATAGTTTATAAAGACACATTCTTTTATTTATTTGTAACATGTTTTCATCTCCTTTTAATTTCATACCCTATTATCATTTAATAATGCAAATATATTTTATCTCTTTCCTAACATTCATTTCCTTATCATAATAATTTATGACATAGAACTTATTTTTTATTCAATCATCTTCCCATTCTAAAAAAACAGTGAATATATCTTAAAAATATTCTCTCTCATTTCTCTTATTGACTCCCCAAAATTCATTCTTAATCCCTAGTAATGAAATAATAAAGTAGAAATAGAATGGTTTGTGTTCATACAATTAATATAAAAATAAAAAATCTACTAATGGAAATCTTAGACCTTGTTATGTATTCTACCAAGACACTTATTTTTTCCATAATTCCATAAATTTATATATATTTTTTCCATAGGTGAAATTTTTTTCATGTGATATTTATTTTCACTTGGATGTATGTAATGAACAATAATTTATCATATTTTTTTTAACAAATAATAAATTTATTAAATTCTCAATTTCTATGACTAAATTTTTCCCATATTTTATTACCTACCTCCCATTTTTGTGTTGTCTCCACATAATATTATTAAATTAGTTGTTCATGATTAGTAAATTGCATTACTCTTTATAAAAGAGACCATGTTTATTTCAATAATTCAAAAAATAATTCAATAATTCAAATATTTCCTTTTTATATATATTTATTTTCAATTGATATTTATTCTTTGGTGTAATTCTGTTTTTTATTTATCATTTCATACACTAAATGTACGTTGTCTAAAATTGAAATGAATTTAAATGTGATGTCAATATTTTACAGAATTTTTCCTAAAATTATTATAACACCAATTATATCATATGAATCATATTCTATTCCTTAAGGTGTAATCTATTTGAATTTTATAAATTCATAATAATTCAATTTTCATGTGTAACCATAACTCTTTTGGAAAGATATTGAGGAATGAACCTTTATACATATTCCTTCATCAATACTTAATGTGGTTGGATTATTGGTATTTTTTAGTATGAATATATTCCAATAAATTATAATAACAAAATTAAATGAAATTAGTAAATCATTGCTTCAAATTACAATTTATTTTTTATGTGATACCTTCTTCTGGGATGATGTATAAATTTGGATAAATATTTATAACATTCTTATTTAGAGTAGTAATTCTCAATTCATAAACCTGTGGAATCATCTATTTTCCAATAATTTGGGATGTTATAGATTTTATTGATTCATGAGTCATTAGTATCAAATAAATCATAAAACATTTCATGTTGAAGGAGTTAATTTTATCCAATAACAAACTTATCTTAACTTCAAAATAATCATTCATATTTTAAATTTTTTATTCATTATTTTTCTTGATTCTTCTATGGACTTTTCAAACACTTTTAAACTGTTTTACATACCCTCAAAAATATTATAATTAATATCAATAAATTAATTTTGAAAATAGATAACTAAATATAAATATTATACAATGAAAATAATAGTGATATATTTATTAAGAAACATTACATTATAGGTATTCAACAGATTCGTTAATTATTTCAATGAAATGTTAAAATATTCCCTCATTTTTATTAGAAAAATTTAGTGAATTTTTATTTGATTATTTTTAATTAATTACTCAACAAAATAATTATCATCTTCTTGCAGATGTAAATTTTCCTAATAATGATCCTGGATACAACAAATAAGGAAATTTATATCTATATTGGGAACATTATATAAATGTTATTCAAAATAAAAATCAATATATCTAAGTGATATAAAATTATAACAACTTAATAAGGATTCCTATAAATAATAATTATATTTTATTTGAAACATACATGACCTTGGGTACCATTAGTTAGTGGTGTCTTGACATGTATTTAAATATTCATCATAATATTTATTGTCTATATTTTATTTTTTGTTCATTCAATTCTTGCAAAACAATATCCATATTTGTATCCTCATGGTTAACTACCTTTTTATAATTGTGAGGCGTCTAAACCTCTTTTAAAATTTATAATTTCTAAAAATATTGAATTTATCTATAGTTTTCCTCTATTCCGATACTAATTTAATTGACTCTAGTAAGATTGACCACTTATCAGGGGTGAACCTGTGGGTTAAATTTATGAAGTCAATTATTTTGAATTAAACCTATTGAACTTATTATCCTTATATTCCCATATAGTGATGTCACATTATCTCACCCTATATTATAAAATACTATGTTCGAGTTCATTTGAGGGTATTTTAATTTTCAATACGGTACCTAATCTATTTCATGTTTTTCATACCGCAAAACATGAATTATCTAAAATAATCTTCTAATACATTACAATGGTTTATTAAAAAAATCAGATAAACACCATAGGATTCAATCCCCTTGCTGATAATGGTCATACCTCCATTAGAGGGTCTATTTTTATCATATGGTTATACCCACAATATTTGTTTTCTTATTCATGAATAGTTATAACTCTAAATGCTTGCATGTCACAAATAATATATTATACCTCCTTTTCACAAGATCCTCCTTATTTTAAATTTTGATCCATAATATGATGATCTATTTTTCACCCTCCTTTACCTTTTTGAAACACACATTATCATGTACACATTATATACCATTAAAAAATTCCATTATATCTCTTATATATCAGATAAATTATGACTTATCAATTTCCAAAATGAAATAATTATTGGGAAATTAAACCTTTGGATTTTCATTTCCAAGCCCCACTTGACGTGTTCATGTTATATACCAAATATATTCAATATTAATTTATTCCAAAATCTATATTCACAATATCAGCTCAAATTCTTCTCTTACTGAATCATCACTCTAAATTCACCAAGTATAATTCATTCATGTTGGATTAATTTATGGAAAATGACATGATAATACCTATCTCGTATTATTTCAATCTTAATTAATTTATGTTCTACTAAATTTTTCATTATTTATATAATTATGTTCTTTTCAATTAATAAAATTAATAGAAGCATGAACATTCTCCTTTGGGTGGTCCCAAATTTTTTATTACTCGTAAAAATAATACAATGATATAACTTATCTTATTCAGTTAACTAGAATCCTAAATGTAAAATATTTCTCAACCTTATATGAATAAATAATATATATGATTCCTAACGGTTCTTCATGTAAGACTTTCATTCAAACCATGATGGCTTCACAATTTCCCTTTATTCAGGTAAAGGTGTCATAGAAGTATCTATGGTTCTTCAAGACTCCAAATATGATTCACATAATAAATCATGGACCACCTCATAATTGTACATGGGATCAGGGTTTTGTTAAAGAATCCATGTAAGGATTACAGATCTCTTCATCATGAAACAAAAGTTTCCTGGATTCAATTTTTCTATCAAGAATATGAGAGATATTTTGAAACATGGGAAGGTAACCTGAAATTATTTTCATAGTATTTATTAGTGTGGCTCCACAACCATAGACAATGTGATTCACTGACTAATTTAAATAATCTAGAATTTTATAAATGAAATTTCCCTTCTCATAAATGTGTCCTATTTAGTAATGTTCCATAATTTAGATAAAACATGAAAAAATAACTGTATTTATTTATAATAACTACAAAATTATATTTATTGAATAAAAATGGTTATATGAAATGAAAATATTACAAAGGGATATAAAATATAAAAAATATATATATATAAGATATGATGATCTAGATCTTTTCGATTAACCCAAATAACAAGATTCTTGGATAAAGCTATATAAATGAAAAAAATAGTAATGTAATATGATAATTGACTATTAATGTATGTAAAAATGATAAGAAAATGTATTTGAATAATAAATTAATGGAATACGAGTCATTTATAGAAATTTGGGAACCCATGATAAAGATCAAAACATGACTATTTGCATTGTAACTGGAATATTAGAATAGTAACATGAATGTTGGAATAGAAATTTGACTTGTAGGAATAGTAATATGACCATCTGAAATGTCAAATAACCAATGAAATTGTAAAAAAATATACAGGCAACCAAAAAATGTAGATATGGTATATTTAAACAATGGTGCAATCAAATAAATGTTTTATAAAATATTTTTTAACTGTTTGTAATTTTTTAATAAATAAATAAATAATTGAACTTTAAAAGATAATATTGTGAATTAAAATAAATTTCTATTAGATAAAATGTATTTATAAACTAATTTAAAGTTATATATTAATTATAATATAATTTTATGATACCATACATAATTTTTAAAATGGTCTAAAAAGATATCATGATATCATAATTGGAATTTTTTTAATAAATGATTATTTTTCTAAAATAATATTTATCTTATTTATAACATTATTATTCATAAATTTTATTTTATATTAGGAATATTAATTTCCCAAAATGGTTTGAGTTATTTGTTACTATTTTTTAATATAGTATATTTTTTGTGAATAGTAAAATAGAATACAATATAGTATTTAGAATTATAAGAAAAGTACATCAATTTTTTTATTTATGGTGGCTGTATGAACAATATAATTTATGTTCATAGTAACTATTTAATTTATATAGTCATAGTATTCAACATTAATGATAATATTGAGAAAAAATAAAAAACTGATGATTTTTTTTCCCGAAAAAATCCCTCTCCCCCCTTATAAATACCAACCCTCACCTCTCGTTCTCCTCACATATTCTAAGCCTTGTAGATTTAAATTTCTCTTCAAAAAAATCTTTCCAAACCATTGAAACACATATAATTATTTATGGTATCACCTAAACTCATATTTAATTACCCTTATAGAGACTTTCATGGATTAGACAATTAAGAAGTAAAATTTTCAATTTCCCTATTATAAATTAATTTCTTATTCTACTATATCATTGTATCCCTCATCATCAGAATATGAAAATTAATTTATCATATAAATATATTTCACTTTTTAATTTATGTGGAAAATTAATTCCATCCACCACATTCTCAACAACTGTTATTCTAAAAAAAAAGAAATTATTGCCCATGTTATATGAGTTTCCAAACATCAATGATGGTGAGTTTTTATTATCCCCCATCATGTTCATGGTAGTTTTAAATTAATCTATAATGGGTTTGAATAAAATTATTATTTATATTCTATTTTTTAAATTATGAAATTAATATATGGTCGTAATATTAAATAAAATGAAACGATTATGTGATGGATGAAAAAACTATCTAAACTAATTAACCACAAAACACTGCAATTATTTAATAAAATATCATTACCATATTAGAACCCATGTGTGAATTTGGGTCATTTAAATTTATAAGTGTGTATGCATACCATTTAATTTACCTTTTGGAGTTATATTCCCATTTTCAAGATTCAATTTTTTTTTAAAGATTTGATATGAACATGGAACCATGAAATAAACAACCATAGGAAAGAGAAATTATTCATTTTATCTCATTATAATAATTAAAAATGACCCAAATAAAATTATAATTAATAGATAATATATGTTAATGGTATTATATTAAGTAATTAATGACTAAAAATTTATAATATTATTTTTTAAGTTAAAATATAGGGGGATTATAAAACTTATGGTAATAGATAACTCCGCACCACCCATTTTCATGGGGTTGTGACCTTTCTCTCTATAAAATTATAACTCCTTATAATGTTGTGTAATATTAAAAATTAAATTTGTATTTGTCTCATATACATACCTCTATTATTATCCATTCATTTAATTGGGTAATTTATTCCCTTTGTTCATGTATAAAATTTATTTTTAAGAAATTTCATATGATTATGATATAATGCATGATTACACAATTCATTTAATTCCATGTTTATTTATAATAATTTATATTTTAGGGTAAATAAATTTTATGGAACTCATAATAATTTTCAATTTATGTTGGTTCCAACCATACTTAACTATAATTAATTGGGTAGAGGTTTTTCTTAAGAGACGATATATTTGGGAATTGAGTGTGAATATAACCCCCTATTAGATTCTATAAAACATTTATTATAATAATGGTAGTGATCCCTGACATATTCTTATGTGAGGTTTACTGATTTATAAAAATTTATAAATTTCCATGATCATATGATGTTATTTTAGTATGTTATTATCCAATGTTATTATTAATTATCATTTTATTTTATTTTGTCAGATTAATTCTTTTGGATGACATGATATTTTTTATAATCATGTTTATTCTTATACTAGTATTTTTATCTTACCCCTTTGGTTGATGTATTCCTTATAATGATTTATTTAATTTTACAAGAGAAAAATGATTTGGGGGGGTTCATTTTAGAGCTTCAAATAAATTCAGATTATTCAAGTTTTACATAGATGTATTTAGAATATAGTCTTACAATAAAACATGGTCTTCAATCCTTTGGATTTTTCAATTGATATTTTTATCATAAATCATGTAATAATATATATATATATAATGATTTGGTCACTATATTTGTTTTTAGAAAGAATTTTGGACATTTTTTTTGGATTATGATTATAAATAATTTATTATAACCCTAGGGCTTGTATATGTATAGAGTAATATCATTGAAATTTGGTGAAGTAAAGTAAAATTAGCTTCCACAAATTATATATTCATATGGATACTACATGTAGATGTGATTTGGGATCAATTTTACCTTGGGATAATAACCCCGAAAAGATTTTAATGGAAAATAACATGATCATCAAATATTTGACAATAATAATTCCTTGATAAACACTTATTTTGATATACATGGGTGATATAGTCATGAAATTTCCAATATATTTTCCAACCGTTATGATAGACAAGAACACATTGCAATGTTATAAAAATAAATTGGTAAATTACCACAAATAAAATATATTGAAACTTAGAGTCATAGAAGATTTAATATACTTTTCATTTGAGTATTATTTCAGTAAAATTCATATTTTCCCTTTTTATATGATTAATTGAAAAATTACCATCATAATTTTTTTCACTTTATTCTAGTTAATGGTGGGAAATAGGATGAAATGTTCTAACAACCAACTTGATAGACAATATGTTTATTTATCAATTGATATGGATAACCATGTGGAAATGTAACCTATTAATTTCATTTATGTAGAAAACCAACTAAATCATCCTATGAATATGATGATGAATCATATGGAACGGCCAAACACTCCAAAGAAATAACTATTAGTAGTTTCATCCTCTTTGTGAAAATGACCTCCTATCTATTGTGGATATTTTGATCCCCTCATTGTAGAATAATAGATCAACTCACATTAATGTATATTACCAATCCCAAATTTCCTAGAACAAGATAATGTTGTCATGGTTGTTTTCCACATGTAAAGGGGTTTTGATTAGTATTGGAAACAAATCAAGTACTATAAAACATAAATAAAATATTGATTCAATGGGACATAAAGAATTTAATAAATTATTTTTAAATCAATATTTTCTCTAATTAATACATTATAAAATGGAAATGTAATTCCATACAATATTGTGATTGTAAGATGAGTTTATAGGGGAACACCTGGAAATATTCAAAATTCACTCATGTTATGCCTACTATTTTTTCATTAACACTAGAACTATAGTTGAATATTTCATTAGTTGGTTAAAGTAGAGTATACCAAAATCAATAGTGATTGTTGACTTTGATATCCCTGATGATATTTCCTATTATTCAGTCATGGTTGACATTGTGATTGGTGATCTCAATGGTCTTGTGGGTCTATATATTAAATGTGTAAAATAGATTATTCTTCATAGTATCCACATATATATATATAATATATCATGGATAAAATAAAGTGAAACACCTTTGGTGTCAATAATTTTGGTTAAAAATCAAAAAATTTAATTAAGGTATGTGGGAGATTTTAAATGTGTAGAAAATAAGGGTTATTATTAAATTAAATAGTCTAATATCCATTGATTAAATTTTTATATTCACGTGATTCAATGTCCATAAAAATTTTTTTAATGAATTTTGTTTTTGGATTCTCATTTCATATAATTGTAAAAATCATGTTTACTGTTGTTCAATTTTTTCCCAATTAGTCATCATATTATGGAATTAATTACTTTTATTATTTTAATTTTATATTGATGTTTATTATTGATCAGTTTTTGATTAAATGTTTTACCCAAAAAGTATGAACCATAAGGAAAGACGATATTTTTTGGAAAAGAATACAATTTTTTTTTATAAATAAATATAGGGAATTAGGCCCATGAAATAAATGTGGATCCCACACATCATTCACGATGAATATTACATTTTAACTAGATAATTATAATATTTTTGTGTAATATTTAAATAATTTCTTACCATAACTAATTCACTTTTTTTTAAAGGAGATCCCGGGAGCCCAAGTTGATAATTAAATTATGGGCTAGATTTCAAGTCCTAGGATGTAATCATATCATTTTATGGATAACATTTAGATGTATAATAAAATTTCAATAAAATTTTGACATATGTTCATCGACAAAATAGTGTAAAAAAATATATCTATCACCATCCAAAAATTTCCCAAATTAAATGACAAGTCTTCATATAATATTCTGGAATGAATCTTGATTCAAATTTTTGTTCTAAAAATTGTAACATCCATTTTCCCTCTCCCACCCCATTTTAGTATAATAAATAAATGGGATATAATTTATTAATGGGGGGGGGGGGGTTTAAATATAGGATATTTATATTCCTATTAAATGTTGTGTTGGTCATGTAATTAGGGAATACTTTTTATTCATTCCATTATATTATTATGTTATCATTTTGTAATCATATCTTCTCATTTTCCCATGTAATTTGTTTGAATCAAACTATATTATTAATAATAGTTATTCTTATTATTCTCTATTTATAATCATTAAAATATCATTTTTATACCTTTTAATCATATTGTGAACTTATTAATACCAACAGATTTAAAATTTTCAAAAATTGGAGAGTTATCATTATTTCACTATTTTTCATCATCAATTAATACCTCATGAGTCTAAATGAAACATAAATTAAGAGAATATTAGAAATTTAGGGATAATACTATAATGGGATAATCTAATGGAGTATAATGGGTATTTATTAGATTTTATTTATCTGTCTAAAACTATTTTACAATTTTTTTCTATTTTTCATTCAATGATTTTCTCTCTTCCTCTTCTTTACAGATTTTTTTGCCACATATTTAATTAAATAATAAGTTTACATACCATGGAGTGATCATGAAAATTACTCAATAATTGTGTGGGTAATTAGAATTTGTATTTTAAGGTTTTAAACAATAATGTGATGATGTTATATTGATTTTGTTGGATGAATCCTTGTCATATTTAAGACATTGAAACTATTAAATGAAATTCAATCAAACCAAACCTTTAAATAACCTATAATAACCCAAAATTTATAAATTTACTTCACTTAATTATTATATATATATAATAATCCAACAATGTTGAACCGATGTTTTCTACTTCATATCCAACTCAGCACCATTGAATTTTATTTTTTAGGTTAGATGTTATGTCTCTGAATATTGTATATCCCATGATATACTAGTTGTGACCGCTTAACAATAATAACATGGGTAAATTTGAGTATCACCAAATTCTGGTGTCATTTTTAGGACCCATATAATTAAAAATAGATCTTATTTTTAATCTATCACCCCATTTCCCTACTATAACCCCATACTTTTTCCCTTACCTTATCAAACATGTCCACCTACAATCATGACCATAGAAATTGGCATGTTATTGTGGAAAACATGGTGGGAGAGGAGTCGAGTGAATATAGTGGAATAATTCAAATAGATAACATTCTTAATTGGATATTTTATTCTATATTTTAGTAAAATAAAATAAAAAATATTCCAAAAAATAAAATCCTAAATCATGGTGGGGACCCAAATGAAAAATAGAAAGAGAAATCCCATAACATGGGCAAGTCTACAGAACAGACCATGAATAAATACATTATAGTAGTCATGATCAATGAACCATTATGAATTAGGAATACTACTATAGGATTTTGACAATTTTACATCACACCTCGTGTACTGAACCACCTTCCATCATTTAAATCGATGGAGTTTAAGAAGGATTACCTTCAAGTTAAAAAATTTAATGATATTATTAAAACCAAGTTCTTACCATATCATATTGAATATTCTAAATTGAGAATACTAAATTTTTCTCTAATATATTCAGAAAATAATTTTTTTAGATAATTTTATACAATCATCCATTCAATCATGGGACCAACTAAAAAGATAATTATATAGAAAATACATCCCATGTCAGAAAATTATTATGCTTAAAAATACATCCAATAAATTTTGATGTAACATAGATAAAACATCTATGAAACATGTGAATTATTCAAAATCAAAATAAATATGGAACCACACCATTATTTTTCAATCCAATAAAATGTTATAAATTTCTATGAAGGGTTAGGGTGAGGTAAAAAATAGTTTTTTTATAGACTATAATGAATCACTCAATTTTTTTTCCAAAATATGATGTATGTTTTTAAAATGGTATTGAATAGAACCAAACATGGGGAAAATAAACATAATATGAGGAATCACCATGATATATTTGTATTTATAATATTTTAGAAGAATATATTCTTATAGGAAGTCTTTTTGAAATCAATATAAAGTTTGGGGAGGTTGACCGGAGGATGTTCCATGAAATTAAAGATATTGAACCTATTTTCTCAATTTGTGACAAACACAGAGCAAATACTTACAACCAACCAACCATCCCATCGATCATGGATGTTATTTTAGGAGTACCATCAGGAGGGAATAATGAATAAATGATTCAGAATACACAGTACCAAAACACATTCAATATAAGTGACAATGGATATTCAGGATTCCATTGAAATGAAAATCAATAACCAACACAACCATTATGCCTCAATAACTATCTTTAAGAAAACATAAAAAATGGTTTCATTCATAACTATTCCAATACATAAATACAAAATACTAATTAAAAAAACATATCCATAATCATAATCAAAACCACATCCAATATCTACTTTTTTCTATTGTGTTAAACAAACTAGCACAAGACCCTGCCTTATCTATCCCTCATATATACCATGATTTTTTTTCACGAAAATGAAAAAAATTAACATGTATGTACCATTACATAAACATGAAATAAAAATAATAAAATCAAGGAAGTAATCCAAGCCAAATGAATTTTTTCCTCCACCAACCATGGGGGATAATCTATTTATGCATAATACTCTCATCAACAAAATATTAAAATTACAATTTTAAGGAGTGGAAAACCTAGTGGAAAACATTAACTAACCATTCCAAATACAAAAAATGATTTAATATCTGATTAAAATGATTAATAATAACTTATTGATACTAAATTACATTGTGTATTTTATGACTAATCACCAACTCCCAAAACAATCTTGTAGCGTACTCTATTCCCTTAATGTGTGAGAAAAAAATAAAAACAAAAAATCAATGAAACATTGAGTTAAATCTTCTCAAGTATTGATTTTATCATAACCCTTAATGATGAAATCAAACCATGACTATATAATCCATCTACCTAAAATAATTATATAATTTAAAAATATTTTTTTTATAAAACCCTTATCTTATATGAAGCAAATGATAATAATACAATTGAAGGAACAATTCTAGATAAGTTAAGGGACCAAAATCTCTATTAAATAAATGTATAACAGGTAGATAAAATATTAATCCCTGCCTTATGTTATCATGGATCTACTGTGAAACTTTTTACATTTTCATGTATTTTCTATATTTTGTAAATGATCTACAACCCACTCATATCAATCTCCAACTTACATATTATAATGTTCATATTGAGAATGTTATCTTTAATAATGTTTTAGATTGAATTGGAAATTTACATTATATTGTTGAATTTATATTACTTGAAAATCATCCAGGCTTATATACTATGCAGAAAACCCTCATTATCCTTGGTCATCAATTACTAGCAACAATCAACTCAGTCATCTCTCTAAAGAATTAGAACATGAAAATAAAATTTTGAAACACAATCCTTGATCTCAACATCTATAAAACTAGATCTAATTTTAGTGATGATGAGGATGTTTATGATGGGAATTTGATATGTATAATAGAAAATGAACCTAAAATGTTCTAAGAATTACTGATGGAAGTCTAGGTCAATAAAAATTTCATTTTATGTATTCACATTACGGAAACATGTATCCAGATATTGATTATTTTTTAGATATCTCCAATAGTGATTTTCTAAAAGCAATATTGATTAGAAGCTTGGGGAAATCACAACCCTTTATTAGATACCGATTATTGAAACTCATTTGTAAAAAAATTGGTAATTGTTTACATTAAAAATGAACATATTATGTTCAGAAATTTGGAAACTGAATCTGAGATCAATTAAATGTCACCATAACTATGGTACAATGTTACCCATCCAAGGCATAAATTCATGTACCATACATCCTCAAACAATTCCTCCCCTAAAAGGGATTAATAAAAACATTATGTCTTCATGAAATCCTCTCTTGATGTTAATAAATAGAAAATTTTCCTTGATATATTATGAATGATTAGAAAACAATTGGATTAACCCATTTTAATATTCATGGTATTATATCATCCAATGAACCTATATGAGTTTTCTTGAATCAGTTCGAAAATTGTCCTACATTCCCCTTCTGAGAATCAATAAATGTCGAATAGAAGTTGTCAAAAATGAAATATATAAAATATAAAAATCTGGTATTATGTATTTTGGGGGGTTTAGGTCGAGATAATGACTTTAAACTAATTTCTTATACGAGAAATCCCATCATATAAATTGATTTTATTTTATTATATGTTATTTTATTATGTGTGTTTTTTATAAACAGTACCCCATTGGTGTTTCCAATGTAATCTAATGTTTCTACTTTGTTCATACATAACATTTAATGTAGTTTTTTATTGTGAAATGAAACAGATTCATTTAATAATTCAAACATAGTCTTCAGTCTTCCCTGAGGATTTTACATGTGACTTGAATATAAAGTGACAAATTTCATATCAAATGGTTAGAAACATAAAAAAATGTGATTTATTACAATATTTCAATTTAAATTACATTTTCCACCAATTTATATTTAATTTTTATTTATTTATTCACATATATTTAAAAAAGTGGGTAATATTGTTCTATGTTTGGGTGAGTGAAAATATAGGATTTAAAATATGGGCCACTAATTAGAATTTATATTCATAATCCTTTCATATGTTTGTAACAACCGGGGTATTTATAGAATAACACATTTTCATTTATATTAATATTTATGAAAAATTTAATATTTTTACATTAAATGCGATTCCTTTTTTGATAGCGTACACAACATGAAACAAAAGGTTTCATTGAAATCCTATGTTTCACACAACATTGATTTATACGAAAAAATAAATATTATTATTATTATTTTTAATGGTAGTTAACACCAAGTTGTTGTATTATATGAAATGAACCAAAATGGATACAACATTATTATACATGTATGTTAAAATACATTTCATTTATCTAATAAAAGTTAGAGGCATATAATTAGAATGATTAAAATTTTAATCATAAATACTCTAATATCTTTAAAATTTTAATTTTAAATCCTTTTTATGGAGAACCCATATTAAATATTTTTTGACACTTTTATATGTTATATTTAAAAAACTAAAATTCTTCTATAGAACCGGGTCATCAAAATTTACTTTGGATGAAATTTTTCAATTTTTTTGATAAATATATTTTTAATGAATAGTTAAAGATACTAAATTTTAATTTAAAACATAAATTTAATATAATTTATTTATATAGTTTGATAGGAGTTTTAAGAGGGTTTAAAGTGTAATTGGATTATATTTTTTCTATTTAATCCAATTTTTGTCATTAGATGTAATTTCACTTTTAAATTGGACATAAATACATGTCAATCTTTTGGTGGATTTTTACTTCTTAAAAAAAACTTTTGGTTTTTACAAGAGGAATTAATTTTAAAATATTTTATGAAACTTATGTGGTTAGAGTTTGAAAAAATGATTCCATATATGTAATTAATAGGACCAAATTGTGTAAATACGTACATTTGTTTTTTTATACATCATGAATAGTAACTTCAATATTTATTTTAGTTACCATCGTTAATGGAAAAATATGGTAAATACGGGTAAACAATAGTATTATTATAGTATTAAACTACACTAACTCATGTTATAATAGTACTAGAAGATATATTTCTGACCATTGTAATACTTGGGTATATTTTGGGTTCCCATGGAGGCACTTTGATGTTAAAATTACATTTTCTATGAAATAATTTATGGTATGGAAAAATAAATCATAAACTTGTATATTTTACTAAAAAAATTATATGGGGTCATATAAGTTATCTTTTCGACTATAAATATTCCTTAAAAATATAAAAATATTTCATACTTATTTTTATTTTATTTATAATTTTTATACATTAGAAAAAATATATTTATGACATAATGATTATGTAGTGATTACCTTATTAATGAATGATTTAAATAAATGAGAATTAAAATTATAAAATAAATTTATTTTAAAAAATTTATGTGATACACAAATTTTATAGATGATTTTTACATTTTATCTTTTAATTAATGATGGTTGTTTGAAATAATCGAGTTGTTATGGATTATTAAAAAGTCAGGATATTAGTAGTATAAAAATTGACCTAAAAGAGTTTTTAAAACAAATAATATTTTATTAAATGATTTAGAGGTCAAAAAAATCAATGAATAAGCAAAATGACATAAATAATGTTCAAAATATCATTAATAAACCACTGGAGGTTTAATTGGATTTTTTTGTAAATATATTAACCTTATGGTAAGAATATAAAAGAAGGCATGGTAAGTGATAAATAAGTTAATTAAGGGTTGAAGCTAAAAGATAAGGTTAAATTAGTGACCTAGACTTTCTTAAAAACTGTTGTTTAAGGTTTTTTCAACCCAATATCATCATTTATTTTAAAAAAATGACATTGGGATCTTTTTAAACTGAATAACATTTTATAATAAAACAATGCATTCAAACGTTCATAAAGTGCCCCTCCTTCCTCTTTTAAAATATCATCACCTCTACCCATTTAATCACACCTCTAAAGCCCCTTGTCTTATCAAAACTCTTCTAAAATAATCTCCCAACCACAATCCCTTACTACTATAATCCATAAATTAGGTACAAACAAATTCAATAATTCTTTTCAGCTCAAACCAATGTGATATACACGTT
The DNA here is from genome assembly GCA_963277665.1 of Viscum album. Classification (NCBI taxonomy): domain Eukaryota; kingdom Viridiplantae; phylum Streptophyta; class Magnoliopsida; order Santalales; family Viscaceae; genus Viscum; species Viscum album. Next base: position 1,128,672,097 of record OY728156.1, on the reverse strand, counting down.
TTAAGAGGTAATGTCTTCTTTAAATTTCCCTTCCACTATTTCACTTCTTCACTCACTATTATATTATTATTATTTTATTACATAACAAAACCAGTATCCTAAATATACTAGGATTTTTATGAGATGAATTCTATCTACACTTATATACACCTCCATCTAAAGGATATGGACATACTGTTTCTGTGGATGAGGAACTATAGACTCACAAAATGATTATTGTTCAATTTTCCCCTACCACCTCTCATGGTGGCCATTATGATTGAAATATATTTTATATTATATAAATATATATATTATATTATATAAATATATATATTATATTTATATTTTCTCTATTATTCTGTTTTATTATTTAAAGCATACTTTTATACATTCTATAATGTGGTAATACAATAATTTCATTTGGGGAAATGTGGAATACCACCCCCTTAAAGTGATATGACTTTTCATGCCATATATAGAACTTAAAAAAATATTTAATGAAAATATGTATCATATATAAAATATTATATTATACTATAATTTTTATATACCCATGTATCATTTTGTTTTCAATACTTTTAATATGAAAAAGAAATCAATGAAATCTTTATGGGTACGTACGACATATCGTCTCCATGAATGGTTCATTTCATTTCTTATCATAAAATTTTATGTAATTTTATAAATACATATACAGATAGGATATATATGATATTTAAATCCATAATATCATTTTTAGATAATATTATTTTGACAACATGGACAATTTTTAACTATAACTTGTTCAATCTTGACTCAAGAACTGAATACCAAAAAAACGACCAATATTTACTTAAATAATAATGTAATGTTTATAATGTGGTAATAAATGATATAAAAGAATAATAATCATGAAATAGGTTATGAAGAAAATATATATTAACATATGTTAATTATTCAGGAAGAACAAGTTACATGCTTGGCGAGTCAGACTCAAGTTAAGGGACTTCGTCTGAATCTCGTTTCAATGAGGCATGTTTTGATTTATATATGACAATCTTTTATATGGTGTATAACCCCATTTTATAGATAATTTAATTAAATGGGAATATTTTTTTCTTCAAATTGTTTCACTAAATGAAAAAAATAATGTGTCTTTTTATTGTTTGCAGTGACAATGACATTTCCCCCACAGTGAGCATTATTTGATATTTGGTATCCATAACAAGACATAATGTTTTTAAATGAAATATAACATTTTTAGGTATTTTAATATTAAAAATGGTTTTGATAAATCATTTATTATGTCAATATCTTGAAATGATATCTTTTGATTGTAATGTGGAATGATATCTTTCTATTAGGCTTGGTTTATGTGTTATGATTCTGTTAGGGTTCTTGGGATTTTATTACATATATGGTGGTTCCATGATAAAACAAGGGTGAGAGATCCTAAGATAACTCTTCAATTCATTAGGTAACATGATGAAGGTAAACGTTAATGTTTCTCCTAAGAAAATTATGTAATATATTGTTAAGGGTATTCAAAATGTAACTCTCAATGTACCTTTCAAAGCATAAATGTAAGTATGCAATGGATGACACATGTTACCATTATTATTTATTATTTCTATGTGTTATTAATAAATCTTATGATTTCATGAAATATGTTTAAGATTATATGATTTAGGATGGAAAATAATGGTTTTATTGATTTTTATGTATTGATAGACTAATGTTTTTTCCTTATTTTATTTCCCTTACAAATCGTTTGATGCTCAACCCATGTTTTTGAAATGTTTTACACGTGGTATAAGGATGTGTAAGATAAAGGATGAAATCATGATGATTTTTATCATGAAAATAATTCTTTTTTTTATTCTAAGGAGTATTATTTTTGTGAAAAAATTGGATAGAGAAGAAGTGTCTAATTTGTAATTTTTGATATGTAATGTAACAGTTATGAGTTAATTCTCTAAAACTCCAAACATGAAAGGATTCTCAATGCCGAATTCATGAGATAACTTAATATTAAGTAATGTTTATGGATGGGGCCTAATTTTTGGTACCAAAGGTAGGTTTATACAACTTTAAGTGTTGGGATATTGTTAAATTAAATAATTTACGGTAGGACTAAAATAATATAGCATTTGAAATTTCCCATGTTTCATCACCTATGATATATTTGTGTTCAGAATGGTTTTCCGCTGTGGAAATTGGGTATCTATGATGGGACGAAATTAAGATAAAAACAACCATCGAAACATACAACCTGAGATGGTCAGAATCAGAACTGAATAGTATGTTTCTATGAAGGAACAATTGACTTAGGATATAAATGATGGTGGTATCCATGAATGATATCAGCTAGATCTACCAAGAGGAACATGACATTAGTGTAGAATTTCCTGTAGAAACATTGCCCATCATTTAGAGGATGATCTGACCCTGTGGTTGCTAAAATGGGGTTTAAATCACTAGAAAATATTTTTGATGTGTTGGGGTTTTCATAACATCAAATGGTTTGTGTTTATATTTAGAGTTATGAATTTGAAGCCGATCAGTGGTGGTCAATGGATAAAAATATCATGTATATTGAGGAGATTAATTCTTTTTTTGATTAATTCAATGTATGTTTCTTGAGAAATATTTTCCTATGTCATTTTGATATAGGATGGAAATTTTTTTTTGGAATTGAGGTAGGAGGATGACTCAGTGACTGCTTATGAGGTAAAATTCAATCGACTTGAAAGGTATGCTCCATATTTCATACCATATATTGATAGTAAAATAATTTTTTTATGAGTACTAAATAGAATGTATCGAACAATATTATATTTTTAGGTGTTCAAAATTTATAAAAAACATATTTTATGAGAAAATAAGGTGGAAATGGATTTTTTAGATGATCATGTTTTCTTTGAAAAACATTTGATTAAGAGGTCGAGGTAGTAGACAGAGGAGAAGAACTCTTCAAAAAAGCATGATGATAAGAAACTTCAGTTTACAGTTTGTGAAAAATTTGTTAAAATGTACACTCTGGAATCCCTTTTGATTTCTGGTATGTTCTTTTGATGTGGTAAAATGGGACATAAGGCTCGTAATTTTACTGAAAGAGATTAGGGTAAAATTATGAAAAAGTATGATTTATAATCAATAAAATGTTTTTAGTGAATTGGAAAGGTTCATTGTGAAAATCAGTGTCCAACAAAGAAATCAAATGATGGAAAGCATCTAGAGTATTAGTATAAAGGGGGTGTTAAATCCATTTCAACTACTTCAGTGGATGTTGGGACATCAAATGAAGTAGTATCAAGTACTCTATTTGTTTATTCATATCCATCCAATGTGTTTTTTTGATTCAGGGTCCACATATTCATTCATTTCTAAGATGTTTTCTATGAAATTGGGAATTCCATATCCATATATGAATCCTAATATTTTAGTAAAAAAACCTAGAGGAAATTTTGAGACCAAAATAAATTATAAGAACCATCTTTTAATTGTGTGTGGAATGAATCTACAATCAATAATTATTGTTTTCTTCTGGTAGAGGTCGTTGTTATTTTGGGTATGGATTGGCATTCAATTAATCATTCTAAAATTGAATCTAGAGATAAAGTGGATTATTTTTAGAAATAATTTCAGTTTGTGTACAATAATGATACCCTAATTTTGATAACGTATTTTGAATCTTATATACTAGTAATAGATGTAAATGAATTTTACCATTCACATATTGACGAAAGCAAAGGAACTATTTTGATTAAAGATGTTCCCATGATAAATGAGTATCTTTACGTTTTTCCTGATGAGTTTCTTGGTATAATACCTAAACGGTAAGTTGAATTTATAGTTGACATAGTTCCTGTTGCTAATCCAATTTCATAATCCCCTTATCGAATGACTCAAATTAAACTTTTAGATTTAAAGAAGCAATTACATGAGTTATTAGATAAATGATTTATATGACCTAGCGCCTCACCATGGGGTGCTCCTATCATTTTAATTAAAAATAAAGGGTGTTCAATGAGACTTTTCATTTATTATATAGCCCTGAAAAATATCACTATTAAGAACAAGTATCATTTTCCCCGTATCAATGATTTGTTTGATCAACACGATAGATAATAGTATTTTATGAAGATTAGTTTAAGGCTAGGGTACCATATGTTTTATGTAAAGGAAGATGACATTTAGAAAATCGCATTTCATCCGAGATATGTCCATTAAGAATTTGTAGTTATGCCTTTTGTGTTAACCTATGCACCTTTTGTATTAATGGATCTTATGAATATAATTTCTTTGGAGTTTTTGGATATGTTTGTGGTTGTGTTTATCGATGATATTTTGGTATATTATAAATGTAAATAAGATCATGAATGTCATTTAATGGTTGTCTTAATGACCTTAAATAAAAATAAACTGTATAGGAAATTCCATAATTTTGAGTTTTGGTTACAAAAAAAATCATCCATTGGTTACATTTTTTATATTGATGGTATAACTGTTGATCCTACAATTACAAAAGTTGTAAAATAATTGTCAATACCCACAAATATAACATAGATTTGTAGTTTTCTTAGTTTACTAGGTTATTACTTGATGTTTGTTGAAAATTTATCATGGTTGTCTAGCCCACTTACAATGTTAACTCAAAAAGGTGTTAAGTTCATCTGAACAAAATAATGTGGTTATTTTTTAGGAATTGAAAATAATATTTGTGAATGCATCAATTTTGGAACTTCCTTACAAAAATGGTGAAATTTTTATCTATAGTGATGCTTCTTTGAAAGAACATGGTATATTCCTTATATAGAATAATCAGGTTATAGCTTATGATTCTAGTCAGTATAAACCTATTGAATTAAATTAACCTACACATGATCTAGAATTAGCATATTTATTGCTTTTAAAATTATGATGCATCATTTGTATGGAGTAAAGTGTGAAATATATACTGATCACAAAATCTTAAAGTAAATATTCAAACCGAAGGAATTAAACATGGGACAGAGGAGATGGGTAGAATTAATCCGGGATTATTTTTGCAAGATCCATTACCATCCGATAAATGACAATTAAGTGGCTGAAACTTTGAGTAAAGAGAGTAATGCTATATTTACCATGATACATTCAGAATGAGATCATTTCGGTTTCAATTTAATTAATATTGGATTGGATGTTGTTGGTGTAGGGAATTCTTCTGTTTTGTTTCAGGTGTATGTGAAATTTTCTATAGAAGACAAATTAATGCATGAGTAGGAAGAAGTCAATGAGTTGCATAAAAATGTAGAATTCATTCATAAGGGTAAGTTACCTGAATCTAACAATGATAAAGATTGTTTTTTGAGGTTTGGAAGGAGGTTATGTGTTACTTGTGATTAAAATTTGATAAAAGAGTTGATTAGTGAAGCTCATAGTTCTCCATCTTCAGCTCATCATTGTAGTAATAATATGTACACATATCTTCATGAGTATTACTGGTGTGAAGGAATGAAAAAAGATATTTCTGAAATTACCTTGTTTTCTTTGATTTTTCAATAGGTTAATGAAGAGTGGCAATTACCAAAACATATGATTCATCATTTACCAATGATAGAGTAGAAATTAGAAAATGCATCCATGGATTTCTTAGTGGGATTACCAAAGTCATGTCGATGTAACAATTCAATTTGTGTTATTGTTTATCGATTTACTAAATTCTCTCCTTTTCTTCCCATTCGACAAAATCTATTTGTATATCAAATTTATCAATTTTATATTAATGGGAAAGTAAGGTTACATGGATTTCTCCCCTCCATTATATATTATCGTGATCCAATATTCACTTATAACCTTTTCAAGGGCCTATAGAAGTCATTTGGAACTGAATTAATGTTTATTACAACTTTTCATCCACAATAAGATGGGCAGTTAGAATGAACGATTCAGACCATGGAAGATATTCTTTGTGCTTGTTCAATGGATTACCAGGGATTTTAGGATCATCATCGTTATTTGGTTGAGTTTTCTTATAATAAATCTTTTCATTATAGTATAAATATGGAACCATTTGAGGAATTTTATCGAAATAAGATTTGAAATCCAACATTTTATAATGAAGTATGTAAAAGGAAGTTGATGGGACCGGAATAGGTACAAGAGATGGTAGAAAAAGATCAGTTGATTCATAATCACATGATAACATATCAAATCATGAAGAAAAGTTATGAAGATAACCAGAGGAAGGATCTTTCTTTTAATATTGGTGATCATGTCTTTCAAAATGATTCTCCATTGAATTTTGTGATGAATTATGTTAAGATGGGAAAGTAGAGTCTATTGTTCATTGAACCTTATCAAATCCAAGAGAATGTTTGATCATTTTCCTAGATAGTGGACATTCTTCCATGTTTATCCAAGGTACAAAATGTTTTTCAGGATTCAATTTTTGTTATGTATATGTTATGTCCATCTCATGTTTTGAGTCAAGGGATAGTTAAGTTTAAAGGGAATCATTCGTATGAGGAACAACCAGTCCATATTCTTGACTGAAAAGATAATGTGTTGTGGAAGAAAAGAACTCATCATGTAATGGTTTTATAGAAAAATTATATTGACGAAGAGGAAACATGGGAATCTGAAAATGAAACGAGGGATAAATATCCCCACTTATTTGATAACTGAATAGAATTATGGGGACTCAATTCCCAAAAGGGGGGAAGGATGTAACAAACTATGTATTTAGAGAAAATACCTTTTCATTTCAATTAATATTTATTAATAATATATTATTTTTACATTAAATGGGGCGATTTTTCTGATAGCGTACTCAACACGTAACAATGTGTTTCTTTAAAATCTAAAGTTGCACTCAACTTTGACTTATACTAAAAAATATCATAATATTATTATTATTTCAAATGGTAATTAACGCCTAGCCATTGTATTGGTATAAAATGAACAGAACTAACTACAATATGTTTTTACAAGTTTGTCAAACGTCTTTAAATATATCAAATAAAATTTAGTGGCTTAAAATGGGAATGAATTCAATTTTAAGCATATATACTAAAATATTATTAAAACATAGTTTTAACAACATTTGATGGAGAACTCTTTTTAAATCTATATTTGTCACATTTATATGTTATATTTGACAAAATAAACCTATTATACGAGAAAGGGACATCAAAATTTACATTGGTTAAATTTTTTTTATTTTTCTGATAAAATTTATTTTTATAATGAATATAGAAAAATACCTCCTTTTAATTCAAAACTACCTTTCAATCTAATTTATTTATATTTTAATATTTTAATATTAAGTGGTTTTAAAGTGTAATTTAATTATATTTTTATTATTTAATTGAATTATTATAATTGGATGTAATTTAACTTTTAAAGTTGACATAAATACATGTCAACATTTTGATAGTTTATACTTCATAAATACACTCTTTTTGGTCTTGACAATGAAAATTAATTATAAATTATTTTCGGAAAATTATTTGTATTGAATTTGGAAAAATGGATTCTATATTTGGAATCAGGAATTCCAAATTGTGTAAATAGTTTTCTTTTTTTAGACAACATGAATAATAACTTTATTAAATAATTTATTTACCATATTTAAAGGGATAATCCAATAAATAAGGGTATAAAATAATATTATAATAATATTAAACTGTCCAAACATGTGTCATAATCCTATTGTATGAGATATGTCTGACCATTTCCATCCTTGGGATAATTTTTGGACTCCATAGATCCTCTTTAATGTGAAAATTACATTTTATAATAAATAATTTAAAACAATGAAAAATAAAGCATAAAAATGTTTTTAAAAATCAATTTTAATATGGGATCATATATGGGATCTATTTGAATATAAATATTCATTAGAAATCATAATAAATATCCTACATCATAAAATTTTATTTATAATTTTCATACATCCTATAAATAAATATATTTATCACACAATGATGATGTTGTTATTACCTTATTAACGATTGATTTAAATAAATGAGATTATAAATATTAAAATAAATTTATATTAAAAAAATTTATGCAATCCACGAAATTTATGGATTATTATGACTTTTAATATTTGAATTAATGATGTATTTTCGAAATAATCAATGAGTAATGATTTTTTAAATGTCACAATATGAATTGTATATTAACTAACATAAATGAGTATTTAAAACAAATAATATTTTTTTAATGATATGATCAACCTAAAAATACATGATTCAGCCAAATGACATTTATAATGTTGAAAATTATATTAATGAACCACTATAGTTTCTAATGGAATTTTATTGTTTGTATGTCAACCATGTAGTATGAATATAAAAGAATATGTTATAAGAGTTAAATTAGTTAACTACGAGTTAAAGCTAAATGATAAAGTTAAATTTGTAACCTAGACTTGTCTAAAACATATTGGATATGAGTTTTTCGACCCTGAATGATATTATTTATGAAATCAATGACTTTGGGAACATTTGAAACTGAAAATAATTTTGTAGTAAAATAGTACCTTAAAACATTCCAAAAGTGCCCTTCCCCCCTCTTATAAAAGGGAATCACCTCTACCCATTTAATAACACCTTTAAATCTCCTTTGCCTCATCCAAACCCTTCCCAAATAATATCCCAACACACATATCTTCCACCCAGATGCCTTACCTTATTTATATGGATATTCAAGAAAACCTTTTGGCGCAAATCAACGAGAGTTACAAGTTTTAAGAGGTAGTATCTTCTCTAAAGTTTATTTCTATTATTTCAGTTCTTTTTTCTCTATTATATTCATATTATTTTGTAACATAAAAACACAAGTATCCTCAATATACTAGTATGTTGTCATGAGATGGATTCTAACTACACTTACACACACCTCCATCTAATGTAAATGAAGGATGTAGAAATTAACATAAGTTTATTATTCCAAAAGAACAAAGAACATACAGGATGAGTCAGACTCAATGTAAGGGACTTCGTCTCAATATCATTTTTTAGGAATATTTTTATTTATATAAATATTTTGTTTATAAGGATTATAAAACCCTTTATATTTTACTTTCATTCAAAGTTAATCTTTTTGTCTAAAAAGTGTCTTACTAAATGTCAAAAACAATGTTTTTATTAACCTACGTGGTGATAATGCTCTTTCCACTGCCGGGAGAAGCGTTTGATATTTCACTTCCTTAATAATATATAATGTTTTTTAAAACAAAAATAAATACAATAAACCCTTTTTACATAATTTTGAATGGAAGATGGTTTTCAGAAATCATGGATTATGTCAATATATTGAAATTATATATTGTTATTGCAATGTAGAAATGTTATCTTTTATTTTAGGTTTTTCTTATTTGTTAGGATTATGTTATGGTACATGGAAACTATTTACATATATGTGCATGTCCATTATAAGTGAAGGGTGGGTGAGCCCAAGATAGATCTCCAATGCTTTTGGTAATGTTGTGGAAGTAAACGTTAATTTTTTTTCTAAGAGATTTATGAAATATACTATGATTGGTATTCCAAATGTAACTCCATATGTTGCTTTGAATGATACAATATAATTATGTTATGCATTCCACAAATTACCATTATGATTTATTATTTCTATTTCTTATTAATAAATCATATGATTTAATGATATATGTTAAATATATTTTCATTTATAATTGAAAATTATGGTTTCATTGATTTATATGTATTGGCGGACTATGATTTTCGTTACTTATTTTATATCCCTTTGTGATCTTTTTTAGCTCATCCAATTTTTTTGAATTGTTTTTACCAGGGTATAATGAAGGGTAAATGAAAGGAATAATTCAAAAATATTTATATCAAGATAATAATTCTAGTTTTATTTTAAAGTGTTTTATTTTTTTGAAAAAAATTGATAGAGAAGAAGTGTCTAATTTGTACTTTTTGAGGTTCAATGTAATAGGTTTGGAATAATTATTTAAAACTCTAAAACTAAAAATATTATCAATGACAAAAATTCTTGACTTAAATCAAGATTTTGTAATTTTTAAGGACGGGGCCTTATAATGTTATTGTAAATTTTGAATGAGGAAGATAGAATATAGAATAAATTTTCATACATTGAATCTTATTTTAATTAATGTTTCAGGTAATGAGAGTAATTATTGTATTATGTGGTAGTCTGATGTAATTTTTCAATATTTACATTTTATTAATTTTAATAAAAATGTTATAATTCATAATCTTTTTATTATTGGCTGTGATATTGAGTTTTGAGGGTCTATTTATCAATACATGGTAATTTTGGACACTATGATTTTAATTTGAGTATCAAATTTTTTTGATAGAAATAACAACATAATAGGGAATTTTTTTTCCATATGTCTGGAGTTTGTAACATTTTGATCCTATATCAATAGTTTCTTTTTCTAATATTATGGATTTATATGTCTATTATAGAGATTTTTGTTGAAAAAATGTGCGGCCTCTCACACATGGGGATTTTAACTCCATAGTTGTCTTGCTTGGAGCTTTAATTTTCTTGTGTATTATGTATAAGAAAAAAAATCATCAAGAAAAAGAAAATAATTAATAAAATTGGATACATAACAAATGTTTGAATGTGATTAACTATAGAGAATCTTTATATTTCCCCTATGAACACAAAAAACCCAGGTCTATTATGAATCACAACATGTCATCATGCTTAATTGAAATTCAGTGATATGTGCCAATGAATGTTAACAATGGGATGGGTGTGGGGTTGGGAAACTATTGTTAAATTGGATTCTATTACACGAGTTTGATTTGTTTCAAGATTATATTGAATAATGTAATTTTCAAATAATTTTCTTTTAATTTTTTTTAAATGGAATTCAATTAAATATTTTATAGATTCTTTTTGACCAAGAATAAAAAAAATATATTTAGGGGTGTGATTACCCACTATAAGAGGATAACATTTAATGTTTATATTTTAATATTAATTTGATTTCATGTCCATAAACACCAGTATAATTAATTTTACTATTCTAACCCCATTTTACATCGTTATGTAATTCATGTTTAAAGTGGTTCAATTTCAGATATATTTATCATTATAATACAGAAATAATTTTATTGATTTTTTTAATATTATATTTTAGTTTATTATTAATAAAATATAGTTTAAATTATTTTCTTTTTGGATCAATGGATTAATCACAAAGGATGATATACATTCTTGTCCATGGATGCAAAAATTTATGATCAATGGACAGTGGGCCTTAGGGCCATTAAATAAATGTGGAGCGCAAAATTCAATCTTAATGTAGCTAAATTTTTTCTTGACAAATATAATATTATGGGGAAAATTTCATTCAATTGTGACGCGATGTGATTATTTTTTTCAAGGATATCCTAGGATTCCAAGTTGAGGATTAAATTTTGGGCCAGATTTCATGGTCCATTAAGTCTTCCTACAATTTTGAGTATAAAAATGTAATGGAAGATACAATTAAAATGAGATTTTGAAAAATATTATTGGAAATCTGTAGGAAAATAGTTTTCATACATGACAATCCCAAAAGTTAATGAATTCAATGTCACGTTTTGATATCAACATCGGGAATAAATTTGGATAAGATTTTTCGAGTCATCATTTAAAAGTCAATATTCCAATTTTCCAACCCATAATTTAGTATCGTAATTATATTTGATGGAATTCATTGATAGGATCTCTACCATAATCTATTTATATAACTATATAATTTTGTGATGGTTTATGAATTGGATCATATTTTTTATAATTCAATTATATTTTTACAAAGTTATTTTGTAAACTTATCTACATATATTTATCATGTATGTAGCATGATTCATAAAATATTCTTAAAAAATATTATTCTTATTCTTCTAATATTGCAATATTGGTAATTTCACATGGTTACCATCGAATCAATGTGTTTACTAATTGACACTAACAGTACTTAAATTCTTCACACAATGGTGTATTGATCATTTTTTCACTATTTTTCTTCCATTATTCTTCCCTCATGAGTATACATCCCTATTCCATTAAAATCATAGAATCAATGAAGGGATAAAAAACCTCTGGTTTGACCAAAAGTATTAAAAATGGGTTTTCATTAATGTCAATTTTCAACTTATATAAATTTAATAATTTCTTTTATTGGTGTTTTTCATTCAATAATTTTTTATATTCCACATCCTAATTGAGTTTATTACCACACATTTTATGATCTAATAAGGTCCTTTATATATAAGTTCTCATGTTAAAGAACCTATAATTTTATTTTAAAGACCTAGAAATTTCGTGGATTTTTTTTCTTAAATACATGGAAATTTTACGAGTCTGCAAAAATTGACGGCGCTTGATTCCGAGGTCGTGTGTACCCAGAATCAATTTTTGATGTTTTTTTGGGTACGTTCAGTAAACGTACGAGCGGGTTTTCATAACTTTTGAACCGGTGCTAGAAATTAAAATCTGAGGGCACTGTTGGACTCACGGCGCCGGTATTCGCTTAAGGGTATTTTCACTTCAACTACAGTGGGTAGATAATAAAAGTTAGTTTTTGGGTTTTCATGGAAAATATTAAAATAAAGTGAGCTTCACTTTATTTTTATTTGAGCCGCTATGTGGGTGTTTGGAGGTGGGTCCCACTGGATATATAACCTCCTTTTAGAGGTTGGAAGTGGGGAACACCAGGCCATAACCTCCCATGAAAGGTTATAGTGGTGGAGAATACCATGCCTCAACCTCCCATGTGAGGATTAATGTGGTGGGGACCACACGAAACCACATAAACTCTCTATTTGAATAATACGGGTGGGGACCAATTAACCCCTATTAAATTAGAGGCTAGGAAAACCTCTCAACCCCCTATTTAATGTGGATGAGGCTCTTGAGCTTCCACCACATTAAAGTTGCTAAAACACCCAATTAATGGGGCAAAATCCTCCCATTAATTTGAATGATCCAAAAAATGTTTACTTTTCTTTTTGAAATCTTGCCTATGAAATAAGAGATTTCATAATCTATTATTTTTTACATCTATTATTTTTTGGGAAGAGGAGAGCTTGGGAGAAAATGAGTTCTCTCGATGAAGAACCTCATCTTCCAATGAAGAATGAAGACCGTGTTCTTCCAACGAAGAACACTGGAAAATATTTTCTTTGAACTTCTTCCCCAGACACCTACTGACAGGGACCATCTTCCACATCTGTCGTGCATGCTTGGGATTGGATGTGTGCAGTGGACATGATTCATGGTGAAAACACCATCTTCTTCCTCGTGACTCTGTCGGCAAACGACGAACAAAGGTAGGTGTTGTTTTCATTTATGTGCCATGTTATTCTTTTCTTTCAAAGTGAAAAACGAGGATATGCTTCTTTTTGTTGGTTAGTTGAAGTTCATCTTTCTTACTTCTTTATGAGAGAAATGTTACCACCCTAAACGGTGAAGGTGAGGGCCAAACCAACATGGCCCGACCACTCCGTCATTCTTTTTTGTGATGATCTTCGGTTTGTCGACATTACAATGAAGCGGCATTGAAGGCGATGAAGGACTGGAAAAGGGTAGCGCTTCCCACAGCCTCTGCAAGCCACGTCGTTCCTCGGCGGCGCCCCACTCCGGGCTGAACCTCGGCTCTCCGGCCGCGCCGCCCTGGCCGTGGCATCCGTTGGCTAAACCAGCCGAGCCACCATGGCCCGCAATGCCTTCGGCCTCCTGCATGCACCGGCCGAACTGCCGCCGGCCACCCGCGCCCCCCGGATGAACCCTGCTGGCCCACGCCAGCTCGAGCTGCGACTGCCGCATCATCTGAGCCTCTTCGACCCACAATGGCCCGGTCTCTTGGCCCTCCGAGTCGCCTCCTGGCCTTCCCGGCCGCCCCCGGCCCGCTTCCCAGCCTGCCCGGCCGCCTCCAGGATGCCCGTTGGCCCTCCTGCCCGACCTGCCCGGCTGCCTCCCATCTCCCGGCCTCCCGAGCCGCCTCCCAACCGAACCAGGGCCCTGGCCGCGCTGGCCTCCCGAGCCGGCATGCGACCCCCATCTTGGTTCCCTGACCAAACTAACTCGGACGCGCCCTATGGGTTGAGCCACGCCGGGCCACACCCTCATGGCACTCTAGGCCGAACCGGCCTGGAGCCCGGGCCGAACAGCCCATGCGGCCAGCTGGGTTATGCCCAGCGGGCCGAGCCAAACCTAACAGGCTGGCCCACCCAATGGGCCAGCCCAGACCCAACTGGTCTGCCCAGGTCATCCTAGACTAGGTCGGCCCAGACTGGGTCATACCGGGTCGGTCCGACTGGGTCAGACCGGACCTGGGCTCACTACCGAACCTTCAATTTCTTTGGCCATATCATTGGCATCAGACAAACTTTTGACAAACCATCAGTGGTGCTGCTATTCATGGAGTGTAGAGGTATTTTTTTGTATAACCCACAGTAGTTTTTGATATAATTGAGATACAGTCATGTTGGATCGAGCACGAATCCAACTGGGCCCCTGGAACCAAAAGGATAATTACTCACAGACCGGGCGTCTGATTGACGCGTCATCTATTGCGTTGAGACCTCTATGACGTGGCGGACCTTTGAGATACTTATTCATGGTACTTCGTGATAGTTGGAGTATTGACCTAAAGCTCATGGAGCAGATCCTCACGGAGACAAGCGTGCGTAGTGCGGAGACCTAGTAGCTGGATGAGAACTCACGACTGCTGACCGTTTTGACTCGGAGTGACCTGACTAGCCAAACGGGGAGGGCCATGGTGTCGTAGCAGACCCGCAGTGGGGAGCACCTTGGTGCCACGACAGACCCATGGTACTCGAAAGGATAAGTATCTCAACAGGCTACGAGGGGGAGCACCATGGTGACATGGAAGACCCACGGTGGGGAGTGCCTTGGGGACGAAGAAGACCCACGGTACTCGACATGAGAAGTACCTCATCAGTCCAAGGTTAGTGGGAAGCACATTGGTGTCGCTACAGGCCCACTGTACTCAATAGAGGAGGAGTTCACCAACAGACATGGTTTCGATAATGTGAATACAAATCGTGGTTGATCTGAGGCAGTAACTTTTCTGTTTACCTCATGATTGAGATGGATTACATGATAACATAGTTATATGTATGGGTATATAACTAAGTGGGGTAATCTGTTGATTTTATACATTTTAGTTATCTTTTTTGGATTTTGTGTGACCTTGAGGGCCTTGGGGTTCATATTGAGTATCGTTATACTCACCCCTACACGGGCAATGCCCACACCTCATTGTGTTGGATGCAAACGACGGACAGTGCTGAATGAGGCTGAGACTGGTAGGACTGGACGGTACCCAGAGTTGGACCTTACGATGAGTCGGTACACGAAAGAGACTGACAGATGAGGATTATTGAGGAGGCTATCTGTACCTACCCTTTCGGTAGAAATTCTGGAGGACAACCCAGCCGTTGTTTTACCTTTTTTCAATTGTACTTTTTTTTCAGTTGTATTTCTACTTTCCTATTGTACTTTTATTCTGTACCCTTTACTTTTAGAACTCTCTTTTGGTTATACGGTTTTCTTAGTGTTTTGTATCCAGCTCTGTGCTCTGTTTTGTGTGTTTACACTTCATAAAGGTAATGCCTTCCTAGTTTTAGGGAATTACTCCTTTGGAGCTAGTTTCCAGCCCCTGGCCTTTGGATGGACGACATGGGATTGTCACAGAACGGGCCCCAAGGGACGGGTTGTGACAAATTGGTATCAGAGGAGTTAGTTCTACCATATAACATAGGTCTCTGATCATTTTTTCGATGAATCAATAGTGTTAAGGGAACTGAGTGTGGTTTTCAGTTCAGGGAGTCCAGTGTTGGTGCAGCGGCCAACGTATACATACACCAGGACCCTCACTACTGATTTCTGACTCAGTGCATGAAAAAACTGATTGCATGTGTGTTTTCAAAAGTTTCCCCTATGTCAACTCATTGAGTTTAAATCTTTGACCGTGCCACATCCGATTCTTTAGTATGACTCTATGTGGATGACCAACGAGAGTCCTGAGAGTAGTATGCACAGATAGCTCACCGGGCGACGAGGCCGTGGTGAAGGGCCCTTTTCCAGTAGATGCGCCAGTTGTACTAATTCCCGTTGGGCCACCAATGCCACCAGCCCCAGCAGTTAACGATGAATGCCGCTTGAGCGCGTTGCATGAGTTACAGCGCTGGAGGCCACCCGGGTTCAGAGTAGATATGGACCCACATGCAGTTGAGTATTGGATGGAGGTTGTGGTGAGAGTGTCCGACAGGTGGAGACACTAGTCGACTTCATGGTGATTCTTTCTTCCATCTTTCTACTGGAAGCAACAGGCAAGTGGTGGAGCCTGATGCTCCAGGTGCACGATGAGATGAAACTTCCATGGGTAGACTTCGAGATCCAGTTTCAGGTGGAGTTTGTTCCTACGACTCTTCACGCAGTGCACATACATGAGATACATCATCTACAGTAGGGTAGCATGATTATAGTTCAATACCCAGGTTCATAGACCACTTATGATACTCCACTGATATGGTGCGAGACCTATTCTTCAGGGCCCAGACCTTCATGTAGGGGCTCAGGTGAGAGATTAGGGCTTCGATGATCTCCCTCAGCACCCGATACAGGCGGAGGTGTTAGAGAGATCCCTCTGAGTGGAGAGTTTCCTTACTGAGCAGTCTCCAGCAGCGAGACCCAGAACTAGTCGACATACAGCAAAGTCTTCTATAGCTGGTAGTAGACAGATGTCGTAGAACTCCAAGAGGACCAGACCTACAGGTGGACAACCGCATGACTCAGGATCGGTTGTGCGGGGAACCCAAAGCAGAGACATACATGCCAGGAGGGGGCAGTGTTTCGCATGCGGCGGGTAGAGTCACATGGCTTGTGACGGTCTGACCTACCATTCGGATGATCAGAAGATGGTCGAAGGACCGCCCAGGAAGAGACAGAGATTCTATTGAGGCAGTCCGCAAGGCGTAGGTGGATGTGGAAGAAGAGCTGGTCAAGCAGCTACTGGTGGGAGGCGTTTCAAGGTGTTACCGCCACCACCACAAGTAGGTCCACCCCGACCACAAGGAGCATGTCGATAGGAGAGAGCTCAGCTCCAGGCAGCTGAGGCTTACGATCATGGAACTTCGGAGATGATTCGAGGTATGATATGTCTCTAATCCACCATATTTTTAGTTCTTGTTGAAACAGGTTCCAGTCACACTTTCATTACCACTACCCACATTCGGAGCTCAAGGATTCTGACGGATTCGTTCACTTTATACATATGGATAGAGACTCCTACGGGAGCAGACACGATAATTACGAACTGATGTCGGCAGCGTGAGCTTACTCTATGAGGTGAGTGTATTGGCTGGGATATCCTTATAGTAGCATCGAGGCCTTATGATGTCATATTGTTTATGGATTAGTTATCTAAAGTCCATGATCGGATTGACTATATTTGGCGCAAAGTGCGGTGTGTCAGCACTGATTGGACTAGGTTCTCCTTCACCAGTGATAAGGGATCATTTGCAGCATATGATAGACTCACCCGGAGGACAATACTGCCGATCACTCATATGCTAGCTTGCCTTACCCTCAGAGTAGTTGATGTGGATAGTCTGACTTATCTGGTAGTGGGCGAACAGTACATGGATGTTTTCCCTGATGATGTATCAGGTCTACCTCCATGAAGAGAGGTGGAATTAAACATTGACATGTACCCTGGGATGACACCGATATATACACCAGCATATTGGATTGATCCCGCAGAGCTTCGTGAGCTGTAGGTACAGCTGGGTGATTTTCAGGAGAAGGGGTTCATCTGACCCAGTGTTTCTCCCAGGGAATCCCCGATTTTGTTCGCCAAGAAGGCGGATGGACCCGATGACTGGAAACCACTTTTATCAGATGAAAAGTGCACATTGGTTCTCAATGATAGACCTCATATCAGGTTATCACCAGCTCAAAGTTCGAGATTATGATGTGCAGATGATGGCTTTTAACTGTCGGTACGACCACTACGAGTTCTTGGTTAGGCATTTCTGCATAACCAATGCTCCACAGTGTTCATGGGACTCATGAAGACGATCTTCTAGCCATACCTTGATCTATTTATCGTAGTCTTCATCGACAATAATCTGATCAACTCAACTATTGAGGAGGAGCATGCCTACCATTTGCAGGTAGTACTGCACACACTCCGAGAGCACAAGCTTTATGGTAAGCTCTTGAAGTGACAATTTTGGATATGGGAGGTTAAAATTTTGGGACATGTCATCTCGGAGGCTGGAGTTGAAGTATATCCAGTAATTATTGAGGTGTTACTTTCTTGGGAGCCACCCATGAGTGTTATAGAGGTACAGAGTTTCTTGGGCTTGGCTAGTTACTACCAGAGGATCATTCCAGACTTATCCAGAGTTGCAAGACCACTACCAGCCTTGAAGAAGAAGGGGAAACCATTCGTGTGGTCGGAGAGATTCCAACATATATTTTAAGAGCTATGGTAGAGGATGACTAGTGCCCCCATCACGAGGCTTCCATAGGAAGGCATCAGGTGTGTAGTCTACTACGACACATAGGGACCAGATATGTGTGTGTCCTGATGCAGGAGCGAGCAGTGATCACGTATGGTTCTTAGTAGCTGAGACAACATGAGAAGAACTAAACTACCCATGACCTGGAGTTAGTAGAAGTGGTCTTAAACTTGAAAGTGTGGTGACACTATCTGATGGGAGAGCGATTTACCATGTACTCTGATCAAAAGAGTCACATGTATATCTTCTCTCAGAAGGACATAAACCAGAGACAATAACGATGGCTTGAGTTTCTCCAGGACTATGACTTCAAGATAGTCTATACTCCTGGAAAGGGGAACGTTTTAGTAGATGAAAACAACATGAGTTCTAGAATATAACTACTATGTGAGGCGACGGAGCAGATGGCCTTTTTACAGATCTCCTTTGCAGATAGAGATGGTGAAGCTTTCCTTCAGTCCCTTACAGTCACTCACCCACTTCTTCAGCGAGTCAGGGAGGCATATCATGGGGATTATGACTACGAGACACGACATGATCAGATATCCACAGGGTAGGAACCTGATGGATTTTCTGAAGTTGGGGAGCATGTCATCCTCTTTAGAGGACGTACTATGGTACCAGTGTCACATCAGGAGGAAGTGTTGAAGGAGTTCCAAACATCCCCTTTAGCGGCACATCCATGAGTGGTGAAGATGTACCAGGACCTTCAATGATAGCACTGGTGGCCAGGAATGATGATTACAGTAGCAGAGTTTGTCTCTCAATGCCTCACTTTTCAGCAAGTGAAGGTGGAGAACCATGTACCAACAGGCTTGGTTCAGCCTTTAGAGGTCCCAGAGTGGAAGTGGGATGGGATATCCATGGACTTCGTGATAGGACATCAATGTACATCCAGGGGTCACGCCTCGATTTGGGTAATCATAGATCGACTAACCAAGTCGGCCCACTTCCTACCGAACAAAGAGTAGTGTTCAGTAGAGAGCTTGGGATGCCTCTATGTGCAAGATATTGTGTGGCTACATAGATTACCTTTGATGATTGTTTCTGATCGTGACACATGATTTACTTCCTAGCTATGGAAGGGGTTGCGTGAGGCTTTTGGGACGCAGCTTTGTTTGAGCACCACTTTCCATCCTCAGATGAATGGACAGACTGAGCGGACCATTCAGACCCTCGAGAACATGCTCCGTTCATGTGTCCCCGACTTCGGTCGCAACTTAGAGGATCACTTGCATTTTGTGAAGTTTGTGTATAACAACAGCTATCAATCCACCATAGGGATGGAACCTTTTCAGGCATTATATGGGTTACCTTCTAGATCACCCTTGTGCTGGACTAACCCTGGGGAGTCAGAACTAGTGGGATCAGTGATGGTATGGGCTACCATGAAGAAGGTGCAGATCATCCAGGAGTAGATGAAGATTTCATAGAGTAGATAGAAGTCATATGCTGACAGGAGGAAAATACATCTGTAGTTTGAGGATGGAGACCACGTCTTTCTACAGGTCTCATCACGAAGAGGTCTTTGGTGATTTGGCTAAGGCGACAAGTTATCTCCGAGGTTCATCAGATTTCTCTATGTCCTAAGCAGAGTTTGCAAGGTGGATTACCACCTAGTTCTTCCACCTTAGTTGCACCGGGTGCACTTCTTCTTCCACGTATCTCAGCTAAAGAGATACATGCACGACCCTTCTCACATAATCGACCATGGAGAGATGGACGTCGATGATGGTGCAGATTTTACAGAGGTTTAAGTAGAGATTAAGGATCAACAGGAGCAGGTCCTATGTGGATAGTCAATACCTTTGGTGTGTGTCCGCTGGCAGCACGGAAACATCCAAGAATGCACATGGGAATAGGAGGCTCAGATCTGTGCTCAGTTCTCCCAATTGTTCCCATAGTTCGGGTTGTAGCTTATGAGGGCGTAAAGCCCTGAGGTGGGGAGAATGTAAAGACCTAGAAATCTCATGGATTTTTTTTCTTAAATACAAGGGAATTTTACGAGTTTGCAAAAATTTACGGTGCAGGATTCTGAGGCCCGGTGTGCCCGGAATCAATTTATAAAGTTTTGTTCAGGTATATTCAGTAAATGTACGAGCGGGTTTTTATAACTTTTGAACCGGTGCTCGGAATTGAAATCTAAGGGCACTGTTGAACTCTCATTTCTAGTATTCACTTAACAAGACTTTCACTTCGATGGTAGTGGGTCGAGAATAAAAGTTAGTTTTGGGGTTTTCGTGGAAAGTAAAAAAATAAAGTGAGATTC
Source organism: Viscum album (assembly GCA_963277665.1). Taxonomy (NCBI): domain Eukaryota; kingdom Viridiplantae; phylum Streptophyta; class Magnoliopsida; order Santalales; family Viscaceae; genus Viscum; species Viscum album. Next base: position 1,128,651,331 of record OY728156.1, on the reverse strand, counting down.
ACTTTATTTTTATTTGAGCCACCATGTGTGTGTTTGGAGGTGGGTACCACTGGATCTATAACATCTTTGTGGGGGTTGGAAGTGTAGACCACTAGGACATAACCTCCCATGAGATGTTATGGTGGTGGCTACCACCACGCCTCAACCTCCCATGTGAGGATTAATGTTGTGGGGACCACCCAGGACCACATAAACTCCCAATTTGAATAATAGGGGTGTGGAATAATCGACCCCTATTAAATTAAAGGATAAGAAAAACATTCAACCCCCTCATTAATGTGGATGAGCCTCTTGAGCTTTCTATACATTAATGTTTCCAACACTCCCAATTAATGCGGACATATCCTCCCATTAATTTTAATGTGCCAACAAAAGTTTAGTTTTCTTTTTAAAATATTTTCAATGAAATAATAGATTTTAAAATATATTATTTGGCACATATATTCTTTTTTTGGGAGAGGAGACCTTGAGAGATAAAGAGTTCTCCAATGAAGAACCTCATCTTCCAATGAATAATGAAGTTGACGTTCTTCTAATGAAAAACACCGACAACGATCTTCTTCGAACTTCTTCCCAAGACACATATCGATGTGGAGCTTCTTCCACAAGCGATGTGAGAGCTTGGGATTGGATGTGTGGGGTGTACGTGATGAACAGTGACAACATCGTCTTCTTCCCCGTGACTCCATCGATGAAAGATGAACAAAGGTAGAGGTTGTTTTCTTTTATGTGCCATGTTATTCATTTCATTCTAAACGAAGAAAGAGGTTATGCTTCTTTTTGAAGGTGAGTTGAAGTTCACCATTCTTACTTCTTGATGAGACAAATGTTACCACCGTAAATGCGGAGGGTGCGGGCCAAACCAATATGGCCCGACCCCTCCTCCGGTCTTGTTTGTGATGATATTCGCCTTGGCGACGTAACGATGAAGCGGCATTGAAGGAAAATAAGGAAATGCAAAGGGCCTCTCTTCCCGAAGCCTCCGCAAGCCGCACCATGCCCTGGCCGTGCTGCCCTGCAATCCGAACCGCGGCTCTCCGGCAGAGCTGCCCTGGTCGCGCCATCCACCGGCAGCCTCTAGGATCCCGGCCGCCCAGACTCCCGAGCCGCCACCCGACCAAACCAGTGCCCTGGACGCACCGACCTCTCGAGCCGGCCCATGTCCCCCCTCGCGGTGCCCAGGACAAACCGGCCCGGCTACGCCCTCTGAGCCGAGCTGTGCCGGGCCGCACCCTCACGACACTCCTGGCCGAACCAGCCCTGAGCCCAGGCCGAACCGCCCATGAGGCCTGCTGGGTGGGGCCCAGTGGGCCGGGCCAAACCTAATGGGCTTTCCCACCAAATGGGATGGGCCAGACCTAATTGGTCTGACAGGGTCGGTCGGACATGGTCGGACCGGACCCGTGCCCACTACTGACCATTTACTTTCTTTGGCCATATCATTGGCACCAGACGACCGTTTGAAAAAACGTCAATGGAACCGTTATTCTTAGAGAATGGTGGTCTCTTTGTGTATACCCCAATGGTGTTTTGGGTATATTTTGTATATGTTTGGGTTGGATTGAGCACGAATCCAACCAGGCCCCTGGGACCAAAAGGCTAATAACTCACAGACCGGCTGTCCGATTGATGCACTATCTTTTGCGTTGAGACCTCTATGACGTGGCATCCGTTTTAGATACTTATTTGTGGTACTTTGTGACATTTGGAGTATCAAACAGTAGCTCATGGAGTGGATCCTCCTAGAGACGAGCGTGCATAGTGCATGACCTAGTAGCTGGCTGAGACCTGACGATTGCTGACTATTTTGACTCGGAGTGACTATACTAGCCCAGCGGGAAGTGCCATAGTGTCGCAGTAGATCCACAGTGTGGAGTGACTTGGTGTTACTACAGACCCACGGTTCTCGACACAAGGAGTACCTCAATAGGCTACAAGGGGGAGGGCCTTGGTGACACAACAGACCCACGATGGGGAGTACCTTGGAAAACACAGCAGACCCACGGTACTCGAAAAGAGGAGTACCTTAGTCATCCAAGGTTAGTGGGAAGTGCCATGGTGTCGCAGCATGCCCCCTGTACTCGACAGAGGAGGAGTTCTCCAGCAGTCATGGCATTGATAATGTGAATAAAAATCTTGGATGAGCTGAGTCAGTAAGTTTTGTGTTTACTTCATGATTGAGAAGGATTACTTGATAACTTAGGTATATGTATGGGCATATACCTATGTGGGGTTATCTGTTGATTTTATACTTTGTGGTTATCCTTGTTGGATTTTGTGAGACCTTGAGGGTCTTGGGGTCCCTACTGAGTATCATTATACTCACACCTACATGGGCTATGCCCGATCCTCGTTGTGTTGGATACAGACGACTGACAGTGTTGACTGAGGCTGAGACTGGTAGGACTAGACGGTACCTGAAGGTGGACCTTACGACGAGTTGGTACACAGAGGAGACTGACAGATGAGGAGTACTGAGGATGCTATCTGTACCTACCCTTCAGGTAGGAATTCTGTAGGACGACCCAACAACTATTTAACATTTCTTCTATTGTACTTACTTTTCAGTTGTACTTGTACTTTCATATTGGGATTGTATTCCAGCCCCATTACTTTCAGCACTATCTTTTGGTTATACAGTTTTCTTAGTGTTTCGTATCCAACTATGTGCTCTGTTGTGTGTGTTTACACTTTTTAAAGGAAATACATTCCCAGTTTTAGAGAATTACACCTTTGGTGCTAGTCGCCATCCCCGAGCATATGGAAGGTAGGCTTGGGGTAGTCACGGCACGGTCCCTGAGGGACGGGTTGTGACATTTATAGGTTACTAGATTTTGAATGTGATGGTGTTAAAACATAATTTTATAAGGTTATATTTATTTCAATGGATGAATTATTCTCTAATTTCATACATTGATACCTTTAAAACAAGATCATTTTATGAACCCCTTATAATAATGTAGAAGGAAAACTTATTTTTAATTTTATTTAACTTAATTATTTCAAACTAATTATTAATGCACACATGATAAACCCAGTAGAAGAAAAGACGGTTCAATCTAATGTTCATCTTTTGGTCCTATGTTTCGATGGCCACGAACACAGTAATTACTCAATCCAATGAAATATATAAAGGGATTATAGAGACAGTATGTAATAATGAGGAATGTTTTGGAGAATATGGTTCTATTAGAAGGATTTTTACCTCATTAGTAGTATTTCCTAATAAGGAAGAGTTTAAATGACTATAAAATAAATATATTCACCTTATGATATTTTCACAATAAATATGGACCCAGTGATGGTAAACAAGGATCTTCGAGGGAATATTCCAGAATAAGAAGATAGATATAGGCTCATGAAGAATAATTCCCATGGAGGAATGATATTGGTGGTAATTATGATAGGTAGGAACATTTTATTATTTTCATGCATATCAATGTTAAAATGTGTCAAATGCTATATAGTTCAATTGAAACAGTTTAATATCAAATGATTACATTGCATTATGTAGTTTAATGTCATGTGGTCTATAAATTTTCATGATATTTTATGTCATGTTACTACATTGTTAATGTCATAGAATAGTTGAAATTAAAATATTTGTTGCGGATTATGCATCACAATCCTAATTTTTACATGATTTATTTTGGAACAAATAAACATTTCCCTTTATAAGGTCTTGATTGGGGCTTTAATAAAAAAGGATTCCATGAATAATGATCAGGAATTGAAATAGAAAAAGTTGGGGTAATATATGATTATGTATAGCCCAAATATTGGTATCCAAATATTTTTTATATATACTAGTGATAAAATTTTTAATGGAATAAGGATTGATATTACAAATTATGAGTGATATAATGACCTCATAGAAAAAATAATGTCATCATGAGTTTGGATGAGAATGTGGATCCACGATATACCATATTAGTGTCCTCGTGGGAAGGATCATCATTATTATGGAAATGTAAGATTTTGATTACCATAATGGTTCTACCTATCCATTAGGTTAATTCTAGAGGCTCATATTAAAATGATAATACAAGATTAAAATATCGAACTATGAAAAAAATAATATTATTATCCTGTATATTCTATGTTTTGAGATAGTGTCATAGTTATACATTTTTGGGGGGTTTATATCTAAATAAATGACTATAATGGTATTTTGAGTTGATAGAACTAGATCGGGATACATTAGAAGGGATAAGAAAAGGAAGTGGTAAATTATTTTATCGTTTTTTTGTTCTACAAATGGTAATATGGAGAAAAAATATTATTTGGTTAATTTGGGAAGAAGTGGGAGCTGAACACCATAGGTAACATTTAAATTGTGCACTGTGGAATATCCCATGGATGTGAGTTCCTTACATATAGGGTCCTCACGGGGAAGGTAATTTCCCTTTAAAGTGGTTTATGTAGTATGTTAGAAAAAATATCTCAAGAATTTCCTACATGGGGTGATTCTATATTAGGACCCCATGAAAATGAATTTCCTGGGGATAATTTTGATAGTTGATTATACTGGGAAACTATGTGATCACTACTTACTCACGGGAACTGCAGAATTATGGGGGATGGGGGTCTTTTAAATGTGGCTTCTGTATGTGGTGTCTATACCATTGTGAAGTTAGGATTTTATTCCTCAATTTTGTTCAAATTTATGAAAATTATTTACCTATATAATTATTAATTTTTTCCAAATAATGTAAAATTGTCCACCCTCTCATCATCCAAATCAAAGGTATTTGTTTTTAATGAACACATTGTACAAGTATCCTAATGTAATTTGAGATGTTATTTCAATCGTAAACTATGTATTTAGGAATAGGGACTATGAAATCACATGTAAATATTAGATTATAAATACATTTGATGATCTCCATGAAGGATACTTTCACCCATATTGTAGGTTATTTAGGGACTACAAATAAGTGTGCTCTAAAATAGTTGATATAATTCACATATTTCATCAGTTTGGAAGCATTCATCTAATATAAGAACAAAAAATAGTGTTAATATTCATACATAATATGAATATTCATAAATTCACACAAATCATAATATTAGTTTACATATATATTACATTGAATTTTTTTTGTAGATCGGATATTTATTACATTACCACATGTAAACTAAACAGTTGTGTGATTCCTTGATTCATTATAATGTGATTTATTCATCACATTATTTTATTTTTCCTCCATTTTTATTATTTATAAATTCATGGGAATAATAAAGTTTCTTCTCTTGGAATGGGATTTGATCAACATGAATATGTTCTAATTTTGAAATCTTTAGAGTATCCTGTGTTTTTTTTTCACATTATCAAGATGGGAGACCCATCGTATGAGAGTAGAATTGTGTGGTAATCATGGGGGTCTTTGGGTCAGAAAAGGAGACACTATTTGTATCTTTAAATCATCCACCTAAATTATCTTTAGATATATTTTTCATCTCAATTATATAAACTCTTAAATGTGAATGATGTGATGTACAATGAATCTTACATTCAATTATATTCAAGTAGAAGTCCTCTGTGAGATTGGTAAGTGACATTACACTTCTAATTTCTCACCATATTTACCATTTGGATGTAATTATATATGATTGATCTCTACATGGTGTTCATACAGTGACTATTAATATAGATATAAATTTCAATTTTTCACGATTTTTAATTTCATACATTTCATTTATCATAGAATCTAACCTTCAAAAAGCACCATCATGAATATTTCATATCCATGAGGTGGGATAGTATGATCAAGAGTATGATGGAAGGTCAATTGTAGAAAATTAATTCGAAGCACCCTCTCCTCTTGAAACCCTAGTGGCTACATGTTATGTTTCTCTCATATAGGTGTATACTAAATGTTCATGTGGAAATTCTCATTTTTTACTTTAGGAATTATTTCACATCACTTGATATACAACATTGGGAGGTATATTGTGAATTTGTATCATCAATTAAATGATTAATTCAATAGAAATGCAATCTATACATTTATTTCCATAGTTTGACTCTAATAACCTTCGAGTTTACACATACACGTATGAAAGATATACATATCTAAGGATTGATTATAAATAAATCGATGGATAATCATGATCATTGTAGTTTAATAACTTATATCATAAATCCAACAGTTCATCTAGAATGCGCTTGTTTTGGATATTCCAAGTGCAATAGAACCAAAAAAGAGTTTTAAAATGATATATAGGTAATAGGCTTATTTGATTTTTCATGGATCTAAAAACGTCTACACATTATAGCAAGCATGAAGTTATAGATATACATAATTGGTGGAGTCGTGACACAATATTTTTCTATTTTTTTCATGGAGTTTAATTAATAATACTCTCATATATGAAAATGGTTAATGGGAAGTAGTTTTTGGGGAACTATAAGAGGTACTACTTTTATTATAATATTTTTAGGATGAAAAAATCACCCCAATCACATTCAAAGTATCTATTCTATCGTTAAAAATTTTTAAGAGAAAATGTCTCTATCAATATATGATGTCCCATTTGAAATATTAGTCAGCCAATTTATTAAACTAATCAAGCCAGAAAAAAAATCCATCATACAATTGATGTTCCTCATTTTCCAGAACTGTTGGATTCTAAGAACCTATTTTATAACACTATACGATGGAAAATTCAATAGTTGGTGACACATGAAAATATCAATGACTATAGTTTTGTTAAATTTATAATGATTTCATTTACTTTATATTAGTGAATCTCTTTTCTTTGAATGTCAATCCTTAGTTGGGGATAGGTTCCAAGGAATTTATGCTAGACACAAAACTAGTAATAGAAAAAATGATTATTTTGGTAATCCAATTATTTCAAAATTATAATTGAATAATGGGAACATCTATAAAGATAAAACCCCATTTCCAAATGTTTGACCATTCCATGAGTTGTTTGGGTAGACGTCAGCTCATTTGCATAGATACCAATTAATTCAAATTCAAGAAATCATATATTACCTGTTAAAACCTCATGTTCAATGTATAAGATGTATAGAGAAATGATCAATAGACGATTGAGATGTAAATTAAAATAAAAATTCAGTATACCAAATTTATACATACACTGTATCCATCCCTAACTAGTATTGTAACTGATAATGTGACTTGGAGTCTGGAAGTATGTGATTATTTGATATCCAAATCTGTGGATGTGAAAAATACATAAGGAAATTTGTAGAAATCATAAACAAGGGTTACATGCCATACAATATTGGAAGAAGATTAAATTGAAACTAAATGAAGTTTCATGTTTCACGGTTAAATATATGAATTGTAAAATAGAATATTTTATTATGAATATTGGTAATAATACAATTGGTTAATATGGGTAAAAATGATAAATTTCATAAAAAGGATCCATTATTATGATTATATGGATTTTCATTGAGACTTTGATATACTCATATCATTAAGGATAATTGGTTTAACTAGTACTCATATTCAAAGGCACGACCGTAGATAAATTCAAAGAATAATGATATAAATATCTAGAGGCATGATGAACAATGAGAAAGATTAATAAACATTCAAATGAATTATACAGAACTAATAAAGGGAACATTTCCCAGGGTTCAACATAAAATTTAATCCTAATGAAAATTGTTTAAAATAATAATGTTACATATTTTCATAGCAGTGTAACAATCATTCATTCAATACCTGCTAAATATAGGTAAATTTAACCTATATGGGAGTGGGATTCATGGAATAAATCTTAATATGACACGGTGTTTTTGGATTCACTATAGATAAAATGGATTACTATAATGGAGTTCATTCAATTCATGGAACCCTTTTTGTATTTGTAACTATGATCAACCTCATGAACATGATCATTACATCTGAGATCTATTGTCCATTATTTATTTTCTAATCCATGAGAATAATAAATAGAATTTTGTTTATAAATAAATATTTCTTGATTAAAGTGGCGAAGAGTATGATTTGAATCAAGACTCTTATAGGTAATATGTGTAAAGGATTTTTCTCGAAGTGTTCTCTTTTCATTCATTAATGTTATCAAGTCACAAACTATTTCTTTGTCTTATGGGAGAATCCCAAGAAGATATCGACTAAAATATTGATTTGAATATATTAACGAATATTCATATTGAAATATGAGGGGTTTGTTTATATATAATTTAATAACATGATTTTGATGATTTTTTGTATATATTGACTTCAATTACTATTAATGAAAATACTATATAGATCAATGATATAGTAATTATGGATAATATGTTTCCAAAAATAAATTTCTCATGAATTCCTAAAGTACATCACGAATTTTATTATATATTTATAAGGGGATATGTCATCATAACTATTTCTTATTTTGAATTAATCCTTCTATGGATTTTTATTCAAAATTTTACTTCGTATTAACTAACAATAGATAATATTTCTATGTCACTTTATAGTGGGATATCATGGATATCCCTACTATTAATATAATGTTGTCTCGATTGTATCTCTCAAAAGGGTGGATATCCCATTTATTATAGTTGAAAATCATGAGTTTAAATGAGAAGTATTTTATAAGGCCCCAGCCTTAAACCTTACTTAATCTTGAGTTATTACAAGATTACACGTTGAGGACCTTTTCAGGTTTAGAGTTTTAGAGAATTAGATCATAAAACATTCATTACATTCCACATATAAACATAGTGGTTACATAAAGATAGTATTCTTCTTTCCCATCAATGTAAACATATTTAAAAATAAAACATGGATTCTTTCTTGACACTTCCTTGACACTATCATCATATCATGTACCTTTCCCTTGACCTGTAAAAAACATTTAAAAAAAAACATGGGATGAGGATAAAAAGCTCAGTAAGGGATATAAAAATATGGAAAGGAAACATGGGTACATATATACATAATAATGAAATCATACTTTACCCATAAAACATAAGCACTTTAACATACCTCATCAAATCATGAAAAAATCATAGAAATCATAAGACATAAAGGTAACTTGAGGCCATCATAACATTCTTACGTAGGGAGTAACCCTCTTGGTTACGTTTGGAATACCCATAACAGTATATTCCCTAAATATCTTCAGAGAAACCTTAACGTTTCACCCCTTCGCTTTACCCAATGCATTGGAGAACTATATCGGGCTCACCCGCCCTTAGTCTATCACGGAACCACCCGTCTTCATAATAATGCCCAAGGACCTCAACATAATCGTATCACATAAAACATGCATAAAGGAAACATAAAATTTCCACCTTTCAATCACAAGATATCAATACAACTCATTGATATAAAAACATTATGAAAACCATTTTCAATACCAAAATAAATAAAATTAAAACATGGTATTTATTTTTCTTTTAAAAAGAAGGTATGGCTTGTAGAGGAAACTGAAACTCAAATAATGGTCACGGCGGTGAAGAAGTTGTTGTCGCCGCATACGTACGACAAAAACATTCCCTTTTGTCTATTAGTTAACGCTTCATATAAAAAAGATTCCTTTTGAATAAACATAAAAGTCAAAGGGGTTTATACACCGTATAAAAGAAGGTTGTGTATAAAACAAAATATGCCTCAATGAAAGGAGATTGAGACGATGTCCCATACCTCGGGTCCGACTTGAATCGATCGTTCTTTAATGTCCTGAATAATAAACTTGAGTTAATTTATACTTTCTTAAGAACCTTTTTCAAGTTCATAATTCCTTTTATATCACTTATTACCATGTCATGAACACTATGTAATTATTTAAGTTAATAACGATCATTTTAACGATCATTGGTACTAAAAATAAACCCTTTATAATTACAAGTTGTTCATGTATCCATTATATCCAGAATGGTATTCATGATGTAGATATCATATATTTCATATATATCCAGTACATGCATACATTTATAATATTACATAATCATTTAGAGGTAAGAAATGAAATGCACCGTTCATGGAGACGGTAAGCCGTACGTACGCATGAACGCTACTTTCATTTCTATTTCATATTTTATAGAATGGAATCATAATGATATAAAGGTATATTATAATTCCACTATAATATCATATATAATATCATAGTTCCATCCTTTATACATCCCACATATGGTATTTAACGAATCAAATCACTTTGAGGGGGCGGTAGTCTGCACTTCCTTAAATGAAGATATCACGTTTACCCATAATGGAAACCATAAAGGTATGACCAAAAAGGAAAATACAGAAGCTTAAGGAAAACATAAAAATATTATATATCATATATAAATATAGTTACATCTTAATGGACACCTTTGAAGGTGTTAAAATAATGTTGAACAATCATCGTTTCGGGAGGCATAAATTCACCATCCACGGAAACAGTATGTTCGTTAACCATTAGATGTAGGTGTGTGTAAGTGTAGCCCGAATCCTTATTATAACAACATCCTAGTATATTGAGGATACTGGAGTTGTTACAAAAGAAAAGAATAAAGAGAGTTTAGGGGGTTGGAGATGCAAAATAAAACAAAAGGACTCAAAAGAAGACATTACCTTAAAATATGGTAACTCCCTTTGGTTTGAGCTCAAAGGCTTCCTTGGGAAGACTTCTGCCCAAAGTGAGGCTTCAAGGAGTAATAGAGGGAAGTGAAGAGACAAAATGGGTAGGGGTTGGCCGAGCCAAAGGCTTTGTAAGTTTGGGTAAGGAGGTAGAGGTGGGGGCCTTTTATAAGAGGAGAGGAGGGGCACTCTTGGAAAGTAAAGATAAGTTACTTTATTTTAAAATGATTTTCGGATTCAAAAGGTCCCACATTGATATAATTCTAGGATAAGGTGATAAGGCTTGTAAATACACTTATCCAATTGGTTTTGTCCATGTGTAGGTTTTAGAGTTTACATTATCTTTCCATTTTATTTAAATTGTTAAATAATGAGGTCATCGCTGCATCATCATGATGTCATAAATAATTTAATTTATTTAAGGTCTAAAAATTATAAAAAAACTACTATGATGTAGTAAATCTTTTTATATTTTTAATGAATATTTATAGTTAAAAATATGACTTGTATATCCCCATTTAAAAATTGGTCTAGTAAAATAACTCATGTTTGTGTCATTTTTACTTTAATATTAAATAAAAAGTTATTTATGTCATTTCCCAACCAAAGTGGCTCCATGGGGTCCCCATGTTGACCCATGGCTTGTCTTGGTCGGCCATGACACAACCAATGAGGGTAAGACATGTTTCAAGCTCATCTCATTTTATTAAAGCATTATTTTTACATTAAAATACACTAATTACCTCTAATCGCAATTAAGAACTTAATAAGTTACTATTCACCAAAAAATTATTTTAATCCCAATGAACCACATTTTACTTCTTAATGACAACCATGTATGTCAGATTTTTTAAATTCAAAACACAATGATGGAAAAATTTCATTTAAATGGAAAAATCGGTTTTTATAAGTACCACTTAGTGGTTTCACTATTCATCAAAAATTGAAGTTTTTCAGAAAATTACCAAAAATTCACCCTAAGCTATATTTGATATTCTGAATTCAAAAATGAAGTATATTTTGAAAAATTAAAAACATATAAGTCACATTAATTAATTTAATAATTAAATCCAGCTGTCATGACAAATAGCGTGTTTTTATGAAACAATAAATATCAAAAGATTGATACCAGTTTAAGTCCAATTTCAAAGTGAAATTTATTCCAATGACCACCATTGCATTAAATCTTAAAAATATATTCTAATTTCACTTCAAAACAATTTCAAAAGATAATCTAATCATATAAATAAATTAGATTAAAAAGCAGTTTTGATGTAAAATGCAATATTTTTCACTATTCAATAAAAAAATGAATATTGTCTGAAAAATACCAAAAATTCACACAAAGTAAATTATGATGTCCCAATCATAAAGAATAAGTTTATTTTGCAAACATAGCTTATAAAATTGTCAAAATATAGATTTAAAAATGGTTTTCCATCAAAAGGTAGTAAAACAATCTTTTAAAAATATTAGCGTATTCCATGCTTAAGATACGATTTATTTTCATTTTAAGCCTCTAAAACACTATCTAATTCATTAATAGACATAGATAAAAATATCTATTACTCATTACTTACTTGGGATGTTACATCCTTCCCCCCTTTTGAAAATTGCGTCCCCGCAATTTATTTACTTATCGAATAAATGGGGGTACTTATCCCTCATTGCATTTTCAGATTCCCATGTTGCCTCTTCCATCATGTGGTTTTTCCACAAAACCTTTACCTGATTAATCACCTTATTCTGTAACACTTTCTCCCTGTGGTCAAGAATCTGGACCGGTTGTTCCTCATAAGATAGGTTCTCTTCCAGCTGAACTACCTCTGGACTCAAAACATGAGATGGATCTGGCATATACTTTCTCAACATCGAAACATGAAAAACATTGTGTACCTGAGATAAACTCGGAGGTAAAGCCACCCGGTATGCAACTGATCCAACTCTCTCCAGAATTTAATATGGTCCAATGAACCTTGTACTCAGCTTTCCTTTCTTACCAAATCGCATCACACTTTTCCATGGTGATACTTTTAGAAAAACACGATCACCTACCTCAAAAGAGGTATCCTTCCTCATATTGTCCGCATAACTCTTCTGCCTGCTCTGAGCTGTTCTCATGTGTTTTTTAATCAGCTGAACTTTTTCTTCCATCTATTCTACCAATTCTGGTCCCATCAACTTCCTTTCACCCACTTCATCCCAGAAAGATGGAGTTCGACACCGCTTCCCATATAATGCCTGAAATGGTGCCATCTGTATACTGGAATGAAAACTTTTATTATATGAAAATTCAACCAAAGAAAGATGTTGGTCCCAACTTCCCTGATAATCCATAGAGCATGAACGTAGCATATCCTCCAAGGTCTGAATTGTTCGTTCTGACTGCCCATCTGATTGAGGATGAAAAGTTGTACTAAAATTTAATTCAGTACCCAACGACTTCTGAAGGCCTTTCCAAAAGTTAGAAGTGAACCTGGGATCACGGTAAAATACAATGAAGAGAGGAACTCCATGTAACCTGACTATCTATTTAAGATACAAACAGGAAAGTTGATCCAGGGAAAAAGTATCTTGTACAGCAAGGAAATGAGCAGATTTGGTCAAGCAATCAACAATAACCCATATTGCATTATTACCTCGAGATGTCTTCAGTAATCCCACAAAAAAGTCCATGGATATATTCTCCCATTTCCACTCTGGCACTGGTAAAGGCTGAAGCATCCCTTTTGGTAACTGCCGCTCTGCTTTAACCTGTTGACATGCCAAACACTTCACAGTAAAATCAGCAATATCTCTTTTCATTCCATCCAACCAGTAATACTCCCGCAGATCTCTGTACATCTTAGTACTGCCAGGATGAACTGAAAACGGAGAACTATGAGCTTCACATAACAACTCTCCCTTCAACTGTGAATCACAAGGCACACACAATCTCTTCCCAAATCTCAAAACGCAATCATTATCAATGTTGAATTCAGGAAACTTACCTTTCTAAACCAGCTCTACCTTTTTCTGCAACTCACTGTCTTGCTTCTGTGCTTGATTGATTCTATCTGATAGAGATGATATCACTGATACCTGAAACAAAACAGAAGAACTTCCTGCACCAACAACTTCTATGCCAAAGTTCATCAAATCCTTAACCAAAGGATCATGTTCCAAACACAACATTTCTAATGAAGCATTACTTTTTTGACTCAAAGCATCAGCCACTTTATTTGCTTTTCCCGGATGGTAATGAATTGTACAATAATAATCCTTGATTAATTCTAGCCATATCCTTTGTCTCATGTTCAATTCTTTTTGAGTGAATATATACTTTAAAATTTTGTGATCGGTATATATTTCAAACTTTACTCCATACAAATGATGCATCCAAATTTTTAAAGCAAAAACAATAGCATCTAATTCCAAATCATGTGTAGGGTAATTTATCTCATGAGTTTTCAACTGTAGTGAAGCATAAGCAATTACCTGATCATTCTGCATTAGGAAGCAACCAAGTCCTTTCAATGAAGCATCACTGTAGATAACAAACTCACCATTCCTGGAAGGTACTGCCAAAACTGGAGCATTCACTAATCTTCTTTTCAATTCTTGAAAACAATCATCACATTCTTTTGTCCAGATAGACTTAACACCCTTCCGAGTTAGCTTAGTCATTGGACTAGATAACCGTGAAAAATTTCTAACAAACCTTCGATAATAGCCTGCAAAACCAAGGAAGCTACGAATCTCAGTTACATTTATGGGTCTTGGCCATTCATCAACAACTTTTGTTTTTGTAGGATCAACAATTGTGCCATCTTTTGAAACAATGTGACCAAGGAAAGAAATTTTTTGCAACCAAAACTCACATTTTCTGAATTTCCCATACAATTTATTTTCTTTTAAGGTTTTCAAAATGACCCTTAAATGTCTTTCATGTTCTTATTTACTTTTAGAAAACACCAAAATATCATCAATGAAAACCACCACAAACTTATCCAAGAACTCATGGAAAATTCTATTCATTAAGTCCATGAATACAATAGGTGAATCGGTTAGCCCAAAAGGCATTACTACAAATTCATAATGGCCATATCTTGTACGAAACGCAGTCTTCGGAACATCTGCTTCCTTTACCTTTAGCTGATGGTACCCCGATCTCAAGTCAATCTTTGAAAAATACTGAGCTCCCTGGACCTAATCAAACAAATCATCGATATGAGGCAAAGGATATTTGTTCTCAACAGTGATGTTATTCAAGGGTCTATAATCAATGAAAAGTCTCATAGAACCATCTTTCTTTTTAACAAATAAAACAGGAGAACCCCATGGTGATGTGCTAGGTCGAATGAAACCTTTCTCTAATAAATATTTCAATTGCTCCTTCAACTCTAAAAGTTCAATTTGAGCCATTCGATAAGGGGGTTTCGAAATTGGCTTAGCATCATGAACTAAGTCAACAGTAAACTCAACTTCCCGATCTGGTATTATTCCAGGAAACTCATCAGGAAAAACATCAGGATACTCATTTACCACTGGTACATCATTAATCTGAACAGTTCCTTTATTTTCAACGATTTGTGCAAGGTAACATTCATTTCCATCTTTTACAAGTTTATCGGCCTCTTGATATGTTATCAATAGTAAGGGTTCATTCTTTTACACAAACTGAAAGTCTTTCTGAAAAGAAACTTCTTTAGCTCTATAGTAAATCTTAGCATGGTAAATAGAGAGCCAATCCATATCCAGGATAACATCAAACTCTACTAGAGGTAGAACAATAAGGTTTTCAAGTAGGTTCTTTCCACAGATAAGGATGGGAAGATTCTTATAAATTCTTTTTGCCTCAACATTCCCCCCAGGTGTTTTTACCAAAAGTTCAGGAGTCATTTCTTGAGATGGTATTACCATTTTACTAGAAAAGGTTTCAGAGATGAAAGAATGTGTAGACCCTGAATCAAACAACACACTGGCATAATCTGAAAAAACAAACAAAGTACCTGATACAACTTCATTTTATGTCCCGACATCTGCCGAAGTAGTTGCAAAGGATTTCGCCACCCCTTTCTGCTTGTAGTCCAACTGCTTCTCATCACTCAAGCTCTTTTTCGGACACTCGTTTTTCATAGTGACCCATCTCATTGCACTTATAACATTTCACTAACTATAAATCAAATTTGGTCTTACCTTCACCTTGATCCTTTTAAGTGCAATCACGAGCCTTATGTCCCATCTTACCACATCGGTAGCACTTTACAGAATTCAGAAAACATTTTCCAGCATGCCTTTTTCCACATTTATCACAAACTGGAAACTTAGTTTTCTTACCATCAGACTTTTTTGAAGAATTCTTACCTTTCTCCTGCCACCTCGGTCTCTTCTTCTATTGGTTGTTATAGAATACTTGATCATCGTCAAACTCCATTTACACCTTCTCAGCACATCGGACAAGCTTTTCATAACTTTTAAACTCATGAGAAGCTAATTCCCTTCTATATTTTGGCTTTAATACTGAGTAAAAATGATTGATTTTACTATCAAGGTCTCAGATAAAATTTGGAGCATACCTTGCCAATCGAGTGAACCTTTCTTCATAGGTAGCCACTGAGTCTTCCTCTTGCCTCAATTCCAAGAATTGTTTTTCCATCCTAAGTCGAACAGCCATAGGAAAATACTTCTCAAGAAACATAGCTTTGAATTCATCCCAGTCGAGAGCATCAATCTCATCAGCGTCCCTGATATTTTTAACCATAGACCACCACTGATCTGCTTCACCCTCCAAACGGTAAATAGAAAGACTAACCTTTTGATTGTCTGAACACCCCATGACATCAAAAATCTTCTCCAGTGCTTTAATCCACCCTTCAGCTAGCACAGGGTCAGATGATCCTCTAAATGATGGGGGATGTTGCCTCACAAAATGTTCCACCACTGACCTGTTCCTCTGTGGTTGATCTGGCTGATCTCATGCATGGATACCACCACCATTTATCGCTTGAGTCAGCTGCGCCATTACTGCAACAAACTGTTTAGTTCCAATTCTGACCATCTCCGGATGCTGATTCAGAAGGTTATTTCCTTCTGCATGCCTTCCTAGCACTGCTTCCCTGTTTCCTCTGCGGAAAACCATTCGAAAAAACATGTCTTAGATGAAGCAACATGGTAATATTCAAATTCTATATCACTTCAATTTGACCATAAATTTTTTTTTGGATAATCATTTAATATAATTCTAACTCCTAAAGTTATCTAGACCGACCTTTGATACCAACAATAAGGCCCCAGCCTTAAACCTTACTTAATCTTGAGTAATTACAAGATTACACGTTGAGGATATTTTCGGGTTTAGAGTTTTAGAGAATTAGATCATAAAACTTGAATTACATTCCACATATAAACAAAGTGGTTACATAAAGATAGTATTCTTCTTTTCCATCAATGCAAACATATTTAAAAATAAAACATGGATTCTTTCTTGACACTTCCTTGACACTATCATTATATAATGTACCTTTCCCTTGACCTGTGAAAAACATTTCAAAAAAAAAAACATGGGATGAGCATAAAAAGCTCAGTAAGGGATATAAAAATATGGAAAGGAAACATGAGTACATATATACATAAGAATGAAATCATACTTTACCCATAAAACATAAGCACTTTAACATACCTCATCAAATCATGAAAAAATCATAGAAATCATAAGACATAAAGGTAACTTGAGGCATTCATAACATTCTTACGTAGGGAGTAACCCTCTTGGTTACGTTTGGAATACCCATCACAGTATATTCCCTAAATCTCTTCGGAGAAACCTTAACATTTCACTCCTTCACGTTACCCAATGCATTGGAGATCTATATTGGGCTCACCCACTCTTAGTCTATCACGGAACCACCCGTCTTCATAATAATGCCCAAGAACCTCAACATAATCGTATCACATAAAACATGCATAAAGGAAACATAACATTTCCACCTTTAAATCACAAGTTATCAACACAACACATTGATATAAAAATATTATGAAAACAATTTTCAATACCAAAATAAAAGAAAATTAAAACATGGTATTTATTTTTCTTTTAAAAAGAAGGTATGGCTTGTAGAGGAAACCGAAACTCAAATAACAGTTACGGCGGCGAAGAAGTCGTTGTCGCCGCATACGTACGACAAAAACATTCCCCTTTTTTGTTTAGTTAACGATTCGTATAAAAAATATTCCTTTTGAATAAACTTAAATTTCAAAGGGGTTTATACACCGTATAAAAGAAGGTTGTGTATAAAACAAAATATGCCACAATGAAAGAAGATTGAGACGAAGTCCCATACCTCGGGTCCAACTTGACTCGATCGTTCTTTAATGTCCTGAATAATAAACTTGAGTTAATTTCTACTTTCTTAAGAACCTTTTTAAAGTTCATAATTCCTTTTATATCACTTATTACCATGTCATTAACAATATGTAATTATTTAAGTTAATAACGGTCATTTTAACGATCATTGGTACTAAAAATAAAACCTTTATAATTAAAATTTGTTCATGTATCCATTATATCCAAAATGGTATTCATGATGTAGATATCATATATGTCATATATATTCAGTACATGCATTCATTTATAATATTACATAATCATTTAGAGGTAAGAAATGAAATGCACCGTTCATGGAGACGGAAAGCCGTACGTACGCATGAATGCTACTTTCATTTATATATCATATTTTATAGAATGGAATCATAATGATATAATGGTATATTATAATTCCAGTATAATATAATATATAATATCATAGTTCCATCCTTTATATGTCCCACATATGGTATTTAACGAATCAAATCACTTTGAGGGGGCGGTAGTCCGAACTTCCTTAAATGATGATATCGCGCTTACCCATAATGGAAACCATAAAGGTATGACAAAAAAGGAAAATTCAAAAGATTAAGGAAAACATAAACATATTATATATCATATATAAATATAGTGACATATTAATGGCCACCTTTGAAGGTGTTAAAATAATTTTGAACAATCATCGTTTCAGGAGGCATAAATTCACCATCCACGGAAATAGTATGTTCGTTAACCATTAGATGTAGGTGTGTGTAAGTGTAGCTCGAATACTTATTATAAAAACATCCTAGTATATTGAGGATATTGGATTTGTTACAAAAGAAAAGAATAAAAAGAGTTTAGGGGGTTGGAGAAGCAAAATAAAACAAACGGACTCAAAAGAAGACATTACCTTAAAATCGGGTAACTCCCTTTGGTTTGATCTCAAAGGATTCCTTGGGAAGACTTCTGCCCAAAGTGAGGCTTCAAGGAGTAAGAGAGGAAAGTGTAGAGATAAAATGGGCAGGATTTGTCTAAGCCAAAGTCTTTGTAAGTGTGGGTAAGGAGGTAGAGGTGGGGGCCTTTTATAAGAGGAGAGGAGGGGCACTCTTGGAAAGTAAAGATAAGTTACTTTATTTTAAAATGACTTTCGGATTCAAAAGGTCCCAAATTTATATAATTATAGGATAAGGTGATAATTCTTAGAAATCCACTCTTCCAATTGGTTTTGGCCATGTGTAGGTTTTAGATTTTACATTATATTTCCATTTTATTTAAATCGTTAAATAATGAGGTCATCGCTGCATCGTCATGATGCCATAAATAATTTAATTTATTTAATGTATAAAAATTATAAAAATACTAATATTATGTAGGAAATCGTTTTAGTTTTCTAATGAATATTTATAGTAAAAAATATGACTTGTATAACCCCATGTAAAAATTGTTTTAGTAAAATAACTCATGTTTGTGTCATTTTTACTTTAATATTAAATAAAAAGTTATTTATGTCATTTCCCAACCAAAGTGGCTCCATGAGGTCCCCATGTTGACCCATGGATTTTCTTGGTCGTCCATGACACAACCAATGAGGGTAGGACATGTGTCAAGCTCATCTCATTTTATTAAAGCATTATTTTTACCTTAAACTACACTAATTACCTCTAATCGCGATTAAGAACTAAATAAGTTACTATTCACCAAAAAATTATTTTAATCCCATTGAACCACATTTTACTTCTTAATGACAACCATGTATTTCGGATTTTTGAAATTCAAAACACAATGATGGAAAAATTTCATTTAAACTGAAAAATCAATTTTTATAAGTACCACTTAGTGGTTTCACTATTCATCAAAAATTGAAGTTTTTCAGAAAATTACCAAAAATTCACCCTAAGCTATATTTGATATTCCGAATTCAAAAATGAATTCTATTTTGAAAAATTCAAAACATATAAGTCACATTAATTAATTTAATAATTAATTCCCGCTGTCATGACGAATAGCGTGTTTTTATGAAACAATAAGTATCAAAAGATTGATACCAGTTTAAGTCCAATTTCAAAGTGAAATTTATTCCAATGACCACAATTGGATTAAATGGTAAAAATATAGTCTAATTTCACTTCAAAACCAATTCAAAAGATAATATAATAATATAAATAAATTAGATTAAAAAGTAGTTTTGATGTAAAATGCAGTATTTTTCACTATTCATTAAAAAATGAACATTGTCTGAAAAATACCAAAAATTCACACAAAGTAAATTTTTATGTCCCAATCATAAATAATAAGTTTATTTTGACAAAAATAGATTATAAAATTGTCAAAAGATAGATTTAAAAATGGTTTTCCATCAAAAGGCAGTAAAACAATCTTTTAAAAATATTAGTGTATTCCATGCTTAAGATTAGATTTATTTTCATTTTAATCCTCTGAAACACTATCTAATTCATTAATAGACACAGATAAAAATATCTATTACTCATTACTTACTTGGGATGTTACATATTTCGTCCTTATGTTTCTTCCACATCATAGATCGAGAGATCTAAAATCATGGTGGGTGCATTTAAATCCATTAATTGGATTGAAAATATCATTAGACACAGTGACATTGGATTTTCGACTATTAACTATTTAGCCATCATATAATTAAATTGATCAATATATTGTCAATGGATAGCCCTATAATATATTGTTCTTTTATGAGGAAGTTATAAAAACAAATAACCTCTAGAAGTAATGAGAATGTGTTCCCTCTTAGGTGACTATTTTCAAAACAATTATTGATAATATATTCTTTTTAAAAATCATATTTAATATAACTAGTAAAAATAGATTAAATTATTTAATAATTAAATTCAATCATGATTTTAATATCGAATATCTATAAGTGAAGATATTACTTTGAGACACACTATCTACAAGGGAACATCCAATGTTTCCTATATCGTTGAATATTTTTTTGAGTAGACATAAACTTATAAGATTAGTTTTGAATCAGATCAAATAGAAATAATTTAATTTCTCATCACCCATCAATAATTTTAGAGAAATGTGTAAGGGTTGATCTCATAAACGCATTTCAAGGATCTTCCAAAAAATAATCAAATTCATCCTATAATGTTAATCATGTTGCAATAATGGGGATAAAATTAATGTTCCATCCATTATCCAATGGAAGTGAATATTTTGAATATAATGAAAGAGTATGTGTCCAATTACATTCTATTAAGGTGAAATAAATACCTTGATATAATTATATCAATGATTGAACAACCTATGTGGTCTCCCATTTTGATGATGAAAAAGTAGAATGCAATCATAATGTGATAGATGGGTCTTCTTAGTCATCAACTTACCACAAGATCAAGGTACACTTAATGAAAAACTAGAAGATTGTTAGAGGCTACTTGGATAATCCCATACCTAGAAAAATAATGTTGCTTATACAATGATAGAGAGCCTTCTTCTACCATAAGTAGATCAGATAGAAGATATGGATTGAAATCAACACAATGTTGATGAATCCTAACAATCAATTTCAATAATCCAAGACTCTATTCAGGTTTTTTAAATGTCCTAATTTATTAAGAGTGACTTTAACTTATGGATATATAATTCCTATTTTCCATAAAGAATAAAAAATTTGATTTCATAATAATTTATTACAATTATTATCGCAATAAATTATTCAGATTATAACTACATAATAACCTATAATGTCTGGAAGGAAACAATAACATAACATCAATATATTTGAACATTGAATTTAATGTGGAAATATAAAATCAATATCCTGAATGATTTGATTCAAATATATTTACACATTTTAATTTCATAGGAATGGGTATTGTAATAACACAATCAATATACACCACAATAATTATATTCATAATAGAAACATATTTTCCTTATGGTCAGGTTCTCATGGATGGATTTAGGTAAATAACCATCACTATAAAAATGATTTGGTCTATTTTTATGTGTATGTAGGTGAATCAATATGATGAATAACATAAAAGGAGGATTGGAATAGGGGTTAAAATAATCAAGAGTACCAAAGTGACCTGGAATCACTTTGTCATGTATTTCGTATGGGTCAATTGGAATAATAGATGAAGCGAAAAAATGGGGTTTAAGAAGTTCATGTGTCCTAGAGAGCATGTCATTCCTTTTCTAAATCTATGTTATTTAACACAAAATATGTGTTCCTATTTTAAATGTTACCTTTAATTTTACCACATTATCGGAATGATGGAGGCTTGGTGGCTGAAAAATTGATATATTCTGAGGAAACCATTATATATTTCAGCCTAAAAAGTTTTATGTATCTTTTAATTATATATTAAGGTCTTGTAATCATGAAATTTAGAGAGATATATTTCAATGTTAACCAATTTTTTCTAAAAAGTGATAAAAATTAGATTCACACATGAATGAAAAAAATTCATTTAGAATAAATAGCTATGGAATTAAGGATAATACTATATAAATAATGATAAAATTTCTATTATAAACTATATTGAATGGGAGTACACATTTTAGGTTCATGATGATTGGAAAAAAATTGTAAAATTTCCTATAAATATATGGGATTGAAAAAATAAAACTTGAATAGAAAACCCAATGTTGGTATATGATAACTTATCTGTATACAAAATAATTAAGGGCATTGTGGTTGTACCCAATTAATGATACATGGATTTTAGTGTGTTTATGAAAAATGATGAAATTAAAGGAGATACTAATGAAACCATATACTATCCCATTGTGGTTCATAGACCAATGTTTGTGATTCATTTACCGTAATAATGAGTAATTTAAAAACAATGGGGTCAATGAAAATGATTATTAGAAACATATGAACATGGAATGATGTTATTTTCAATCGTGAATTTATGTTTTTAGATTCATATTAATGATGTGGGGTTGTTATAAGGGGATGATAATTATACATAATTTAATGACATGTTACACTTTTATGTTTTGGGGAGTATGGGGGATACATGACCAACTCTTTAGGTTGAAAACATGATTATAGTTGGTATAAATTTTTGCAGTTGCATATATAGATCCAAATTGAGGTTTCCCATGGATTTAAAATCACTCATTATTAATAGTCATTAATATTTTGACGAGATAAAAAACACTCCTCCTATAAAGTCTGATTTATAAATTATGGATGCAAAATAAAAATGAGTGAGACATTCTAGACCAAGGAATTCCAGGATTAGGCTCTGATGGGTTGTTAAAATTGTGTAAAAATGATCAAAGGATCATGTATGATCCCAAGACATATTTCTAGGACATAAATACTATAAATACCCCAACCATAGTATACTAGAGATTGTGGTCACATCATTACCCTGGTACTACATAAAATTGATCTAATCCCAAGGACCTAATATTATTATAGTCTTAGAAATTAAAATAAATTACAAAATATGATTTTAAAGGTTGTATAATAAAATAAAACATATTAACTTGACATTGAAAATAATTATTAACATTATAATATCCTTTTATATCAATCCTGATAAAATTAATTTCATCCAAAAAAGAATAAACAAATGAAATTGGTGAGATCAGTTTCTCAAAATACAACAAAATTTGGTTTAACCAGCACTATGGCTATAATATAACTATAAAAAGGAGTTTTTAATGAACCCCCTTGACATTTCTAGAAATATATATCTTGAAGGGGTTATTTAAAATCACTAAAAAGGATTTTAATGGTGTCTCATTATTAGATCATGTAAAAAATCACAGATAAAGGCCTCATTAACAACTATAGAAAAGAAAATGACCATAATTGGAGGGGCTTTATCAGTTTTTTTCTACTACTGAAAATAAAATTTCATAAAAAATATAATTCTTTTAAAATAATATATTAATATAATAATATATTTATATTTGTATTTATATAATATCTATTTCTTAAATATGTTTTCGATAAGGATAAATAAAAATTTAGACTTAATATATTAGATTTCTAAGGAAAGTTAGTATTAAAATATTATAAAAAATATTTTTAATTAATATTGTTATGAATATTTTTGAGATATAGTAATTTAATAATAATTTTAAGATTAAAAAATAAAATAATAATAAAAGTTCTAAAATAAATTCAAAATGTTACTCAAAATACAAAAGGCCAAAAAACATTATCAGTGTGTTAGTTTGGGCTATACCACATATCAACATGAAACTGTTGACGAAATATACACTATAGTTACTTGCAGGGTAACCTCAGTCATGATTTTTCAAGGCCAACTAGGTTCTAAAAAATACAAGAAAAATGTGTTTTTTGTAGGGGTATCCCAAATTATTAACATTCAATTAATTTTCAATATCATTTAAGGGGATATTATTATCATTTTTTAGGGATTGAATTTATTTCTGGGTCATGCATTCATATTGATATTATACATTTTATAATTATTGGATTTCATATTTTACAGCTATTTATAGTCATATATATAAATATATACATATATTTTATATATTAAGAGATAAAAACTCGATTTTATAAATAATTTTGTTAATATATATATACATATATTTAAAATATACTTCTCAATATATAATCATTATTAATAAAAAAAATATTTTCTATTATATTTAATTAAATAATATATTCATATTTATATATCTATACAATTAATGTATATATAATAATTATATACATATATTTGTGTGCGTGTAATGACGAAAAATATAGTTATCTATATATTCTCATATATATATAAATATTAATAAATAATATATCTAAATAAATATTAATATGTCTAATTATATTTATATATTCACACACACACACACACATAGATATATATATATATGTATGTATGAATGTATGTATTTATAAACAAACACATACACAGAAACAAAAATCATTTTTTAGAAATGTATTTAAAAATATATTATATATATATATTCACACACACACACACACACAGATATATATATATATATATCAATATTTGGATAAAAAATGTAATGGAATATAAAATATATATATATCATTAACTGAGAAATTAAACTATATTGGGGTGTGGAAAATGTGTGGTAATATGATCTGAAGGACTCTGGTTCATAACTCACATGATTTAGGGGCATATAAGGGAGGGGGAATTATTTTACAGACCATAAGGGGGGATATTCGAGTGGTTAAAGTGCTGATAAGTGGGGGGGGGAGGGTGTTAATAAATGGTGTGGTGGGCCTAAAAACAATTTATCACCATTTATCAGTGGGGCCTTTATATCAACATTTTTTAACGCTGATAAAGGGGGCCTTTAATAGTGCTAAAAAGAGATGTTAAACACAACATTTAAAAGCATTAAAAAAGTGGTCATAAAGGCCCCATTTATCATCTATTTTTGGTCATTAAAGGAAGCATTTATCAGTAATATTTACAAGAATTGTTAAATCCAACACTAAAAAAATGATCAAATTATTAGTAATTCTATTGTGCTGATAATGAAAATTTTCATGATTTTTTAAAACCTATATTTGACCTAGTTTTTTTAAAGGTATGTGTATATAAAAAGTTAAAATGGAATTAATATGGAAAAAATAATATGGATTAGAAAAAATATGAATAAATAATTCAATATACATAAATAAATTAAAATAAATCATTACCATAGATATCATAGCTATCTATTTAATCATATAGTCATCAATAAATTATTCCATAATGATGGAACGAATAAAGTACAATATATTAAAACAAACTATGAAATCCCCTTCAATGTCATCTACATTAATGGGTACAGCCCTAGAAAAATACCCAACATATTTGGTATCACAATATTTACATATTATTACATGGTATATTTAATTCTGAGTCATATCCATAACATAATATGTCCAATGAATTAGTAACATTAATAATCAATAAATAATGATCACCATACCACAAAACTGAATGACTATCCAAATTAATAGATCTATAATATGGAATTTCAATATGTTTCATGATGAAACTGATCTTATCCCTTATAAAGGGAAAAGGATGCAATGATTTTTTCCCATTACTTGTAATTTAAAACAAATACACCTTTAATTTTTTTAGTAAAAATCAAAAGTAACACATTCAGGAAATAGAAAAAATATTCCATTAAAAGAAAATTGTATGAATTAAATAGTGGTTAAAAATATCTTTATGAAAACATTGAATAATTATAAAAAAATTATTTAAAATAATATTCAATATAACAAAATGGTATAACGAGAAAACTTACTAAGTAAGAAAAAATGTATGTTTTCTTTAAATAGTTATTTTGGAATATTTAGTATTAAAATATATGAAAATGATTCAAAATCATATAATTAATAAAAATAAACTTATGAGAGAAAAATAGAATGGGTATAAGACAAATTTATCAAATAATTCCACCAGTGGGGACTTATACATAATAAATCTACCATAGTGTTGAAATTCTGAAATAAAACCTTCTCTTATGCTATGTTCCCTCACATATTCTCAGGAAAAAATTATAATTAGCAATGATTTATTATTCAACAATTATAGAATTGTTATCATATATTTTATTTCATATTTGATTTACTTATATATTTTATCACACGTTCATTTATAATTCCTCATTAAAACTAATGTTCATAGAGATAAATTATTTTTTTCACATATGTTTTGGTTCGATAGACTTGATCCTTGTAATTTAATCATGGATACGTTATCAATATGATTTATGTAGTGATATAAATATCAAATATATTAAATATATATATTAATCCATAAAATTTAGAGACAAATTTTTTTTACACAGTTCTGGGAGATGGTGGGTCAAACACATCCCACAATGCAATTTTCACTTTTCAAATGATGGAATGAAAGAAAAGTAAATAACAATTCACAAAACAATAATCGTTATTATATCTTATATATCATTTTTATTGTAAAATCAATCTTTATTTTAATCGATGTAATTTTCCGATAGATAATGAACCACATCTCTTCATGGAGGAAATAGTCCACATGTACACATGATCCACATTATAGTTTTTCAAAGGAAGTGATGGATTGATGTTAAATATTATATTATAGCTACATAATCATTATTCTGTACTAAATATTGTATATAAATATTAAAACCATCATAATTATCATTAATAAATGATATTTATCTTTAATGAATTATATCGTTCTCTTGAGGTGGTAGTCCACATATACACTTGAG
This sequence comes from Viscum album, assembly GCA_963277665.1. Lineage (NCBI taxonomy): Eukaryota > Viridiplantae > Streptophyta > Magnoliopsida > Santalales > Viscaceae > Viscum > Viscum album. Next base: position 1,128,624,235 of record OY728156.1, on the reverse strand, counting down.
TGATAATTTCACTTAAAATTTTATGAAAAATAAGGTGGATAATGTTTTATTCATATTCATAATTACATTTATGTATATTTAGAACACTAAATTTCTTATTTTATGATAAATAACATAGTTTAATTGGTTGTAAAATATGAATTAATATATTAAATTTATCGAACAATAGGGCGACCTCTTATTTGAACATACTCCTTTAGAACTAACAATAATCCAATTGTATGTCTTATGGGATAAAGATAGTATAGAATTTTTATAAGGGTCTTAAAGAGGGAATTTTTTTATTTTTTTCAATGAAATTTGTCTCAAATTGTATGACGAATTGAGGGGTGGAGGTTCCCTTTTGCAATTTCAATAAATGGAGAACTTTTTATTTTTCATTGTTTTAAAATATTGTTCAGTTATTTTCATGGAAAAAATTATCAAAGAAGAATTCTACTTCATGTTAATAATGTTAGGATATAAATAAAACTAAAAATGGGGATTTATTAAAGGGATTAGGACATTATAATCTATCAAATTTTTAGACAATCCCCTGTAAACAAGTTTTATCTTTATCTTTAGTAACAAAATTTTCATTCATAAAGGGTTATAATTTAGCATATAATTTATTTTTTAATAATAAATGGAAATTTTATGATACTATAAATAAATTCTCATCCTAATTTTGAAATTACATTATTTTTATAATTTGTGAATAATTTAATAAATTATCATTTTTCAGAAAATTTCATTAATGTTATTTTTCTAAAACATTATTTTAATTTGGAAATTAATTGATTTGGGACATAGTTTGAATATAATTATATATATTCAAGAAAACATTAATATATTTTATTAATCAATTGAAATATTTTAAAATAACAGTCCATCTAATTTTTATTACATTAATTATTATAAAAACTATTTATTTTATTTTTCGATAAATTTAAATAATACAATATCGGTAATGGATAATAATTTAAGACTTTTATTACATAGGTAAAAATATAAAATAAAATATCAGGATAATAAAATTATATTCATAATTAAAATGAACATTTAAAACCATTATTTAACAATTTTTTTATTATTTCAAAACATTAGAGTTGTTTAAGTAAGTGGCATGATATTTTTTTACTTGTGTTTTAATGTCATATAAAAGAAAATATCAATGAATTGCGGTACCAAGTGGCCATTGTTTTAGGAATAAGAATTAATATTTATAAATACATTTATCTAATAATATAAAAGAATGTATTATCGTAATTTCAAATATTTATTACTACATTTTAACTCTATCTTACCCATTTTATCCTTACTAATGAGATAATGATTATCCAAGGATATTATTCAAAATAATAAAAAATATAGACCTTTTTTACAAATTAGATCATTCTTATTCTAAATATTTTTACCTTTCCCATGATTTAAAAACATGTATAATTTATTATAAATCGATTCCCGCAGAACCTGGTGAAAAGTAATTTTATATAGAAAAATGTAAAATATAATTTTTTAATCCAAATTCTAAAATAAAATCATTATAAAAAATTATATATATTATTAATAGTATAAATGATATTATTTTAATTTTAAAATAACTTTAAAATATAAATTATATTTATTTTAATCAAAAAATAAAATATCCAATAAAAATGAAAATTTATTAATATTTATCTAAAAATCCATGTATTCAGATTTTTTTTGTAAAATCACAGTAAGATAATTATTAAATTAAAATATTAAAAATGAATGATTTTTTAATGAATATTCTAATAAATGTCGAAAAAAATACTAAAATTATTTCTAAAATGATGAAGACAAAATATTATTCATAGATAAATATATTTTTGAAACATATTCAAACATTACTAAAAATACAGTTTTTATTTATAAATTTATTTTCATTATCTATCCCATTATATTATATTAAAAAAATTCATTCATAATCAAATTACTAATTTGGAGAGATACAATATGATGGTTAATATAAAATATGTGATAGGTCTGATGTAAGTTACAAATAAAATAAAATTTATTTAAAAATAAATGTACTTGAAAATCATGGGATGTTACATTATTCCCCACTTAAATGAATCTCTTCCCATAAATACTTTGACACGAATAAATGCTACTAGGGATAATATTTCCTCTTCTCATCATCATTTTCCGATTTAATATTTTTAAATTTATCATTTCTCTATAATAATTTTTATATTTTATCTATATTATTTCATAAAATATTCTATTGATTGTCCAAAATATCCATTTGATATCCCACATATGACAGATCATTCTCAAATGGTAAAATTATTTAGATCAATATGTTTGACAGATAAGGTATATACTTCCACCAAAGAAACACAAGGATGTCATTTTTAGCATTAGATAGATTCTATAGATGATCCAAATGATAAACTAAAATCCAGATATGATATAGAATTTCAAAGGGGAAATAAATCAAGGGCCCATGTTTCCCTTGAATACAAATCTAAAAAAATCTTTATTGATATTTGTACGATTAATTTTTAAACATAATTGGTCACCAGATTTCATTGATGATAGTCAGTAAAAAAAATTTATCTACTCTAAGAATATCTTATGTTAGTTTGTTTTACCATAAATTTTTCATCAATTTCCTTACAAAGATCAGGACCCAATATCATTCCATCTCTAACTGTTTTCTTCTAACTTTGAGTTCTACACAACTTTATTGTGTGTCCCACATAAGGTTCCTTTTGATTACTCACATTAAAGATAATTTTGAATGAATATTACAACAATGGAAGGTATTGATCTAAAAACTATTAAGAGCCATAGTGAAATATCTCCACATTTATCGTAAACATTGAATGGTCCACACAAACTGACCAGTATTATGATGTTGATAAGTAGTGATGAAACTAAAATATCTATCAAAATCTCACTAATGAGTTCTCTAGAACATCGAGGTATATATCAGATCCTAATCAGATACAATAAATTTTGTACTCTATGTAACATTAAAAATTATTAATGTGATATTTTAGAATATTTATCATTAGATAAATCTTCTCTGATATGAGTTATTTGTTTTGAATTTTAAAGATATAAAATAAAAAATAGAATTATAGCCTTTTGACATTTTTGGGGTTCTTATATTAAAATCCAATTTTATGGTTTACTATTACCATTCTAGTATGAATGATGTTCGTTAAATCACGTTAGACATCATTCCCTCATTTGTAACATAGATACATACCATGTATTGAGGTATATACTATCCAATCGCCCTTTTTATAATATACAAATATTAATACTATTTTATATATGTGTATAAAATATTGCATCTTGGATGATCATAGAACAATGAACTATGATCTTCATCCTACAAATGCTTCTTCAATTCCTATACCAATGGGACACATACTCTATTGTTGATTTTAATAAAAATTTCATCATCAAGGTTAATTTCTAAAACATTCCTATCCTAATTAAATAAGTATATATCATACTTATATGGATTCAAATTCCCCACATGGATGTATGTTTGGAAATTAATCTATGAAAAAAATATAGTTAACCTTTCATAAATATTTCAGTATCCATCTTTTAAAAATCAATAAATATTTGATATCTTTCCATCATCAAAGTGGTAAAACTGGAATAACCATTCCAAATTAGATCATCAACCATCATTTTACCATCCCAAAGTAGTTATATGTTGATAAATAATAGTCTATTATAAACTCCAACCATATTATTTGGTGCATATTCAACTCTTTTTTGGGTAAATATATATTTCATGATATTATAATTACTAAATATTTCCAAAAATTCACTATTCATATAATGTATCAATATCTTCAATAAAAAAATTATAGCATCCATATCAAAAAAATGTGTCACATAAATTTTCTCTATAATTTTTTTGTAGAAAGAAATATTTTATCACTATTGAATTATACGAGAGAAAAATTCTATATCCCTTCATCGATGAATCATTTTAGTCCTCAAACTCTTCACCACTGAAATGTAGTGTATGTATATACACATTTAATAATATTCTATTCAGTTATTATTAATTCACTTCACAGTCATCTTTCCATAATAATTTCACCCCTTGTCTCTAAAATTGGTGTGTTTATTTTAGAGTCATGCAAAATAACACAAAAATAATCTCTATTTCTCACTAAACCCAATAAGACTACAAATTTTGGTTTTTGTTGTTTCTAAGAAACATTTATAAATATCATCCTTCTTTGAATGACACACTGGTAGACCCACACATTATAATATAGTTTCTAATAATGAATCTTTTCGAATCCAAATTGAACACTTGTTAAATTATTCATAAGAATTTTTTTTCCTTGGGGTCTTCTACACAATTCTAAAATATTCCTCATTTTTTCCAATTTATTTTAATATAATTATATAATCAACAATGAAAACCAAATCCTAGTTATGGTAATCTATACATAATTTCATTATTAAATATATAAATATTATGGCGGCATTATTTGGTCCTAATGGACTTAAAATACATTCATATGGAACACACCAAATATAGAATGATGTAAGTGGAATATCTTCCCTCTCAATCCTTAGGTGATGATATTCAGATCAAAGATCAATATTGTAAAAATTTCATGCTCTGTATAATTGATAAAAATCAATACGGTTTTGAGTATATATTTTTTATTAATTTTAAAATGATAATATTAATGATAATTAATATATGGACCCAATGCATAGTAATACATGTAAATAAGTAAAATTCATGATCAAAATGGTGACGAACTGGCCCGAATGATTCCTTTTTCTATATTCTCTTGAAGGTTATCATTAATTCTTGTAACCAAATTAGTGGAATTTTATATATAATTTTTGAAATATATATAACACAGGGTAAGATATATATTGAAAAATATACTTCAAAATTTTGGGTCATTCATGAGAAAACCAAATGAAATAAATTATAAAAATCATGAAGAATTTCTATATTTATATGATTTATTTTCTCCCCAATAATTTGTAAAATAACACTATAGAATTTGGACAAGAACTCATATGGTGGTTGTAATTTCCATTAGGTTTCAATGTTGTTGGACTCACCTATTTCGATAATCCTGAATCATGTTTCATTTATGTGATAATAATTTTTTCATTCTATGTTAATATTGTTTCATTAATTTTTCTTGTTTATATCATGTTATATTCATATACATTGAATCTCGTTGCTTGCTAATTTAGGCTTATAATGCAGAATTTATCTAAGTGTAAGGTCACCGATGAAAAGGTTACCGATGAAAAGGTCACTGATGAAAAGGTCACTGATGCAAAGGTCACTGATGTAATGGTCATCGATGCAAAGGTCACTGATGCATGATCATTGTTGCATGGTCACCGATGCAATGCAACTGAAGGTTATCGCTGAAGGTTACCGAAGGAAGATTACCGAAGGAAGGTTACTGATGGGAAGTTAACGATGGAAGGTCGCCATTGAAGACTTTTGATGTGCACCTACTTATTGAAGCCTACCATTGTGAAGGCTACCATTACATGTCTACCTTACTCTTATACTCCATACATTGTCAAATTCTTTATATTATTCTAACAGTAATATTTTCTAACTTTAATGCTTTTGACATTAATTAATTCTTATTGTAGACATATCAGGAGACCATATATTGACAGTATGATGTATAAGAAAGATCACATGGGATGTACATATTTCTTTTTGTTGGACCTCAAATATAAAATAGAAGACTGAGAAAGAAAAGGGTGTGCATGGGATGAACGAGAAGAGAAATTCCAAAAGTTATGAAAGGTAAATACATGGGAAAGAACCTACTAAAGAACAAGGATGGATCATTCGAGAACTTTCACTGCGAACCCCAAGAACATCAAGAACATCATTTTGGGGAATCGATTTCAGGATGCCTTCTTTGGATGATAAACATTCAATCCACTCAAGAAGCATAATACTCAATTCCTGAAATCTTGAACCTGGAGTTGCGACACTCTGTTTTGGAGACTACTTTCAGAGAAAGACTCTGACTTCCAATTCATCACTTCAAGGAGTCAAGAGATGAACTGCAAACACATAAAGCCTTCTAAAACTCAGTCTCATTTATATTTTCCATATTGTGTTTATTTATCTTACTTTTCTGAGAAGTGTGTCTGCCTAATTTTCATACTGTCTTCTATGCTTGAACTGGAGGATATTTAATATACTTACATTAATCATCACATACATTTTTACCACGTATAATTGTGTAAGATATAGTGTGTGGTCTGTATTGTTTTTTTCCCCCAAGAAATGTGGTAGAGGGTGTTAACACTGGAGAGTTTGGGAAAACTATATTAAAGCTTGATATAAGATGTGTATCAAAGTTTATTGTTAATATAAACTGTTTGGTGGAATGTGATCACCAAGTGGAGAGGATTAAGTCATGTCTTGGGATTGAACCTCTTGTTTAGCTTTACTATGAACTATATTTTTTTATACTCTGTTTTATATATTTTTCGCTGCTTATATTTTCTAAACATAAAAATGTTTTTCATTCACTTTGATAGATTGTTTTGGTTAGTGTGTTTATATGTTTAACTCAGTAAACTTGTTTCAAAATTTGAATAAGTTACTTTTACTAATTCAATAGAGGATTAATCACCCTTTGAGGAACATATTGATCAATAAGAAATTTTCATCTCTACTTATTTAATTAACTGGGCCATTTCAAATCTGAGGGTATTTATAAGAAAGTTTTTTTAATAGAAATTTTTAGTAGGAACTCAATTCACCCACCTCACATGACATTCCACTTCGACCAACATTTATTATCAGAGGATAAATTATTTTAAAAAATTTACATTCTTTTAAACTGTGATTTTTATTTGTATCTTAAAAATATTAAAATTTCTATCAAATATAAATTTTCAGTTATATACAATTATAATTTACTATGGATAATATAGTTGATGGTGTGGCTACTAACATACCACATTTCATTAATGATAATAACTATGCTCAGTGGAAATTAAAAATGGAAATGTATCTAAAGAGCATGGGACCTGAAATCCGGGACACTATTGAAGAACAACATGTATTACCTATTACTGCTAGGGACACATGGTCTTAGCTGACTAAAGCCACCAATAACAATAATTTTAAAGCAATGAATTCTTTGTACCACTGTCTAGGTGATGAAGAATTCAACAGAATATCTGCTTGTAAAAATACTTATGAAATTTTGGATACTTTATCTATCTGTCATAAGGGAACAACCAATGTTAATGAAATGAGAATAAATGATTTTGTTCTCATATTATATATTTTATAGACATAATATGGATGTTAAAATTATATAGATTATATAAGGTTTAACATTCAGCTATTACTATTCATAACCTCTTTTTGAATAGTTAATTTAATATGTTCTGGCGCGCTCAAACTCACTGTTTCGTGCAGCGCAAGATATTAAATTTTTTTAATGAGATAAAGAACTATGAAATATTTTTGTGTTACATATTTTTTCAAGAATCCAACACTTTTTATTTCTAATGTGATTTTTCCTCACTCGCACATGCCCTGTGAAACATCCCAGAAAGCCACCCCTACTGATCACTACCTCAGTTCAAGATAACTTAACTATGGATTATTAATCATGCTGGTGATCAAAAAGTAAGCTCCTCCATTAATGGAAGGAGTCATTTAATTTATTAAATTTACACTTTATTATTCAAGGGAGTCACATTTCACCTCACAAGATAAATATTGGATATTTTTATCATAATAAAACTATTATTGATTATCCTTCATCAATCCTTGATTTTACATCATAAATTTCTAGATTAAACATTTTTATTTGCAGTGTTTTTTTACATAGTATCCATCTTAAATTGAACCATTTTGAAACTTATATTTTTGTGATAAGGAAAAAAAATCGTTAGGTATGTTAAAATAAGATTTTTCAATTACTAATAGACAGTTTCTTTCTATATGTTAATGTTCAAAATTTCTGAATCTATACTTTGTTATATTATATGTAAAAATTACTAGCTTATTCATAATTTCAAATGTTGTTTCCTATAAATTATTAAATTCCATATCATTTCTATTTTAAAATAGAGAATGACTCATAAATTTGAATGCATTAACTATGATTTTTTTTGAATTTACATACCTCCACCCATATATAGTATATTTTGTAAAGTATATAATTTCATTATCTCAAGCCTCTAATATCTATTTCATATTCATACAATATTTAATTTTAATATGCCTTAATTTTATAGTATATTATTTTTAGAATATTTATACATTCTATATGATACATAATGAAAATATTCATAAAACATTAAAATATTAAAAAACCATCAAATTTATTACAACATTCATAGAGATTCAGTTGTCAAAAATATATGCTTAAACTGATATGATAATTTATACTCCTCTATTCATATTCACCTGTTAGTGAAATTACACATGTAAGAAAATTTTTACACATTATTTTTTAAGCATTAGTTTTTGATATAACCCTTAGATGCATATTTTTATAGTATTCATTACATTTTATATTGTGCACAATTTCAATATGTAGAAAAATTACATATAACATAAAATAAATATTAAATATTATGTTTTTTCCATTTATTTATCTTTTTATATTTTATCTCATCCTAAATTTTTAATAAACCAATGTAATTTTATATGTTAGATAGGTATTATACCTCAAAATAGATGGAATTCAGGACGTAACTCTTGAAGAACATACAATTTTGCATGTAGTGATTCTTTTAGGATTATTGGAAAACAATTTTTATGATTTCAATTTTAAATTGAATGATGAGAATGAAACATTAGAATAGAATTCATTGCCTTATAGTGTGCCCTCAAATTTATGACATAGTACTAGGAATTATTTCAATATTGGGGAAAATTGGATAAAATATGATCTTACCTTTGATAAATTTATGATTTTTTATATGAGAATATTAGTTTAGGTAATTTGTTTTAAAAGATTTAAGATCTATTTTTATGGACTGATTGAGGTACTTATTATTCAAATTATATTGTTATTTCTAGAAATAAAATATAGGTAGGAATTTTATCTTTATTAAAACAATTTGATGTATACAAAATTGGATTTCATGATTTACAATTTTTTTAGATAATATACTCTTTATTTGTTGATTTAGTATAATTTCATTTCACATGGGATGTAATGGGTGGTATTCCAAACCAAAATATGAAATTACGAGGCTGTTGTGGAAATGGATAAATATTGATAACAAAATATGTTGTGGACAAAGGTCAACATGAGTTCATTTTTTTGATAATTTTTCAAATTTCAGAATTCTATATTTTATTTTCATTGTTCTTATTTTATTTTATTTGATTTATTATCAATATTTTTAATTTATCCACATTGAATATCTATAGTTTTCGATATATGTACAATGTTTGGGCAAAAATTTGAGAAACAAGGTCTATTGAATAATATTTCAAACTACATAAGGTTCAAAATAGTGAGAAATGTTATACTATGGCTTCCATTATATATAGTTCATGAACAAAAAGGATTAAAATAATATTTGAATAGACTTACAAAAATTAAAATTCTCTGTCGAACAACTATTTTATGATTTGATTTTTTATTCTGTAACAAATATTAACTACTATTATCATTATTTATCTTCTTATATTGATATCATATAATGGTTTTTATAACTTTAAAATATAAACCAATGCATGTGGATTTTTTTAATGACTATTTCATGAAAATTAAGAGGTTGTGTACTCTATCATATAAAATGATTTAATATTTATATATATTTGTTTTTGGTTATTTTTATTAATATTAAATTGTTTCTTATTTTTATTAGGGGATTAGGTATTGAATATTATCTGAATAAAATATAAATTATAATTTCCAAATGAAATGAAAGTGTAAGTTGAACATAAAATTTCATCTATTAAAATGAATGTGTAAAATTTTTTCACATCATATGAATTTGTTCCTTATTATAATATTTTTCAATATAGTAATTATTTTTACGGAAAAATATAAAAATCATGGTTTTAGTAAAGGGGAAATGATAGAATTATGATATTACTGTGGTGACCGACACACATAATATTGAAAAAATATTACATAAGATGGCCTCTTTGAATTCCATCACGTTGTGAATATTATCTTTGAATGTTAATTCATACCATGAATTTTTGTACAATAATTTTACAATGAAAAATACTATTGTTGTTATTGGTGAATCTCATCTGCATAACTTATCTCTATTAGTTGATAGTGGGAATGTGATTTTGATATATCATTTGATTCTCCCATTAAATGAATTTTATGTGACAATGTTAAAGGATTGTATCTATGAACATAAATATCATATTAATTTTTTGGTTGAGGAACACACTTTTTTATGTCAGATCAATATATGATCATTAATTATTTCAAGGAAGACTATGAATTACCCATTGGAATTAAATCTGTTACATGGGCCATACCAGCCAATCATGATGGGAATTTCCCTAAAATGGTTAGGGAAAACACAAAATTTATGATATATTGAAATAAGAAAATTACATTGATGTTTTTATTAGGATTTATCAGTTCATCTTCAAGATCATTAATTTTATATTTCAATAAAACTCAAAAAAAAATTATACATACATATAATACTTCATAAATAATGGCCCAGTTTTATTTAAGAGAAATAAAATACCACCAATATAATATGGTTTTGTGTTTTTTGAAATAGTGCATCTCCATGTGGTGTACCATTACTCTATGTAAATAATAAATTTATATTAGTCTTCCTATTCTTTTTTACCATGATCCTAGAATGAACACTATCAATTACAAGAATCCACTAACCCAAATTCGAACTTACATGATCCACTATATGGGGAAAACATATCTAAATGATTGAACTTCAATATTAACAAAATAAATTATGTGTTAAAAGAGATGATGTACTGAAAAATTAATTACATATAATATATGGCCATTATGAATTAACAACGAAGAAATTATAACATAGAAATTATTTTGTAATCATAATAGATATAATAAATAGTGTATTTAAGGATGAATTTCATAAATTTGATGGAGAATGTATTGAATATATTTGTATACATTCTTCCATAAATGTTGAGAAAAAATTATACAAGGAATTTGGTGAATAACTTCAGAAATGATAAAATATATACCATATTTAGTTTCTTTTAATAGTAGAAAAAATTATTATTCGATGGAGTTTAAATACCAAGAAAGGATATATCATAAGATTCATAAATAATATTTTTATTTGATTAATATGATAGTACAACCACTATAATATAGATCTATACGTTTCTTATAATAGCTATACATGATTGATGCTTTCTATAAAATCTCTCATTATGTTCAATTCACTAACCAAGATAAATTATATAGTAGGAAAATTAAACTATAGAGATGAAATAAATTTAATCCTAAAATATATTAAGAAAAATCATTTAACCATATCAATACGCATGATTCAATATTTTTTAAAATGTATTATTATATCCATTTATGTATCAAATAATGTATTTGGTTGTGTCCTTATTAAAAATAAAATGTTGTTATCTTATTTTCCATGTAAATTAATAGTCCATACAAAAATTATGTTATCAATGAAATTGATATTGTAATGATAACACTTACTTCACAGATATGGAGACATTAATCTGTGTGAAAGTTTTTGAAATATATACATTTCAGAGGGGCTTAATTTATATGTTCACACAAAAGGAATTGAAAATTTGCTCAAAGAGATGGATAAAATTGATTCAGGAATAACAATGGAAATCCCATGACTAATAAATGATGAAAAAATAGAGTGATTAATGATTTTAGTAGGATTCTTATACCTTATTTATGATTGGTATAAAATGAAACTAAATACACATGGATTTAAAAAATGAAAAACTAATTAATCATAAGGTAATGTGAGAAATCATATTTTTCCAATTGAATACTCAACAATTCAAAGAAGTCATTATCAAAAAGACATTATAGGAAAACATGGATTTATATAATAAGTTACGTAATATTAATTAGTAAAAATTTTACATTGATGATATGATAATACTAAAGAAATTAATTTCTTCCCATGCAAGTTAGAATTAAATATAGATATATTTCATGATTCTCATATATAATCATTCTGCCTAGCTCATGGAAGCATAATGATGTATAGGGAAAATATCAAGAATAATTTTTACTAAGATGACAAGAATTATGAGACAGTATAGTATTTTACTATACCATTGTAATTTTATAATGAAAATATAGAATTACAAATCTTCAAGAGGGTGTAAAAATTATTACCCACACATATAATAAAAAGGGATAACATCCCCATAAATTTATTATTTGAATTTTCATGAAATATATTGTCCAATATTCCCTTTGGGGTTAAATTTATCACCAAATGATTTTACCACATTCCATTTCAATTTGATAAGATTTTTCGCTTGATCATACATTCAATAAAAGCATTAAGAATTTAGTTAGGCTTCCCAGAGTATTAAATTAAATTATAAATGATCGAGATCTGATTTTTTCGATGATGTACATGATAGGTCTATATAATTAATTCGATATATTAAACAACATCAAAAGTGGTTTTCAGCCTAAAAATAATAGTAAATAAAAAATAAACTTTTAATATCTAAATGTTATGATGAGAAACATTTTATAGGATTACAATGTATTTTCGGAGAAGGACCTTCTAAGGTTAAATATATCATATAAAATTAATATAAATTATAATATTAAAATTTCCATATATTATGCTCTATATAGTATGATATGTAGAGCTCTATTATGTCAGGATAACGTTAGAGTGAGAAAATATAGTAACCAAATCATTATAAATAATATTTAGAGAAGTCATAAACTAGGAAGGAACAAATTTAAACTGTACGAAGTTGACAGTATAGCTACACTACAATTAATGGTGAAGTTTTTTGTTTGATGTCAATGCTATCGTATTCCTATGAATATTAGTATAAGAATGTTTTATGAGATTAATAAATAATGTTATATAGATCCATGGATGCATTGGACCCTCCAAAATTTTTAATCAAGTGAGGATATTATCTTCCTATCATTCACATCAAATGATCCTCTCCTAAGTGCATAATTTTTTCCAAATATAAAATTTGAGAAACTACATATGTAAACGAAACATAAGATGAAATTAGTACTAGTTCTCAAACAATGATTTCTTATAGAATGAAAAACTAGAATAAAATTTAAATTATAAATATAAGGTATAATTAAACAAGACCACTCACATTGATATTGTTCTATATAGGAAATATTACTTTTAGAAATAAATCTTGTAAGATGAAGATATAATGAGCGGAAAATACCTTTATTAATTTTAATTAATATAACAAAATTTATAGTGATATTACTTTTAGAGGGTAAAATATAATAATAGATTATTTTAGTATTTGTTTCCAATTAATAAAATATGTTTTTTCAATATCCTAAAATACAAAAAACAGTGATTAAAAAAAAGAAATTTTTATTTCACCAAAAAATTGAATACATTAATGGATTAATAAATAAAATATAATTCTAAAAACATAAATAATTATAATATTATGTCTAAATTATTAATTTGAGGTATTTTTAGATATTTGTATTTGTAATATGAAATATTATATTAACAAATAAATTCATTCTTTTAATACTTCAATTATATAAAAAAAATTAAATTTTTACTTGAATACAAACAAAAATAGTTCCATGAAATGATTATGGGTTACTTAGGTGATAAAAAATATGGTGTTGATAACCCTATGAGAATGGAGTATGACCTGGATCTCCCAAATCTAACCATGTATGGAAGAATAGTGTAGATAAAAAATATTAAGTTTAATAATTAAGATTTAATATTAGAGTAAAATGAATTATAAATTAATGGTACTGAATAATATAAATATTAATGATGTTATTATTCATATTAATAATAATCTAAAACGTAGTTTATAGTGGTAAGAACACTCCCAATCAGGCACAGGTTCCTGGTTTTGGTTCCACATGTAAATTTCTCTTCAATAAAATATTCTCCAAATTAACATGTTTTTTCATTTTTTGATGTGTTTATACTACCCTATTAAAGTTTATTTTCATATATTTTATGAAATAAAATTAATTGACAAATCCATATTCTATTGTTTCTATTATGAGATTTTAATTGAAATATTTCCAATGTTTTATGGATTTTGTTGAAATAAAACGTTCAAATTGATATTAAGTATCACTATATTTCTACTATAATTATTTTCTTCCATATAAAACACCATATATTATAGTTCATCTTATTTCCACTAAGTATTAAATTCCCTCATAAAATTTCACCTATATGTGTCTAACAATTCTAACGAAATCCTTTTTGTAAGCGGACATGACCATCTCTATTCCTTTATTACATGAATCATTCTACTCCCAAAAAATTATATTCATATATATATATATATATATATATATAGATTTTTATATTATAAATACTTTATTTTCTAAAGAACCTTCACTATTAACATTTACATTCTTTATAAATTTTTGAAATATATTAATTTTATATTTTTTGCACTATCATTTTCACTAATAGTTTAAATAATTTTCTATTTTGAAGCCTCAAATTGATGTTTTTATAATCAGTCAATTTTATTTTCAGTCAATTAATAATTATATTTAAAAACATTATATTATATAAAATATATCCATTTAAAATAATGGATATCATAAACTAATTTTTTTTAATTTTAATTTGAAAATGAATTTTTAATTACCTTTTAAATATTTTTTAATATATATTAGTATACTTTAATATTTATTAAATTAAATAAGGATGTATTTCATTAAAATGGCATAGTCTCATTCTTTGGGTTAATCATTTTAATTCCTTCTTAGGATTATTCGGATTAAAATTTTATATTTACGGGTTAATTATAGGATGATGGAATTATGAAATTTTTAATCTAAGTATTCTATAAACAATGTGTTGTTTTTCACAATTTTACATGTTGTCATAGTATTATATGTCCATCCAATTAAGTGGGTGGTGATATAAATCACAAGTGATTATAATGATAATGGTTTGAACCCTGTAAATTGTGCTAGGAATTTGAATTGAATTATTTCTCACTCAAATTTATTGGATTCATTATAATAAATCATTATATAATAGAGAAAGGGAAGTGAAACTAAACCCAAAAAATGACTATATACACAAATTTTATTATAATGGGAAGTGATCACAAACACCAAAGTTACTATTTAAAATATTTTATTTTTGTATTTATTGTTTTCCATGACATAAAATATTTCTTTTATATGATTATGTATAATATACATTCCCTTGACTCATTTCCCATAATATGATGAAATAATTTTTTCATGATTCAGGAGTTATAATCCGTGTTTTATTGGGTATTATTTCCTTGTTTTATATTAATATACCACGATTAAGTTCTCATAAAATAATGTTCATATGATTCTCCTTTAATATATTCTATTGATAAATATGTATCACACTCCTTGGTGATAAATTAAGCATAAAACATTCTCATGTCTCCATCCTATAGGTAATGATATAGGGCATTATAACTGATGTTCTTAGAATGGTATTATGTTAGAATGTTATTTTTGGAAAATATTGAATAAGAATAATCAAATATTTGAATTATGTATTTAATATATATATACACTAAAATTATATGTTATGTAGTTTGATATATTATTAAATTTAACTAACATTCACATATAATTGTCATAAATACACACACACAAATACATATATAAGTATTATCACTTTATATTCAATTCCATTACAATATTATTCAAATCATATAAATTTTTTTACTTTATCATATTTTATTATGATAACATATAATTTGTTCTTTTAAATTTAATTTTACATTAAAATTCAAAAAAACAAAATGATAAACCCATATCATGTATCAATTTTCTAGTTTTAATGATCATATCCTAAACACAAATTAATAATCCAAATATTCAAAAATATTATGGGTTTCTATAAGAAATTTTATGTCCCATATAATTAAAAAACCATGTTATATCAGAGAGTATTATCAAAGTCCTTGGTCACACTAATGGATTAACATACATTAGAATCTACATTGAGTAATAATAAAAAATAATTTGGAGTCATTTACCTAAATAAATATTATAATATTAAAAATTACGTCAACATAACAAAAAAATTAAAGAGAAAAGATAATGATGACCCATATAATAATAAATGATGTCTCAAAAATGGTTTTTTCTTCATGTGAATATTTTTTCATATATATAGATAATATAATATTTACATCTAGTTTCCAAAAAATAAAATTAATTCTTTAAAGGGAATTAAAAGAAATTGAAAATCAATAACCTACATCAGTATAAGATATCGTGCCTTTTATTGATAAATATCTTTTATTCCATCCATACCATGATTATAGGGAACTTATCAAATGGTTCATTTCATTATTTGTAATATGGAAAATATTCAATGTGTAGAATCAAAAGGTATGTGAGTATGTGTTTGGAGTGATTATAAAATTATCAGTAGGGAGACATCATAAGACCCTAAAATACTATCATGATAGAATCATGTACATCTAGGATTGTGTCATTCGAAAATTTATAAACTTATACCAATATACCATAACATGAATTAAAACATTCAACCAATTTTAATTTTACCATAGGTATTAAAAATTCACAACATTTACCATAGCACAACAAATACCAATATATTATGTACTACACAATAAGTATCTTTTTCCAATGTGGATTTTAGCTTAAATAATCACTAAAATGGAAAAATAATATTTCTACAATATTGGAGGTACATATATGAGAAGACCATCAAAATTAATTATAAAAATAGGGAAAAATAATACAAGTTAGAATGTTATTGGAGTAACTTCACATGTCATGCTGAAAAAGAAAAAAAATGGGAATCATAATTTTCGCTAAAATAAGATAGAAACAAAATAATACTTCCAAGATATAATAAAAATTTTATATATATTAAAGAAAAATACACAATCATGTATAATCATTGATTTTACCATGATTTTAAATAAATATCACATTTTTGTAGTCTTTATGGGTTACACAATTTGGGGAAATAACTAGTGAAAAAATCTATTAATTTTACCCCAAAGTGAAATGTTTGAAATTTCTTTCATATGTTAAGCTACACGAATACCTAAAACATTGAAACTCATTTTCATTATAATATATTTGATCCTTTAATGTTATATGAAATTGTAAAATATATTATATGTATGAATATCAATCATATATATTTGAAAAATAAACATCTCATTTTCATAATTTTGTAACAAATAACAATATTACGATGAATATTATATTTTCTAAAAAATTATATAATACTAGTTAACTAAAATAGAATGAAGTATCAAGTTTACTTACCATTTTCCCTTACTAATTTTTTAGAGAAATCAATTATCATTCCATTAAAATCAATCAATAAAATTAAATTAAATCTCACTACTTCTATATAACTCATTATAACATGTGATGACTATTATAAAAAACTCACATGTGACCATTCACATATTCTATTAAAACATTATTGTTAATTTATTTCATATTACTTCACACTAACAGAGTTTCCTTAATGATTCACTTGTAAACACACTTTTACACATTGTGATATGAATGAAACATGATATAGATTAATGATCACTATAGTTTTTTAATCTATGAAACTTAATTAAAGATATTTTCCTCCTAATCAATACAAATATGAGATATTGATGAAATATGAATAATTTATTTCAAAAAGATGACTCATTGACTATAAATTTTGATATCGTTAGAGACTCGAAATTATATTATTGATTACAATATATTTATACACACAATTATAAAAATTAATAGACTAATATTTGGATAAGAAATTATAACTAATGATATGTTGGATAATCGATTGAAATGTTGGTAAGGGTGGATGTGGGTTATTTAATGTGGGTATGAGAGAATAATTGGAAAATGTTTTATTTAAGAAAATTAATTAAAATATATAATTAAAATACCTCTTTTAAAATGTAATGTCACTCCACTGACTAAAATATCAGTCCCCCTTTATTAAATGTGCCTATAAACTCTTAAAGTGTATGTTCAATATTAAAGATCTCTTATGAAAGAATTTCCAAATTTTGGATTTCAAAAATTATTAATTAATATGTATTGAATAGAGAATTCATGTTTACAAAGATCATTATTAAAATCTCAACAAAAATAAAAATATCCATTAATGTTGTGTTTAGATTACTCTCACATTGGTGTTATAAGGTAATTTTTATCTTTTGATGATCATTATTTAATGTTGAACAATTGTTCATGTTGGGTTTATTACCAATATATATATAAAATAATGTTATGTCATTTTATGACTATGATGATGTAATGGAACTAAGGGAATTCATTGATCATAAAACATATGAGAGTGTTGCATAAAATAGTTCACATGTAGTGTATTACCAAAACCATGGTATGATCTTGACAGAAATTTATTATTTTAGTGATTTTTTTTAGAATCACTATGTTGATTCTCCATTTCCATTAAAATTTAATCATTTTATATTAAACTCAATTACACCATAGTACATCAAGAAAAAACCAGTGGTTCTTGTATTCATCATTCATAGAGATTTAATCGTAGAAAATAAAATCAACCAAAATAAGAGAAAATGTTATAGTGTGTGAACTATCACGTTTTCTTAGGATAATTTGTCATTTGATCATTAGAATTAAATGAAATCAAACATATAATTGAATAACCACCAAAATCATTCATGTATTTTTGTATTTATAGAAATATTATAAGGAAAAATACATATGAACTGTTGAATGTGGTGATGAATATATACCTACACATCATTGTAAAATAACCCATATTTTTTGCAGAATTATGTTTTTTTCTATAAAATGTAGAAACCATATAAATTCATAATATAATCATATTTATATGGATTTCTTAATTATATTTTAGGAGATATAACCACGCTATTCTTTTTAACATAACATAGTTTTTAAATAAGAAATATAATTTTTAGTTTTTATCCTTTAATGGTGTGATGGAAATTTGAGACATCCAAAAAATACAATTCATATTGTTCACAAATAATTGGTAATTGATTGAGTGAATTAATATAGTGCACACATGATCCATCATTAAAGGAAAATGAAAAAGGTTGTGGACCATAATTAAAATTTGTAAACAAACATTAATAACAATATTTATTTGTTTTAAATATTTTATTCATATAAGAGATCTGGTATATAATCATTCTCCTACAACATTGGATTTTAATGGTAATGAATCAAATAAATTTCATGAAATATTAAAATATTTAGACACCAATGTCATAGCCCCTGAAATTTTGTGGTATTAAACATTACGGATCACATGTGTCTTGTGTTTTTATTTTTCTCTCTGTATCACATTAATATATGAATTTTATGATAATGTTGAAATCATAAAATCTAATGGGAAAAATTATATTAATATGTTTTTTAAGAAATAATTTTGGGTTCACCAATTTATCCCCCACACCACTTAATTATTCTCACATAAATCTTTAAGATAAATTTAGTTATTATGAATCCAAGGTTATTCGAAATGTTATATTCTATATTATACCACTCTGATACATTTATTTGGTATCTATTTATCATTTTCATCCTAAATCATTCAACATTTTGGTTTTATAGTGGAGTTTTTATATTATTATTATTGGTCAAAATGGAATATAATATTCTTTTGTATTTTTACGAAATTTATTTTTGCGAGGATGATAATTTTTTAAAAAAATAATGTGCTTCCCATTTTCAATAGAAAAAAATCACTTAGTTAAAGATAGGATTATTTTAGATAAATTTTCATTGGATTAATACATTACTGACTTAGAAAGAATTGTGTTAATATACTAACCCCTAAACATCACTATTGTATCTAGTGTCGAAATCATTAAAATTAAATTTTTAGATTTTTTGTTGATAATGGGGAAAAATGATTCCAAAAAAACCATACAACATCAAAAAGAAATATTAAATAACGTAAAAACACATAGAGAATTTAGGTTTAAATATTTAGACATTTAGGACCAACTCAAGAAATCACGGATTCATAAACAACTAGTTCATAAAAATTAATAGTATACCCTTTTATACGTAGTTTTTATTATTTCACATTAGGTTAACAACATCATTCTTATGAAATACCTTCTAGACATAATTTGATGAACCTCATTATTTATATTCTACGGAATAGGAAAAATAATAAGGGTGACCATAAATACTCAGTATGTGTAAAATAAGAAATAAATATCATGATCCCACCTAATGAGCCCCATGATTGAACTACCCAAAGACCACCTATAATAGGCAAGGGGCATGAGACTATTGATAAGAAGGCATATCATAGAGATTGGATTCATTTTCCTACATTTTATGTATGCACCCGTAGAACTCCAACATCATACAATGATTAAATGTAAAATAACTACAAAGAATTCATTAATACTTATAAAATTCCATAAAATATTTATCAATAATTATTAGAAGGTGTAAAAAGGGTCAAAATAAAAGCGTAATGAAAACTGCAATGTAATGTCTTACCTTCTCAGAAGGAGGGAACTACTATAAATTGAAATATTGGTATACATATCTATTTTTATAGACTAATATAACCCATACTACATCATGTGAACCAATTACTCCACTAAAAGAAGCATACTATTCATAATACAAGACATGTATGCCCAGAGCCCTTATAGAGGTGATTATAACAATACCCAGTTGGGCACCAAAAAAATTACCATGAATAATGCATCAATTGTAATAAAAAGTCCTATACAAGAATATGACCACCAAACATAAAACAAGGATAACTATATACACTCAAAATAGACACAAAGTACCATGTTAAGGTCACATCATTTAATAGAACCTAGTTTTCCTTCTTGAAGGATCCATAAAAAGCTCATTCATGGGAACACACACAATGATTCTGACAGCCTAAATGGCATTTATCCAAGATTTACTACTATTAATCTGATTCCATAAGATTTATATGTTTAAAGTATGAAGATAACAATTCATTTATTAATATCACAAAAAATGTAATGGGGTATACCATGAAATAAATGTAGAATTACTATCTATGTCAAGGAAAGATGTTTGCATAGTGTTGGTCACTATGATACCAAGAAAACCACCAAGGGATAGATGATAATAAAGGATCTCACTCCATGCCACATATATGTTTTCCAATATCATTATCCAATATGTCACACTAAATAGGTGATCATCATATGTGTAGGAAAAACTTCTATACTAATCTCCAGTGAATGTATCAACGGATCACACTCAAACAATACTGATTGGGGGAACCTGATAGATTTTCTCAATGAATATGGGCTAAGGAGAAGTATGAATAAAACCTTACCTCAAAGGATTAGATGATGTGTCTCTATGGTACACGTAGTGTCTCACGAATTTTTGTACTACCTATGACTCAGTCTAATATGGATAGTACTATTCATCAATACACTATGTCACCATGAGGTACACCAAATATAGACATATGAGAATGAACTCATAATGTACCCTGCCAATTCCCATGTACATTCATAATAAAATGAGATGTGGATTTTTCTATATGTCCTATAAAACCACAAGATCTCTTGGGTTTGTATTCCCATTACATGCCAATATGCCGGGGGTTTAGGAAGCATGTGAAAATGACCTATACAGTGAGAAAATAAACTCATCCTCCTCTACAAGTACTCCCACTTAATTCCAAGTAGTTTTATAAAGCTCACATGGAATGTGACATGGGAAAATGGAATGTGATACATTTATCAATTTCAAAACCCTCGAGATGAAAAAAATAATCTCCACATTTTTTGTTCTTAGGACTACACACATTTTAATTAGGAACATCATCGAAGATAAAGAATAAACAGTAGTTTTCCTAAGTGTTCCACAGCCATTGGCTCCATCATGAATCATTTTATATGGTGTAGATCATATATTGATCGATCCACCTTGTCATTGTGGTATGTATTACATCCCAATCTGATGATAAAAACCCATCACTATGAATCCTCATCCATAACACATTCTCTCCCTAGAAGAACACCTCTGATCCATCCCTAGATCCACTACCATAGTCATGTACCAGAATAATGTCATCAAATATCCATCCCATCCTCACAATAACAATCTGTCATATGAAATATCAAATGCACGATGATAGTTCTCTGGGCATTCATCAAATCATTGTCTAAAGAAATTTCCAGTGATGAATGCATGTAGAACATAAAGATAAATCCATAAACCATAAGAGAGGAGAATGAGCCCAGTCCTTAATTCATTTAATCATTTAACTTCTATAGTAGTAATGATAAACAATGATTTATAACAATAAATGAACAATAAATAAAATAAATTTCACCAAATATGTAAAATAATCCATACCAACAAAATGATCAATTTGTGAATCAATTAGTTATCTAGTGGAATCTCATTCATCATTAGATATTAATGGGGATAAAAAACAATCATGTTTTTAATATATATATAATAAATAATTAATCTATTCCATTTCCTTTGGTGATAATAATTAACTCTTTCAGACAATGGTTTTCAGACACTGATCAGGTTTTTTTTCAATATAAGGTCCTACAACAGCTATCCAAAGGCTCCTATAAATCTACAGGTTTATGATATTGACCGTAATATTTTTCATTAAATTTATATTTAATGGATAATTGAGCTTTCTACATCTATAAGAAAACTAAATTTATTTATTTAAATTATTTTTTTGATTTTATCCATGCGATGACTTTTTAAAAAACACCCCAAGCCAACAATGGTTGTGTCTCACCTAGGGTAAAACATGTAGTCTAAACTCAACGGTGGCCTTGGATTTATTATATAGTAAAATATTATAAATCTAATAAACTTTTTTAGGTAAAATTAATAATGTGTTATTTAATTTATTTAATAGGTTTTTAAAATTAATTTTGAGAACATGGGGCCTTGGAATCTCATGTTGTCTCAACATGTAACTTTGAAATCATTTTTCTAAATATTACAAATACATACAAGTAAAAAATTCAATAAAATAGGGAGAATGATATAAAAAACAAGTCCCTTTCTCCCATGATCTATAATAGTGGTTCCATTTACCATCAAAAAATATGAAACCATGGAAAAAGACATTCCCAGGACTCATATTTCACTTATCTGTCTTCAGTGTTACGCGATCATTGAAAAGGAAACAATACCCCCACAACCTACATCACACAAGCTGATGTTTTAAATTGAATCATGTACATACCTCCTCACATAACACATGTGGAGAATACTTGGAAACAAAAAATGATTATGGACTCATGGATAAGTGACAAAAAACTCGCTAACCCAAAATAGATGTAAGAAAAAAGGGCCTATGAATACCGAAGATTTCCCACCATGTAGGATAAAACTATAAAACATTCCAACAATTATTTCTTACATTGTTATTACAATATGGTTTCTTTATTATGACTAGTAAGGGTTAATTATCTTGTGGATCAAATTTACATATAACAACCATCACAAACACCAAAACTAGGACCCATGCTTGGTTACCCGCCGGAAACAACCATCATAATTGTGTCTAGAGAGGTCTATCTTACGTAGAATTAAAAAGTTTCTATTATTTTGGGGGAGAGAAACATATCATGATACAAACACCCCACTAATTGTTGTTTATCCAATGAGATGGTTCAAAAATATAATATTGAAACACAAACCGTGATCAATAGAAAATAAATTGAACACTTTTATCTCACTAATGGGAATGGGTAACACATTTTTCCCATCATCAAGTGAGTCTCCAAATGATTCCCACATCCTCAACCAAATCATACTATGACTTATGCATCAATATAAAAAATTATCATTAAGACAATTCACATCAATCTATACTATCTCATGAATGAATAAGAGTCCCAATACTCAACCATTATTTGTTGTCCATCATCCACATAAAGACAAAATAATATGTGTTTTATCCTAAAAACGCACTATAGTTCCCTTAACTACCCATCTGATTCCATGAGATCTCATTACATCATCAACTCCACTAGATTGACTAACATTGGAAAACAACCACGTTAGAATCTATTTGCACATTGTGACTGGAATCACCATCCATCATGAGGAAACTGATGTTGTGATTCAATCCTTCTGGAAATTTCCATCAAGAGGGTATCAATTTGATACTTGTTCATACAATATATCCACATTGGTATTACCATGTTGTTCCCCCTAACAATTTGATGACAAAAAGGGAAAACACCATCGACTATATATGTATTTCACCATCCTCGTCCACACGGCATATTTAGTAACAATGACTACTATTTCATTACCTCTCCTGACAAATGTTGATTGGAAAACCATACTGTGAGAAACAATTTCCATGGCTTCACTCAATGAGGATCTCAATGTCTCACCGCCACAACCTATACTATTATTTTTATCACTCTAATGTGTTAGAAGACATATTTTTATAATTGATTAAATGTGAGAGTTCATTTTACTAGAAATATAAAAGCATGTCTTGTAGTATCAACCTTTGTCTTGTGTTCTCAAAATCGAACATCGATCATATACATGCATCATCACTTAATACTACCAAAATTTGACACAAAAATAGATAAATATCTAACTAATTAGTCTATTGAATTCATATGATTCATTAAACATCCCATAGTGTATCACCAAAAAATAAAGGAAAGATCATCATCTCTAGGATGCCATGCTGAGTAAATCCACATAACTAACAATGAAATAGTGATTAACTATCCCATTTTAAAACTATGAAATATAATTTTAAACGATACATAATTAGAATAGGTAATTGATTATAAATACTAGATACATTCTATCACGTCACATGGTCCTAGTGACACCAATCAAAATCCAACCTCAAAATCTCACTAGCCACTGCAGATATCAACACACGACTACCCAGGAACACACTCGGTCCGGTCAACACCCTTCTCATAAGAGACCTCCACCCACACGTAGCCCTCAATGATATAGTATGTCAAAAAATATTCTACCACAAATTCCATGGAATCATTGGTATACTACAATTAAGAAACATATCTCCCTAGTGTGAGATAAACTCAAAACTTCCTCAAGAAGGATTCTTTAATACTCTTACACCATCGAAGGAATTAAAATCTCATAAAACCAACTATTCTAAAGGCATCACTATCCAACAAATAGTAAATTTTACAGAAAATCATTTACATGTTTTCATCTTGTTCTACATGAATCACTCTTTATCAAGGATGGAAGTTGCATTCAAAAAACATGAGGTTCCATAACTCTCGCAAATAGAAGCATTTTATCATGGATAGTGCACAACCAATCCATAATGATGATAAAATCATATAAACTCAAATCCACTTTAAATATATTCTATGGGATGATCTCTATATCTTCCAATAGTTATGATAATTTGTCGGCATAGGAGATAAATAATTAATCATATCTTTATGGGACTCCAAAACAACGATCAAGAAAAAAGGGCCCTACTAGTATCACTATGTCTAAGTGAGTGGTTATTATCAGAGAAAATTTTATCATAACTATGATTGAAACATAAATTGGGGATCTGAAGTCACACATCATACCATAAACCATTCTAGATACTTTGGAAATAATTTTCTGTATATAACTCTTCCATTCTTTATCCCACATGATTAACATTGCGATGACAAAATTTTCTAATGTTTGACCCTTGAAATCCCCAAACTTTCATCAAAGAGGCCTAAGACTAGAGGCCAGTTATGAGTAGTCATATCCCATAGATGGGAGGAACTATCATAAAGTACAAGTACACATACACATTTCCAATCACACACAATGATGAAATAGAAAACTAATGAAAAAAAACATTCATATGTATCTAATATAATAAGAGACTACGACATAGATTTTACTAAAATAGGATTAAGGAAGAAAATAAGAGCCCAAAGAAACTACAAAAAATAAAAAATGATCTAGTAGTGAGGACTATGTTAAATGAAACTTTTCATTGAAAATCCACAATCTATGAAGCCCTATCTACGATCCACATGCTCTCTCTCATCCTGGGATACCATCAAAAGGGTAATCATCTATAAAAGACATGAGATGTAATGGTAAATTTGATGCAGAGGATAGTATGTATATACTTATCAGGACACCCTTAAAACATTAAACATGATGAAAAAGTATATTTAGTACAATTACAATATATAATAAAAAAATTATAATAGAAAAACTCATATTTAATCTGTAAAGTCAAATTGAAACCATGTGGTAATTACCAACTACCAGCCACATTATTATCCTTGATTAAATGATCATTCTAGGAAAATCCACCCCATGATCTATGTTGTCATTAGGGAAACTCAAGGAATAGATGTACGACATTGGTCCCTTCCAAATGAAAGAACATTGGTCTAATAATTCAATGATACATAGGGGATCATATTTCAATAATATAGAAAACTATAATGATAAGGATTTCTAGACACAGGTTAAGTTCCTTGATCAGGGTGTTCACATAGATTCCAAAAAATGTAGCCGGGGAAAAAAGGATGAAATAGGACCTCACTTCAGAATCATATAGGGATTCTATATCTCTATATATGAATTGAGCTCTAGAGGGTGAAAACCTTATGATATGGATGCAATTTATCATTATACCCATATTGGAAATGAACTAGACAACATTATGAACCTATACTAGTCAAAAAATTGTAGATAAATAGAAATAAACACTCCATAAGGGGGTAAATAGTGTGCAACAACAGATTAATAATGTGTCCTCCTATCCTTGTGTCTTCCCATTTGAATGTAAATCACACATAATGGATGTATCCTTATAAATGATGTGTTGAAGAAGTAAATAGCATATAGAGACACAATATATCCTTCCCATATCAATTGGATTTGTCTGTGTACTAACCCTTGTACACCAATCCCCAAATGTGACTATGTGCATAGTGTTCCCACTGGTTGTTTTCTTTTTACCATGTCTTTGTACTCCCAGAATTATATTTTAAGTAACATGGAAGGGGTAACACGCTGTGTGATAGGGGTCACAGACCATGTGATCCTTATATTCAACTAGAAGATCCAGCCACTACCTACTAGACATCACATGATGTGTAATACTAATTTACATGATGTATTGCTCATGATTTTTTATATTCATATGTTTCTCCTCCATTAAATATTTCAGGCATCTTCATACATTAATAATATTATAAATTAGTCCATAGATCTCAGATCTAGTCCAACCAGTCCTCATTTCCACTTTCTCTACATAATTTAGCATAAAAACACTTCGAGAAAACATATTTTTCATTCGAATCATTATGCATCACCCAAGAAGGAGTAAGAACCCAAAATCCAACATCTTTCACACCTAATATGATCTTCATCATCATCTATCCTCTGACTGTGACATCTATAACATCCGTATAGGTGGATTTGATATATGGAGCCATAAACTGTTCCCATAAAAATGGAAGATCAAAAAAATTCAAATCATTGGACAAAAGGAACTCCATTGATGATAGTATGATGAATGTTTTTTTTGAAATTACATACTAAATAAAACAAAAGGAATGAAACTTGATGTTATTTC
Source organism: Viscum album (assembly GCA_963277665.1). Classification (NCBI taxonomy): domain Eukaryota; kingdom Viridiplantae; phylum Streptophyta; class Magnoliopsida; order Santalales; family Viscaceae; genus Viscum; species Viscum album. The sequence continues at coordinate 1,128,596,467 of OY728156.1, read as the reverse complement.
TTTTGGAATTGATTAATTTCTATATAGGATGATGAATGATGATGAAATTATAAAAATGATCAAGAACATTGCATAAAATAAATTCTACTTGGAATTCATGTATTACTTATGTTAGTAGAATGTACCCACATTCTCTTGGGCCTAAATAATTTATTGTAAATAACAATGAAGAACATCCTATATCATGACTATGTCAATCATTTATGATGAAGGATTATTCTTCCTTAATTGAAATGACTCATAGACTCTGTTGGCATAAAAATCCGTTATCTGATCCCAATATATCATCATTTGAAATTAAAAAACTTCTTTAATTTCCTAATATATATATTTGTTAAGAGGATAACCCTAATGAATTTATATAACCATAAATTTAAAGGAAAATAGTCATTGAATAAAAAATAGACCAAATTATTATATTAATTTATTTCATTTAAGTAGACCTGCAATGAAATTTTCACAAATAACCCAATATGAAAAGTATATATTGATCATATGGTCATCCTCAAGTTCTAAAATCAGTGGGGCCCTATGATATTTTATTTGGGTCCCCTATTGGGAGTATTTATATTTTTCAGGACATCTAAGTGTGTGTGATATATTTAACATATTTATGATATTTCAATCATTTATTTCAACCACATCGGGCCATAGGATCACACACCTTTATTGTGCATGGTCTTAAAAATAATACATATAATCTTCATAAATAATAAATGGAAAATATGAGACCATAGATTCTCGACACCATTGGTACTTACATCTAGAATTTTCAAAATAAGGGCTCTAAAAAGAGATGTGGTTATTATGAATGAATTTGAGCCCCCCACTCACAAGTTATCTCCTATTTATTTTTCCCTACCATAATAAATGAACAAGGGGGAATAAATCTTGCATGAATGATCATTTACCATTGATCCTCAATCTCCACTAGGTACTCTAAAATGGTATCTTCTTCCTTGATGTGCAGCTCACCCAAGTCGATAATGCACGTTGGGTCATGAATGTACCACCTTAGTTGAAACATGTGGAAGACATCATGTAATCATTCAAACTATGGAGGTAGAGCTATGTGGGATACCGCCTCTACAACCTTATACTATTACTAGAAGGGACAATTAAATTTCATATATAATATTATATCTCAACTAAATAACATCATTCCACTTCAAGGTGAGAATATCTAGAACACATAGTCACCCTCTCTAATCTTTAGATGTATTATTCATCAATACACATAACTGTTATAATGACCTTGGGAAGTTATCATCCACTTCTAAATGATCTTATCCTTCTCGGTAGTAGCTCACACCATCTCTGGGTCCAAGAGTACCAACTCTTATAGATCAGTCTAGTAATTTTTTGACCTTCATTTTCTCCCGTACAAATCCTCGAATGGTTCCATAAAAATGGTGTAATGATAGATATTTTTGTATGAAAACACCATGAATTGTAGTTATCCTCCAAATATATCCAAATTACATAATGTGATCCTATAAAATTTCCTATAATACATTGAATATATTCTCTATCTTTTCAATTGTTTGGGGGTTAAATGTTGTGATCAATAGTAAATGAATCCTAGTAGCTTCCTTGAAGCCCCTCTATAAAACATATGGGATGAAAACATCACTATCAGAGATAACAATTGATGGAACCATTTTGATTAAGATTATATTATATATGTATAAGCAACCCAATCTCTCTACTAAACTCTTCTATTGAATGTATATGATATGGGATGACATGGTGATTTATTCAATGAACACTCATATGGAATCATGTACATAATAAATACATGGTAAGTCCATAATGATGTCCATAAAAATACAAAGCCACATCCACTAAAAACATCATGGTGTTGAGATATACATTTATAAAATCGGTGCTCAGCCTTCACTTGCTGACATGTGAGACTTAGAGAGATGTACTATGAAACACCCATCTTCATAAATGTTCACCAAAACTAACATCACAGAACTTGGTAATTATTTTCCACACCTGGATGTAAATCCAGATAGTATTCATTAATTACCTACAACACCACTTCCCACAATGTCAAATGTATAATTGTCCATCCTCTAAAAAGGATAATTGACTACTGATCATAATAATATCCATCAGTTGAATGTCCAATAGATATCTGAGTATGGTTGATCTTAAAGTCAGTTTCTCCATGATAAGCATCCCTGACACAATGTAAAAGCTAAGGGGTTGAAACCATCGACTGAATATATGAATCACCCTTCATTTCCACAATGGATGACATTAGTGAGACTATAAAATCTGATACCTCAAACATCAACAATGAATAGGATCTCTTGTTAGGAGTATCTTCTTCCTTGGTCCCCATCCCTGGAGCATAGAAAATCACATATTCATAAACATCATGGAACTATATCCATCTCCTCTTTCTGATGTTAAAATCATTCTAGGAGAAGATGTAGTTGATACTATTATGTTCAATGTTAATGATAAATTTCTCTCCCATAAGGTAGAATCCCCAAATAATAATTGAGAATTCCTCACCTTAAATCATAATATTGTGGGTCACATAGTTCTTCTCATGTGGCCCTAACTGGCATTAACTATAGTCAATTTAATCATTCCCCTACATCAAAACACATCCATGTATAGTCCATGATGCATCATAGAAAACTACATACATGACACCCTCCTATAGACATCTCTATATGGGGGTAGTCAACAACCTCTATCACAACTATTGAATAACAATTTAGCAACATTATGTCCACCATAAATTCCTTCCCATTAATTTAAATTCATTGAAGGGTGATTCCATTATATATAATTCAATTACAAACCCTAGATAGTGCCCAACTAACCCAATGAAACACTATAACTTGGTAAAAATATTATGTAGCTCCAATGAAATAATTTCCACAAGAGACACTTGGTCCTCAACTACTACAACCTCTGAGATGAAATGTCTCATAATTTTGACCTTCGATTTCCAAATCATACACATAGAAAGATTATTGTTAATATGGTTACCTTAGAGTGTGTCTAGGACCATCCTATAGTGTCTCGGTTTCTCCTCCTTAGACTCAAAATACAATAGGATATCATTGTTGAAAATACTCATGGTCCAATCTATGATGTGATGGAAGATTGATTTCATGAGTCCCATGAACACTTCTAGGGAATTCATCATGTTGATCGGCATCACCGAGTACTCATAGTGACCACAACAACATCTGGACGTCTTATTTGGTATATCCTTGTCTTATACTCGAAGCAAGTAAAACATGATCTACAATAAATCTTCTATAATAGTTTTTCCCATCTCAATTGATCAAATAAATTATTATTCATTAATAGCAGATACTTATTCATTATGATCAGTAGAGGAAAACATGGTACATGAGATTATGTATCATTCTATATTTGTTCCCAGAGTCAGTTTCTCCATGTTGAGCATCCCCGAAATATAATTTCATGATTCTATACTAATATCAATATGTATGGATGAAAATACTATCATAAGAGACACACAATGACTGAACAAGGGATATTTTCCTCGTCATGTGACTGAGTCACCACGATCCCCCATCACAGAGTAATTTCTTGGAGAAGAATAAATGTGAGGACTTCCATTTGATATTCATGCATCATTACAAGGTAGAAAACATGGGCGAATGAATCTATACAATACTAGGTCTCCTAGGGTTCTTGGTAACTCATAAACCTAGGTGTTTTCATCTAGTGAAACTCATGTAATTCTTTCAACATGTATACTTACTCAGTTGATTCTTCTAGATCTATCTATTATAGCTATTAAACCACACATATGTTCTATCATTGGTAGAATCCCATTTAATAATACCTCATTGCTAGGTGTATCATCCACATGATCCCACAGTGGAATTGTAAATGTATTTCATCATGGAGACATCCTAAAATTTAAAAATATTTACCATAGTCAAAAGAGTATATCAGTGGAGTTGAATAAAAAATTATATGGAATACCCAACCATTCATATACGATGCATGTAAAAAAATTTACTACAAATACTGTTTATATGAGTTGAATTAAAATGAATATTATTAGAGTGTTGATGTGATTATATGTACGACTAGACACCAACACTGGTGTCCTTCGATTTAGTGATGAACACCAAATAGAAAAAATAGTTTCCCAAAACCAAACATTCCAACACTAGTCTAAATGTAAAACAAATTGTTTAGATACCACTATTTTATCATCTAAACCACTAAGGTACAACCCATTACTACCAAAAGAACGTCTTTAATTGTTAGGGGCTATAAACCCATGTTGAGTATGCATTTCCTACAAAATGGGTGGAATTAACCTAAAGAAATTGTACACACACATTTCTCCAAATCCAAAAAATTATGAAATTTTTTAAAATAACCCAATGAATGAATAAATATTTGTTCTTACAATAGATTTAGAAAATAAGAGTAATAAAATATGAAAATGTGTCAAAAACAAGAACAAAAAATGTAAAATTAAAAATTGATCGAAGAGAGAAAAATAAGTCAAATTAATTATCATAGTAAAAAACTACTACTTATCAAGCTCTATCTATGCCCCACATGATCATTTTCCTTCCAGGACACATTTAAAAGGGTGATTATATGAATAAGACATGGCATGTGTGGGAAAATACTATGATGGTGTGAATATAAAAATACTTAGTAGGGAATCCTCCAAAACACTGAATAAGAAGCACAAAGTACAATTATCTCAATACAATATATAAAAATCAATGTATGTCAAATAAATATAGATATAATAATGAAATAAACCATTCCCCTAGTTAGTAATAACCATCTTCCAGCCACATGACTCTACATTAAGAAACACTTGTTATAAGAGTATCCACTTCGTGGTCTATTCAATCATCGAATAATCTTAAATATAGTTCTATGTCATTAGGCCTCACCCAATGAATGATAAATTGTAGAAGAATACTAGTACATATATGTGGTGTCACACTCAGAACCATTAGGGGATACCATGAACCCAATATCAATTAAACCACTACATAGGGGACTGTATTCTAATGATACCACAAACCTTACCCATACATCCTTATAGATGGAGGATCAACACCCTACTCCAGGAGGTCACACAGATTCCACAAACTCCACATAGGGAAGAATGGATGATAGAGGATCATACTCCGGTCTCATGGAGGGAGGCCCCAACTCTATCTAATAATTTTCCTCTAGATGGGAACCCAATGTATATATATGGATATAATTTTTCACTATAAACTCAATATAAAAAACCATGGGAATATACTGAATATGTACTAGTTCATACTAAAAGTTAGAGAGTATAAAACACTCTTTAAGGGGGTACATGACATATAGGGGTGTACATGTTGGTTCCAACTATCCATGTGCCTATCCATGTAGAATATCATCAAACATAATTTGAATATACATATATATGATATTTAGGATATGTATATTATATGTAGAGACTCATAGTATCCTACCCATAATTGTAGGATGTGTCCATGTACTGATCTGTGTATGCCAAGAAATTTTTATATCCACGAACCTGGAGTTAGAATTGACCGTGAAATGTTTCCCATGTCTTTGTACACTCCAACATATATCCTAAGCAACACAGAATGACAAAAAATTCCATGTGACATAGGAAACTCAATTTCGTCCCCTTATCATCAACCTAAATCCCTAGACTCTTCTGAATAATCCCCATATGGAATGTAATCCCAAATTACATGTCATTTTTTCGAGATATTTCAACCCTGAAGGATTATCCTATATTATTCCATATGTGTCTCTTCCTGCATAATTTCTCCCATAAATAAATCTATTGATCTCATATGTAGGTTGATCGAGCCTTGTCACCAATTTCTCACCAATATCCTGACTTGAAACATGTAGGTAAAAATCCTATATCATTTGGAACATCATATCCCCCATGAGAAGAATGGAGCACACTTGGTCAATCCTATTTCTCCCATGATCTAACTACCATAATCATTAATGGTCATACCATATCCTCCATCATGTCCATACACACAGTTTAGATCTATTTCACCAAATAATGTTCGTATAATTATTTGAAACCTTGTATTTTTTGAACAATTAGGAAAAAAGAATCCCAATGACGATCACAAAAATATAATTTGGTAGAAATCCATTAACCATAAAATTTAAGGAATAAACCTTAGCCTTTGATCATTTGGAATTGATCCATTATCATATTGGTGGATGAATTAATAGTAAATAATCAAAATGAAAAAAATATATCCATCAAATAAAATCTATCGTGGACGAGTGTATTAGTTATGTTTTGGGAATATATCCTGGTTCATTATGGATTAATGAATTGGATAGATATTAAAAAGAAGAACAACATACCTAGAGTTTGGATTGATCATTTTTAAAGAAAATTAGTGTTTCTAATATTTACAAGATCTAAATACTCTGTTGGTTCAATGATCTGTGATCTTATTCCGATCTTTAATCATTTTCCAAGAAAACCCTCCAACGGTTTATTGAAATATCTAGGGTTGGAGAGAAAAAAACATGATGAATTTTTATAACCATTAATTTAACGAAGAAATAGTCTATGCATAAATAATTAAAATAAAATAAATTAATTGTTAATTTATTTAATTTAATTAGGTTAATAATGTCTTGTTTTCAAACATCTCATGTGGACAAGAATTACTTCACACATTGGGAATAACCTGTGTTTTTAACTCAACTCTGCCATCAAGTTTCTGATCTGGGACTCGGTAATGATGTATTCAATTTTTTTTGATATATTCACTTTTTTCTATTTAATATATTTCAAAAATTTATTCCAGGGACATCAAGCCTCATTATCCCATTAGATATCAGCATGTGGACTAAAATAATAATCAATATAATATCAAAAAATCATACAAGGAAAATCCTTGACATGGAAACCAAAAAGGGGGACCACTCTAGAGCCTTCTAACATAAAATAACCATATACACAAAAGTAAGAGGAATTCATCAACTATACCACAAATATATCACCTTTTGAAGGCATTGACCAACCTACATGGTATTATATCATGTCAAAAGAAGATATCTAATTAGGGAATGTTTACCTCTTCCATGCATGATGAGTATCACATAAAAACCACCAACACATGGAACTAACAATTCCCCATAACAAATTTATGTAGTTACTATACATTTACCACCCTAAGAGAGATGTCCCATACATGTAGGATATTTACACCATTATCTCACAGAAATCCACCACCATAAGATTAGGGTGTCTATACCACCATATAACTAGGGACATCTATAACACTAGATCACAGTATTCACACTCATCATTGGTTTGTAATATTTCAATACCACTAGATCTATCATCAGCTCCATAGAGAAAATGGGTCTCATGATCCACCATTTGATCAGTAGTACTCCACACATGATAGAAACCTGGAACATCACCTCTAATAAAAAATCTATTGTCTAAGGGTCTATCTCATCATGGAACCTCAATGATCTATGATGGTCACAATTTCATTACGTGATAATATTACACAGAACATAATCTTATCTTGCTAGAACTATCAACTACAATACATGTGAATGATCATTTTATGATTCAATAGAAGGATGAATGTGCTTCTCCTGGGCTGGTAGCACTGATCGTTTCCCACCTGGAGAAAACACATCTTCATTGTGTCCTCAAATTTAAAAATCAACCCTCGTCTAGTTTTAATCACAATATTGTCTCATTAAACATGTTTTTAGTCATATCTGTGCAACATTGAAGATATTCAATACATTCCATTTTCAACAATTATATCTAGGAAGATGAATCAATAAGGACAGCGAAACCAAAACTCATTAATATATGATGAACATCGAAATTTTTTCAATGAAACTAATGTATGCATACATTGAGTTGATAAAAAGGTTTTAAGGGTGCAGGTGAACGGATTCACGATCCACTACAACAAAACTGCACACCCTAGTCAGTGATCCAATCTAAAATCTCTTTAACACTATTACCCTAGATCCCTAACTAAATATCACATCTAAAAACAGTAATCTCCATACATCATTCCTAATCCTATAAGGCTTCATAACACTTCAGGCTTGTTGTAGGCCCGGAAAGCATTCTAGCATGACCAGAAACAACGGGTCCTAAGACACAAACACCCCAATCATGCCTCCGATATTATGTATGTTTCCGATTATCAAGAGGAAGCCATATAACATACTTTGGAGGAATTAAACTTAATTATCTATTACCACAAAATAAACTACCATCCATATAATACTTAAATTTCAAAATATTACAAGAAAATCGCCCACACATCTATAATCATATAACCATAGAATAAATATAGTAATGAAAAATGTGAGAAAGGGAAAAATGAAATCCCAAAAAAACATGGAATGTAATGTTAGACTGAATTATATGTATAAGATAGTTATCAAATGAAGCATTGTTATAAACATTCGTCTTTGAAGCCCAATATATATCCATCTACTCCCAATCTACAAAAACTCTTCAAAAAGTATTATCATCTGCAAAAGACAATACATGTACGACCATATCCCTTGAATGGGTGAGTATAATAATACCTAGTTATACACCCTAATATAAAATAAAATTATATGTAGAAGATCAATTCCCTCATAATGTTGGAAATGATAAAACTAAGATATCCACCAAGCTAAAATGATGACATAAGATCTCACTTCAAGCCTCACGAATTAATTCCAAAAATTCTATCCAGGAGCTCTCACTGAGGGGATTTCCATCCTATGTGTACACCATAATTCCATACTATCCTCTAGGTTTGGGTAACATGCTTGACTTATACTAATTTGGGGATCATCACAGAATCTCTCAATAAAGATAAAATATGGAGAATTTGAAATCCATAATGTGCCCAAATTAGTATACAATGCATTCTTAGGGGAACATAGTGTTTATCACTAATCCTGGTACTTCAAAGGATTCATTCTCACATTAAACATACTTTTCCTCAATGACTGGTGTTTCACTAAGGTACATGGTGTTTAAGATAAAAAAAATCCTAGGAGTTTACTCAATCTATTTATAGAACCGCATGAAGGGTATACCCGTTGTTTGGAATGATGCGGATGGTGTGAAACACTTCCCAGCCTTGAAGGTGTGTAATCCCTATAAAATCTGAACCACATAGCTTATGATAACTTATAAATTGACAATGGAACATGGATTTTGGAAATTTTCCCAGTGATAAAACTCTATCATCACATAGAAATGTTAACATAATGTGTGTATATATGACTACATGCTATGTAGTCTATAATTTCACCTAAATTATAGAATGTTCATAAATTCACCCAAGAAATCCAAATCCACTAATTATAACCTAAATCACATCATATGGTTCGATTATAAGGACAAGATAACCTCTTTTATGCCATTTTTCATATTTTTGTAGAGAAGTTTTCTTGGGAACCACCATTGAAATGCCTAGTTTCTACCAAACAACAAACCATGATAAGCATATAAAATCAATCAATATAACTACCACAGTAGCCATATCTCAAAATAAAATCATTAAATCTTCATCCAAAACATTGGTAATGATATATTTTACCAAATATTGAATGTTAAATGATATTTTACCATGTATTGATTGAATCAATGGCCAAATAAATTTCATGTGAATAAAACATGTATTATATATAGAGAAAACCAAAATCCATGATATTGTGGAACACTCCTAATCCTTTATTATTTTTTAATTGGATCCCTTGTTTACAGAATGACAGGGCTATGACATTAATTAAATAATATATTAATCATCCTCAAATTCAAAAAATAGAGAATACCTGCAGAAATATTGATATGTCAATAAATCTATTGTAAAATTGATTCACATTCATCCAGGGATAACAAAATTTTGATAAATGGACAAACTAACCACCATACCTTTATTTGGTACTATCAATGACAAAGAATGAATATGTGTTATTTTCATTAGGGACAACCATCAATTTCTTCATAAACTATTTAAGGATATTCGATCTGGTTGTTGTTCTCCAACATAACATCCTCCATTACCTCTTCAGTGGCACTTATAAATATCATGTTTTAGGAATCTAACCCTTACATTTTCCCATAACAGCTTATTTGAAAGAGAATCTAGGTTGATGAATCAATGAACTAAATGATATATATTTTTTCATTTTTTTTCACTTTTCCCTGATAGTGAATATTTCAAAAACTCCATGTTATGATAATGTTTTTGTTTATCCTATGGTAGAACCTTAATTTTGAACTCAACAGTGACATCAACATTATAATATAAACCCAATTTTGGAGTTGTTTCTATTTTGATGGAAAAATCACTCTCATTTTATTTAAAATATTTAATATATTTAAAAAATTAATATTGGGCACACCATGCCTCAGAATCTCACAGTGTCTCAACACCTAGCTGCATAAATATTTCAATTAAATTTCAAAATACTTACTCAGAAACAAATAATACATTTCAATAAATATTGAAATTCATCAATTATCATATGAAGAGAATAAGGGTATTTTGAAATAATGAATTTTCATAATTATAAAATGTGAATATACATACCCATCAATATTTGGAACATCAAACCACATGAAATTTTATATGTCATTAAAATATTATATCATATGTATCAATAATCACAAGACATGTCATATCAATGTCGATCAAATGAAACATTATCAGCCCACATCATGTGTAGAAAAAAAGTGTTCCATTCTTAGAACATAATCTTTTAGAACCCCTAGAAACCAATTATATGACATTTAATAATTAGATTAACCATAAAAACATCATCTATTATAATTATATGAAAACATAATAATTACCCAATGCATTAGAGTGTTATCTCGGTACACCCATCGTATAAGTTATAACGGGATTACTCAACTCTATCTGGGACTCTCCGTAATATAATATGTAATTGGATCACATTGTTATAACTACTCCACCCCATCATATATGATGTAACGGGAACACTTAACTCTTTCTCTGTCCACCAGTTCTATAATATACAACGGTCCCACCGAGTCCAATTTGGACCACAACATTATATATAATGTCTAAGAACATTACCTTGAATAGTTAATTCATTACATCCTAAATTACATAGAAATAATTATTATTAATTTATTACATAATTAAACCAAGTAAAGGAAATGTTTTTCTGGTAAATATATTTAAAGAAGGATTAACCCATGTAGAGGGAAATATGGTTTATAATAATCTTGTTGAAACATGATGATTCCTTGAAAAAAAATTAATTCCATAAAAATGTATTCAAAACAATATTAATAAATTTTTTTTATCATATCGTAATAATATATATAAAGTGGAGGATATGTAACAATATGGGTAGTTGTTTTTCACAACTGAGAATATCTTTTAAATATCATTAAAAATATTATCGAGGAAAATAAAATTTTCATTTTCAAAATTCCTTATTAAATCATAAAACATTTTGAAAATAAATTTTCTAGAATTTTATTTTTAAAAAATAATTTCAAAAATATTTTAAAAAAACTTCTTAAAAAACAAATTTTAGACTTTCAATTTAAGATGTAATTAAATCGCGGTCATATCTACTGATAAATTTGTACATGCCCTAAAAAACATCCCTTTTCCTTGGTAAACTGTTATAAAAGTTCCCGAAATTGAATGAAACAATAATATTCCATGTCAAATGTTGTGGAAGGAAATATTTTTTATAAATTACATTAATGATTTATTTAAAATTAATAAAAAAAATTAATTTTTTTTAATAAAACTTGCTTTCATAAGGAAACAAATTTCTGATCGAACAGAGAATCAAAATCATATTTTCCAAATAAAATCCCAAACTATTATAAGTACCAAATAGTGTATAATTTTTAATATTAAATAAAATATTTAGAATAACATTAAGATATTATAATTATTGAGTATTATAATTTTTCATCATCGGATACTCGATCATACACAATCTGAAAAAATAATGAGATTGTAAATAAAGACTCTTACAGGATTGGTAACTATGAATCGTATACCCCATAAAATGATAACAAATAAAAAATATTATAATAAAATGAAAAATAACGAAATGAATAATATAAAAACTCAAATAGGTAGTATATACACATCATAATAGAATAATTGTGTATAATAAAAAAAATCATCTCAAAGAAATAAAATTTTGAAAAAAAAATCTCTTAGCACTTTGGTAACTTGAAAAACAAAAAACTTGTAATATATTGATCATTACATTGATATATTAAACGAATTAAATTTAAATAATATAATAATACATTAAAATCATGGTTATTATAAACCCCACACTAAAAACTACATGGTTAATATGGAATATATCTTTTATAAATAAAAATTAGACAAGAAAAACACCTTATCTTGATTCCAAATTTTCACATATGTCATTATCACCTAAATAAAAATAAAAACATGTTAATTATTTAAATTATTAATAAATATTTAATTCTTATTTTATATTTTATTTATATTATTAATATTTAATATTCAATTACATAACCATTTTTTACATCATTTGTTTTGATAATATTCACCTTGTGGGTACTAAATGACTTAGGTGGGCTGACTATGGTCAATGTGTTTATAATTTAAACAAATACTAAATATGAATAATGGGAAAATATTCATATATATACATCAATTGGTCCTTTTAAAAACATCCTTTTAATATGGTTATGAAAAATAAACTAACATTATTATCATTGAAATGGAGTCTATATGTACGCATGAGTCATGATTCCATTTTTCAAGGAACATTATGAATTCAAGTTAAGTAAAATTTAACATTATAGAAAGATAATTTTATTCTAAATAAAATAATATTTATTTATATATACATATATATATATATATATATCATTATGTTGATATAAGGATGATAAAAATAATCACATCATTTCGAGGAGGTAGTAGTCTAAACATCCACGAATGACATTATCAATAATTCAATCAAAGAAAAGGTATGTAATAAAATGTTATATTATAATTAAATATATATTAATTTGTAATTATTATTATAATATTTCATATATATCACATATTTTAAATTTATTTTCCAATAGTATGATACATGTAATTTTTTACTGAAAACAAATCACATCGCTTCATTAGGTGGTAGTCAATCGTACACACAAATATCATAATCATGTCCCTTATATATGAGAATATTAACACGTTTATATATTATATAGTGACTCTAAAACAATAATTATGTTATATATATAATAAAAAAACCTCATATCCATTATCATATACAACTGTGATATGTGGTAATGGAAGAATGAATGAAAAGTTTTCTCGTGGAGGTTGTCCAATGTACACATGAATGATGATCAAATAACCAATATTATAAAATTTTGAGATGTTGTATGTTATAAATAAAACATGAAAAAGTATTTATTTATGATTCTTATTTTATTATACTATCATGTTATAAAAAGGATTTTCCACGATGGAGAATGAAGTAAAATTAATAAAGAAATTGAAGAACACTACCACTTCATTCAGTATTCTCCATAAGTTGTCACTATTGCATTCAAATTTTGTCCTTCCTACCAAAATAAGAATTCCTGGATGCGTTTATAGATTTTGGTATATGATTTTAATAGAGTATTGATGATCCAAATGGATTTAGTGGTGTGAATATGTCATGGAATTTAGATCCATTCTTATATTTGATGAGGAGTGGTGTTCTTGAAAAAATCTACAGTATTCACTATTTGGAGGTCCATATTACTTCAAGTGGATCCAATATTGATAAATAATTGGTTTTAGAGATGATATTATTGACTTAAAAATCCAAAACATAATAATACACTTGATTTAATCTTTTTCCTCCAACACCAAGTCTTCCATTTTTTCATCATTTTGGTTTTTCATTATGGAAACAAGTATTCTAACCTATGAAATTTATCCATTAAAATTAATTAAATTAGTTCATATTAAAAAAACTATAAAATCTTATTATAATTATGAAATCTAATTTATCAATTAAAAATCCTCTATGTTGTGGAAAATTAATTTTAATACAAGTGCATGCAACGTGAAAATTAGTACTTTAACCATTATTGTTCTAACCAAGTTTCTACAATTTATGGGGTCTATATATTCATTATAAAATAATTTCTATAAAATTCATGTTACATGTATGACATTTATAATCAATTATTATTAAATTGGTAAAAGATATGTTTTTATTTATTTGAAATCATTTTATCAATATAATGTATCATAAAAAAGAAATAATATAAATATTTATTTTATAAATTTTAATTGAAATTACAAATATCAAGGAAAATATTGAATTGTAATATAGATTATAAACAATGAGTAACATTATATATTTATCTTGAAAATTAATGAATGGTAATAATTTATTAGTGTCACACATATTTTCATAATTTTATAACCATATATTTTAGCTAATTATAAAGTAATTAATTTTTCATATGGAATTTCCTATGTATTTATTTATTTAATTAATCATGAAAAATAAATTATCAATTATTAAAATATCAAAAACTCATATATACTTAAAAATAATATTTATACTCAATACTATATTTTTTTCCATATCTAAAGGCTTTATATATAATTAATGGAACTGATAATCATTTATTATTTTTCTTTATATAATATATTATATTGGAAAATGTTTCATATGGTAAGATATGATATAGAGCCCCTATTTTTGTGGACTCAGTTTGGTCATATATCTAGTCATTGTGGGATCAGTTCTTGCAAAGATAATAACATCGGGTGACCGTTGTCATACTTAATCAAAACTACCAATGGTTCCCTCATCTATAACTGAATACATACACACATTACAATGGTTGGTGGTCAATTTGGGTTTTGAACCCAATTTAACATGGGGAATTGTTTTGCTTAAGATAATGGGTGGTTAGGGTTTTCTCCCCCTTTGGGGGGAGATTCTTTCCAACTTCGGAACTCTCTTATAGATTTATGTCATGTTTGAGAATCACTTTGTATTCCCAATATGGGGACAGTTACCCTAAAATTTATTACTTCTTGAATCCATTTTATTGATTGAATTAGGGGATTTAATTAATGAATCTATCTATATGTATTCAATTTTCATCATCTATTTCATATTAATTGGTTTCCACTTATATGATGAAGTAGGATAATTATATATTTTAAATTTCTTTCCATGGAAAGAGGTTGTTAATATTTTGAGTAGGGGATTGAGTCGTTATGAGTTATTATACAAATCGTGGTTATTGGAGGAATCAAAACCCATACCGTTAATTAAACTCATAAACATTAATATTATATATTAATAATATATTTATGGGATCTGAGGAAGTGAGTATTCAAGATTGAGTTCCAAGGCGATGTCCCATATATCCTTATTACAAATTGAATCACAGTTTTTTGTAGTTCAGTCATGACTTTTGTATAATCCTTATAGTATAAGCCCTTATATGGGGGTAAATATTTCATTCCTCTCATCAAGGATTATAGACTTATGATACATAGGATGGTCGAGATTCATGATAAAAAAGATGTGTTCTTGGGGTCCCCCAAATCCCACATGAGTTATGCTTTGTGTGAGAGCCATGGGATAGATTGTGACCAGAATCATTGCATACAGTTGCAGTGATGGTGCATAGTGAAATGCCTTGGATATTAATACATTGATTGTTCCCAGAATAGGAATCCTACACATCCTAGTTTTGTTAGAAATTTGAGTCATTTTAATTTACATGACATCATACTACACCGAGGGATATGGTAGAATGATCATCCTAAGGTAATGATTGGGTCTTGATGGTAGTAATGTTACAGATATATTAGGAATTACGCTGAGGTGGATTCCCATTTTATTTTGGGACAATTCCTTAGGAAGGCATCTAATGTATCCAGGTCATGATAGGAATTTGTGTCCTAATATTTGTTTTAATTAGGTCATAATCACATCATTTTCTCTTTCCTTAATAAAGGATTATGATCAAAATGATAAGATTATTGTGACTCACTAATGCCACATGTGCATTGATCAGTGTGAGAAAAAAGGTATATCAAATTATCATTATAATTTCTCATGGATTCTTGACATTCTGAGATGTCCATTATGAGGTTAATATAGAGCTTGGGCCTTAGAGATGCATCCTATGTATCAAAGGTTTTACAGAAATCTGAGTAATTATAGTTTAGTTCATTGGGGATTACACATTGAACATTCCCCAATAGACCTACCATTCTTATTTTCTGGAAATGTGTTGATTTTCTAGTAATAGGGACTTGATATTATACTTTTCATTTTAGAGTGTTTCATCAAACAAATCCAAATACAATTGTGCAATCCATTTTACTTTCCCAGAGAACATAAAATAATATTAATTGAATGTCTGATGGTTTTCAAGTGACATAGGATGGCCTATCCGATGTAAATCACAAGAAATGTCTGATTGAGCATATAATACATCAAATGATCCAAGATTACATGCTTAGAGGGTGTATCTTGATCCTGAATATATGACTGAGTATCATCAAAATAGATGGGTAACACTCTTGTAGTGTGTTGGGGAGTCAATGTAACATGTCTCAAAGTGTTAATCATGTCATGGATGAAATGTATGGAAGAAATTATGAATCATGGATGGAATTTACAAGGGATGTCATATGATCCAACTAATATGACCTATTGTAACCACAATAATCATCTAATATTAAGTGGCAGTTCCATATTAATCGGTTTACAGTTCTGAAGGAAGCATCAAGAGTTGGATGGCTAACATGAAAGGTTTTTCAATACGTGGAAGGGTTTCCTAGGGGGTTCCATGTGACACTCTATGAAATTTCCCATGGAATTCACATGATTCCAATAATAATCCAAGGTAGAGTGATTTGATCTATGTGACATGTCATATTCTTGTCATATGACCCATATTTTTCATGTGAATCAATTAAGGATCAACATATATATTGTTCTTGTCATTTATGTTTAACTATTTTTTCATGTCATTATATTATTAATGTCATTTAGTTTTTTTTGTTTTCTTATTTTAAGGCCTATTTAATTTATCATAAGCTGAAGATGTTATTTGTGTGTCCAACTAGATGTACTTCCTGAGATTTAGGAATGAACTCATGATGCAATTTTTTCATGCTTCATGATATATATATGATCTTTACAAAGTATCTTACCTTTCTAAAAATTTATTTTTCCATGGGATCAGTCACTCCGATAAATACTCATTAGTAATTAGCATGTGTCTACCCCTCCCACATTAGTGTGGAATTATATATGCTGGGTTGGGTTATTTATAGACCTTGAAAACCCTTTTGTTTTCCAAAATACATGGTTTATATTGAGAGAAATTATTTTGGAGCTATTAGAGTTCTTCAGGTCATGTGTCCTTGCGAGTACCTACCATGGATCACCATGGGGAATCTTCTAATTTTCGGTGATCAAGAGTCCATCCCATCAACATCACATTTACTATATTAACACCAATCAGTGGGGACTCTTTTAATAATTCTATCATGTTGATGGGAATCCATATTTTCATATTGATATTTCTAAAGACCATCCGGTGATTAGGGATCCTATCGAAATACTTTTTATGATCTCATGCGATATGGTTTAGACTTTCCATGCGACTCGAATGGCATGTTAGGGATTATTGTAAGATCAGGATGGATTTATAAATTGGTATTTCAATAACATGTTGAAAACAATTTTAGTGGATTTAATTAGATTTATGACTATAGGAGGCCCCAATTTTTCCTTATTTATTTCCTTTATCTATTATAAATCGGTGGTTCATCTATTCTGGCTGCATGAAATTCAGTAAAAAAAATTAGTCAACATGTTGGTGGTGTGTCACGTTACCAAAAAATGTCATGTTGAGAAACATGATAATTTTAAGGAAAAATCTTTCTCCTTTACTAGATTATCCAACAGGAGAGCACAAGGTTTCTAGGAAAAACTAGCGGTGCTTTGCATGATTAGGATGGTAGGCCATCATGATTTCTGAAGATGAGTTTGAAACATTATTGGGGGATTCTGGTGTCTCATGGATCATGATGGGTTTACCTTTTGAGGATTACGACCATAAGAGGATCACATATCCTCAACAATTATTTCCGTTGATTTTTTTAAAAAGAGTAGGGAAGTCGTGAGTTTTCAGGAATTTTGTTGAGGAATATAAATCTTCCCAGTTGTGAGGAGTCAGATGAGTTTTTTACCACAATAGGCTCAATTATTTTAGATATTTACTCTAATTAATTTGGTTTTTTAATAGATTATTAGGTTCCCACTATTTAAAACTCCACCTGACCAGGTAGAGATTATTTTTATGTCACTTCATCACCATTGGTTATTTGGGGTACCTTCATTATTTATGAAGGGTATTTTTATGGGGCTTTGTGGGATCTTCCATAGGGTTTTGATGTGAATTACAGTTTATGTGACCTCGTGATCACCACGTAATCTTCTATCTCTTATAGAATTATGTAAACATTGAGTCATTTTCTACATTCTTATTTATTTTTGTTTTATGGAAATTAATACCCATTTGTAGGTATATTTTTCTTTTGTGACTTTGTACATGTCATTTGGAAGGTGTCAACAAATTTCCCCCTTCCCTTGAAAAGAAGTCCACAGGGAAAATGACTCAGTTATAAGGAAAGTAAATTCCCACGTGTTTCTATATCACCATCCAAAATTATGTTCATGGATGAATCATAGACTACTAGGAAATTTTTTTTATGCCATGGGATGCATTTTAAATAGGGGAGTAGATGAGGTTCATTTAATTCGATAATAATTTCTCCAGATTTATTTCCATGATTTTGTTGCATGTCCTCAACAAAATTCATTTGGAAAATAACCAGTCCCGAGACATCATCATTGTCCAATCACATGAAAACTATTCCTCAAGACCATTTATTCTAATTTTCCTTCTCAAACAAACTAAAAACATCAAATAAGTTGTTATTTGAACTTTTTCATTGGTGATGGATTGTTATTTTGAGTGTTTTTTGATCATTCTTCTTGATCATATGATATTTTTGGAAATAATGTGGATATTTTTACATTGTTCAGGTCAAACAATCCCAAGAAAATGAGGGTTTATATGGTTGGGTGATACCATTCTAGATTATTTGACTTGTGAGATCATCATGAATTAGGTGGTTCACAAATACATTATGTGATTTAAAAATTCCATGCCTGATTCCAGAAATGTAAATGATGTTGTTGGATTATTCCTTTTATTTGACATGATTTGGTTATACCTTTATCTAATGAACCACATACTTCTATTCTTGTGTATTCTAGTTCTCATCATGTTTTCACTTATTTAACTAATAAATGGAACAAGATCACTATAAATTTCAATGCTGATATCTAATATGTTGTGTATTCTGATATCAAAATCATAATGAATCTCCACTTTTCTAAGACCTAGGATAATAATATATCACACCTGATTCCTCTATATGGGTTTAGTCAACTATGTAGTCACCCCTTTAATATAAATTAATTTTTTCATCCAATTGGGTGTCAAATTCTGTTGACAATATGCTGAGAAAGACTTCTAAGGCTAGGTGACTGGTCACATTTTAATTTTATTGGTTTCCTTATATTATAGAAAATAGTCTACTAGGACATGATGGATCTTTGTTTTCTCATCAATAAATTCCTTAGAGTTATTTTATCATATTATCCTCTTATCTAAAAAACAAGGTGGTGGTTGGAGTTTGAAATGAGATCTCCATCTTTGCATTTATTTTTATGATGAATTAGAATGGACCTTCTAGTTCAGGTAAAGCTGCATGGATTTCACTAACTAGTTATACATGTATCATCTTTATGAATCTATCTAAATTTTATAATTTATTTTTTTATCTCCATCCCAATATTTATCAATAATAGATAATATGTTTGTGCTATGGTATAGAAATATTTCTTCTACCCTATGGTTATGTGGACATCAACCTGTGGTTTATTTAACAACCACATGGGATCCCCCACTCAGAGAGATGTTTGACAATTTCATCAATGTTGTGGATGTTTGGGATGATCCTTTGTAGACTCTAGTACTGGATATGGACATGCTATCCATTGATAAGGATATGATAAAGAGTTGATGATTCACATTCTCATCTCCTCTAATGAATGGATCATTATTTTCCACTACTGTAATGGGGTCGGGAAAACTACTATATTCCCCCCATTGATCCATTCCAAAAATAACTATTATAGTTTAGGCTCAAGTTAAGTCATTTTGGAATATGGATATTATACCTCATGTGGATTCCAAGTGAACTTGGAAAAATCTCCCCGCAATAGAGTACTGTTCTTTAGGGTAATGTTTATGAATGGATGGATTTTCCAAGGTGTGGATACCCATTCTATGATTAGTTCCAGCATGTGGGTAATTGATGTGTGGTTTTTGGAAGGAAAGAATCATAACTTTCTATGTCGATCCTTGCATGCCTTTACAGACTCATAATCGACATTCAATATGAAATCATCCCCTACAAGATCAGTGGCCCTTTACATTTTTGTTTAGGATTGATAGGTGATAATTTACATTGATATTAATTATATAATTCCACTTCGAACCCCAATTCCTCCTGAAAACCCAAAATTCTAAACATATCTAGAGTTGGGTATATGTCACTAATCCCTATCAATTCTAGACACAGATTGATCAAATTTAATTTCATTGTTTTCACCCCTTAATGAAAACCCAGTGGGATGATTATTGATTCTGGAAAAAGCTCTATTCATGATATATTTTTTAAGACCTCACTTTTTGATAGTGATCTTGTAAATATGGTGGGAAAGAAGATCATTTTTAATTCATTAGGATATTATCAGTTTACATTTCAGTCTGACTACACCCAATGGTTCTCCTCTCTTCTATCGGATGGTGTACAACATGAGAGACATCATGGTATCAACTGACAAATTTGGATGATGTTGGCATGATAAGACACTGATGAAAATATCATTCTTCCACATGATAATGCTACACTTTTCCAAACCCAAGATTATCCCTAGCCTTCAATAGTAGCCTATCCCAGTGGTGTTCTAGTATGACATTGTCATCTCTTGAAAGAAAAATTGCTTCACAGACCCCATTTTCCATGGAATTGGTCGAGCTGATTAATTACTAAGGAAAGACATCGTGAAAGATCCCTCATCCAGATTATGACTATCCCAGTAGTGGGAGTGAATCTTTTAGAAAAATCAGTCCACCAACATAAGAAACAGATGATGTATTTGTTGAGGTTGTGATATATCAGCCGGCTTCTACTCCCATTGACGCATTGGACTCTCTATTAATAGACTATTTGAAAAAATGTTGTATATTCAATAAATAAATTCCTTCCTAGATTACAGCTACTCATTTTTATGTATTTCATGACCATGGGGAATGCCTTCATCAGTTTTTTTTACATGGGGAAGTTGATTTTGATTGACAACCGCTGTACGAAATCAATAAGTACGTAATCCTAAATAGGTTAGATTTGTTCCTAAATGGGAGGGAAATATATGACCTTTTAGAAGATGATATCCATACATAGTAGATGAAGGAGGAGTCATAGGCATTGTAGCTGGGATTATAGTTGATATCTAAACTATAACCCTATATGGATCACTGGACCGTAAAAATATGGATTCATGAGGAAATCATTAATTTCCTAAGGTCGGGCCATTCAAATTTAGAATCATTATTTTAAACATCAATAATAGAGGTTAGTTTATGAATACCATATTCAAGACTATATTACCTATAGTATAAGTAGAAGATACAGGGTGAGAGACACCCCAACATTAAATAGATGCTTCCCACCAGACCCTTGATGACATGGAGAGTTCAACTGGTTGAATTGTTTTATAATTAGTTGTACTCTATAATTTTTCGATCCATGGAGAAAATAAAGATTATGAATATTCCAAACATTTCTAAAAATATCAATAAATTAATATTCAAATAATTTCAATTTTCTAAATCCACATGGTGGTCCTTACAATCACATTAATTCTTAGAAAACATATTACCAGTGTGCTATAGTTTAGGGTCTTTTATCTCATACTATGTTTCATTGTAGTTTATGGTGTTTTAGCTAGTACAATATATTAATGTAATTTTTGACGTTTTAGATCGAACATTATATCAAAATATTTTTTGTATATTTATCTCAGACAAGTTATTATTGTTATATATGGTATTTTTTCCTCAGTCACACTATCATTATAATGTAGTGTCTTTTTTCGAACCATCTACAACAATTGTTTTTGGTCTTTTCACTGATACCATCAATTGTTGAAGTTTAGGTTCTTTTACCTTAAACATTATAATATTGTAGTTTATGGTATTTTACATTATATCATATTTTTGATCATTGTATATGGTGTAGACATGTGGGGAGTGACCCAAAACATATTGTGGTATTAGGTTCTACCATGGTGTTATCAAAGATCATGATAATCATAGTTAATTTCTTGTAATGAAAATATGCCTCTGGTAGATAGGTAAAATACCTTATGAAGTGACAAAATTTCTAAAATGGGGTACCTCTACCATTTTCCAATGATCACTGAATGATTATGGGGGTATTATTTGTATTTGTGAAATAATGGAGATGTTAGGTCTGACTGAATATTGGAGATTTATGTCATAACCCAAATGTTTGAGTTCGTTAATATGGGATAAGACTTACATTCTATGGATGAAATGTATAACCCTATCATTTCATGTTAATCCACAATGTTTTTAGGGATCAAAATGGTGGATTCATGCTTCTTAGAAAAAGGATACTTGTTTACGTATTGGGTCATTTCAATTATGCATTGATATCATTTCAAAGATAAGATAAATTCCTCTCCTTTAATAGGGATGTTAAATATTTTTAAAAGTTGAAACCTATATATAATTAAATTGGGTATGGTGGAGTACCATCCCATATGGTTTCTAGCACCCCATGGATGTTCAACTTATATACTTTGTATCTCGATCCATGCATATTGTGGTCTTGGGTAATGAGGTATGGTGCATCAAAGGATCCAGAATAAATATTCACATTATTTATTTGAGAAAGGGTACAAAACGTAGTGACATAATGTTGAGGATGTTGAATCCCCTTTGTTAGCATGGTAAAGAGATGGAAATTCATGGTCTAAACTACTCGACATCAATGGAACCTTTTTACATAGTTTCAAATATGTTTGATGACCATAAGAATAGAGGAAAGAGCAATAGGCACACATTATTCATCAAGAAAATGGTCCCTTGAAGTTATGTTTTGTTTTGATGGTCCACAAAAGGTTGTTGTGTTTCAAGGCACTTAAATTATGAAGTATGAATGGTTAAAGGATTAATATACAATAAGGATTAAAGAACCATAAAAGTTGTTTAACAACATAGAAAACATATTCTCATGGTGATGATTTGTGGAAAATCCTTATGTTAACTTTTTCAAGAATTGGGAGGTTAATCGAGAAAATATAGACATTTACTATGGTAAAAATAGATCTTATGAACTTATTCCCACATTCATTTTAACCATGATTTTTTACTTAACTCATGAGGTGAATAGTATTTCGAAATAAGACATGCCTTTTCCATAGACTTCCCATTAAATGTAGTCGACCATAAAGGTTTTGATTCTCTTTATCTTGTAGTTTATGGTCTTTTTATTTAGATCATTATAGGCAACATTATATGTTCAGACCACATTGAGAAATGTGTAGGTAGATTAACGTCATGAAATGCATGGACCTAATATTAGGGGTGTTACAAAAAATCCTAATTAGCTTAATTTAGAGAAATATTACATCGTCATCCTTCAGAGTATGAGATGAAAATTATATTAATCATCACGTGAGGTACTTAATTCACGAGTATTGATATGGGTAAATCATTTCATGATGATATTAGATTACATAGAGGTGTTTAGTTATTGCACAGATATCCATGGGACCACATGGGTTGGAATTCTATTTTTATAGAGTTTATTATTGCAATGATGACCATAGAAGCACATGTACGATCCATGGGAATACATGTATACTGAAAAAAGAAACCCTTGAATATGAGTATTTTTTCCAATAGGAATTGATAGTTTTATAAACTCGAGGAACTCGAGACATGAAGTATGATTTACTAATTGATGTGACATAGGGGAAGGTTGAATCACATTGTACTCTTTATAACCACAATATATCTCTTTTGGTCCATTAATAGTGGATAAAAATTCAATGATATTCTGCACAATTTATTTTCATGAAGTCAGAATTTTATCCATGAAGTTTAATGTCATGTGGTAAGGATATTTTCTATGTAGATTTTCAGTGTGTGGTAATATTGTTTTTGTTGTTCATTTTTATTGAATTTTAGCTATGATTTTTTCTTTTCAGATTGATTCCATGTTGTAAGGATGTGTAAACCATTGTGGAAATTTTTTTGATCATATATTACTTCAAAAATAAGTTTTACATGTATCTGGATCACACATAGAGAAAATGAGTGTGTGTTAATCAGTCTCTATAAGGTTGGGGTGATTTTTTTAGTTTTTTTAGCTAGTCCTAGCATTGGATACCTAGTTGTCACTACTTGTCTTTTGATGAAAGGAATCAATCCACACATAGTTATTGAATGAGAAACTAAATATACAATTCCCACCCATATGCAGAGGAAGGAATTTTTTTCATTGATAGTTTTAGATGGACATGAGTTTTAATATCCACACATTACTATGTATACAATGGGTATAGAAATCAATATACACATAATTCTGGAGGAGCCATGTATAATTATTTCATATAGAATGGACATTGGATTCTAGGAATGAAAAGGGGAATAGAGGATGTAACAAATGATTGAAATATGGGAATCACTATGTATTCTGACATAATAGGAATAAATACATGATTACTTCTTGAATGGAGGCATAGTCAGATACCAACAACAATAATGATGGGATTCTAGGTCTAAGTCAACATTAATGTATAGTTTTATGTCAGGAAAGGGAAAAATGTGATGTTTAATTTCATGGGGGGGGGGGTATATCCCACAACATCAATCCCCTTAACATTAAGTGTCTTCTAATATATATCTATATATAGAAATTATGGTTTATTTTTGGATATTGTGTTCATATATCTGGAATTTATGCAATTTCTTGAACTCTACACTATCACATATCATGTTTATCTAGTTGTATACCTACCACTGGATTTGGTGGGAGAACCTAGGTGAAATTTAATTAGAATTCAATGATCCATCATAGTATTCTTTGATGATGGCATGATTCTCTCTTTCTACTCTTCATCTATGGATAATTCCATCAAATCCTCCCTTCTAGACGGATTTTTTCCCATTTGGACCTTCCTACGGGGTACAGTTCACTACATAGTGTCAAATGTGCTCCCTCCCATATCAATGTATCAAGATGGATAAATTTTAGAGATAAAAAATTATAGAATCCACCAACCCATTGGTGCATACTAGTAGATCACGCTGATGGAATTATTGAGAATTTTTATTTCATCATTATCATAAATAATTTTCAATGAGACCATTATTTAGTGTGTGGTATAGAAGATTTGTTACCCCTGATCAGGTTAGTCTCGGATGGTTTCTACATTATCCAATTCATCAATGTGAGAATTCTATGACCAGGGGACATGACAAAACATGGTTTTAATTTTGAACTCTATCATCTGCTACTGATCATAGCCAATTAGAAGTGAAATGTCTTCATTTTTATAGAATATTCACCTTTTATCATTTTTATCACTAGTTATTAATCCCCTTTAATATTCATTTTGGAAATCTGAAGCTATAGGGCTTATTCCCAGATAGTGATGAGGGATTTGTATTCTGAGTCATTATATATGTAACCAAAAAATAGTGATAAAGAGAGGGTAAAACGATTTTGTATGGTGTGATAATTAAAATCCCCAAACCAAAACGATGGAGCCTCAGGTTTTCTATCATTTTTTATGACCAGACTTTAGGTGGTTCCATCCAAATTCATATCCCAGGTATGAGGAGTCTTATAGGAATATAATTACTCTTTTTTGGAAATCCTGGTTTGCACTAGTGAATTATCCGAATTAGGATGTGGTACTAGGAAATCAGCCAGGGCTTTCCCTTTGGCTGACAGTTGAGGCATGAATTGGATTTCATAATGCTCCAAAATGACCACCCATCATACCAAGAACCCATCCAACATAGGAAAAAAATGAATTAACTTATGTAGATGAATAGATGATAGCATATTGACTTTGTAGTGCGATAGATAATATCTCAACTTTTCACAACGAAAATTGTAACACCCTATTCTTCCATGGTACGTTTCACATTGAATAAAGCAATAGCTTATGTTGTACGCAACATCGAGTTCTAGCACACCATGACAAATCAAACTAGCCATTATGGATAGTAATACCAATTTTTTGAAATTTTAATAATATTATTTTTCAAAATGGACTTCATTTTTTGATTTTGAATATGAAAATTAGCTTAGGGTGAAGTTTTGGTATTTTTCTGAATACTTTCAATTTTGGATGAATAGTGAGAACACCGCATTATTGTTTAAAACCAACATTTTATTTAAATAATTATTTATCTTATTTAAATTTATTTTAGGTAAAAATAAATAAATTATACATATATATGTTCATTGAAATTCATTAGAGTCATTCTTTAGTAAAATTAGATGTATAAAATTTTAGAGAACATTTTAACATCTTTTACCCAAATTCTAGGCACATTTCTAAATTTTCATAAAACATAATTTTACCACTTCTATGAATTGAATTTCAAAAATGAGAGATACATAATAGAAACTAGTATGTAATATTTGTTTGAATATGCTGATTTTTTTTGTTGAATAGTAATTTTTAAATTTTATTTACTTCAGCTAAAAGTAAATAGGGTAATTAAAGGTAAAAATGATATAATAATTACCCAAACACTTGTCTGAATTATATTGGATAGGTGTTTTTATATCAAAATCAACCTTAGTAATAAAATATGATCATCTTTGATCCACATAGATTAGATTAGGAAAATTTTTATTATTTTATTTAAATAAGATTAAGAAGTTTTATTTTTAAAGTTTCATAACTAAAACATTTTTAATATAATGTTATACATAAGATAAATACAATTATAAAAATATATTAGAAAGATAATATTTTTTCCTCTATAATTGTATTTTATTTATAATTTTAAGACATTAAACTAATTAATTTATTTTTGAAACAATGATGATGAAGTAATTTCCTTATTAATAAAAGATTTGAATAATTTATATTATAAATATCCAAAATAATGTAAATTGAGACTTTTTATGCATTGAAATATTTTTATTGGTTAATATGACATGTTAGGATTGATTTAATATTTTTGAATTAATCATGTTTTTTTACATTCAAAAAAACCAAATACTAAATTGTATCAAAATTGACAAAAATGAGTTTTTAAAACAAATACTATATTATTAATTAATATAATATTCATAAAAATCTATGGGTAGGCCCAAGGACTTAGATAATGAAACATATTTCAATAATTAACCACGTGGGGTTCTCTTGAGTTTTTGTAGTATGTTTATTAACCATTTATTAAAATAATACAAGAATACATGGTAAAAGATAATCTACTGAACTAAGAGTTAAATCTAAAAGACAAAGCTGATATGGTGACCTAAACCTTTATAAAACCCATTGGTTGAGAGTTTTTCGACACATCCCCATCTTAGTCTCGAAATAAATTATTTTGGTGCAATTATAAACTGAATATGATTTTATAATAAATTAATATTTCAAACTTTTACTAAAATGTCTTTCACCACTCTTACAAAAGGGTGCTTCCCCTTCTCTCTAAATCACACCTCCAATGACATTTGTCTTGTCCAAAAAATGATAAAATATCCAAAAAATGAGCATCACATCAAGCTAGAGGCCTTACATTTATCATAAATCCATCCTAATGAGCCCTTTTGTTCAAATCAAAAGGAAGCACACAAAGAAGAGGTAATTATTTATCCACTCTTTAAAAGTTATTTTCTTCTTCAAATTCATATTTCATTGTTGATTCCATACCAGAATAATAACTCTATTACCTTATACATAAAATGATGTTATTATAAATATGGTACAACCATATTCATTATTCTACCCATCCTATGAATAACAAAGTCACCATACGTGTGTAAGTACAACTTACCGTCTCCACGTCATAGTGCAGACTATTATTCAACACTAAGTTATTTGGTTTGGAATAAAAATGAGTATAATTTATGTAAAAAATAAATATAATATTTTAATGGTTTTGTATATATGATATACTATCCAATTACATACAATTTTTCCACTAATAAAATGATAATGTTGCTCGTGCATACGTATGGATTATCATCTCCACAAACATGATTATTTTCATTCCCAATAGTATCCATTCAAGAATAATTTTCATTTTATGTTTAAAGATAATTTTTAAGAACTTAATATCTTCCTAGACATGAATCAAATACATCCTATCCATAAAAAACATGACTTATGTAACAAAACATATTAAGGAAAACAAATCAGTTTACACCTGAAACAACGATACTACCGAAATATCATTATCAAAGAAATATTAGAAGATCATATATGATATAATATTTATGTATGTGGTTCTTGTATAATTTAATAAAAATAGTTTCAATATTATACAATAGGTTAACAAACCCTCGACTATGGAAAAGTACAATTTAATGGTTAATTCTACAATCTCGTTACTATTCGAGGTTGTTTATACGGATGTATCTACTGGGAAATATTTGTCATCCACATCCATGTTTCATAATAATGTATTCAAAAAAATATTATTTCCTATAATATGGGTTAAAGTAATTTAGACCCATGTTTTACATTTTATATAATGTTTTGAAAAGAATATTTTCATCATTTTCCTAACAAGTTACTTTATGACCTTTTTTTTAAATTATAGAGAGAATGTTTTTTAACATATATTGTGGGAGCATCCATATTGTGCCATTATAACAACTTGGAATATTCCCTTAAAATTTTATAAGAATATTTTCAAAATAAATTTTTTCATTTATAATGAAATGACTTTTAAATGATTTTAAAATAGAAAGACTTGTTTCTTTAAAATAGTTTGGAAATCAACTATGTCAACATCCTTTTTTGGATTTTAAGTTTGTTTGAAGATGATTGATTATGATAAAATTATCCATGTTGTATTGAAGGTTTTTTGATATGTTTTATTGTTTGTTTTCTATTTTTATACCATTCATGGATTATGGATAAAGTATTCTCATTTTATATTCTAGTTTTAATATGATTTTGTATGTTATGTTTCAACTTTTTTGTATGAGGAATGCATTGGACATAGTATGTGATGGGTGGTTCCCAATATAGTTCCTTGATGCATAAGTAGGTTTAATGTGATAAACTACTATCTTGGCACATGACCCTGACAAAATCTTATTTTAATTATTGACACAAGGCCTTGACTATGTGGTTATGATATCCGACAATATGCATTCTATCATTATGAAATTTTATTTTGATATTATATGTGATTATTATACTAGTTGAATATCCATGATAATAAGTAAATGGAATTATTAGATTTATATTCCCCATATAATGCTGAAGATTAATTTTAAAATTCTAGTGTTTTAATCTTACATATTTCCTTCAATGTTTATGCTTATTTATGAAAGTTTCGGCTATTTTTTTATCCTTACTAAGCATCTATGCTCACCCCTTTAAAATGTTTTATTTTTTCAAAGATGTGAAGAAGTATATTATGGTTGACCTTTTGGAATAGGATACGGGTTATGAGTGTGTTAAAAAGAGACAAAATGATTTTTCTTATTTAATAATGTAATGTAAAACTTATGTATGTATATAGTACTTCCATGTATACTAAACTAATCGGTCTTTTGAGACTTGGTATCTTGTGATCATGTCAATGTTATGTTATAATGAAAAAACATGGTTTACTAGGTTCGAGTTGATATAATTTATATCAAAGAGTTTTAGTACAAACCTTGGAAACAAGATTTAGAAAAATTTTGATTATATAACATTACCCTAAGATAAACTATGAGGATTTGTATAGAATAAAATCCTAGAATTTTGGTTTGTAGAGATTTTGTAAATTTTTCAAAAAATAAATCCCTAAATTGATAAAAGAAAATATCAGCAGCTCTGGAACAGATGTACTAATGAATGAAAACTCTGATAACGAGTTTTAGGCATGACCTTGGGTATCCTGGTACATGAAAATGGGTCTTGCCACACTCTTAGTTTCGACACTCCCAGTGGATATTCTTTTTATAATTAAAATTTTCTTTACAAACTATTATGAAGGATTAATGAGTAAATAAATCCTTAAAGAAAACTTTTTTTAATAATATTGAACTATATGCATAAATGGTTCAATTTATGTTATGTATTTTATAAGGTTGGAATTCTGTATTGTGATTCATTAACTAATATAGTTTATGCCATTGTTTATAAATGGAACCTTTTGGAATGAATTGAAACCGTATAAATACATGTAATACATGTAGGGATTTTCATCCAACTCAATATAATTATAGTAGAGCTGTTGATGCAATCGGTACCGAACAACATATTACCATACTAGGATAACTCACTCAGGTTAAGAATAATAACTTTACCCGTATTGAGCACCCTAATACAAAACAGAGAGGATCAATATTAAATCGATTCATGTGGAAACATCAACCAAAATTTAATGGGACTACAACTCAATTTGCAGCTGCGCAGTGGATAAGTTCCTTAGAAAAAATATTTCATGCTTTGGGGAGTAACAAACGGAAAAAAAATTTCATGGTAGTTTATCGCCACATGGGAGATGAAGATCAATGGTGGTCATTAATTCAAAACAAAAATGAGTGTGATGATGTGTTAAATATGGAATTGAATGAGTCTAAAGATCTTTTAATAGAAAAATACTTTCCTCGTGGCCATCAAGTCGATATGGAAAGAAAATTTCCGAGTCTGAGGAAAAAGGAGGATGATAATGTTGCAATGTATGAGGCTAACATTACAAGGATTGTATGGCATGAAACCTATTATATATGTAATCCAAGGAGTAATATTGATCAATTATTTGATCGGTTAAAACCACTTCCCCTTAGAGCATTACTCTCAAAATCCTTCTCCTCATACGAATATATTATCCCATGTGTTATCAGGACAGAAAATTAATTCTATAAGTATTAATAGTTTAATGAAAATAAAGAGAAGAATAGATATATCTAGATATTGAATTATGGGGAAGAAGGGAAAAGTTGAAATTACATCCTTTAGTAAATGTGGGAAGAATCACCCCGGTACTTTCCAGAAGGGAATGGGAGTCGGTTACAAGTGAATTGAAAAAGGGTACCAAGAGTGTGATTACAATGGAAAATAAAGAGGTTTTCAATGTTGAATGATAAAATTTTTGAGAAATGGGTCATTATAAAAATGAATGTCTTAAGTGTCAGGGAAAATTACCTTAGAAAAGGCCAATGAAGAATGTCAAATCTTATGCTATCACAACTACTGAGGTTGAAGCATTGAATGATGTTGTGGTAGTTAATTTAATGGTTTCCTCAAATTTTTCAAATGCTTTATTTGATTATAGATCAATAAATTGTTTTATATATTTCATGTTTTCAATGAAAATTAGACAATTCCAATTTGATTTAATAAGGTATTTGTCAGTCTAAAATCTTAAGGGATGTATCATTGCGACATAGTATTGTGAATAAGTTTCCATTATGGCATATATATGTTATTTATCTGCTGATCTGATCATCATAACCATGATTTAATTTGATATAATCTTCTGTATGGATTGGATTTCGACCATGATGCAAAAATTTATTATAAGAATAAAGAGGTTAAATTTTTTATGATGATAAGGAAGTCCTTTTATTTTGATCATAAATGTCACTATATTGATCCTATCTAGATCCACCACTAGTACCTCTACTATAATCAATTACTTGGGAGGAAGAGAGTGAAATAACTTTGGGTGAGGAAATGAATGATAAAAAAAGGACATAACTATTTTGTAATAATATGTTGATGTATTTCTCAAAGATTTACATAGACATCCTCCATAATGAGAAATTGAGATTTCAATTGATTTAATTCCTCCATCAAGGACCATATCAAAGACCCCTTATAGAATGGACACTATGATGGTATGAGCTCCATGACGTAATGTGCTCCGCAAGATATTGATGTTTACGAAGGTTTATGCTTCATGAAAAGGAAGGGACTTCACTAAGGATTTTTTTAGCATCATGAAATTGGGAGCATCGTGAATTAGGGTTCTTTGCGTAGGTATTTCCCAAAGGTTGTCACCTACTAGTCAGGGCCAAAGGGGTATTCATCAGTGGATTAATGTTGGAGTTTAACAGATCAACTATCAATCATTGAGGATTCATGTATTATTACAAATTAAGAGACCTACATGTCTTTAAAATTTGAGTGGATCCCATACAAGTGCAGTGAGAAAAGGAAGAGGAAGAAGGTTATCATTTCTTCTGACTGTGAGCCAGAGAGATAGAAATAGGCTGTGAACCTTGGGAAAGTAGTGAGCTGACACAAACCATTGTAATAGAATTGAGCATTTTCAATGAAGTGATCTATCCCTAACATTATTGGAAGTGATCTTTAGTGGATTGAATACATCGGCACATTGTCTTCGTATGCTCTTTGGACATAACCCAGTGGGGGTGAACCAAGTAAAAATCTCTGTTTCTACATGTTTTCATTCCTGGATTGCATTCAAAGCATCATCATCATTAGTTAAATAATGGATTAATAAAATCAATAGTAACACAAAAGTGAAAGAAATGTGACCCTTATAATATTTAGGTCAAGACCCACTAGGGATGGATGAATTTTGGAATAGAATATCTATACCCTAATTCACCCACCTCTCAGGGTATTTATCACCTTTTGATCCTAGAAATTTGTATATGAGGGATAAGTTGGTTTTATTAGATTTTTTTTCTTTGACATAGTGTAGATTATTTTTGTAGTTAAATCAGTCTTCTATTATATCAGTGTGCCATGGAAAAGGGAGAACATCAATGAAGAATTGGAATTTAGATGGTATTCCTCATTGTGGATGTGTTTTGGGAAAATGCGTTATTCAACTAAAGGAATCAAACAACATGCTGAAGGAAGACATAGATAAATAAGATAGGGAAAATATAGATTCAATAAATAATGATGTAGGAATGAGTGATGTAGTTTAAATTCAGTGTGATTATGAAACAACATATGATGGTGATGTTTTGAGAAGGCCACCATTACATGATGTCGACATCACAGAGGAATTGGATGCAAATTTTGATGAAGATGTTCAATATAAAGATATTGGAATCCAAGCACTATAAATTGAGATCAAAAAGAGAAGAGGTTTGAATAAAAGGCTTATAGATGTAACAACTGATCTGAGGGAGAAGAATGACTCACAATATGAAGAACTACGAAAGAGATCTGCAAATGTATAAAAATAAAAAGCTGATGAAACGAGAAAGAATAAGAACTCAGATAAAATTCAGAATGTAAAAGCTAGGAATGGTGATCTTTCTACACAACTATTTGAACTAGTTTATAATAATCAATGGCTACATCAATATAATGAATCTATCTGTGGTTCTATTACTCAAGAAAAATTGAAAATAAAATAGCACAGTGATATGGTAGACAAGCTCATACGTGAAATGGAAGATGAGATGAGTAATGTGAATAATCTCATAAATAAACTCAATGATCAAATTGAATCAAGAGATGTGAAGATTCAGAAACTAGATGAAGATATAAAGTAAATGAAGAATGAAGCGGAGAAATATAATACTAAATAAAAGCCTAAAATGAAGGTTTCATAGAACTTTTTACTTTACTATCCTTCGAAAAGTGACGATAAAATGAAAAAATATATTCTATCTCTGAAGAGAAAAAACAACATTTCTTCTTATATCAAATACCATAAAAATTAGAAAAAATTGGAATTGGAATTGATAAATACACACTTGTTCATGATAGATTGATATCCATGAATAGTTCTAGAAATGGAGAAAATCCTATATGTTATGGATATAAACATAAATTTTTTTTACAGGAAGTAATGATAGAATGTGTTCTTTCTATGGGATTTAGGTTTATAAATCAGGAATTTATTTAGAGGACTAGGGATTAATTTCATAATATGATGATTGAAATTTTTATAAATCTGAGAATAAGAAGATGTATCATGAAAAGTATGAAAGGAATGCCTCTCAGAAAAAATAATTCATCAAATGATTTTATTGTGGAATAAT
The DNA here is from genome assembly GCA_963277665.1 of Viscum album. Taxonomy (NCBI): domain Eukaryota; kingdom Viridiplantae; phylum Streptophyta; class Magnoliopsida; order Santalales; family Viscaceae; genus Viscum; species Viscum album. The sequence continues at coordinate 1,128,562,028 of OY728156.1, read as the reverse complement.
TGGACACACTATGAGCATGTGTTAGGAAGCTCTATAGCTCAATAAACGAGAAAGAACTCAAGCTGCAGCAAAATATCGAAACATAAATGATGAAATAAGGTATTTCTTTGAAAGAAAATGATTTTTATGTTCTAATTATGGGAATTTTGTAAAGACAATGTTTCCAGAAGAAACAAGAAATGAAAAGGACCTTGAAAAGAGATTCTTGACTGTAGTGTTGCATAATGAGAAATCCTACATTGGAAAAAAAACTAGTAAATTAAAAAATATGTTTAATACCTCAGGGGAATATTAAGGAGATAAACTAAAGGTGTATCAATCACCTCCACTATCACACTAAAAACAGCTCTAATGGAGAAAATGTGAACAAACCGGGAAGATTAATGGGAGATCTACTCCAGGTATGAGTATAAAGAATGCACATTTAGTGGAGGACTCACCTATAATGAAAAACAGTGTAGTGACTCTGATATCTGATAACAGAAAGATGAACAAACAATGTATTAAAATATTCACATGTTGTTTTCCGCAGAGAGAAGTGGAGGAAATAAGAAGATCCCTGCAATGGTGGAATAAGCAAGGGAAGATGAAAAGAAGAGAGATTCCTACTCAGAGAAGGAATCAGGGAAATTGGAATATTTGTGGAACAACAATGACAGAGATGTGTACCTATGGGCGTAAACACAAAATGGTGATAAAGGGAATTTCTTCAGAATCTACTTATCAGAAAAAGACTCATCATGTGGATAATGAGTGCTCAGTTATATGGCAGGAGCATTTGATGTTGGCTAGGCAGCTAGAAGAAGCAATGATGTAGTGTGCTAATCTACAAGAACGAATCAAAGTGTTGACCCATCAGGATCAACCACAATCTTCAACTTTAGGATTCCAAAAATAAACCCTCTACCTATGTATATAAATTATGATTACTGATTATTCAATTGTTTTAGGTTTTAGGGAGATTCGATCCAAGGGGACGTGGCATCAAAAGATGTGAAGGGACAAGGTCATATGCTGCAGAGATTGAACTGATTCAAATTAGTAGGCTTGGAGGTTTTGTTGATAGATCCATGTCAAGTTCCAAATGAGAATAAATTATTCAATAGAAAGAGAATGAATGTGGGTCAAAACATTAGTCCCCACAATAGGAATAATTGAACATCATAGGGGGAGATATCTATCTCGTAATCAGATGCAAGAGACAAAGGGGGAGTAAAAGTGGAATATGATGATTCAGAAGAAAATATAAACAATGAAACAGAATAAGTCAAGTCTATATCTATGAAGAAGCCAAGTAGTCGATCTGAAATTGATAGGAAGAATATAATTGGTGATCAGTCAACTCTAGTTCAGATAAGAAGAATGAAATCTCTCTAGTATATATCTTACCTACCTTAGGTTGAGCCGAAATTCATTACTGATGAAACTACATATGAACACATGATTCATGCATGAATGAAGAGTCATATCAGATTAAGAAGAATAAGACATGGGATATTGTTTCAAGTCCAGCTGATAATAATTTTATTAGTACTGAATGGGTGTTTCACAACAAGATGAATGAATATGGAATAGTGATTCAAAACAAATCATGACTACTGTGAAGAGGATACTCCCAGATAGATGGAACTGATATTGATGAGACATTTAAAATTGTTTTAAGGCTATATTAAATCATATTATACCTAGAAATTGTAGTGAAAGTGAAGCTCAAAGTGTTCCAGATGGATGTCAAATATGCATTATTGAATTGGATTCTCGAGGAAGAAGTGTATAACAAGAAGCCATATGTTTTTCCAATTCACGAGGATGAGAAAAAGGTTTGTTGGCTAAAGAAGGCGTTATATGAGATGAAACAAGAACATAGATCATGGTACTCAAGGATTGATTAGTAATTAAAGAAACATGGTTTCCAGTATAGTGGAGTTGATTATAATTAGTTTTTCAACAACAACAATAACCAAAGCATGATGGTGTTAGTTTATGTTGTTGACAATATATTTGGAATATTAGATGAAGCACAAGGTAGACTATTTACTAAATTCATGAAACACGAGTTTGAAATGTCTAAAATTGATGAGATTCCATTTTTCCTTGGTTTATAGGTAACATAATGAAGTAATGTCACATGCATTTCTCAATCCAACTATGCCTAGGAGGTTCTGAGTAGATTTGGAATGGAAAATTCCAAGGAGATAAAGACTCAGGTTACTACCCGGATGTAATTATTGAAATATGATAATGGAAAGGAAATTAATATCCTAAAATACTAGAAGATTATTTAGAGTTTACTATACCTGATAGTGACGCGACCTGATATTGTTTTCTCTATATGCCAAGAAGTGTGATATGAATGTAATACCAAGGAAATGAACTTGCATGTTGTGAAAATAATACTTCATTTTAGCAAGGGAACGATAGATTTTGGCTTGATATATAGTGACAAATCTGATTCAATGTTATTGGGATATACTGATACCAATTGGCTCGGTTCAGTGGATGATAAGAAATCATTTCCAAGAGGAGCTTTCAATCATGGTGGTTTGTGTATTTCTTGGCTTATCCAAACGAAATATTTCATTTCATTGAGCACAATAGAAGATGGTTATATTTACACTACTAAAGAATTCACACAGTTATTGTTGATGAAGTAGTAGCTTGATGACATGATCGTTGAAGTAGGGTCTCCGATCGAAATTTATTGTAATAACTCAAGTGCTACAAATATCTGAAAAAATGATGTCCATCACTCTAGGAAAAAGAACATTGAGATAAAGTATAATTTTATAAAGGAGAATGTTGACTATGGAACTATGATGATTGAGTAAGTGCCTATAGAACTAAAGGTTGCAAACATCCTGAAAAAGGACTTACCCAAGGTAGCTTTTGAGAGACATAAACTAGATCTAAGAGTCCAGTTGACTCCCCACACATGAAAATGTGTGCATGTGGGACCCCCCTCTCATTCTGGTATGCTTTGGTTTTCTCTACTCTACTAAAATTTGTTTTTTGTAATGCCTCAAACTGCAGAAGAGTGACCTTTGGGATCGTTGACAAAGGGGGAGAAATAGAGACTCCTCAAGGGGATGAATTTATGGATAAATAAGGAAGAAAATGTCTTAGTCAAAGACATGGGGAGTAGCTGATAGGAGGACCAGCAAGATAGTGGGAGAGAAATAATATAAGGGGAGTGTTTTTATATCTTATGATGTTAGAATTGATCGATCAAAGAATAGATATCATGACAGCTGAGGATCAAATCATGATAAAAGCATAAGATTGGCATTTAAATGGTGTGAGAAGGTTTCTAGTGATCAACAATTGAAATTAGTTTAGTAATTAGTATCAGTTTGGTGTCAACAGTTGGTTTTAGAAATGATGTGATTCATTAATGAACATTTTATTCTACTCTTATATCACACACCATGAATTTCTCAAGTGGGGTTAGATTATGTGGTGGGTGAATCTTTGGTTTCTATTTGAATCACAAGAGTCGAAGGATGATAGATGATGGAAGGAGTCTCAGTGAGGTATCAAAGTATAGAAAATATTTTTGAGAAGAGTTGTCAGCAAACCCAAATGAAGATATTGCTAGAAAAAAATCCTTGAATATTACATTTCATCATTTTTGGGTTGCTTGTGTTTGTTGAAAATGCAGGTTTCCATGGTGAATTTTCGAGTTCCAATGATTTTGTTGACAATCCAAGTTTACAATTAACCATGAAAAAGGAGTAGAAGATCTGGAGGTGGTATAAAAAACATATACAAGGTGGAACCATTTTCCAGTGTTTTCAAAATTGTTGGGGACAAAACTTGGAGACTGGTGAACAACACAAAATATGGATTTCCTGGAAGATCTCATCAAAATATGGAAAAGGAATGTGTTTAGTGAAGATGGGCTTCTTGATATGGATTTTTTGAAGACATGAAGAAAGATAACAGTTATGTTTCGTGATTATGATGTGTATTGCGAATGGTATACTTGAAGAGAATTGTGGCGGTAAAGATAATTGTGAGTGGAGATTAGTAGAGGTGGAGAGGTGGAATTAATGGAATGATCCGCTTTTAAGAAGAGCACTGTGATCTAGAAATTTTCACAGTGCTTCATGATGAAGAGATAATTTCAGTAGATCATTCAGAGCTTCGCGATTTGAGATGACGTGGCGCTGAGTTCACGGGGACGGTTCAAGGGTTTGTGGAATCACCAATATATAGACCTTGACCCCTTCGGGCGAAGAATATAATTTTCCAAGAAAAAAAATTTCTCCCAACTTGCGAAGGAGATTCACGAAGGCAGTGACATTTAGGAAAGAAGGAGTTTCAAAGTGGCTAATTTAGCTCTGCAAAAGTGGTATGTTCTGCATTGGCTCAGTGAACTATAAGAATTAAGTTGCTCTATGATGACTTGAGCTCCATGATGACCTAAGATTTGAAAAGTCTTGATGTTTTCAATGGTATGAGCTTGGTGATGCAGTGTGCTCTGCGAGGTAGTGAGCACAAGGAAGGTGTGTGCTTTGTGAAGAGGTAGGGACTTCGAGAAGGATTTATTGAGATTCACGAAATTGGGTTCTTTGAAAATTAGGGTGCTTTGAGAAGGTATTTCCCAAAAGATGTTACCAAGTTCACAAGGATAAAATGGTATTCATCGGTGTATAAATGTTTTAATTTAATAGAGCATATATCAACAGTTGATGTTGCATGTATTCATGCTAATTTAGAGACCCAAAAGTCTATATACTATGAGTGGATCCCTTCTAAGTGTAGTGAGAAAAAGAAGAAAAATAATGTTATCCTTTCTACTAGTAGTGAGCCAGATAAAGAAATAGGGAGTGACCCTTGTGAAAGCAACGAGCTTACACTAAACATTATAAATGAAGTGAAACAAGGAATATAAGTAAATAGCTCGAACATTATTGGCTATGAGCTTCAGTTGATTTGGTACATCATCTCATTGTTGTAGCCTAGTGATCTTCCTGTTTTCATTATTTAATTGCATTAAATGAATCATAAACTTCATATAAATAAGGGATGAATAAAATCAATTGTAAAACATAAGTGAAAACAAAGTGACCCTTATAATATTGAGGTCAAGATCCAGTGGGGCTGGAAGAGTTTTGGAATAGAATATTCATACACTGATTCACCCCCCATAAGGTATTTATCCCATTTTGGTCATAAAAAATAGCTACAATGATCATGAAAATAACTTCAACATTATTTTAAATACAATTTCAAGAAATGAATTATATGGGATGCTTAGCATGTATGAATTATGGATTCAAGAGATTTATTTTCTTGTCCATATTCTCTCTATGTATAGAATTTATGCTGATCCTTCTTAGACAAGATCAATACAAGAATAGAAAGCATCGACTAGTATAAATGAGGAATATAGTTTTATTGGTTTAGCAGGATATTATTGGAATTTCACCCAGTTTTTTTCCAATTGGCTAACCCACTAACCAAGCTCACACGTAAAAGGGTTAAATTTGATTGTAAAAGAGTGAGAAGAATGTTCTGAAGAACTAAAGAGAATATTAGTGGATGATCCTATCTTTTCTATACTATCAAGGAATGATGGGTTTGTTATTTATAGTTATTCTTTAATGAATGTATTTGGTTGTGTCCTTATACCGAATTGTAGAGTTATTTCATATTCATCACGATAGCTAAAGATTCATTAATAGAACTATCTCACTCATGATATTGAGTTAAAAATGTTAATCATTGATTTGAAGATATGGAGACACTATCAATATGGTGAGAAATGTGTGATATATATATCGATCACAAGAGTTTGAAATATATTTTCTCATAGAAAGAACTCAATATGAGGCAACAATGATGTCTTTAACTACTAAAGGATTATGATTTAACTGTACACTACTACATGGGGAAGGAAAATAAGGTGGTATATTGTTTGAGAAGAAACAATCATGGAGTTTTGAAAAAAATGAGAGTTTGAAGGGATCCTATATTCATGTATCTAGTAATGATGGAAATGAGAATATTCATGGAAGGCGAAACATCAATACTTTTTAAAATGGTTTCCAATCAATATTTACTAGAAAGGATAAAATGTTCTCAGACTGATTATGGGGAGATTCAAAAGAAAATTAAATCTTTGAATGATGGGATATTGATTGAAATATTTTATGAAAAATAAATTTTGAAATTTGGGAAGATGCTTTTTGTTCCTGATATAACTGATCTAAAAAATAGAATTTTTGGATGATTCTCATAGCTCCAATTTCTCTATACACTCTTGTAGCACTAAGATGTATAGATTTATTAAGGTACATTTTTGGTAGGAAAACATAAATATAGAGATTTTTTATTATGTGTCAATATGTATGGTTTGTCAACATTTGAAATCTAGAAGAAAACATCCTAGACGAGTCATGAAATCTCTTCCAATACCTTAGTGTAAATGGGATAATTTTACGATGGAAATTTTCATGGGGAAGCCAATGACTTCTAGAAGGAATGATGCAATATGGGTCGTCGTTGATCATCATGCCATGTCAGCACATTTTCTTGCTATAAGATAAGATTCACCACTTGAATGTTTAGTAAGAATATATATTAATGATGTTGTAAGGAAACATGGAGTACCCCTATCGATTGTTTCTGATCGGGATCACCATTTTAAATCAAGAATCAAGAAAAATTTTCACATATCCCTAGATATTGAACATCGTTTTAGAACTGCCTACCTCCCTCAAACTGATGGAAAAAAAGAAAGGACTATTAATACCATATAATACATGTTGAGATATTTATCACTTGAAATTATAGGTATGTGGGATCAATATTTACCTTTGGTAGAATTTTAATATAACAATAGATTCCATTCAAGTATTCTGATGACACCATATGAAGCGATATACGGAAAGTGATGTCGCAAAACAACTTGTTGGGATTATGTTGGTGAAAGAAACTCATAGGCCCAGAACTTGTTGAGTAAATAATGTAATAGTTAAAGATTATCCAAACCCATATCAAAGAAGCTCAAATTAGTAAAAAGAGCTATGTTGATACCCGAAGGAAGGATTTGTAATTTCATGTAGGAGATCGTGTTTTATTGAAGGTATCTATAAGAAATGGTGTTATATAATTCACTAAGAAAGGTTAATTATGTCCCAGGTACATCGGATCTTTAAAAATTCTAAAACGAATTGGTGTTGTAGCTTAACATTTAGAAATGCCTCCATGTCACTCAAAATTTCATGATGTGTTCTACGTATCACTATTGATAAAATACATGCCTAACCCAACACATTTACTTACCAATGAAGAAATAGAATAGGAACCTATAGAGACCCAAATATTGACGTACATGGACATTACAATACTTTAGTGGAATAATTAATACATAACAAGGACCAACACTCCAGGACCGTAATAGTATAGTGTCTTTGGAAACTCGGATCATAATCTTTTAATCGTGGTGAAAGATCTTCAACATCTCCCATAATGATCTTCCCATTCTGTTTTCTTACCTAAAACCTTTATTTATATCCTAGGGAAAAGAAAACATAAAATTTTTGAGCTCAAATTCTTAGTAAGGGTAATAATGGAGAACATAAAACAAACCATATACATTTGAACTTCAAAACATGAACATAAAGTTTAAACATCAAAATCTTGAGTTGCCAAATAAATCTTGGAAGTACGTAAGTCCTAGATCATAAAGGAACATAAATCATGATAAAATAGAATGGGAATAAAATATTTAATTGTGGCCAACCATTAATCACATGATATGATTTCCATAGTATCCTAGGAATTACTACCAAGACCATCTTAGTGGACAAAGTCCCTTTCTGAATTGAGTTCACTCCTCGTTCCAGTCCTGTATCACTGAACCGGATTAACTTACCATTCCAGCCATGTCTATCTCTTGATATATAAATATTTACCCAATGAATTGGAGGTAGATATAGGTCCCACCCATCTCATAATGAAATCATTCTTACGTGTGCCACAACATAAACATAAATCATTCATCATAACCCAAAAAATAAAATGGGTTTCATAAACATCATCCCATCATAACATACTCCATATAAAAAAAATCTATATCATATCATCATAAGAAAAGTGAAACCATGTAAATAATAGAGACAATATACTTGAAACATAATAATACTATATAATGTCATCTTATATGGAAAATATTTTTGACAAAACACTTGAAATGAATTCTTGAGTATAGTATCCTTTATTCTTCAAAATCATTGTATTTTCACAAAATGCCATGAAATTTAAAAATAAAAGTATTTTTTTTAAAATAATCATGAAAACCTGTGGTTGAATATTAATTAAAATAAGTCTTTATGAAACCATAAAAATCCGTTCATGTCGTATAAGATAAAAAACATTCTTTTCGTACTTTTGCCGGAAATGTCTAAAAGTTTATCGTATGGAAAACAAAAGAATGATTCCATCCCTAACCCAAAGTAAAAGTAAAAGAAGGGTAAAAATTACTTTAAACATATAGGGAATAATATTAAATACTTTATGAAAAACATTTTATGGACATGGATGAAAAATATAACCTCAGTAAATACTTACGTATAAGCAATCTCAGATAAAAATGAGATTGCAATATTATCCCTTACCTTAGGTCCGATATGGTTCTCACGTATCCGAAACTCCTGTATAATGATTTAAATAATTTCATTGACTTATTAAAGAATCATAAATACTGTTATGATATCATATTTCGTTCACTTATGTCTTTATATTACCCTTTTTTTTAAATTCCATGTTGAAGCAGCGTTTTGGGTAAAATCGTTTTATTTATCTTACGTGTTTGGGCTTGTTGTTCTTGATATTATTATTACTTATATCATGATTTGCATACTTCCAGAATTTAAAATATGATTTATATATCTTATATATTCAGTATATATATATATATATACAAAATAGGTAGATAAATTAAATGAAATACATCGTTCATGTAGACGGTAGGCCGTACGTACGCATGAACACTGTTTTCCTTTCCTTATTGACTTGAATGGAAGTAAGTAGATGACATATATATATATATATATATGTGTGTGTATAAATAGATCCAGTATCTTCATTATGTCATATATTTCATTATTATTCTCTATATATACTTTATAATCATTCTTGAATGGTTATCTTGAAGAATGAATCTCATCGCGTCGTGTAGACAGTAATCTGTACGTACGCACGAGCTATGATATCCTTCTCATAATTATTGAATGGAATTAGAGTGGATGATATAATATTAAAGAATCAGTATGAAGTTATAATAACCATATATAGTTATTATTTACACAATTATACCAATCCAAGTAAGGTGGTGGTGGAAAACAGATTACACCACGGCGTGGTGACGGTATTCCGTACATACGCACACACGGAGATTTCATTTTCCGTAGGATATATGGAAGATGAAATAGGGTTGTTTCATATTTATAATAACATATAATTATATGAGTGATACTTATTTTATTAATTTATGATGACACAAATAAATAATAATAAGTAGAAGAAGAGATAAATTGGAACAAATCGCTCAAGGATATTACCTCTTCTTTGACATGCCTCTTCTTAACCTCCTCTTATGGAACTGGAGTTGGTCTTTTAGGGAGACCAGAACCTCTATAATGTTTCTATGGAAGTTGAGAAGGTAAATGGTCAGTGGTTGGCCGAGATTGAAGGCTAAAAATTGTGTAAAGAGAATAGGGAGGAGGTTCCCTTTTATAAGGGAGGAGAGGGGCACCTTTGGAAAACTAAAAAATATTAATTTATAATATATTCAAACCCCACATAAAAACTTAAAAAATGAATGAAATCCAATCTTATATGAGATAGGGTTGTAATATCATCAACCAATAAAATTTAGACATGTTGATAATTTATTTTAAACATTATAAACTTGATTTATCCTTATTTAATCTTTTTAATTTTATTTGTGGTTATAAGATTCTAAATTTTAATTTGTTATAAATAATTACTTATGAGTTGTAAATTTACCATAATTGGATTATTTATGACATTTTAGACAATATAAATTTTAATTTATAATTGTTAAATATTTTTTTTATTTTTAATCAATTTTATATTATGTTATTTCTATAAAATAACAATAGTGTCAATTGTGACACTATTCATTTATTTGAATTTAAATAAGCTCCACACAGATGATTTTTTCGAACTGAAAGCTTTAATAGATTCATAACATGTCATATTTATCTATAACATTAGTGGATCACATTAAATAGTTCATATAATATTTATTTTAATATTTTTAAAACCATTTATTTGATATTTCAATCAATAAAATAATTTCAACATCACTATTGTGTCACCTTTAATGATAATTATTTTATCCCTAAAAATTCTAAATAAATTCACATGATGTAGATAATTTTATTAGATTTGTTGGATACTATTCATTTTTGAATTTTCATGAAGTTTATCACTAAATTAAAATTATTATACTTATAATATTTAAGAGAGTGACATGTTGTCACTTACTTTGGTTTTAATAATAATTAAATTATTATCATTGTAAAAAGTCCATAAAATGAATATATTCCGACCCTTAGGTGATATGGGTAGACTTATAGTAATCCAATAGAATTTTGTAAGGTTTTACGGTAATTTTATAATCTTATTGTCACCCTTAACTACCCGATTTACGTTTAACTACAGTAAATAAAAATTATCGTAGTTACTATTCTTAATATCAAAAAAATAAAAGTAACATATTAACATAATTTGGAACCACTGAATTCAAATATGGAATCCATTTTTTAAAATTAAAAACACAGAAGTCCCAGTAATTAATTTAAAATTAACCCCATAGTTAAGAAAATGAGTTTTAAAAGTTAAAACATTGCCAAAGATTGAATTGTTTTTACCTATGAATTCAATGTAAAATTAATAGAAATGAAAAAAATTATATTAAATGGTAAAAATTTATTCTATTTATTCTTTAAAACCATAAAATATTATAATTTAACTATATAAATTATTGATATGAAAAAAGTTGTTTCTAATTAAAATATAGCGTGTATTTACTATTCATTAAAATAAGAATGTTACGAGAATAATATGAAAAATTTATCCAAAGTAAATTTTTATATCATGATTCCAAAGAAGAATTTTTTTTCAAATTGAACTTATAAACCTATCAAAAACTAGATATAATGTGGGTGCGCCATCAAAAGGCGGTAAAACTGCATTTTTTTAAAAATACTTATTTTACCTGAAAAAATTATTTTGTTCACATACCATGTTTTAGAAAATGTGTAAGATGAATAATAATGTTATAAAATTAAAAATGTATTTAATAACAAAATATAGTTGTTCAGTAAAACCCAGTATTGCGTTCTACACACGCTATCGAGGAAGGTGACAATTGTGTGTAACACAAACCAAGAATAGTGTTTGCGTTTAATATATGCTAATACGGTGTTGCGTATAGCACAATATAATTTTTGGGTAGCGTACAACACAAGAAATTAATGAAATTAAAAGAATATTTTTCATAAAATCTCGGGGTGTTACATTCTACCCCCCTTAAAATGAATTTCTCCCTCGAAATGCGTAGGGGTTATAAATGGTTTACTACTTGTAAGTTTCATTAATAGAAACCCACATCACAAAAAGAAACACCAAAACTGAACTTTAAAAACTAAAGTACGAAAAGTAATGGTTACCCAAATTAACTAATCGTTAGGTTTCCACTTAGGAGAACATAGGTGAAAATATGGATATGAAAGAGATATCTAACCATCAAGTTCTAATCGAGAGTGGTAGAGAACATGGATATGAAAAAGACAACAATCACAAAGCCATAAATTTGTGATGATCTAAGGTAAAATCTGATTCATTGGATATGAGTACACAAGGACAACATTTTTTTGTTTTCAATATCATTTCCCTAAAGTTGAAGAATTTGAATTAGAAGAAATACTTACTTTATTTTGGTACAATATCACCATTGTTCATGCCTTGAACAATTTCCAATTAATCTCTTAAAGAAATGAAGTTGAATTTGTCATTCTTGAAGTGTTAGAAGATCATGTGAAAGAATTATGGGTCATTCCATCTATCTCAAACAAAAGGTTAGAAAAAGATATCAAATATACATAAGTCGGTCTATGGTGAGGTTAATCCTATATGAATCCAAAAATGGACTTATAATTCATCTATCATACTACTTAGTAAAATAAAACCAGTTTCTACTAACCAAGGACACCCTGTAGGCCAATGGTAGGTGATAATGGCCTGTCACACTTCGGTTGTGGGTTTGATTCCCACAGCCTTGTCCGAGGCGATGGGTTGTCGCCCGTTCTACAGGTTATCCTTTTTTCAAAACTACGTTATTATAACATCCTATCAAAAAAAGTTCTAGCCTTAAACAATATATGATATGATATATCATGTTGGTCACATTCCAAACATGTGAATACCTTAATCATGTATTCTCTTGAAAAATGAATACCCATTGAACCATAGTGAAAACATGAATGCTGTCAAAAGTTAACTCTTTCCACATACCAAAATACCAAAATTTCTATATACTAAAACCATGATATCACTTTTTTCTTATATCAGTCATGAGATCATTAATAGTATCAGACATTTTATTATCTCTTTATCCCTTCATTATGCACATATCATCGACTTTCCAAAAATATTACAATCACTTTTCATGTTTACCGGTACCTTACAATTATTGAAAACCATAATGGAGCAATACATAGATATTCCAATATACCATAAAAGTATCTCAAAAACATTATTCTCCAATTCCATTACATAATACATTCAATCCATCCTCTTCAATTATTGGCATGGAATAGTTCCTTCCTCAATTTAGAAGTAACCTCTTAGGTTAGGGCATTGAGTTGGGTAATGCCCATGTTCTCCATAGATAAGACTTTGAACCCCATAACAGTTTGTCACTCTATGACCCTTTTCCCCACATAGATAACATCTTCCCCTCAATTTGAGGTATTCCTCTAGGTTATTCTACCCTTCTTTAGAAATCTCAATCTTCCCTTCTTTATGATCCTCACCATATGAAAATGCATAAAAGTCCATCTTCCTCTTATTTGATGAATTAGGAATACCACTAAAGTTCACCTTGTTAATCATATATCGTGATGTCTGATTCAGCATAATCATAATATATTTGTTTCCTAGTATTACATAGTTTCGCTTCTCATAGTCACCAATTTGTCCCTCAGATTCAATGTTAACCCAATTCCTTCTGTTTCCCTCTATTAACTAAAGCCAAAAACCATTGTGTAAGAAACAGTTAAAATAATGAGGAACAACAAAATCGTAAAAAGTCACTTATAGGATGTATAACTTATGATACATCCTTTAACCTATGACAGCTTAGGTTAACCATAGTTTATTCATGATCATCAACATAATTCTATGACTACACCTATAGTTATACTAATCCTCAGGGACATCCCTAGACATACCTTAGAAAAATATCTTGGGATCTCACTAAAGTTTTTGCATCCTAGTTTCGAAAGGTTGACTAAACCTTTCCTCTGATACCAACTGTAGAGACCCAAATCTTGACGTACATGGACATTAAATTACTTTTTAGGAATATTTAATACATAACAAGAACCAAAACACTCAAGGACTGTAATAGTTTAGAGTCTTTGGAAACTCGGAATATAATCTTCTAATCGTGAGGATAGATCTTCAACATCTCCCATAAAGATCTTCCCATTTTGTTTTCTTACTTAAAACCTTTATTTATATCATGGGAAAATAAAACATAAAAAGTGTGAGCTCAAATTCTTAGTAAGGTTATTAATGGAGAAAATTAAAAAAAACCATATACATTTGAACTTCAAAACATGAACATAAACATTAAACATCAAAATATTGAGTTGCGAAATAAATCTTGGCAGTACGTAAGGCATAGATCATAAAGGAACCTCAATCATGATAAAATATCATGGGAATAAAACATTTAATTGTGTCAAACCATTAATAACATGATATTATTTCCATAGTAGCCAAGGCATTACTTCTAAGACCATATTAGTGGACAAGGTCCCTTTCTGAATCAAGTTCACTCCTCGTTCCAGTCCAGTATCACTGAACCAGATTAACTTACCATTCCATCCATGTCTATCTAATGAGATATAAATAATTACCCAATGCATTGGGGGGAGATATAGGTCTCACCCTTCTCAAAATGAAATCATTCTTATGTGTGCCACAACATAAAGATAAATCATTCATTACAACCCAAAGAATAAAATGGGTTTCATAAACATCATCCCATCATAACATAATCCATATAAAACAAATGGATATCATTTCATAATAAGAAAATTGAAACCATGTAAATCATAGAGACATTATACTTGAAACATAATCATACTAAATAATGTCATCTTATATGGAAAATAGTTTTGACAAAAAACGTGAAATGAATTCTTGAGGAAAATATCTTTTATTCTTCAAAATAATTTTCTTTTCACAAAATGCCTTACAATTTTAAAATAAAAGGATTTTGTTGAGAATAATCATGAAATATTATGGAATAATATTCATGAAAATATGGATTTATGAAGCCGTAAAAATCCATTCATGCAGTATAAGTTAAAAAAACATTCTTCTCGTACTTTTTCCAGAAAAGTCAAAAAGTTCATCGTATGGTAAAAAAAAGAAATATTCCATCCATTACACAAAGTAAAATTTAAAGAAGGGTAAACATGACTTTAAAAATACATTTAAGAATATTAAAAACATTTTGAAAAACATTTTATAGACATGGATAAAAAAATATAACCTCAGTAAATAATTACGTATAAGAAATCTCGGATAAAAATAAAATTGTAAAATTATCCCTTATCTTATGTCTGATATGCTTCGCACGTATCTGAACCCCCTATATAATGATTTAAATAATGTAATTGACTTATTACATAATCATACTTATTGTTATTATATCATATATGGTTCACTTATGAATTTATATTACCAGTTCTTTTGTAAAATCCATGTTAAAGCATCGTTTTGGGTAAAATCGTTTTATTTATCGTACGTGTTTTGACATGTTGTTCTTGACATTATTATTACTTATATCATGATTTAATTACTTACAGAATGTAAATCATGATTTTTATATCATATATATTTATTATATATATATAGATAAATTAAATGAAATGCACCATTCAAAGAGACGTTAGGCCGTACGTACGCATGAACGCTATTTTCCTTTCCTTATTGACTTGAATGAAAGTAAGTAGATGACATATATATATATATATATATATATATATATATATATATATTTATACATAAATCCCATAGCTTAATTTTTTCAAATACTTCATTATTATTCATTATATATTCTTTATAACCATTCTTGAATGGTTATCATTGAGAATGAATTTCATCGCGTCGTGGAGACGATAATCCGTACATATGCATTAGTGATGATATCGTTCCCAGAATTATTGAATGGAATTAGAGTGGATGTGTAATGGCCCCGACCTCTCCGTCCCATTCCTTTGTCAAAAAGAAAGTCAAGAAGTGTTCTGGAGGGTAAAATGGACTTTTCCCACACTTTCCAGAATTTTGAAACTACACGTCATGTAGTTTGATTACACACCGTGTAGTTTGTGTACACGATGTGTACCCCCTTTCCAGGTACACCCCGTGTCACAGGCCGTGTCCTTGCTGTGTGGAATAATGGGTGCACGCTGTGTGTCCAATACTACACATCGTGTAGTCCTTCTCTACGTACACGTTACCGGTCAACCGTCGTGTGCCGTGTTAGAGCCGTGTCCTTGCCATATGCAATAAATGGGTACACACCGTGTGTCCAAACTACACGCCGTGTAGTCCCTCCCCGCGTATGTGTTACCCTCAAACCGTGTGTTGACCAGTCAATGGCCGCAGAGCTGTGTTGGAAGCCGCGTGGAGACCGTGTGAAATAACCGAGTACATGCCGTGAACTTTTGCTTTTCTCGCCTATAAAAGGAGGGGTCCCCTCCTCCTTTCATCTCACCCCTCTCCTCCCCTTTCCTCTGAGCAGAGTTCTCCCAAGAGACTTGAAGGCTCTTTATTACATAACTTCTTCTTCCGAGCTCCGATTTACAATCCGTCAGTGGCCACAAGATCGTAACGACGAGGCGGAACTTCCAAGCTTGGATCCGTTGTCTTTCCTTCGGCCTTTCCTTTCCGACTTCCACCTGAGGAGGTTTTGCCGGGACTTGACGGAAGTGACGGACGCTGACGGATGTCTTCTAATGTTGATCCGGGAGAGCGTTGCGGTCGAGACCTGTTGAGGTAGGGATATTACCTTCATCTCTCTAGTTTGTGCATCATGTAGGGTGGGTGTTCTCTTGTTTATGTGAAACACTTTTGAACCGGTTTAATAAAGATAATAACCGGCTTATATAACGGGGTTGGGAAGTTGGGATTGCTGTTACTTTATATCATGTGATATTATGTTCTGAATTTAATGAGCTTCTGCCTACTGAAAATCACGGTCCTTGGGGGCCTTTGCTTGTGCAATTAAATGTTTCCCTATCTTTCTATACCATTTTGTGGATGGAAACTTTATGGAATGTGGAATTTGGTTAATCACGTAAAGTTGGCTGTTTAAAATCTGGAACCCCTGTGTGATCACCCTGGTTGAACGAAATGGAATAATGAACATGTGGGTGTTGTCTTGGTTACGTGGCATGTGATGGGGATGTTTTGTGGGTTGTTGTTGATAGGGTGAGCAGCGGGGCTGCGGTTGGCTTGGTTGTGGGTTGGTGTAAATGTTACGTTGGTAACGGGAAGCGGGGCTGTGATAAATGGTATTAAAGAGATAATGATGTACGGTGCAGTTGTGGTTATGGAAGTTGGCAGCGGGGCTGTAGGGATGGGTTGGAATATGAACAGACTATGGGTTGTGAATAATAAATAAAAAGTGGAAGAGTTAATAAATGGTGGGTCATGGTAATGGAACTGGATTAATAATCAATGGGGTTGTTTGGTTGATAAGAAGGGCTTGGTTGTGCTGCTTGTGTTTTCCTAACTTGATTTGTGGATGGCAGGGATATGTTTTACGAATGATCGATGTGGTTGGTTATGGATAGTTGCCCAGTAGTTAAGGAACTAAATAAACTAATTCTTCCGAAATGTGAAAACCTAAATGGGGTTGGGTTTGTTTGTTGTATCTATGCTTCATAGTAGCAGTGCTGAGGCACGTGCTCAGTTTCTCTATTTAGAAGCCATAGGTTGGGCTGTGTGTTTGGTATACAAATATATATCTGTATCTTTTGTGTTTTAGCGCACCCCACCCATGTTGAGCACTAATTGTTGAACACTTCCATTTCATGGGAGAGGGTGTTAGTCCTTTAGTTACTAGCTTCTTCATACTCCTCCCATAGGCTGTGATGGCTTGAGGCGACCTTACACCTAAGACACTTTGGGTAGGTTTCGATTGGGGTGGTTTTAGCCCAAGACTCTTCGGGCATGTTCTACTTTTTCCCAAGAATCTTAGGGATGAGGCCCAGGTGTGTGCGGGTGGGATACGTGGTTGTGAGACCCAGGTGTGTGCGGGCGGGATACGTGGTTGTGAGGCCCAGGTGTGTGCGGGCGGGATACGTGGTTGTGAGGCCCAGGTGTGTGCGGGCGGGATACGTGATGTTGAGGCCCAGGTGTGTGCGGGCGGGGAGAGTGTGGCAGTGTCAGGACGTTTGCCGTTAGGAAGAGCATCTAACTAAAGGGAAATGGTGTGGGGTACCCAATAATCTTGTTCTTATATACTACTACCTATTGATATTGTGTTTTTGGTGAGTGTGGCTGGTGAGGTTGGGTGGATAGAATTCTTTTCTAGGGTTCTTCTGTTGTTCTCACGGCACATTAGGATTTCTCCCCACTTGTTCACAATAGATTTAGGTTTCCCTACTGAGTATACTTGTATTCTCACCCTATGTTTACTTTCAGGTTTCCAGGAGGACTACCAGGGCCGTGTGGGACTCTACTAGTCGGACAGTTGGAGTTGTTGTTGTTGCTGTACTCTTGTTTTCTTTTGGTATTATACTTTGAGATTTGTTTTACTTGTACCTTATTCTAAAATTTTTTAAACATGCATGTGGGCTTGGTTTGGGTTTATTTCTACACAGTTGTTATTTTCCTTTTTGGTGGTTGACTTATCCTCTTTCCTAATCCTAAATAATAATAAAAAGGGTAATGCCTCACATATTTGTGAAAACTCATACCCTTGGTGCTAGTCGCCACCCCGGGGCCTACTGGAGGCACGACTCGGGGTTCATTATCTACCTTTCACCATTGCCAGCTTAGGAGGGGCATCTTCGGTGGGAGGGGGTCATGACAGAATTATATTAGAGGTGATTGTTGAGAGATAGGATGATGTTTGGAGTTGGGCACAGTGAGGATTGCATGGGATGGTAGGGCGACAATGTTAGTTAATCTTGGTGTGTGACATAGGCCTCGAAAGACCGGCTAGGACACGGGATTTTAGGGCCCCCCGTGATCCGATGCAAGGACTCTGAGCCTACTGAACGACCAAGTGAGACTACTTTGATTGTAGTGTAGAGACCCTAGGGAAGGTACATGCATCATCATGATTGTTTTTTACTTGATTTGGGAGTTTTGGGAAATAAATTGAAATAAAATGGTAAAATAAAACCTTGAGTTTTTCCTTACTACTTTGGCTTAGTCAATCTTTGTTTACTGTACATCTATGGCACCTAAACGTCGTCCTCGGGTGGCTCATACGGCCGGGGCCTAGCAGATCCAGGCAATCGATCATTTGAGGATTGACCGAGGGGAGGAAGATATCCAGTGGCAGAAGACTCTCCGTTCTTTCCAGCGGCAGACCCTCAAGAAGTACGAGGGTAGTACTTCGGATACGGAGACGGAGGGGTGGCTTGAGGAGCAAGGGATCACTTTTACCTTTATTCATGCTCTGAGGGAGTACTGGGATCCCCTAGCGGTCAATCAGCTAAGAGGTGTGGTGCGATAGTGGTGGACGCTCTACCTCAGAGAGAGGATAGAGGAAGAGGTTCTGTGGGCTGACTTTGAGAATGAATTCCAAGAGTAATTCCTTTCTTCCATGATAAAGGTGGAGAAGCGGCGGAGTTACTCTCCTTTCAGCAGGGGAGTGTGTCAGTACGAGATTTGGGGACCAAGTTCAAGGATCTCCTGCGATTTTCTCCAGATCTCTTTCCGGATGAGGAGTCTCGAGCGAGACGTTTGAAGGAGGCGCTTCGTCCTTCGCTCCAGTATGCTGTCACCCCCTTCACCCTTCAAACGTACTTGGCAGTACAAAAGAAGGCATAGGTTGTAGAGAGGATGCACTCACTGGGAGGTGAACCCCGAGAGGGGATCCAGCCAGCTCATCGAAGGGGAAGGTAGTTAGCAGCAAGTCTCCTGCGACGAGACCTTCCAGGTTCAGGATAGTGGGGAGTAGGCCCCAGCAGTTCCAGTTTAGATCTTCGGGTCCTCGTCCCTTTTTCACGAGCCGAAGACCGAAGTTTTTCTCTTGGGGAGGTTTCGGGCACGTTCAGAGTTGGTGCACGACCCGAGCTCAGTACGGTGGAGGTGGGCAGGTTCAGCACCCACCTTAGTAGCACCAGTTGCCAGTGAGGCCCTTCCAGCAGCAGCAGGACCATGCTCCTCTGATGGAAGACTTTTCAAGAGGAAGTCGACCTCAGGGTGCTCCTCAGGGACCTTGACCAGGGCGTGGTCGGGGAGGTGGACGACATCATAGAGGCAGAGGAGCTAGGCATGTACAGTTGCACGCAGCAGAGTTGGAAGCTCCAGCAGGACCATAGGTGGTGTGAGGTATTATTTGTTTGTTCAACACTCTCGTTTCTGCTTTGTTTGATTCGGGAGCTTCAAACTTCTTTGTTGCACCTGGTCTAGCCCATGCTTTGGGACTAGACGTAGAGAGGCTTTCTGCACCACTGGTACCGAGTACACCAGTTGGAGGCCAGACCAACATATCTTGTGTTTGTCGAGGATGTGGGCTGACATTGGGACCACATCGATCTAGTGGGGACCTTCTTCTGTTACAGATGCAGCCATACGATTTCATCTTAGGCATTGACTGGTTGTTTTCTGTTAGTGCCGTTATCGACTGCTTCTGGAGAAGAGTCGTGTTCTCCGACCTGGATGGGCAGCGCGTATCTTTTGTTGGCGAGAGGAACTATCAGGTAGGAAGCCAGCATGTGGAGCCTCTCCTTTCCTTGTTAGGTGGGTTATCAGTGGTTCTAGCTGATATAAAGATGATGGATGTCCTAGAGGTTGTTGGGGAGTTCTTCGATGTTTTTACAGAGGAGTTCGTGACTCTACCTCCCTGATGTGATGTTGAGTTCGGGATAGACATACAGCCCGGTGCTTGTCCGATTTTGATGGCCCCTTATCTGATGGCACCTTCGGAGTTGCGGGAGTTGCGGATTCAGATTGATGATCTGATGGAGAATGGTTTTGTTCGACCCATCGTATTTCCATGGGGTGATCTTGTTTTTTTCATGAAGAAGGCAAATGGTGGTCTTAGGTTATGCATAGACTACCGAATGTTTAACCAGGTAACGATCAAGAACTCTTACCCCCTTTGAAGGATAGATGATCTCTTCGACCAACTGAGGGGAGCAGGTTGGTTTTCCAAGATTGATCTACGATCTGGATATCATCAGCTGAGGGTAAAGGATAGTGACATCTCAAAGACGACTTTCAGGTGTAGGTATGGGCACTTCGAGTTTGTAGTGATGTCGTTTGGAGTTACTAATGCACCAGCTGTCTTCATGGGACTTATGAACTTTGTCTTCTGAGAGTTTCTGGACCGGTTAGTCATTGTGTTTATCGATGACATCCTGATCTACTCAAGATCAGAGGAGGAGCATGTTGAGCATCTTAGGGCAGTCTTGGAAGTCCTTCGACACCACCAGCTTTATGGGAAGTTGTTGAAGTGTAAGTTCTTGACACAATAAGTACACTTCCTTGGTCACGTGGTGTCTCAGCATGGAGTGTTGGTGGACTTGTCGAAGGTGGAGGCAGTTGTTTCATGGGCAGCACACAAGAGCGTGGAAGAAGTTCGTAGTTTCCTGGGGTTAGAAGGTTACTATCGGAGGTTCATTTATGGATTCTCTCGAGTTTCTACTCCATTGACAGCTTTGACTAGGAAGAACCAGGTCTTCCTATGGAGCGAGAAGTTCCAAAAATCTTTCTATTACCTGAAGGAGAAGTTGGTCAGTGCTCCTGTAATCAGGTTTCCAGAATAAGGGTTGTTGAATGAGGTGTTTTGTGATTCTTCTGGCCTTGTTCTGAGGTGCGTGCTAATGCAGAATAAGGGAGTGATCTATTATGGGTCTAGACAGTTATGCCCTCACGAGCGTAACTATGCCACCCATGACCTAGAGCTTAAATCAGTAGTGTTCGCACTGAAGTTGTGGTGACATTACCTCTTTGGGGAACGCTTTGTGGTCTTCTCAGATCACAAGAGCTTGCATTATATCTTCTTCCAGCGTGACCTAAACCTGCGGCAGTGGAGATGGGTCGAGTTTCTCCAAGACTATGACTTTGAGATCTATTACAATGAAGCTAAGGGCAACGTTGTGGCTGATGCCCTGAGCAGGAAGTTGCATCAGGAACTAGTTTGGGAATCCACTGATGCTTGGAAGGTGATGGGAGAGTTGGCATCCATGCACTTGGATGCCAGGGTAAAAGGTGTTAGAGGGTGTTTGTTTTAGATGATGGTGTAGTCCTCCTTGTTGCAGCAGGTGGAAGAGTCCCAGTGGGGGGAATCTGAGGTGGAAGTGTTGCGGGATCGTGTCAATCAGGGGAACACTTCAAAAGGATGGTCAGAGGACAGCCGACATCAGATGCTTTTCCATGGAAGGTTGTTTGTCCTGAAGACAATGCGTGAGGGAGTTCTCCGTGAGTTCCATAGCTCAGCCTTGGCGGTACATCCAGGAGTCTCGGAAATGTACCGAGGCATGAGGGAACAGTTTTGGTGGCCCGGGGTGAAACAGGAAGTGGCCGAGTTTGTGGCTAAATGCCTAGTGTTTCAGCAAGTGAAGGTTGAACACCGTGTTACCAATGGTTTGTTTCATCCTTTAGATGTCCTCGAGTGGAAGTGGGATGAAATCTCAATGGACTTCATCACAGGACTACCTAGGGCTTAGGGTGGTTATGATCCTATCTAGGTAGTGGTGGATCGACTGACGAAATCAGCTCACTTCTTAGAAATTAAGGAGTCAGGCCCATTGATTACCTTAGCACAGAGGTACGTAGACGAGGTTGTGCATTTTCATGGAGTCCCAAAGACTATTATCTCAGATCGGGATAATCGGTTTACCTCACGAGTCTGGAGGGGGTTTCATCAAGCTTTTGGCACCCAGCTACACCTTAGCACTGCTTTCCACCCCCAGACCGATGGGCAGACGGAGCGGACTATCTAGACGTTGGAGGACATGCTGCGAGTATGCGTTCTGGATTTCAGAGGATCATGGGTACGACACTTGCCTTTAGTAGAGTTCGCCTACAACAATACCTTCCACTCTACTATTGGCATGGAACCATTTGAGGCTTTGTATGTAAGGCCATGTCGTTCACCCATTTGCTAGGAAGAGGTTGGTGAGACAGGTGCTCTTGGGCCAGAGGTAGTGCAGAGCACCACAGAAAAAGTCCTTCTTGTACGTGAGAGGATGAAAGTGGCTCAGGAATGACAAAAGTCTTATTCTTATCGTCGGAGGAGGCCCTTGAAGTTCGAGGTGGGAGATCATCTGTTCTTTAAGGTTTCCCCTCTACGGGGGCAGCGGAGGTTTGAAAAGGGGATCAAGCTCTCACCTAGGTTCATCAGACCTTTTGAGGTGTTGAAGCGAGTTGGAGAGGTGGCGTATCAGCTGGCCCTTCCACCTCAGTTGGAGAAGGTTCATGACGTCTTCCACGTCTCCCAGCTTTGTCGGTACTTGCACGACGACTCTCACGTTATCGACTGGGGAGAGCTAGATATGGGAGATGATGCGACCTTCAAGGAATGACCAGTCAGAATTTAGGATCGTAAGGATATGGTGCTCCGTGGACGAACCATTCCGTTGGTTCATGTATTGTGGAGGAATGGCGGCCTCGAGGAGAGAACTTAGGAGAAGTAGACCCAGATACACTCTCAGTACCCGGAGTTGTTTGGACTTTTGTTTTCCTTTGTTCTTCTAAGCTTTGTGTTGATGTTGTACTCTCTACCTTTGATATTTATGGAATGCTTGGATTGTCAGTTGTGAGACCTTTTGTTTACTTGTTCCCTGGTAATGTGTGACATGTCCGGATGTGTGGGGAAAGGGAAAAACCTGACCCATAATCGAGACGCATTAATGAGGATGCGATTGAACCCGTGAAGGCGAGTCAGTTCCACCTAAAGAAGATAATATCTCGACGTAGGAGAAGGAAATTCCAAAAAACCACGTGTTCGGGAAGTGAGTGGGTTGTGTGGTTTTGGGGGTAGTACAAGTTGAAAAATCCTAATGTATGAATGTGGGAACACCCAATTCTTAATCGAGACACATTAATGAGGATGCGATTGAACCTGTGTAGGCGATTCAGTGCCACCTAAAGTGGATAATATCTCGACATAGGAGAAGGAATTCATAACACATATGATTGGGGTTGTTGGTTGGGTTCCTGTTATAACGAGAACCCTAAGAGGTATCTTGTTGGGTTTCTTCTGGGTTAGTTTTTGAATTCTCGGGGACGAGAATGTTGTAAGAGGTATCTGATGTAATGTCCCGGACCTCTCCGGGCCATTCCTTTGTCAAAAAGAAGGTCAAGAAGTGTTCTGGAGTGTAAAATGGGCTTTTCCCACACTTTCCATAATTTTGAATCTACACGCCGTGTAGTTTGAGTACACGCCATGTAGTTTGAGTACACGCCGTGTACCCCCTTTCTGGGTATACGCCGTGTCGCAGGCCGTGTCCTTACTGTGTGGAATAATGGGTGCATGCCGTGTGTCCAGTACTACATGCCGTGTAGTCCTTCCCCGCGTACGCGTTACCAGTCAACGACCGTGTTCCGTGTTGGAGCCATGTCCTTGTCGTGTGCAATAAATGGGTACACACCGTGTGTCCAAACTACATGCCCTGTAGTCCCTCCCCATGTATGCGTTACCCTCAAACCGTGTGTTGACCAGTCAATGGCCGCAGAGCCATGTTGGAAGCTGCATGGAGACCATGTGAAATAACCGAGTACACGCTGTGTACCATAAAGTACACACCGTGTACTTTTTCTTTTCTCGCCTATAAAATGAGGGGTCCCCTCCTCCTTTCAACTCACCCCTCTCCTCCCCTTTTCCCTGAGCAGAGTTCTCCCAAGAGACTCGAAGGCTCTTTCTTCCATAACTTCTTCGTCCGAGCTCCGATTTATGATCCGTCAACGACCACGGGATTGTAACGACAAGGCGGAACTTCCATGCTTGGATCCGTTGTCTTTTCTTCGGCCTTTCCTTTCCGACTTCCACCCGAGGAGGTTTTTCCCGGACTCGACGGAAGTGACGGACGCCGACGGACGTCTTCTAAAGTTGACCCGGGGGAGCATTGCAGTCGGAACCTGTTGAGGTAGGGATCTTACGTTCGTCTCTCTAGTTTGTTCATCATGCGGGGTGGGTGTTCTCTTGTTTATGTGAAACATTTTTGAACCGGTTTAATGAAGATAATAAATGGATAATATAATGGGGTTGGGAAGTTGTGATTGCTGTTACTTTATATCCTGTGATATTATGTTGTGAATTGAATGAGATTCTGCCTACTGAAAATCATGTTCGTTGAGGGCCTTTTCTTGTGCAATTAAATGTTTCCCTATCTTTCTAGACCGTTTTGTGAATGGAAACTTTGTGGAATGTGAAATTTGGTTAATCACGTAAAGTTGGCTGTTTAAAATCTAGAACCCTTGTGTGATCACCCCGATTGAACAAAATAGAATAATGAACATGTGGGTGTTGTCTTGGTTACGTGGCATGTGATGGGGATGTTTTATGGGTTGTTGTGGATAGGGTGAGCAGCGGGGCTGCGGTTGGTTTGGTTGTGGGTTGGTGTAAATGTTATGTTGGTAACGGGTAGCGGGGCTACGATAAATGGTATTAATGGGATAATGATGTATGGTGTGGTTGTGGTAATGGCGGTTGGCAGCGGGGATGCAGGGATGGGTTGGAATATGAACGGACTATGGGTTGTGAATAATAAATAAAAAGTGGAAGAGTTAATAAATGGTGGGTCATGGTAATGGAACGAGATTAATAATCAATGGGGTTGGTTGGTTGATAAGAAGGGATTGGTTGTGCTGCTTGTGTTTTCCTAACATGATTTGTGGATGGCAGGGATATGTTTTACGAACGATCGATGTGGTTGGTTGTGGATAGTTTCCCAGTAGTAAAGGAACTAAATAAACTAATTCTGCTGAAATGTGAAAACCTAAATGGGGTTGGGGTTGTTTGTTGTATGCATGCTTCGTAGTAGCGGTGCTGAGGCACGTGCTTAGTTTCTCTGTTTAGAAGCCATAGGTTGGGTTTGTGTTTGGTATACATATATATATCTGTATCTTTTATGTTTTAGCGCACCCCACCCGTGTTGAGCACTTAGTGCCGAACACTTCCATTTTATGGGATATGGTGTTTTTACTTTAGTTACTAGCTCCTTCCTGCTCCTTCTCCCCTAGACCGTGATGGCTTGAGGTGACCTTACACCTAAGACTCTTCGGGTAGGTTTCGATTGGGGTGGTTTTAGCCCAAGACTCTTCGGGCATGTTCTAATTTTAACCCAAGAATCTTCGGGATGAGGCCCAGGTGTGTGCGGGTGGGATATGTGGTTTTGTGGCCCAGGTGTGTGCGGGCAGGATAAATGGTTGTGAGGCCCAGGTGTGTGCGGGGGGGGGGGGATACGTGGTTGTGAGGCCCAGGTGTGTGCGGGCGGGATACGTGATGGTGAGGCCCAGGTGTGTGCGGGTGGGGAGAGTGTGGTTGCGTCAGGGCGTTTTCCGTTAGGAAGAGAATCTAACTAAAGGGAAATGGTGCGGGGTACCCAATACTATTGTTCTTATATACTACTACCTGTTGTGATTGTGTTTTTGGTGAGTGTGGCTGGTGAGGTTGGGTGGATAGAATTCCTTTCTAGGTTTCTTCTGTTGTTCTCATGAGACATTAAGATGTCTCCCCACTTGTGCACGAGATCTTTAGGTTTCCCTACGAGTATACTTGTATGCTCACCCTACTTTTACGTTTAGGTTTCCAGGAGGACTACCAGGGCTGTGCGGGACCCTACTAGTCGGACAGTTGGAGTTGTTGTTGTTGCTGTACTCTTTTTTTCTTTTGGTATTATACTTTTAGCTTTGTTGTACTTGAACATTGTTATAAAATTGTTTAAACATGCATGTGGCCTTGGTTTGGGTTTATTTCTATACACTTTTTCTTTTCCTTTTTGGTGGTTGACTTGTCCTATTTCCAAATCCTAAATAATAAAAAAAATGGTAATGCCTCCCATATTTGTGAAAACTCATACCCTTGGTTCTAGTCGCCACCTCGGGGCCTACTGGAGGTGGGACTCGGGGGTCATTATCTCCCTTTAACCATTGCCAGCTCAGGAGGGGCATCTTTAGTGGGAGGGGGTAGTGACAAGATGATATAATATTTCAGAATTAGTTTGATGTTATAATAACCATATATAGTTATTGTTCACACCATTATACCCATCCAAGTAAGGTGGTGGTGGAAAACAGATTACACCACGGCGTGGAGACGGTATTCCGTAAGTACGCACACGCGGTGATTTCATTTTCTGTAGGATTGATAGAATATGAAATAGGGTTGTTTCATATTTATAATAAAATATCATTATATGATTGATACTGATGTTATTAATTTATGATGAATCAAATAAATAATAATAAGTAGAAGTAGAAATAAATTGGAAAGAATCGGTAAAGGATATTTCCTCTTCTTTGACGTGCCTTTTCTTAACCTTCTCTTAAGGCACTAGAGATGGTCTTTTGAGGAGACCAGAACCTATATAATATTTCTAGGAAAGTTGATAAGGGAAATGTTCTAGGGTTGGCTGAGTATGGAGGCTCAAAATTGTGTAAAGTGAAGAGGGAGGAGGTTCCCTTTAATAAGTGAGGAGAGGGGCACCTTTGGAAACCTAAAAAATATTAATTTTTAATAAATTGAAACCCAACATAAAGACTTCCAAAATGACTCAAATCCAAACATAGATGAGATAGGGTTGTAATACCCTCAACCAATAAAATTTAGACATGTTAAACTTTATTTTAAATATTATCAACATTATTTATCCTTATTTAATCTATTTAATTTTATTTTTGGTTATAAGATTCTAAATTTTAAATTGTTATAAATAATTACTTTTGAGTTTTTAATTGTCAATAATTGGATTATTTATGAAATTTTAGACCATATAAATTTTAATTTATAATTTTTAAATATTTTTTTGTGATTTATAAACAATTTTATATTAGTTTATTTTTATAAAATAACATAATTATCAATTTTGACACTATTCATTTATTTGAATTTAAATAAAATACACACAAAATTTATGTTAAAAAAAAGAATTAATAGATTCATAACATGTCATATTTATCTATAAAATTAGTGTATCATATTAAATAATTCACATATTATTTATTTTAATATTTTTAAAACCATTTTTTTGATATTTCAATCAATAAAATAATTTCAACATCACTATTGTGTCACCTTTAATGATAATTATTTAATCCCTAAAAATTCTTAATAAATTCACATGATGTAGATAATTTTATTATATTTCTGGAGACTATCAATTTTCAATGTTTCACGAAGTTTATCACTAAATTAAAATTATTATACTTTTAAGATTTAATAGAGTGACATGTTATCACTTTCTTTGGTTTTAATAATAATTAAATTATTATCATGGTCAAAAGTCCATTAAATGGATCTATTACAACACTTAGGTGATATGGGTCTACTTTTAGTCATACAGTAGAATTTTGGTAGGTGTTAGGGTAATTTTATAATCTTATTTTTACCCTTAATTACCTGATTTACCTTTAACTGTAGTAAATAAAAATTACCATAGTTACTATTCATAATATCAAAAAAATTAAATTAACCTATTAACATAATTTGGACCCAATGAATTCAAATATGAAATACATTTTTTAAAATTCAAAACACAGAAGTTGCAGTAATTAATTTAAAATTAATCCCGTTGTTAAGAAAACGAGTTTTAAGAGTTAAAACATTGGCAAAGATTGAAATGTTTTTACCTATGAATTAAATGTAAAATTAATGGAAATGACAAACATTATATTAAAAGGTAAAAATATATTCTATTTATACTCTACAACCATTTAATATTATAATTTAACCATTTAAATTTTTGCGATGAAAAAAGTTGTTTCTAATTAAAATATACCGTGTTTTTACTATTCATTAAAATAAGAAAGTTATTAGAATAATATGAAAATTTATACAAAATAAATTTTTATATCATGATTTCAAATAAGATTTCTTTTGTCAAATTCAAATTATAAACCTATCAAAATCTAGATTTAATGTGGGTGCGCCATCAAAAGCCGATAAAACTGCATTTTTAAAAAAATACTTATTTTACCCGAAAAATTTATTTTTTTCACATAACCCATTTTAAAAACTATGTAAGATGAATAATAATGTTATAAAATTCAAAATGTAGTTAATAACAATATTTCGTTGTTTAGTGAAACCTGGTATTGCATTCTACACACGCTATCGAGGAAGGTCGCAATTGTGTGTAACACAAACCAAGAATAGTGTTTGTGTTTAATATAAGCTAATATGGTGTTGCATATAGCACAAGATAATTTTGGTCGGTATGTTTCCCTTTGAATATGTGGGGTGGGGAAGAAAACATGGGTGTAGCGACCCCTCCTACGATGAAACCCTCGTGCCAATGGCGGCCGTGGCGGCCCCTCCTTTACCGGGGGAGGGGTATCTTCCTCATGACGCTCATCAGCATGGGTCCCAGGATCAAGGTAGGGTTTCAGTTTCGTTTCCCCCCCAGCCCTGGAGCACTCCTACTTTCCTAGCATTTCCATTTCCCTAAATGTTACTGGGGTTCTTCAAGGACAACTCGTGGTCCCGATTTCTCTATAGGAGTTCAACGTAGCTTTCGCGCTTCTCTCTTCGTCTCTGGTGGCTCAGTTCATTCTGCGTCGCCCACCGGTTATGTTGTTTGACAGGCTTGTGAATGAGGAATGGGGATTATCTCAGCATGCGGTTTTCAGATTGCTTGGGCCTCGACAGATTCTTCTCAGCTTCTCGTGTGAGCAAGACCTCATGCGGGCATGGTCTCGACCTAGAAGATCTGCTCGTGGATTCCATTTTCATATGCTCTGCTGGTTGTTCGATCTCCATATGCAGTGTGACCCTTCTATAATAGCGATTTGGATTCAACTTCCCGACCTTCCTCTGCATTTCCAAAATCCAGTGCTTCTCCCGTCGATAGGTAACTCCATAGGTTGATTTATTTGTGCTGATCGGCAGACTTCCTCCCTGGAGCATCCGATCATGGAACAGTTATGTGTCGAAATGGATATCTCTCGGCCCCCTCCAGAAGTCGTGTGGATTGTGATTGAGGGGGAGTATAGGTATTGTCAATTGATTCTCTACGAATCATGGAACACGTTTTTCTCTTACTATAATAGACAGGGGCACTGCTTTCCTGATTACTATAAGAAGGCTCCAGTATCGGATGAGGTTGATCCCTCGGGTCTGTCTGGTGGGCACGATTCACAGGATATTGCTGCAGGGGAAGCCCAGATGGAGGTTCCTCTGGTTTTCCAGGACAAGGGGGACTCTACCTCCTTGGGGGAGGACCAACCCAGGCAGGGCTTAGTGGGCGCAGTCCAGGGGTTCTCTTCGGGTGCACCCAAGAAATGTGGTCCAGAGACATTTGAGCCTCTTGTTTCATAGATTTTTGATCGACTATGCCGTGATATGGGGGCAAGTAGCTCGCGTGACGACATGAAAGGGTGTGAAGCTGATCAAGAGGCGAGGACCTTTCTTACGGCTGCGGGTCAAGTCAGCCAAAGGGCTGAGTAGTCCGTGAGTGAGGCCTCCCGCGATTCTCCACAGGTTTTCCAGGAGGCTTCTCCAAAGACTACTGCAGTTTCTGTTATGAAGGATGATAGTAAGAGTCTCGGTTCAAATGGGGGCTTTCAGCACTTGTCATTGGAAGGCAGTCCCAACCATTATATTGGTCGTGGCCTTGAAAAGCAGGGAGTCCCAGCCAAGTCAAATCCAGCCCCTCAAACATCCTCTTATGTTGAGATGCTGTTAGCAGGGGGGCCAATCAGGGCCTCCCAAAATCGGTATGCAGTGCTAGGTGTAGAACAGGGCCCTAACAAAGAGGAATCTGCAGGGGTGGATTACAGTCATGACTTATTGGCCGATGAGGAAACATCTCAAGAGGAAATGGTTGAGCCTTTGGACTGTGAAGAGCCCAAGGAACTGGTCATAGAGGAGAATTATTTTATATCCTCTATGTGGAAGGTCAAGAACAAAGTTATTGACATAGATGGTTTCATTTTGAACAACCGTAGGTTGCGTAGAAGGAAGGATTACTCCAACCTCCCTAGCCGTCCTATTACTAGATCCGCTAGTAAGGGAAAGTTGTCCCCGAAGGCCTCCACTAAGGTTGGCAGCCCAACCATGAACAAGTCCAAAGACCTTGTCCAACATGAGGTGGACGCCATCTCCAAGGACTTGGTTCTGTCAAGCTGTGAGGCTGCTCCTCCAGACTCTTCTTTAGGTGTGGAGTTGAGGGGTCTGGAGCAACAGCATGAAAGTGGTTCTAAAGCTGACTCACATCGACAAATGGTCTCTGTGCTGGAACATATGGATCTACTCATGCATTCGGATGAGGAAATGATGTAGGGAACATTGGATATCAAAGCTTTGAAGAAGAGAAGACCGATCCAGGTGTCCACTACAAAGGAGCAAGACGAGTGGGCAGATAAGCAGGAACACATCCTACTAAGAGGATCCAACATGGGGAAGATTAGTAAATAGGAGTACAAGAAATCCTGGGACAACATGGCTCTTCTTTTTGAGGGCACCTTGAAGGATTTCCCCGACACGAAGGTAAGCGATATTCCTTGGGTTTTGTTCAGGGAAAATGATTCCAAACAACTCACTCTTTTCTTTAATAGATCTGTCATATCCTATGGTACTAAAACTAGTTAATTGTGAGGGTTCCCACTATCCCCTTAAAAGTTCTTTTCTCTTAATAAAAAAGTAACATTGGATGGTATGTTTCTCTTTGAATAATTCAATAGTTTGCATTGTATGCAACTTCGAGATCTAGCGCACCATGACCAATCAAACTAGCTGTTATTACTAGAAATACCAACTTTTTGAAATTTTATAAATTTTATTTTTCAGAATGGACATTACTTTTTGATTTGGAATATCAAAATTAGCATAGGGTGAATGTATGGTATTTTTCTGAAAACATTCAATTTATGATGAATAGAGAAAAACACGACATTATTATTTAAAACCTAATTTTTATTTAACTAATTATTTAGTTTATTAATATATTTTTTAGTTAAAAATAGATACCTTATACTTATATAAGTTAAATTTATTTCATTGGAGTCATTCAATAATAAAATTAGATTTAAAAAATTTTATTGATCATTTTAATGTCTTTTACCGACATTCTGCATGTATTTTCAAAATTTCATAAAACATAATTTTACAGCTTCCCTGAATTTTATTTCAAAATTCCAATACACATGGTTGACATCAGTATGTAAAATGTGGTTCAATAAGATGAAAATAATTTTTGGTGAGTAGTAATTTTTGAATTTTATTTACCACAGTTAAATGTGACTTGTGTAATTAAAGGTAAAAATGATATTATAATTAAACAAACACATGTCTTAATTCTATTGGATAAGTTTTTTTATAACAAAATAAAACTTAGAAATAAAATATGATCCACTTTGATCCACATGGATTAGATTAGGGAATTTATAATTATTTTATTTAAAGAAGAGTTAAAAGTTTTAAAATCAAATTCTCTTTACTATGATATGTTTAATAGAGTGTTATACATAAGATAAATTCGACTATAAATATTAATTAAAAAGATAAAAAATTTCCTACATAATGGTATTTTATTTCTAATTTTTATACATTAAATAATGATTCTTATTTTTGACACAATGATGATTTAGTAATTAACTTATTAATGAATGATTAAAATAACAGATAACATAAATATCCAAATAAATGGAAATTGCGACTTTTTAGGCATTAATCTAATTTTATCGGTTAATATGACATGTTTTTATTGATTTAATATATTATTTTCAATATAATAATGTTTATTTAACTTTCATAAAAACCAAATACTAAATAGTTTCAAAATTGACATAAATGCATTTTTTAAACAAATACTATATTATAAATTGATATAAAATTCGTAAAAATAAAAGGATCCTCCAAAGGACATAAAAAATGTTTTATATTTCAATAATTAACTACATGGGGTTATCATGCCTTTTTTATACTATGTTTATTAACTATTTATAATAATAATAAAAGAATACATGGTAAATGTTAGACTATTTAACTAAGAGTTAAATCCAATATATATGGTTAATATGGTGACCTAAACTTGTATAAAACATATTGGTTGATAGGTTTTCGACCTATCCCCTCCTTATCCTCGAAATAAATCCTTTTGGAGAAATTATAACCCGAATATGATTGTATAATTAATTTATATTTCTAACTTCTCCTAAATTGACACTCACCTCTCTTATAAAAAGGTATTTCCCCTCCTTCCAAATCACACCTCCAAAGCCATTTGGCTCAACCAACCCCTACTAAAATATCATCCCAATGACACTAAATTCAACCTAGATTCCTTATAGTGATCATAAATATATCCTATGGATCCCTTTTGATCAAATGAAAAGGATGCACCAAAAGATGATGTAAGTATTGCCTCTCATCATTTAAAGTTCTTTTCTTCTTCCACTTCCTCACTCTTTGTTTTTTCCATACCAGAATAATAAATTTAGTAACTTTTACAAACTATGATGTTATTATAAATATGGTACAACCATATTCATTATTCTATACATCTTATAAATGTCAATGTCACCATACATGCGTATATACGGTTTACCGTCTCCTCGTCGTGGCGTAGTTTGTTAATTAACCATTAATTATTTGGATGGGTATAATAATGAGGATAACTGATGTAAATAATAAATATAATATTTTAAATATTCTTTATATATGATATAACATCCACTCATATACGATTTGGCTCCAGCAAAATGATATTGTTTCTCATGCGTACGTATGGATTACCGTCTCCATGAATGCAATGAGATTCATTCCCTATCGTAACCATTCTAGAATAAATTTCATTATATGGTTACAAATAATTTTTTTAAGAACATAATATCATTCTGGATATGAATCAAATACATAATATCTTTAACAAACATGTCTTACATAACCAAACATATAATGTAAAATGAATCATTTAACACCTGAAACGATGATACTACTAAAATATCATTAATAATATAATATTAGAAGATCATATATGAAATCATTTTTATGTATGTGGTTATTTTATAATTTATCAACAATGATTTCAACATTATAATTAAAGATTACTGAACATTTACTAAGGAAATGTTCTAGGTAATGGTTAATTCTAAAATCTCTTTTTTTTATCTAAGGTCGTTTATACGTAAGTATCTACTTGGACATTGTTATCATCAACAAATGTGTTTCTTAAAAACCTATCTAAAAATAGTTGTACTATTTAATATACTATGGTTTAAATTCATTTATACCATTAGTTGAATTTTTATAAAATCTTTTTAAAGGAATCATTGTTTCCTTTTCAAAACAAATTTCTTTCGGACCTTTTTGTCAAATTATGGAAAGAATGATTTTTCAACTTATACTATGGGTCCATCCATTTTCATTCGTTATAACTCTTTTGAAGCTTCCATTACAAAAAATATAAGAATATTTTTAAAATAAATGTTTCTTTTATAATTACAAGAATTCTAAATTACTTCAAAATATAAAGATATTTTTCTCTCAAATAGTTTTGATTTCATCAATGTCAACATCCTTCGATGAATTTTACACGTGTTTGAGGTTGATTTATAAAAATACCATATTACTAATTGTATTGAAGGTTTTGTGATATTTTGACATTGGATGTCCTATTTTTATACCATTCATGGATTATGTATAACTTATTGACATTTCTTATGATAGTCTTAATATGAATGTTTATGTTATGTTTCGAACTTTTGATATGAGGAATTCATTGGACTCAGTTAGTGACGGGGGGAGCCTGCTATAGCTCCTTGATGAATCGGTAGGTATCATGAGAGAAACAAGTGTCTTGTCACAAGGCCTTGAAAAAAAACATATTTTTACTCTTTTCACGAAGCCTTGAATATGTAATTATGATGTCCGACAATATTAATTTCATTATTATGAAATTAGATATTGATATTACATGTGATTATTTTACTAGATGAATATCCATGTGAATTTGTAAATGTAATTATTTTATTTGTCTTTCCATATTATACTGAAGTTTAATTTTAAAAGACTTGTGTTTTAGTCTTATACATTTCCTTCAATGTTTATTCTTTTTTATGAATGTTTTCTACTATATTATTATCCTTACTGAGCATCTGAGATCACCACTTTCTAATGATTAATTTTTCTGTAAATGTAAGGAAGTATTTTATGATCTTACAGTTGGGATAGGCTATGGGATATGAGTGTGTTCAATGGAGACACAATGATTTTTTTTATAATGTAATGTAAAACTTATGTATGTATCTAGTACGTCAACATCTACTAAAATAATCACCCTTCCGAGACAAGATGTTTTTTTATCAAGACAATGTTATGTAATAATACACCAACCCTAGTTAAGTAGGGTCGGGGCATAACAAAGATATGTTCCAGAAAATTCTTCTTTATAGTTAAGTATGAGTTCTCAGTACCTATAATCATTCACATGTGGTACTAGAGAATTGTATTTCTCTATAAATAATTTGTCATATGTGAGAGGGAACCATATGAGAATTCCATACAATCGAAATACAATATGAGTGGCCTCCCATCCACCTAAGGAATACAAAATAGTGGGTGAAAATATACTTATTGATATATTCCAATGATAATTGGTAGTCATCAACCATTTGATTTGCTAGTCCTTTCTTTATTATCTACATTAAAGAGATATAATTTGTGGACAATTTTTTTCCAAAATTTGAATATTGCTGGGTTGATCTTTAACAACCCTTAGTTTTTTTTTGTGAATTCTATGTGGTGAAATTTCTAAAATATAATTTTTTTATTTGGGTAATCATCGATGCCATGATGAAATAAAACAAAGTCACATAACTTATCCTATGTTACATCAAAATCTTATTTCAGTAGATTATTATTTATACATTGTTATTGCATATTTTCAAAGATTGTTTGAAGACATGTGATGTGATCACATAACTCTTTATATTTGACTGCTTGGTAATCGATGTAACATTTATTTATACTTCCTAGTAATGGTTTAATTATATGATACATGTGGCGTTTATATATGTATCCTTAATTATTTAATAATGATGGAATGACCTGATAATAGAATATCACTATGGGTGCGTTGAATTTATTAGATTATTCAGATTCAAATACTTCCATTATTCTACTGTACCATGAATAATTTTCTATAATGTAAATTTATTAGAGGCCATCAACAACATAGATCAATTAGTTTATGATCAGAAAAGAAAAATCATCCTTTATTCTCTAAAAAATATTTTCATTGAAATATATTAAAGCACTAATTTTCCCATAATTTTTTGTAACATTTATGATATTGGAAAGCCATCATGGGTATTTCACTTCCCAAAAAAGTTAAATTTTATATATTTTACAACATCTTCCACTACATTGGGGGAATTATAGGGATGTATCCTCATAAATAATGACTTGATGCCTTGATACTAATTGAGTTATATGAGATAGTGCATAGGAACAATTCAATTTAGTTTGAGAAATTATTTATAGTTCAATGAGAACACATATAGTGAAGTTTCCTAAGAAATGTGATGTAAATATCTTTCCCATTGAGGGATATGGAGTCACTAATAATTATAGGTTTTGGTTCTTCTTATTTTACTAAATATGTTTGTTCGAGATGGTATATGGTGGCGGAGAATCCATCATCAAATTCCAGAGGGAAGATCCTCAAGCGATGCTCACCGTCTTTTACATCATATTCTATAGAGACACTTTCAAAATATGTAGGAAATATAGGGGCTTCTCTATTACTATCCGGATGAGAGAGACCATTAGAAGAGAGATTATCATCGCCATCTTCCCGGGTCATTACAGAGAGATACTAGAGCTAATTATATTTAATTCTATCACGGGGGATAGGAGGATCATTGGCATATAATAAAAAAGTCCATCACAGAGAATATATATATATGGTACACATAGTTATTTTTGATCATACTCCAAGGATTCGTAGGGGAGGAACCAAATTTAGTAAGGGCTGAAACCTGTGTATCATCATAATATACCATTAGTTTTTTCCATCAATTTTATATAAATATTTTTTTATCAGAATTGCCTTTATAAGTCTCTAAGAGAGATATATAATCATGGAGTATTCTAACCTTTCCATTGATGTATTATTTCTAAAATTGATGGAATGTTGAAGGTACTGACATGTGTCTATGGGGATAGTATCATCCGAGAAAGACACTGTATTTTGTGTCCTTCTAGATAACCCTAACCATTGTGTCAGATGATAGATCAAAAAACTATGATTTGAGAGTTATCATCCCTATAGGTCTTTTCTCACACTTATCGTAACCTTAAATATTCCGCTTTAGGGGATATATATCCCCTTCACTATATTTCTAATTTTGGATCATTATAATAGGGATGAGATTGATCGTAGAATCATTATCATTCATATCCCTTTGGATATTGACATTATTGAGTCTACAAATAACATATAGGCACCTAATGTTCACTTAGATTACCTATTCATGGTTTGGATATATAAAAAAGTTTAAAATGGAATTCTAGGAACATAT
Source organism: Viscum album (assembly GCA_963277665.1). Classification (NCBI taxonomy): domain Eukaryota; kingdom Viridiplantae; phylum Streptophyta; class Magnoliopsida; order Santalales; family Viscaceae; genus Viscum; species Viscum album. The sequence goes on along the minus strand of OY728156.1, from coordinate 1,128,524,822 downwards.
TCCCCCCTTAATAAGCCACGATTGAAGAGAATTCTATCTCAAACTTTTTTTCTCTAGAGGGATTCATCAAGTGCCTCTATTAGTTCATTTGAAATATGGAGTGTATTCAACATTGGAAGCTTATTCAGGGTTACTTTATACAATTTTATAATGTCATTCTTTTGTTCGAGAGTCTTTCACATCATGAGGTGGTATTTCTCCTTAAATTTCATCATATGAGTTATGTAATTTGAGGTGGATGGGCCTGGGTCTTGTGTAGATATTGCAAGAGAACCTTCTATCGATGGTGTTGGTTTTGTATGTCTTCCATATTGGTTGGGATGATCAGATAATAAATCCCATATAATTTATAATGAAAGACATCTGGAAATGGGTTTTTACTATATGATCTAGGGGACACCTCAGGGCCTCATTTTTTCTTACTATACTGCATTCTCCATAGGTCTCAACTACCTATATGCCTTCTGATTGGATTTGAATGATATATTGTTTCTGCTTTGCCTGTGGTATCCCATGTATCCCCTTTTTATGCACCTGAAGCCTCATCATCCCCTATTATGTGTAGGAAATTCATATTATAAAGAATATTCATTATTGGAGATGGGGTCTTCTATGTTTGTCATGTTGACAGAACTAAATGAGATAAATTTTTCCAATGAGAATTCTGTTTAGTGGGAGGTTCCTTTTCATCAAATGTTGTGGAGAAAAATATGCAACAATATTAGATTGATTTAGTGAATAATGTGACTCTTCCCCTTCGATTTATTAGTATTTATGTTTGTCTCACCCACTATTGGGTAAAATATATGATGTTTTATCCCTGGGTTGTGGAATAATTTTCAGTCTTCAAAAATGTTCTCATAAGGAAGAGTGACCTTTCTTGACATTCATTCTAGTTTTCTAGATTTTAAAATTATAATCATGCCTATCTAGAAATTTCTAACAACCATCGTATTCTACTGGCTGGGAAATGGGTATGCAGGATGACTACTCTGAGGATTTTTATACAACTATGTTTCTAGATTCGAACATTCCTTGAATAAAATCCATGAAAACAACACAGTCATGGATATTTTGAACCATCCTACTATGGAAATGGTTAAATTATGGATAGTTTGTGGGATCCTCCTCATCAGGATACCTGAGATGCAAAACATTGAGTAGTTTTTTATCCATGGGAACCAAGAAATAACTGTGGGAATTTTCATTTCTGATGGATTATACATTGTTCACCCATTCATCAAATCCTGGGTGACCATGATTTCTCTACACTTTTAGACAATTAACACTATGTGTTTATCTCCACTCAATTTTAAGTGATGCATGGCTCGTGACCTTCCTAGGTTCTTGGATGTTCACTATTGATGGATTGAGAGTGGAAACCGTGACTTCTTATGCATTTTCCCCAACGTTTTGAGCATGTTTCATGACATAGACCATCTTTTCTGAATGGAATACTGAAGACATTGTGATGTTTTTTAATTCTCATGTAACCCTCTTAGATAAATTATGGGGATCTTAGGAGTTTATAACACATCCATGATATTCACCTCAAAGAGCTCTCGTAGTTTCTCTTATGAATGAGGGATGCTGAGAGAATAAGTTAAACCTTTCTATCTCACTATGATGCTATACACCCACTAATTTTTTCATTTATCATTTATCATTCGGTAAAAAATTATCATTTTCCTCACAATAAATCTTGAATGATAATGTAATTATTTAAAAATTACTTCCCATCAGGAAACAGATCCCAATTGAAGACTATTACACCTAACATAGGATGTCATTATCCATGTATCTATAAAACCCTTAGCTTGGATACTTATGATTGATCTCGATGGCCCATTATTATCCCACATCAGGATACAAATTGTGTGAGATGTTTTTTGGGGTTTCAAGCAATGTCATATAATAAAAATGTATGATTTATGAAATAGGGTAGAGGCAATGTGGCATCCAACCACTCATGATAAGAATTCCTCCATGACAACACATGTTTGTGTCGCTCTTCAAGGGATTTCATTCGAGTGTTCTTGAACTCGATAACGTTATGTAGCTCAGGGGTTACTACAATCTGAGCCACCTCCTATCAACATGTATTAGGTGGGGGTCAATGAGGTGTACCCACATTCATCTCATTCTAATTATGTAAGCATCCTAATAACAATTTATTAACGAATAAAGGGAGATTATTTCACTACAATAGAGGGAAGCAATGATATATTATGACTTCCTCATATATGTAGACCAGGTTTCAAGATTTGGTTCTAGTATTATGAAAATATTTAAATCTTCTTAGAGGATCATATATAGGATGAAGAATACTCGCCTCCACCTAAATTCTATAAAAATGGGGATATCCCCCCTTAGTGGCTCCCCCTTATATAATCTAATAGTTTGTATCTTACTATTAAATCGACTCAATGTTTCCTTCAAGAATGAGATTTAAAATCATCATGGTGGTGATTGTAATGTATCCATACCTTACCCCATTACAATGTTTGTGTTCCTATGGATAGATTCAAACCCGGTATTTAGATATATAATATTTTAGATCCTCCAACAGTTCTGGGTGCACGTTGACTCGGTTTGTGTATCAATACCACCCTCCTCTAGGGGTTGTTTTCCATGTTGCTTCTCTATTAATATTAATCTTTATTCCTAATGAATTTCATATATCTTATTGTGACATTCACAAATTAAAATCTGGAAATGGTGGTCGTTCCATTACTTTCAACAACATTTCATAGAAGAGTGATTTTCCTGGATTACATTAATCAGACTCACACAACTCCATCTGGTCTGACCATATATGTTTCTTTTTTGTGTCACCTATTTACACGTGTGGAGTTTTTGGTGGATTTTGATGGGTAACTATATGATATTATCCTTTATTTTCCTAGTATCTATCTATATGAAAGCCTCTATGTTTTGGACACCTCTTTATTCAAAGGTGTCTAAAAAATGGAGGATTTTCTTTTAGGTGGGATATATTTATTTAGGGATTTTGAATGCCCTGAATTTTAGGAGAATCATGTATATGATCCATCTATACACTACTAAAAGAGTGAATATCATGGTAGTTAGCTTCATCATCATTGTTTTGAAATTTTTATAGACTCTTAGGTTGTTAATGTGTCTCAAACAACCTTAAAGAAATGAGATCTAATCATATTAGGAAAATGGGGCTTGATCTGTTTCATTGATGGAATATTCCAACATGAATTTTGGAATTGTGCAATGATATGATCCTACTATGTGATCTTTTTTGAAATATTCTTATAACATTCCAGTTCTACAAGAATATGTGCATTCTATTGATAAGCTACATAATATTACAATGAAATTTTACATTCGTTATATGAATGTGAAAATGTTCTATGGAATGTGACATTACCACTTGATGATTCTTTGTATGTATTGTATTGTGATACTAACCTTGAGAAATTGGGATAGACTACTAAACTTTTGGGGTAGAGATATAAGCCTTCGTCGAGGCATGGGCAACTCTCACCTTATGATCCATGGTTGGAATAGTAATATGATTGGGGTTTGTATAATAATTTCACATTAGAAAATAATGAAGGATCGATAGAATGAGAGATGGGATTCCAGCATCCTCTTATATTGCCTCAAAAGGATACTAGTTAAGTGATTCACTGGTTTATGTAGGAATATGTTCATGGATTATGTGATCTACTATAATATGCTATTAAAATTTATTTATAGAAACATGAGTCAATCCTATGGAATGTTCTTATATCACATGGTTAGTGTATGCCACAATGGGATACTTTCCCAATCCTCATCCTATAGAGTATATCATTGGGCTTCATTGACTATAATATGATCTTGTATCGAGACATGTTCCCCTCTCATAGGGTGAGCCATATCCATAATAGGTATATGTTATAGACCATGGGGCCATTGGAATATATTGACATACTTTTTTTATAAGAATGTTACACTATCATGTGGATTGTGACGCTCTCACCTTGCAAACCACCATTGGAATGAGAATATCAGTCCGGTCTAATGGCTTATCCTTTATCCAAATGTGATGATAATCCTTCTGGATAGAAGAAATTAATTTTTCCTGTTCTGGATCAAAAAAAATTTTCCATTAATTCGAATGCTGAGATTCCTTGGCTAATTGGATATGAATATGATTTTATCCATATATATGTACTATTGCAAGGATATCTTAATAGAGTTCTTAAAGCATTTCTATGATGTATTGGTATTAAGAAAAGTGTTTCTATGGATATAATCCATAAAATTTTCTATCCCTGTTATATATTGGTAGATATATTTTATTGAATTAGGGATGTGTTCCCAGATATGTTGTTCATATTCTATCGGAATATGTTGTTATACATCTTGAATGGGATAAGGTATTGCATACCCCCTTCATGTTAGGAGAATATTCCCAAAAAATTATTCTATTTGATTAGTTATATGATTCGACTCAATGGTTACTTCCCAAATATATTTGACGACAATATTATTCTGATCGAGGTTTCAAGCCTTACAAATGATATCTAGCATCATCCTTTCATGATCTGTCTTCCTTGTAGCCTGTGCAAGGACAACAAAGGTGACATTATATTAGGTGGTACAATTTGAAGGTGAGTGATGGGATGTGGTGGGAAAGTGCTGCTGATGGTGGCAAATAAAATCTATCCTCAGTGTCCCCTAAACTAGAAGGGAGCCATATATTAATCCATGGTCCACCATCATTATAGATCCAATTTTATGTTTTTCATGCTCCAGGAATAAGTTCTTAACAAGGTTGGTTGTGGTGATGAGGGACCTATATTAGCTACAAAATTACATGGGTAATGCAGGCTTGTCATTTTTGATTCATAGTGTCAAAAATAATTTCATTTATGGTGAAGATTTTACCACGTCAATGGTACTCTAAGTCCATTGACTGACTAAAAATTAATTTTTTTTCATTATAAAGATAGACCCCTTTTAAGGGAAAATCTAACACCATTGTCTTCACTAAATGACAACAAATCTGTTAGACTAGTTTTTTCATTCTAATCTCATAGGGTTCTATGACACATTAGATTTACTGGAACTATCACTATAGGAAAAATAATATATATTGGATTAGGATTCTATTGATGAGAGAAGTATCTACATTCATATATATAATAGATAATAAGGTCTACGATTAGCGAGATATCATTTGAATGATGTTCTAAATAAAATATGTGTCGTTAATACACATGTTCTTTTATTTGTGATCCAACTATTCCGATCACATGGATTCATAAAGAAATGGTTGTAAATATCTCATGGGAACCCCAGTTATAGAGGATTGGTCATATGATTTATGGCATGATTTTCATCATTGTCTGAAATGCCATTAATCTGTACTTCACATTGTAAGACAACAATATTTAAATTTGAGAGGTTTATATTAGGATAATTTCATTCATATATTATGAAGAGAAATATATATTGATGGATAAATAACCCAATCATTTTTTGTTTGTCAGAATCATGTCGGGATACCTGTTTTTTTGAATATAGTGTCCAAATAAAATGGAAAAATGTATTATTTACCCAATCATTTTTAAATTAAAATATACATATTATTTTAAATATTTTTTTTTCATTGGATAATTTGAGATAAGAAATACACTTCTAGGTGGATTTGGATTGGCCCGATGGTTGGTATTGAGGGGTTTAGTTCTATCACAACTAATAACATCAGGTTACCATTGTCATTCTGAACTAAAACTCACAATGGTTTCCTAAACCAAAATTGGGTATATACCGACTTTCCAAATGTAGGTGGTCTACTGGGGTTGATGTCATAAAAATGACAAGGGATTCACATTAGTCGAGTGGTTATAAGGTTAGGCTCATTAAAAACTTTTTTCCATGAATTATTTCATACTATTGGACTCTATTATATATTTAAGACATGTTCAAGTATCTATTCCAGTTCTAGATATGATACCAGTTACCGTTATAAATTTAATATAGGTTAAACCCCATTTATGGGAAGAATATGTGGATATAATTATGGAATCCAATATTATGTATCTGAGTTTCTTTGTCCATTTCATAGTAATGAGTGTCCAGTTATGTATTGTAGACATATAACCAGGTACTTAAGAAATTTATAAAACATAATGAGATTGTTAATATTTTGATGATGGGATTGAGCCATTTTGAAGAACACTACATATTCAATAAATTACAAGAATTAAAAACCACATTGTTCATTAACCCTATAAGTTTAACATCATACAAAGAAAACATATTTGTGAGAATTAAGCACAAGGTATTCAAGATCAATCCAAGAGGAGACTTCCAATAGAACCTGATTACGAGAAGAATCATATTTTTAATAGTTCATTATTCCATGGGGATTGGCTCCAAGGTAGCATCCCAAATATGGAGGTAAATATATCTTTCCACTCATTGGGGATTACATAGTTACTTTTACATAGATGGTGAATATTCATAATGATAATGATGTGTTCATTAAGACTCCATAAACCTTAATGAGGAACACATAATGTGATAAAAAATGGATAGAATGGGATATAAATAATTTAATATTAATGTTATACTTCTGAGATGGCATACCCCTTGGAGGTTAATATTAAGATCTAGAGTCGGATATGCATCATAGATATCCTAGAAATGACATGAATTAGAGTTATCATATATTAGATTACTTATCAATCCATTAAGTTATTATGTAAAATGATCATCCCATGGGAAGGAATGGGTCCCAATTATTGAAATGTTAGAGAAATGACTAAAATTACACTGAGGAGGATTCCAATTTTGGTTTTTGATTAGGTGTTTGGAAGGAACCATATGTAACCTGGTTATGGAATGAATCTATGTCGTCATAGTTAATATGATTGGGGATTAAAATCGTACATTTCCATTACCATTGTAGGGGATTATGAGAAAAATGATATTATTTATAAAACTCCATACACCCATGTAAGTTTTGTTTGGTGTGAGAAAAAATGGATAGTGAATGAACATTCTCATTTCTCATGGATGTGAGGCAGATGTGCTAGGATGATCTATAAGATGTTAATATATATATATATATATGTCCTCTAATAGGCATTCTACGAATCCAACGTATGATAGAAATTAAATTCATCTCAGTTTAGTTTGTCAAGGATTGCATAATAACATTTCCCTAATAGTCCTAACCCGCATATTTTCCTAGAAAGGGTTGATTTTCAACTTGTAATGAATTCATATTATGCTTTTAATGTTGGACGACGACTTCTTAATATGTATAAAGACAATTTTATGATTCAGTTGACTTGTCCAGATGAATTCACATAATCATGATGTAAAATATAAGGGTTGTCCCATGGTCAAGTCTGACCTATGTAGAGGACATCAGAAGACCTGGCCGACTAACCTATTATGTCATCCCAACATCATGGCTGACATGCTTAGAGGGTGTCACATGATCCTACTGGCATTCCATAGTTTCCTTATAAGTAGCACCTAAAACTCTTCGAGGGTGTCTCAAGAGTCAAAACAACATGTCTCGAAGGATGTCGTATGTACTGGATGACATGTCTAGAGGAAATCAGGAATACTAGTGATTAGGTTCGAAGGATGGTTCATGAGAAAATTAATATTCCTAGGTGCTACTATGAGACTATACTGACATGAATTAGCATCGTGATATGGTTTAAGAGAAATGTACAATGAACATGATCCAAATTGTATGAAAAGTGATTGTTTCTTATTCAAATTGAATGGTCCTGGTGATGTTGCATGACCCATAAATTTCACTTCATGAATCGGAGGATTATTTTCTATGCGCTTTACATCAATATCATTTCTTTTAGTCTTTATTCCATCCATTATATTGTAAATTCATTATATTAATTTGAAATATTATTATTTTATATGTAATGTGATTTTGAAGATGTAATTGATGTTATTCACATGACTTGAAACAATTAAATCAATTGAAATATGAGGTATCATGTGAAGTGATTTATGCATATTCTATGATCTATCTAGAAATTCCCAAGTGTCATACCTAAATGAAATATTTTTTGGTTGTGAGGTCTAAAACTATAATATATCTGTATTGATTCTATGTATGTTTCATCCTTTCAAAGAGTAGTCATACTTTTTCAAGTTTTATTTGTGGATTTATAGGCCTTTCCACCATGGTTGTTCACATATTTTTTATCACATATCACGTGAGTCTAGGTGGTACATTTTAAGGGCTTCATTATCAGAAATATTTTCAAGCCCGCACCATTGATTTCTCGTGGGTTGTCACACGATTTCAAATGACCATGAGTCCATCAAATCAATTCATATATTATTGGACTATTTTCAATCAACATTTACTTTTTGAATCATGAGACCATACTTAAGTACCTCAATTTTAATATATTGACATTTTCAATGGACTTTTCAAGATCATGGATACTATTAAAATCTTTTCTTATGTTATCGGACAACAATTTTTCACTTTATGTGATAAAATGATGAATTTTTAGTTGGAATACGCTAAATCCTGCCAACTTTTTCAATGGTTATTGCAAGACCAACTAGAAGATATCCTTATAAAATTGGTAGGTATTTATGACCTTGAGAGGGTAATTACATTTTCCCCCATATTTCCTTTGATTATTTTAAATTTATGGGGGTATCACGAAGTTGTATGAGTTTTTTAAAAGGTAATAGGACTACCTCTTGGTGATGCTTCTCATGCCCCAAAAAATTCCTATGGATATTCCTGATAATATCATCTAAAAAATCCATATTCTAGTCCTGGTGTAGTGAATAAGAGATCGGGTGGTCACATGGATATTCTTGAGGCCCTTCACGTGATGTGAATGAAATTACGGTGAGATTTTGTGAGATGAGGTACGTTGGTTGCTGGGGTTTTGCAGTGTATCACAAATCGCCCGAGGAATGACTCGTTATGAATACAACGAAATGATTCTCCCACCTCATCCATATTTACTTCCTATGTCTATATATCATGAGATTTTTCTTGAATGTTGTTAAGGATAATAACTCTTCCCCTTGGTCATCTCCCACATGAGTTTCATGAGCGCAAGAGGGTCATACCATTTAGAAGTCTTCCTCTAATTATTTAAGGAATTTGGAATGTGTTGTATCTTCCCATTTGTTAAAAAAACATGTTAACTGTGAGAGATTATTTTCCAAACTCCATGCAACACAAGGATTTCTAGAGATCCTTTTTGAGAGTATAAGATTATTATAAAAACGGATTTGAGGGATCTGCCTTAGGTTATATGCTTTGCATTTTTGTCCATGTGAGCTTATGGTGGTCATGTGATTGTGTGTATCTTATAGTATTATGTGATCTATGATTAATTTTTAACCTTCATATTTTTTTTTCTGGGTAAACAATACACATGACTTAGAATTTATTTAATTGTGAAAATTTTAATGCTCAACTAGCGGAAATCAGCAATCAATTTTTAGGAAAAATTTATCAAAAAGTAATAAACATATAGCCTATTGTAATATGTGAAAAAATGATTCCATAAATTAGAGTTTGAAAATTATGAGGTAATTCTTGACCATATATTTTAATGTTTAATCCCTCAGGGATCTCGTTTTTACCATTATCATTATGATTTATTTAATAAATTTTTATTAATTATTATGGTAAAAAAGTATTTTTTTCCTTATTAGATATTATAATATATTCTGATTTGAAATGAAGAATCCATTTTCCATTTTAATTCTTACAAGTCGATGAATATAAATCATTAATAATCCAACAGACACAGTGGTGAATCAGTTTTCAAATATAAAATGTTAAAAATCATACAATGTTTTTTATCCGATTTCAATATGACATTCCTAAAAATGATCAAAATTGGATAAATATAATTATAATTAAACTAATTATACAGTAAAATAAAATAAATATAATTTACCATAAAAAAATATTAATTGAAAACATAGTTTAAAATTTATATATAGAATTTTAATCATTTGAACAAAAAATGATTTTTTTCATAAAATACCAAACAATAAACCTAATCAATTTTTCTTAATTTGATTTAAAAAATGAATTTCAATTATTTTAAATAAATATTAGATAAGTTCTAAAAATCTATTCTAATATTTTTCCATGATAATCGTTAATTTTTTTTTTTGAAAAAAACATATTTTTGAAGAATAATATCACATTACTAAATACTTAATGATTTTTTATTAACAATTTTTCAATATTTAAAACATAGTAATATATATATATAAATAAAATAATTTTTTTAATAAAATTCATACCCAACAATTTAACTACTATGTTATAACCGAAATATATATCATTGGTCATTTATTTCATGTATTCCTTATTGAATAAGCTATAAAACATAAATATTTTGGCCTACTTGTAATAAAATGTAAAATGAGTGATGCATGTATCATAAGTTATATAAAATTTTCTTCCATTTATTATATGAAATAAATCACTTAGTTACTTGTAACAGAAGCAAAAAAAGTGTTTCTTTTAATGAAAGATATGTTTAGTGTTGTGTTTCCTTTACACAATCAAATTTTATTTTATTGTTTTAATATATTTTTGTTTTAATGTTAATATATCTATATATATATAATTTCCTTTTAATTTATTGGTAAATAAAATAATTTCAAAACATATAGACCACAAATTTATTTTTTCATTACTCTCTAAAAATAACACAAGTTATTGGTTAAAAATGAATTTTATATCAATAAATGTTTACCAAATTCCAAAAGATAATAATAAAGTTCATGTTTCATGATAAGAATGAATTTTTATTCATTTTGAGGATAATTTTATAGGTAATAAATATTAGTATGATTCTTTATTAATTCAATCAAACAAATTTTTTATCTACAACAAATGATTTGGATTCATTCTGGATTAATTTGTACAAGTAAAAAAATTGATGGATTCTTTAATAGAGGATCGTGTATTTCATGGCCCTCAATTGATTTTAATATCATCACCTAACGACAAAAATAATATAAATATGTTACACTATCAAATTTCACAAGTGAAATAGTATATAACTAGAAAAACTAAAAAAATATATTGAATGTAATAGGATTATGTGTCATAGTAAATATGTAATTATTTTTTAAGATAATATAGTTAAATATTCAAATTCAGAGTAAATTGATATAAAAAAAATAACCATGTATAGGGTATATTTTGTGGTGATATATGTGGAGACTGTCTCAAAAATGGATTGTTTTATTATAATTGAAAAATTGAGGTCATAAAAAAAATAAAATTTTTATTGGAGTTCAGATTTTACAATCATGTTAGCATAACATAGAATGGGGGTGATTAAATTTCACTTGGATGATATATGATCCCTCATGAAGTGAATTAACAGAGTGGTAATGATTATCCTATAATCAGGATATGGAAGATATTATATTCATATTTTTATTTAGTGATATATATCTATCCAAATCATGGAAATATCCAATAATAGGGTTTTTAGATAACACTATAATTGTTGTCCAACTAATTATTATGACATGAAATAAAAAATTTTATTTTTATTTTAATTTAATGTTATATTTATTTTCTTCATGAAATTTTATTAATGAGAGGTCATTAAATAATGAAGAGGTCATAATTTAATAATGAAAAAAAAACATAACTCAATATATGAAAAAAAACATTGAAAATAATTTTTTTATATCTTTGTGTTAAGAAAATGGTTTAATTCCTAGTCATTATAAATATATTCTTTTTGGAATCGTAGTGGACATGGTCAAGTGAAAACAATAATGTTATTTCAATTACTATATATTCTCTGAATAAAATTTCTATAGTTCATGATTCAATGGTTCTTAGAGATAGAATGATGGTGTTGATAACCTACCACCTTAAGTGAAAATAAATTTTAAGTAAAAACATTTTATAGTCTCAAGAAAAAAATATTTTTTATCATGCTAGTTTAATATAAATAACCTAATGTATAATAATTAGGAAAAACATATCATGGTGTCATATAATATATATTGGATATATGGTAACATTATTATGTCTTATTGATCATGAAACATAATGTAGATGAAATTTTCATTATAGGATCACATGAAATCATAGTTTCGATTAAATATATTGTATTAAATAATAAAATAGGAAAACATATTTAAGAAAGAATAATATTTAGGTCACATAATTCCAAAAAGTAATTGAAATAAATTCATTGTCGTACACATCACCATGTTGTTGTTTAGAATGAGAAATATATTAATCGGCATTTTATTGATGTTTTGTGAAAAGAATTTTTAAAATATAAATAAATACTCATTTGGTATTTTTTAAATATGTATGTTTTTAGAAGATTAATAATGATTAAAACATGGTCAATCATCTGACCCACATGACAAGTGTAAGATGAATATTTAATCTAAAAAATGTTTTTTATTGACCTAATTCATTTATAATGAGTCATGAAAACTAACTAGTTATTAGTAATATATTCAAATGATATCCATTTGATTTATTTCATGTGAATAAATATTTTTATAAGATGATGGAGTATAACCTAAAAACACTGTTGTTTTAAACTCTCAAGAAAAACAATCGGACAGTTTTCTAAATAACTTGTTTGATGTGTTGTTTATTGTTTGTTTCACAATATTTTATTCAAATATATATTTCAAAATATTTCAATATCATATAATGTATCTATAATGATAAAAATAAGAATATTTAAAATAAGTTATTTAGTCTTTTTTATTATCCCACAGTACATATAAATTTCATATCATGAGGAAGGATACATTGAAAATCATGTTGCCAATTACTCAGAAAATAATAGAATGAAGACATTATTTTATCCATTTATATGTTTTTTTGAAAACCAAGAACTCTATTTATTCCTATTACTACACAATAAGTTCATATGATTCTTCTACATCTCTAAATACCCTACCCACAATCCTCATACCTCATTTTCCAATAACATATATCTTACATAATCATGATATTTTTAATTATACTAATAAATATGTAACTAAAATTGATGTTCATAAAAATATTTCACTCAATTATTCTTATACATAAATTTCCACCTAAAATATATAGATATATTTAGTCTATAAAATTGAAACATTAGTACATTTTTAACTGGGTAATATATTGATGATTTTTTTTACTTAGCCATATGAATACCATGTTGTCTATTTTTACATAGCAGACATACCTCATTAGAGAACATTAATATTATTCTACAATATAATATAATATTTTTGATTCACATATATCTTATCTAAGATAGTAGTTCAATAAACAATATATGAATAGTATGAAATATTTCATTCTCCTGGGATTCTTATGTTTTTATATACCAATTAAATGATAATAAGACCATGCTCTATTATCTTTTCAAATAAAGTATTGTGATCTTAATTACTTATGAAATCATTGAATTAAATTTTTATTAGTAAATTATTATAAGTATTTCATTAAAAATCATTAGGCAGATCAAACCATAATTCTAACATCATATTATAATCCATTATTTTAAATATATATCATAATTTGGTGGTACGTATATATAAAAAATTTATTAAATAGATATTATAAAAATATTCTTCAATTATATATTTCAAATATTGTTAAAAGGTATTCTAATTTATCATCATAGAGATCTGAATGATTTAAAATAAAAAAAATTCACAACAATATACTATTATAATAATCCCATGAAATAATAAAATCCAAATTCATTATGTAAATCCAATGAATATGTAAATATAAGTAACATACCTTTTCATTTGTACTATCAAAATTAAAACTTATTTAGAAGATATACTAATTAAAATATTATAATTTTGATCACTTTTATCACTCCATATAATATAAGATAATACCATTATAACAAATCTTTTCATTGGAGATTCATTTAAATAAAAATGGAATGTTGAATTTAGTGAATGATTTAATGAACATAAAATAAGTGTTCTAAATAAAATTTAATTAACAATAAACAAATGAAATAAAATTATAAATTAATGAATATTTATTTTCTATAATATCATTCATGATTTCTTCAGAATAATTATTAATTTATTCATGTTATTATCAATTAATCTATAGAGATTCAACTTTCTTAGAATTCTTATCTTCTATCCTCGTATTCATTACTATTTATATTATAATTTTCACAAAACTCAACCATTCAATTGAAATTTGTATAGTAATTACTATAATATACGATGATCATAAGTATAATTAAATTCTAAAAGACATTACTATTCAAAATTGAAACATATGTTTCTATATTTTTACTATAATGGAATATTTTTTGTTACTTGGTTTATATCAATCCTTAATCTAAAAACAACACTATTTTATAATAAATTTTATTAATTCCATGGATTTTATTAATGTAATAAAAAGTTATCGAGACATAATTATCGTTTCTTAGGATGATTTTGAGGGTAATGATATTGAAGACGAATCATTAGTGTTTGATTGTTTAATTTTTTAATACATAAACATAGTTAATGTTTATTTTTTGTTAATACGTGAATATATTTCAATATGTTGTAAACTATTTGTATAAGATGTAATTGTGAATTTTATCTTCATAATTGTGAAATTTTTTTAAATGGAATCACAAAATGGATGAATATTTATTATTTTTTACTTTAAAATTTACCTTTATGTGTATAGTTTATTAGAATTGGAATCTCTTCTGAAGAAGTTAATAACATTTAATTAGTGGTTTATTGAGGTTTACTGGAGGAAGAATCTCTATGGGACTATTGGATTTTGGAAATTTATTTGTATTAAAATCCTTTACTTCTACATGTTTCTTTGTTACAATATTATTAATATTTATTAACTTAATATTCATTAAATAATATTATATATCATTTTAAATTATTAGTTTTCATGTTCAATAATATTTTTTCCATTCATTTCATCTAAATTATTTTATTTAATCTATCTCAATTTTATATTATTCTAGTTACTCTGTTATAATTATGTAATCTGATGGTTCATCCAATATAACCATAATTTAAAATCTCTAATACTCATATACCCATTCTTTTAATTCTTGATATTAATATACATAATTTTTATTTTATAATTTCACTTTTATTTCATTATCTTAGGTTATATTTTTTACCATTACACTTATAGAAGCAGCCTCTATTATTTATAAATATTTTAGAGTAATATTTATCTACCTTCTATGTAAACTCATTAAATTAATTCATAGAATATATAAAATTTTATTGTCATTGAACATATTCAATAACTTATACTCTTAGATCAATAAAAATTATCTATTTACACATGTATACATGATTCATCTTAATTATTATGTCTTTAATTATATTATTATCATTAACCTTATAGGGTATTTCACGATAAAAAATATCCACTTATAAAATAGAATTATAAAATACTCTATTTTTGGTGTTTGAAATGTTTCATTTATAATTAAAATAATATCAATATTTTCTGGTTTTAGATATCTATTTCACAAAATTTGATCGATTTCATGTATCAAGGAAGACATCTACCTTGAAATTATTTTATTTGATAATATTTATAAGATTGTTCATTATGATGTTTCTCATATTTCATAAATTTTATTATATAATATAATGTTTTAATCACACAAAATATTTTTTATGGTTAATTATAATAAATTATCAATATGAAATTGTTTATGGAATGAATGAGAAAATGATTTAATTATTTATTTCATTCCATTTTTGTATCTTTTCCCTGATCTTCACAATACTAATAATTATTGAAAGACAACATTTTGTTGAATTTCATTTTTTTGGGATGGATTTTATTTAACATGAAAAATGACTAATCTAATCACTGATTTGAAAATTTGAATAAATGGAAATAACTATAAAAGGATTTTATTACCACATTATCGAAAAATTGTAGAAGGGGAAGAACTATGTTTCTATCCTACATCCAGAGTTTTTTCTCTAATGAATGTTGAATTCATTGGTATAATTATATATGTATGTCCAATGATTGAAAATTTGTTTGTATTATCCTACTGACATAATTATAAACCATAGTGGCATGTCAAAATTTAGGGGAATAGATTCTATCCCTAGACACGTGTATTTAGAAATAAAAATGGAAAACATTTTTTGACCTAAGGACGTTCTGTAAATTTCATATATCAATATACCATTGACCAACTACTCTCTTTATATATTTATATATGATTATATATAAATGAATATTTTTATATATATTTATTGGTATATAAATATTTATATATACTATTATTAAACAATAATTGTTTGAATAAATACAACACTGCCAAGCCAAAATAAACACATTTTCTTGAATCCATGGATGTGGGTTGTTAGCCAATGACATATATCAATGGTTATAATAACCCATCAACATTGATGTTTTACCAAATATATATTGCTAAAAATTTCCAAGAATGTGACCATTGGTCATATCTATCATCATGGTTTATATATAGACTGTGGATACAACCTAGGATACCACCATATTCAATATGTATTGTTCTCACAGCCCTTTAAAACACTTATCTAACCTATTAACCACAAATATTTGGTGTTTCTCATGTCCCCCTACCACCATGGTTTTACATAACCATCGTTGTAGGCCATAATAGATCAACAGTCCATATATAATGTGTCTAGAGACCAACACAAGTTGTATATGTCCATGGTTTCATTTTAAAAATGGTAGTAAGATACCCATCAACCATGGTTCTGCTGACTGTGTCTATAGAATCAAAGTCGTATGTTACTATTTTAGTAATGATAACAAAATAATATATAGTATCAATATTGTTGAATTTTAAATATGGGTCCATATTTCAAAAACCACTAATCCACATGATCTAAAAAAATTTATGAAAATATAGGTTAGTATATTTAATTATTTCATTATTTATTTCTTCTTGAAATTCAAAAAAAAATTTACTTCAAAAAATAATGGGAATGCGTAGAATAAAAATTGGGATATTTTATCAAGCCAGAAAAGTATACATTAATTATATAATATTATAATCAGATAAAAATATATAATGGTGATTAACATTATTAGAAGGATATGAAATAAATAACATAAAGAATTCATTAAAACATATGTTCATGATTTCATACACTTAATTGGAAAGCATGATTATACAATTAGTAGATATAAAAGGAATGAAATCTATCCCACCACTTCATTATAAATTTAAGCATCCACTTCTAATATATTTTTTTGGACATTTTCATGAATAAATGGGGGGATATTCATTTTTAATAGTGTTATTAATTTTTAATATATCATTTTGAAAGTATATTTCTTTTAATTTTTCTTTTTCCCCTAATCATGCATATCTTATCTCTGATAATATTTTTAACAATAATTCATGGGTTTTCTATAGGGAGGTAAGTGATGTTTTTTTGTTTATCGTGAATTAATTATTTATTTCCATTATCATCTAATATTTTAATAATGGTTAAATTGATTAGCGACGGTGGTTATTCTATTTTCTAAACTAATTTCTACTTTTCTATATTTTAAATTTTTAGAGGTATTATCCATTATAATATGTGTATGATGGAGTATAATTATATTGGTAAAGTGGGGGTAGTATTTCCAAAGTGTGGAATACTTAATGTAGAATAATCTCAATTTGAACAAGTTTCTGGGGATTAATAGGCTTTGATCTCAACATTGAACTGTATACAGAGATATTATTTTTAAGAACAATTTTAACATCACTATGAAATCATATAAACAACTTCTCCTATTATAACTAACCTATATATAACTTCTTATAGTTTTATTATGTTTTTATACAATATATTTGTATATATAAATATTATCTGAATTTAGAATACACCCTCAATAATTTATTCTTAATTTGGTATTATATTTTTAGATACCAAATACTTACAAAATAAAATTAGTGAATGTTAGAAGACACCTTGAGAAATCGTCCATGGGTGTGAACTATATTGTATAATTATGTAATTAAGATAATATTGAGTAAATATTTGCATCCAATTTAATCAATCACAAATTAATATTTTATATTATTTTTAAATTTTCAAAATTAACCCATTCCCAACCAGTGTTCTCAATCATATTTTCAATATAAAGTGATCTACTAGTATTCTACATTTTATTAAATTTTATGAAAATATTTTATTTTCTACATATGTAATATATATATATATATAACCATATACTCAAAATTAATTTTTAATATGAAAAATTAATATATAAGTGTTTTCAATTATAAAAATGATAAAAATGAACGGATATTTAATTGAACCCTATAAACCTAAAAATAATTAAACAAGTAATGAGATCTAAACCCCTATTCAATAAATGTTCTTTCTAGATTTATAGAATATGTTCAGAAAATTTGGTCAAGAAATAGAATAAAATATCATATCTGGTTGTTCTTTCTATTTCCTTTAAATCAAAAAATCCATAGAATCACCATCTTCATCATATGAATTCTTTCACATAATAATAAATAAATTTTCATTCTATAAATTGTTATTTCTGTTATATTATTAAATTAAAAAAAATTAAAATTCTTAATTAACATGAAACTAGAAAATCATTTAAAATAATTACTTTTCTAAGGAACATGGATTGTTTTATTGATTTCAATTTTGGTTTATTTAAATTTTATATTGAAGGATTTTTTAATAAATTTTATAAATTTTAAATATAATATTTCTATAAATTTTAGATATATGTTATTTAATAGACAATGAACCATGGATATTAATTTGATCCACCTACTATTACTAAGGATAATTTAATGAAATTTCCAGATTGGGATCCCCTCATAAGATAGTAGTGAATATGGGTGTGATCCTCATAGACGTCTCCAATATTCCATGTGTTGGAAACTAGAACATATGGTATAAAAACGAATGGAAGGAACTAACCTAACAAATTTTGTGAATAAATGATAAAAAAATTAATTCCAAATATATAAAAATAACCAAAATTACATAATTCATTTAACATTAAAAAATAATGAAAATCTTGTAAAATAAAAAAAATCCAACAATTACTTTGGAAACAATGGTGTAGTAACTCTAGTTTCACTCAAAAAATACATAATTCAATTTTTAGTTTTAGTTTCCCACAACCTCAGTAGTTGTAATATTTTAAATTAATCAAAACATATAATCATAAAAAACTATTTGGTTTTTATATGTATTCTAGGGTTTTTTTCAACTAGGGAATAATTGAATATAAATTTGACATCAATGGGGACATAATAAAAAAATTACAAAAAATAATTGTTTTAAAGAATGAAATACAATTTTAATGAATTTATATTTTCCTTCTAAAGGGATAATCATATGGAAACCCTATGTTTTACCAAAAATTTTATTTTTACCCTATATTTGATCTAATTATTTTTTATGGACTTCTAGATTTGGATTTGATTTTCATACTTGTTTGTGATTTCCAAAAGGGCAATAATGTGTATTCTAATCATCACATTATTAGAGAATAATTTTTGTAACCCTAGAAAATGAGTCTAAAAAATAATATTCATGTCAAGACATATATTGAGCCAAATGAACCCTATAGATTTATGTTGATAATGATATGTGTATCTCATAAAGAGTAACTACTCCTTAGAACAACACTAAAATTAAATGTGATATATTAATCACTGAATGATTATATTTTATAACAAAAATCATGATTTATTATGCTCAATTGATTATTAATTTTATAATTAGACAATTTATAAAATTTTTGGTTTTATTTTATAAAAAAAAATTATGATTTAGTTATTTATGAAAAATAATTTCCCATATTTAAGAGTCCATAGAACCCAATTCAAGGCAGTATCCATTTTTTTGTATGATCTATTTTATAACAGTTGTCATTAATTTTTGCAATATTAGTGGTGTATGAAGTAGCACAATTGACCATTATCCTATCCCAAATCTTCAGTGTAATCTATTTTACAATCCTATGAAGATTATTGGATAAACGGGGGGTAAAATGGTAGTGGTATAGGTTTGATAAAGGATCCCCACAATGTTGTAGCAATGAAAATCCGTGGCATAATGATTTCTGAACCACTCTGTGGTATAGAAAACTCTGTAACTTCATTAAGAAGCACCATGGAATAGTGCTATTGGAACCATGGAATGGAGATGATTGAACAATGGAATGATGTTGTAGGATTCTATTATATAATTTTTTAGTGCTTAGATGAAATAACATAGCGATGAAGATGGGGATATAATGTAGTGTTTGGGAATGTGGAGATGTGTGTAATCAAGATGATTTGGTGTACTCACATTTTATTGCACAAGTTAAATGGGGAATCAAATATCTATCTAATGTGGTGTTAATAAGAAGTTTACCATGTCATGGATAATATTTCACATTTCATGATAGCTCACACAAGACTCTAAAATATTTGGATGTGGTGTTGTTATAATTCCTAAAACAATATAGCAAGTATGACTAGGCCTCATCGATGCAATAAAACTATCCCAACGTCCATTTTAAAATATTCCTCTAGGTCATTCGCCTAGGCTGCTCTAGATATCCTAACCACATGGTTTCTATAAATGGATCAATTCCTATATTCTAACCTAAGGGTTTTTAAAAACTATCCTAGTTGTTTGATAATCAAGGTGGATGGGCCAATACATTACTAAGTAATATATCTTGTAGTGCCTGAAGTGAATGTAGACCACTAATATGCACCATGAGTAATTTCTTGTGGTCATTCACAGGGGTGTGATTTTTTCCATTATTTATCTTCTTGATTCCTCCATTTTTATCCACATAAGGTAACTTAACAGCCTATCCTGGGTATTTGTCTACGTAGACCACAAAAATTAGATTATTCTTCCCATATGAAGTAATTTTATATAAAATAAAGATAGTTTGTTTTTTATATCTTCTCCTAATTTTTTTGGGTTTTTTTCTAATGATCAGAGTGTTCATGAGGTTGTTAGGGAAACCTAGCATTGTGGTTTTGTGGGGTTGTGTGATTACCCACCATAAAATGATGTGTTGATAGTTTATATATGATGACACAAAATTTACATAAATAGGTATTGATTCTTAATATATAAACATACATTAAATGATATATCAATCCATTATATAATCATTGTGGTTTAATTATATTATAATAAAGTATACAAATAAAATTATTTCATTATTGAGATTCATAATATCTTACTTATGTAATCATTACAAGAACTCTTCTTAGACTTGTTGTATATAAAACAAGTCCTCTTATCATGTGGAAAGGAATTATTGTAAAGGGTATTTTGTGTTTCTCGATAAGGTTAAATAGGTGATATTTGAATGATCACATAATAATAATAATATTAAAATGGGTTGATATCATGGGAAAACCATTGAAAAAACACACCATGTATTTCAAAGATCACAAACATGCGTCAATGAATAATTTTTGATAATAAATAAGACTTAAATTATATAGGAATCAAAGATTATATTCCATGAGATAAAAATGTATGAAAAATATAAATATCTATGGAATACATAAAATCATATAACGTCATTTCAATCACAGTCTAGGATTATTGACTATGTAATCATGGTAGAAAGGGTTTACTACCCAAGCCATCATAGTAGTCAAGGTTCACGTACAACCCTATAATTTTGGAAAAAATCTGTTACTAAATTGGTTCACCCACCATTCCACCCTTTTTTATTACATGATATTAAAATCATTAACCATTTCAATGAATTAGAATATTGGTCTAATAAATAAAATAATTATATCATACATATTATTTTGATACGGTCATAAACAATTCATCACGTACTATCCCCTGAAAAGGAAATGGGTTTCATAAACAATTAATTATCTCATAACATATGAATACAGGTGGGCTTGAATAAACATTTCATAACTCCATCATAGCATAACATGTGGAAATTAAATGGGGTTTATAAACATAACCCACGAAAAAGAAATGAGTTCCACAAAAATCATGTAATAAAAATTATAAATCATCTACATAAAGAATAATAATGATATCAATTGATCATATCCATTGTAACTGATTATTCACAACAAATGATGTAATCATATGTGTAAAATTATTTTGAAAAATCACTTGTAACATTTCCTGATGAAAATATCCATGGAACTTTTAAACACATATTTAAAAACCAATAATTTTATTAATATAAAAAAAACATTTTATTTGTATATAACATTGTGATCATTTAAATAATGTGAAAAATTATTGATTTGTTATGATATATGAACATATCTTTATTATCTTACACATTAAAACTAATATTTATTCAATTTTTTTTGTAAAAATTAAACAGATCCTTATATAAAAAATGAAAGGAAGAATCCATTGAAATATTTTTATATAAATTCAAACATGGTAAAATTAAATTACAAATTAATTTTGTGTTAATAAATTTTTTTTAAATTTTTTTTAGAAAATAAGGACATTGAAAAAATGTACTTTTGACTGAATATGAAAATTATATTTATTTTTCATTAATATATATATATATATATTATATTTATTTCATTAAGTGAATAAATAAATGGAACAAAGATAATCAAAAGGAATAACTATAAATCAATGAAATATGTGATTTTATATAGTGGTAGATCGTATGATTTCATCATAGGAATCTAAATCATAAACATTAAAAATTAAAAAAAATACATTATAACAGAAACTATTTATCACATTGGTAAATAATTAATTGTATTCCATTTAAGATAAATAAACATATATATATTTTTATAACCCCTAATTTTCATTATAATGAACATAAATTATATTCACTTTTTTTATATATAACAAATAATGAAACAAGTGGTGAATATAGAAGGGGTCTCGTGGAAATAAAACAGAGAGGATGATATCCCTCCAAATGTAGAAACATTTGAATCATAAAACTGATGAAATAAAACATTGAAATGATAATTTAAATATAATGATAACTAAATCATAAATATCATAGAATTTAAAATATATATATATATACATAATATCATAATATAGGCTCATTACATTACACATGTCCTGAAGAATACAGTTGAGACTAAATTCCCTTCTAACATTGGTAACATTTGAATTGTAATTAACATTAAATAATTATATAAAATGATGTGTTAAAATTT
Organism: Viscum album; assembly: GCA_963277665.1. Classification (NCBI taxonomy): domain Eukaryota; kingdom Viridiplantae; phylum Streptophyta; class Magnoliopsida; order Santalales; family Viscaceae; genus Viscum; species Viscum album. Next base: position 1,128,501,633 of record OY728156.1, on the reverse strand, counting down.
ATTTATTAAGGATTTTAATGATATTAAATTTCAATGTTTTTGTATATACATCTTCTAAATAAATGAGTAGTGCATATGAAGTATGTCTCTAAAAAAACAGAGACAATAAATATCTAACCTCAAATCTTGACATTATCTATACACATGGGAACCTCATATATAAATAATATCGGTTTATTATACATATTTTATAAATTTTATTATGGAATATCATTTCATATATGATTTAATTGTGACATTTTATGATTTTTTTTCCTTATTAAAATCACTTTTTGTGTAGTAACAGCCTTATTTTTAATATAAGTTTTTGTTTGGTATATAAAAACCTTTTAATTTGATCATGGTTACATATTTATATATTTTTAAACATTAAATAAATATAATATATATTCATTATATATGGTTTTATTGTAATCCATAATATTTACATAGAGAAAATTGGTTACCACATTCATGGAAATCAAGGGTCATATGTAAACATAAATGTTAAAAAAATATTCTTGAAGGAAAGAATATATGAATGGTAAATATTAATTAACTATTTAAAAATATTTTTTATTTCATAAAAAAATTAAATGTTATTTTAATATACGCACATTACCATCAAATTCATGAATATAATGAAAAATGTATTAGATCGCTTCGTGGAGGGGATAGTCTAAAAGTATGCGTGTGAAACATTATTGTTTTCCAACAAATAAGAAGATAAGAAGGTGGATGTGTTCTCATAATTACAAAAGTATTTTTATTTCATTATTATCTCATATAAATTTTGAACAACTCATTTTATCATTCAATGATATTATTAGATGGAAATATAATTACATCATTTCGAGGGGCGATTATTCTCTATACACACGGTCAATAGTTTTTTTCCAATTTTATGTAATATAAAATGGATATAGGATATTTCATCAACATAATATATATATATATATATTAGACACTATTTTTATTAATATTATTTTATTAATAAATGAATAATGATTTTCGGAGGAGTAAAAAACAATTATAAGGAAGATAAATACCATCAGTTAGAACATTATCCTTTAGATATCTTATAATGGTCCATAAGGTTGATATTATATGATGAAAATAAGTTATATAAATTTGGTAATGATATTGGATTGATATTTTTGTATGGTTTTGCAGAGAGAAATTTCTTAATAGGGGTGTATAAGTGAAAGGTTGAGTTCCCCTTTTATAGTTGAGCAAGAGTGTATTTTTATAAATACCACAAACTATTAAATATTGGAAAGTATCTCTCAAATAAATTGACTAAAATTTTTATACATAAAAGATAAAATTTATGATATTATCCATACACATAAAAAAATAAAAAGATAGACACGTTTTAATATATTTTTCCCGTAGACTCAATGGTTACTCACATTTACTATTATATTTTTCAACATGTTTACTAGCCTCATTTGTTTTTTTGATGTAATTTATCCTTTAATGATAAAAAATGGGAATTATTATAAAATTTTTACTTAATTTTTATAATATGAAATAAGTGTTTCTAAAGAAATATCATATGCATGTGGAAAATTAATTTTAACTTCCGTGTTTGTAACAAAAAATCATTATTTAAACGATAACCGTGGTAATTAATTTTGAATGACTTCACATTATATTATGGATACAAATTCAAATTATTGTATTACATAATAGAAATTATTATGATTCAAATTATCGAATCATTTTTTTAAATTAAAATCACATAACTATGATTATTTCATATTAAATTAAATCTGGATTTGTGATAAAAATGTTATTTTCCCAAGAAACTTTTTATAATTATAAAAAAAATTTATATCAATTATAAAAATTAAATAATTTCATATAAATAAATTGTAATAATAATAATAATAAAATAATAGTAATTTCACATTTACACACATTTAAATAAATATTTATCATTGTAAATTCTTTAAGAAAAAATGTACTTTTCCATTAAATTTTGTATTCTACACTTTTCATGAAAAATTTTATTCCTCTCATAAAATTATCAAAAATGCACTAAAATGTAATTTTAAAAATTTTACTTCAAATATCAATTTTTTTATTCAAATAACGTTCCTAGAAGTGAAAAATTACTTTTAAAATAACTATCTAAAATGAGAAATTATTATTTCATTTTAAAGAATATATTTTTTACTCATATAACTACATTTTTGTTATATTTTTACATTAATGATATTTTATGAATAATAAAAAATGATTTTATATATAATAAATAAATACCATTTAAATAATTTTTTAATAATGATTAATTTAATTTAGTGTTATAAAAATAGTTTCTGAGAATAGGAAATGTTTTCCATAAAAAAATTATTTTACTTTAAAATTATTTTCATCTGTATTTCTTATCCACTGATAAAATGTTAATTAATTTCAAACATGTATAAAATGTATTATTTTAAAGAAATTATTAGTTCTATTCAAAAAATAATAATCCAGTGGCTATGTAGTAACAATTATATTATATTATAATACTCTAATAATATATTAGTGTTTTTATGAACTAAATCATGTGTATATGGAAAGAAACTAAAAATAAATTTATTTTGAAAAAATATATTTAAAAAAATCATGGGTATGTTTATCAGTAATTCACATTTATTAGAGAGCCTATATAATTGTAAAATATTACTTATGTATTCCACACATTGACTAACAGTTGGGCTCTACTATCTAGGATGTTTATATTTCACTTGTTTAAGAGCTCATACAGGGTTGGGATTCTTCATTAGTATTGGTATTTCCACATAGATACCACAAGTGTGGGATACACTACAGTTGTTTAGGAGATTATAAAATGGGTCCTAAATTTATGTATTTTTTATTCTTTGGATTTGTGTTAATTCACTTATTACAAACTATAAGGATCACATCTATCTCTTAAATTTTAGTTTCACCCTTTTAAAACAACTATGGATTTCATAGTCTTATTACTTATTATCATCCTTTTAATTTTTTGCGATGATTTTTTTCATATGTTTTTTTCAATTAATACATATAGGATTATATAATTTCACCCATAATTCTTCATTATTCCCACATGTATCATGTATTTTTCATAAAAATTTATTTTTTATTGTTAATAATCTTGGATTATGTGTTAAAGGAGTTAATGTTTACATGTGAGATGTTGTAGAAAGGAATATGTAGGAAAATATATTAGTGTATTCAGGATATATTCTCTACTACTCTTTGGGATTATATTTTTTGTTGTACATTCATTTGTCTTTATTATTCCCCTTACTTTTATTATTTCACTAAATATGTATTTGTGTACACTTACATAATTTATCAAACACACATATTGATTTTTTATTAGAATATTGTTCCTTTTTCAAATAGTATATTCTATTTTTGGTGAGAGTTTCATATATAGGATAATTAGGATAAGTCCTCCTTTTATGATATTTTATTACTCAATAAAATTAACAAGACCTAGAATATTAGTGTTGAACATGGGTGAAACTCTAAACTTATCACCACCTAGAAGGGAACATTATCGGTCGAGTCATGTAGAGCGGTACAAATTTGAAATTATCCTTTGGTTGGTTTTTAGTGTTAGAAATTTACAATGTATTATTATTGGAATTTAAGAAAATTATGTAAATGGATACCAAGTGTGGACATTTTTTCAAGAATCCCATGTATGGTGTGGTAGAAAATGTTTCAATTCACAATGTCTCTGATAACATCCATACTAACTCAACACCTGGGGGTTCAAATTGTGAGATAAAAAAATAATTAAGTCATTATCTAGGAATGGTATTCCATCATATAGGCTTCAAGATAAGAGTTATGGGAAGGTTCACTATCTAACTTTTTTAGTGATTTATAACTCTATGAAATATTATCAAAGATAAATGGTATATTTTTGGGTATTTGTATAGATGTATTTCTTTCCGGAATGTAGTGAGAAGCGACTCTACCCACAATATTATGTGTATGTCTTGAAGAATATTATGTAGATTCACATATAATAAAATCATTTAATTAATTCTCATGATAGAAGAAATCATAGATTGGTGATGAATCATTCATCATTTAATGGGGGTATTACATTAAAAAACTATGTGAGTGGTACTACACTACATGAAACCTATTAATTATATTAACGGTGTATTATAATTTTATCCTAGAGTAGTGTTGGGGATGGTGTTTGATCAATGATAGGTGAAAAATTCCTGATATCATATAAATACATGTATGTAGAAAATTTCCTAAGGATTAATCTATCCCTTAAACATTCCATATTAACCATATGGATAATAGGACCATCTAGAACATGGGTTTTTAGTACATTATGATTTTTAAATGTAACACCCCAATATTTATTGATTTTTTTTCAAATTAATTTAATCTTTCTATTATTTTTGGTGTCATGTAACAATAAAAATATGATATTTTATATTAAAGAACTATGTTGTCTTGAATTATAAGAAATCCCAAGTGAATCGTGCACAACATGCATCATAAATTTTAGCTTATTCTACATGGTACAATGAGCATAGTTTCCTTTACATGAAATAATGTCTTTTCTTAATGGCTTTAGTAATATGAACAAATGATTGTTATCAAACAATAATATATCATTAAAATGTTATTTTTTAATCTAATGTGATATAACACAGTTGTTAAATTAGATATTATGAATAGTATTAAATAAATTATGAAAATATATTATTTACAAAAATATAATATAAATTCATAGGATACCAATTATTTAGAAATAAATATGATTACTGATTAAGTATAATGGAAATTATTATTATTTTTATAGACAAAATGCAGTTTTATCCTAATAAATTATCTTAATTACAATTATTGAGTGAAATTAATGTAACTTATATGTTATATATTCAATAAAATATTTTTTTGTATTTATCAAATATATTCAATAGACATAAGATAATAACAGAAAAAATTTTATACTAAAACCCCTATAAATGTTTATAAACGTATTTGTATGAACTTTTCGTGGAGAACCAACATTAATTTTTTTTGGAAATCTAATATCTTTAATATGTCAAAATAAACTTCATATTTTAAATATAAAAAAGAAAAAAATATTTTCTCATAATATGTTTTTATTTTTTATATGGTTTCATTTTTAATGAATAGTTAAAAATATAAGATTTTAATTCATAACTTCATTTTCAAATAATATATTTGTAAGGATAAAATTTATTTTAAATTAGTGTATAAAATTAATTAGATAATAATATTAACAATTAATCTAATTAATTTCATTGGAATCAATTTCACAAATAAACAGTATAGAAAAACCTATCAAACATTTGATCATTAGTAACATTTAAAACATGTATTGTCATCCCATCAATGGTATTTATTTTAAATTAAATTATGCCACTCCTGTGATTGGAATTTTTAAAAACAGATTACATATTTAAAATTAAATAATTTTTAATTTGTAATATGTTCAATATTAATTTTTACCAAATTATGATTTAATGTAATTAAAATTAATTACATCTGTTAAGAAAAAATTATGATTAACTAATGACTAAAACAAAAATTTATAACCCAAGACGACCTACGCACTTTTCCAACATCCCTTTTATGGACATTATTTGGAAATTAACTTTATATTCATTATTTTGGTTGGATTATTATAAATATTTATAGTTAAAAATGTGGGAACACCCAACATGTTTTAAAAATTTTAAAGCATCTCATTTACCTTCCCCAGAATAAGCCTCCACCTCTCCCTCTTACTCACAAATCTAAAACAACATAGTATTATCCATGATTTACTGAATATAATTCCCAATATACCTATCTTACTCAAATAATAATACCATTTGGAATAATTATATACAAGTAAGCCCTTTGGAACAAACCAAAAGGAGTCACCTGATTAAGAGATTACATATTCTCTCATGTTTTTTTATTTTCTTTCTCTGCCCCCTGCAATCAATTTATTAAATTATTGTATAAAAAATAGGATAATAAATATAGTAGAACTTTTTTATGATAATTTTTTAACATACCGTTACACACATTTCAATCTAATGGGTAATGAACATACAACTTATGTGTATGGTGAAATACTACCTCACTAAATGATGATTGATCATTTTTCCTTTAAATACTCTCATGGTTGAAATTATGATGCCAAATATGTTTATATATTTCATGTATTATATTTATGAATTCAGTAATATTATTCATACCTTTTCTACAAAAAATTTATTTTTTACTTTCCATTTTTTTTATTATGACAATTTCATTCGAGGAATTGTGGACAACCACCCCATCAACATGATATGATTCATTTATACACTACAAGGAATGTATCCACAATGTTATTCGTAAATATATATGATATAAGATATATAATAAATATATTGTAATAATGATATATATATACACATAAAAATATATATATATATATATATATATATATTTATTTTACTTTATTTTTTTGACATTAAAATATAATGGACATTGCGTTCATGCGTATGTATGGCTTAATGTCTCTATGAATGGTGTGTTACATTTCAATGTCATATATTCTTTGGATTATTATAATACACATATAATTAATATAATATATATTTAAATAATATTTCAAATTATGTATATAATTATATATCTATAAGGACCAATGATATAACAAATTATGATATATATGAAAAACAAAACAGATATTACTCAAAGTGAATCCTTAACATAGAATTGTTAACAAGCAGTTAATATAAATCCCTAATAAAACCATATATGTTATTATAAGTAATAATATGTTTATTTATTTGATTTAGAATGACTTTATATATATTATAATGTATATTGAATGAGTATAATGGGATTTAAGACACAAGGTAAGGGGATTTAAACTCACTTTTTGAATTCGTGAGATACATGTTTAATTCACCACCCATTCTTTTTAAGTGTTGTGTATACTCACCCAATATTTACTCAATTATTATAATAATTTTATTTATTTTTACTTACATATCCATTCTATTATCATTCTTTCATGGGTTTAGTGTATCAAAATTTACCAAATCGGTAAGGTAGTATTGTCTAAAATTTCCTTCTTTGAGAAACATCTTTTACAATGAACCTATATTTTTCAATGAGGTGTATATACTTCCATTAAAATTTAATATCATTAATCTTATAAATTTCAATATTTTTTTCGATTCATTTATTTTATTTTTTTTAATTATGTTCTATGTTATAGATTTATTATGTTGTAAAAGTTTATTGAAACAATATCATCACTTTTCGAGAATGATATTGTTAATGCTTCCATTGTCGAAATATTATTATACATCTCTTAAGAACACTCATGAATTTTCTTCTCCTCTAATTATACATAATTGTTTCATGTTTTTGTACCAATTTTCGAATATTTGGTACCTAATATAGTTATGAAATATTTTTTAATAAATCCGCACTTTACCCTCTCCTCAAACATAAATATATGTTCCTTCAAAATAATATTCTCTTAAAAGTTATTCTATGAATATTCTACTAATATCCAATGATAGTTAAATGAATTTTTTACCCTCTTTTTATTTAATAACTTTTTAAATGAATCTTTTTATAGAATTATGAATGAAGCATTTATTTAACCCTTGTTACCATATAAATGGAATGTTATTTTTACCTTGTAGGACATTTAAAATTTTATCCAAAGTCAATTCTTTGATTATTTCTTATCATTTTTAATAGTTATTTTTTTTAAAATTAAAATTATAATATATTTTCATATAAAATGAGTTTAAACATGTTTTTAGTCTTTTTTATATGTTTTCATGGAATATTGTTTTCAAAAATGTTTTCATGCTTTTTTTAACAGTATCATGGAAAATGTTTTTAAAAATATTTTGAATCTTATTATAAATGTTTCAAGGAGAGTGGTTTAATAAAAATAAACCCTATTATTTTATTGTTTTTGTGGAAAATACATTTCCCAACATTTTAAATCATTCTTTTTATGTTTTTATATGAGTTTCCAAATAAATGGTTTTTAAAATTTTTATATTTAATAAACAATTTTTCTAGAAATAAAGGATATTTTCCTCAATAAATGTTTTAAAAATATACATCAATTTTTTATTCCATATAGGATAAAATCACTTGATATTAATAATTATCTTCTCAGAAATTATCCAAAGGATATATTCATATCATTTCTAGTATTGGTTATTTTTTGATGGAATGATTCATAAGACCTTGTTTCACATGAATGCGTATTTTTATTTTAAAACACACTTATTTTCCTTGGTTATTCTTTCATGATGTGACTATAAAACCTATCTAATTTCATATTGTATGATGTGTTGAAATGTTAATGATATATGTTTTATTAATCAGTTATGATTTGATGTTTATAAATCATATATTTTTTTGGGTAATGATATTATTTGTGATTTACTTTGTCTTGGAACATTTAGGAATGATATTATGATGATATGGGTGTCACCTATATCCCTCCCAAAATAATTGGGCAATGATAATTTGTATATGAGATCAAATAGTATATGGGTTGTATCTGATGCCCGAAAACTAAAGGTACATGGGTCGTAACCAAAGCCTAAAACATGATGTTACATGGGATGTAACCCAAGCCTAAAACTAAGAGGGTGCAAAGGTTTTATCACAAGCTCAAAAACAAGAAGGTACATGGGTTCTATCCCAAGCCTAAAATAAGAAGGTACATCAGTTGTAAGGAATTTCATAAAGTAAGATGGTACCTAGATTGTAGACCCAGCCCAAAAACAAGAAGTTACATGGTTTTTGGCCCAAGACTGAAATTAATTGGGTATATGGGTGGAAATAAAAATCTCAACGTAGGTTCACAGTTTATATATCAATCCTACAATATTATAACGATCTCATTAGGTGGACTTTACATTAGATTTTCTATTCTTATTAGCATTCCACTAATTCCTTGCCTTATTACTATGTTAACATTATTGAATTGTTCTATTAATTATATCATGATATTTATCTTTTAATATTCTAATATTTATTATTATCTCTAATATGTAACTTAGGATCTCTAACTGTTATTATCAAGTTCCATACACTTTTGTTCATATTATTCTTTTTTACTTTACATTTTTTCCCTTTTTATGCATCAAAGATCATACTTTTTTATATTTCCTTTCCCTAGGCTGTGAAGAAAGGTTTTAGGCGAAATTTCTAGAGGTGGAGATATTTAATAGAGATGCTAAATATCATTCACCAAGAAAAAAATAGATTTTTTTCTATGAATCAAAATACAATAAAAAATTGTGGTCCTCAAGCATGTATTTTTATAATGTTCCTAATACTCAAATATATGATATGAATAGGTCTTTATATTTGGTATCAAATGAATGGTTTATTCATCATTAGGAAACAATGAAGAGAAAATAGTAGTGAGATACGTAGGTATTTTTCTGAGGATATGTCTAGGGATGTCTATGATGATATGTATAAGGATGAGTCAGTGTTTATAAAAAGGAAATAGAATATTGGAAATGGAAATAGTGAATGGTTTCATATAAATACATATCTTTCTAGATACAACAAGTGGATGTGGGTATACTATTGAACTACAAAGGGGGTAGATGTCTAAAAAGTTGTCTTGGGCCTGACTTGTGGTAATCTATTACACAACAAAATGCCTTGATGCATAACTAGTTTCACACTCCTAAGGGATATGCTTTGTGAAATTTCATACTATTCCTAATCAATTATGAATTACTGAATTCTAGTATGACTATGACAAAAATATGCTAAAAATTATGTTTCATCCATTAAATGATTGGGGTCCTGATTTATACATCCTTTATGAAATTTTTCATGATTGTATGTCTTTATTATAGGATATATTTTTCTCACACCGTTCATTGGGGGTTTAGTAATTGAAGAGAACTATAAGAAACATGGTTTACATTGAATGGTTATAATGGGGAAATTATGGGAGTTATGAAAATGGAATTCCTATGTGGAAATATAATAAAGAGAATCAGGAAGGTGGTATGTGTAATAGTTATACATCTAAAGAGAAAGGAAATAAAAATGACATGTGAAAGGTGTGGGTTATTCTGAAATTATTTCTTATATTGATTATAAGATGCATGATAACATTGAGGTTAAGAAACATTGAGACATTATTCATAATCCACATCTAGGAAAGAGGTATTATGGTATATATAGATGAAGCCTAATTAATGGTTTATGAATAATGTTGGATTAATGAATATTTATGTTTGGAACTAAAATATTATGTTATATGAATCATGAAATGTATAAGTATTTATAGTATAATATTTCATTATGGGTCGACAAGGACATATTGAATGGTGATGATGACATAGAAAAGTGATTTCACAGAATAATGATATTTTTATTAATGGTAGGTAAGGGTAGTTAATGCTCTAAGTTGAGATATGAACATTTTATAATGATATGTTGGATATAAATAAGTAAACATGACTATACAAATTACTATATAACTGATTATTGATAAATATTCTTTGTCATCATGGATGAAGATTACGATATCTTGGATTTAAATAATTTAACTAGTAATCATTGGAATAAGGAAGCATGCTTGTTTTCAAAAAGGGATTATAGTAATTAAGGTTATTAAAATATCTCAAAAAAATATTGGATGACGTTAACAACATGTTTGGAATGTGACAACCAAGTGGAAATTCTTTATATATGGGAGTTTAATGTTAAGCAGGTATCCTAAAATTATTTTTAATTAATTGATTTTCATCTTTCAGAATGGATATGAGGTTAAAAACTTATGGGAAGATTATGTTAAAAATTGAATGAAGTTTTTGAGAATAAAGTATTTTCTAACCACATGAGGATTTATGCATATCAAATAACTTATTTTAAAAATGTGTTTTTTTTATAATTGATGATACATAACATAGAATATCATGGTTCTCATGATATGTTAATGCATTGGGAATATAATATTCACCCTCATTTTTAGGGAAATAGGTGAAGTGGACCAAGGAAAAAAATAGTGTGAGTTTGTCCTGAAATCATGAAATTTTATCTTATTATGAAAATTATTTTTGATCTAGGAAAATGATATTGATAGAAAAAATGTTACCATATTACCTCCATTTCTGATTAATCAGATCTTCCCTTAGTTCAATGTCTAATTTTAGATCTTTGATTGTAATATTTTTCTTAACCTTCTTCTCTATCACTCCCGACGAGAAGATGATCATTAGATATTTCTTCTATGTCCGTGTTATCACATCCAACCTATGTTCTCGTATGGTGAATCCTAGGTATATGTTTCTTTATAAAACTATTATGATTCCAACAACCTATTTTTAAGGAAGGTTTTAATATTCATTTTTTCTATGGGGGTTCCTTTGAAAGAACCTTTAATTTATTAATCTTTTGATAAACACAACCAAATTTGATGGAGAAAATTATTTTAAAAGGGTATAATGTAACCCCCAAGAGTTTTTCATTTTTTTCAAAATGATTTTATCTTTTTTGATATTTCTAATTTCACGCAACACAATAAATAGTTTATTTTGTATTAATTCACTTTTTTTGGCGTACATTATATGCAAATCCATGTTAATCATGCACTATATGCATCAATAAAATTTAAATTTCTCTAAGTATTAGTATAATTTACTTTATAAAAATTTATTCATTAAAAAAATATATGATTAATTCATAGGTTACCAATTAATTAGTTTTGAATATGATTACTTATTGAATATAAAGTTTAATATTAATTTTTAGACATAATGTTATTTTAAACTAATAAATTAAATTAATTCCAACAAGTGATATGTATTAATCTAATATATATGTAATATATTCAATAAAATATTTTTTAAATTATTCAAATCTATTTTATAGGTATAAGATAACAACAACCCCAATTTTATGATTACGAACATATATTTTTTAATGGTATTTTTACATCATTTAAGCTGATAAACAATATTAAATCCAATTTTGGAACATTAATACAACTTATATGTAAATGTAAACATAAAATTGGGGATAAAAACATAAAAAATTAGTTATGGATAAATTGTTTCTATTATTCTATAAGGTTTCATATTTTTAAAGAATATTTTAAAATATTGTCTTTTAATTTAAAATTGGTTTTATTTTTAATTTACATATAATGATAAATAATCATAAAAAATAGTATTAAATATTAAATAGAAAATAATTTTAACAATTAATAATATTCAGATCATTCGAAACAATTTCACATTGAAATTGGATATGAAATCGTGGAAATATATTTGATAATTTTTTTTACTTTAATCCCATACAATGTCATCCAATCTATGGGATTAATTTTAAATTAATTTACACCCATCCATTGATTGAAATTTTGAAAATTTTGTTCCATATTTTCAATCATAATAAATAATAATTCCTAATAAGGTCAAATATGGTTTTGAACAAAATTATATGTGAATGTAATTAAAATTAATTTCTTCAGTTGATGTAAGATTATACTTAACTAAATATTAAACCTCATATTTAAAAACAAAAATGACTAATAAAATTGTCCAACTATCATTCTATGTCCATTATTAGACCATGAAACATACATTACAGATTTTGGGTGGTTTGGTATAACTTTTTATTATTAAAAATTTTCCTATAAATATATTTCCTTCAAAAATTACATGTGTGTCTTTTCTCTTCCACAAAAATTGCCACCAACTCTCCCTATTATTCACACATCTCTAACTATATAGTTTTGGCCAATATCTACCTAATAAACTTCCCATATTACTTTCCTTCGTACTAGACTTATACCCTACGGAATAAATATATCTATTGAATCCTTTTGGAACAAACCAAAATGAGTAACCCGATTAAGAGGTAACATCTTCTCTCAAACTCCATTATTTTATTTTCATTATCCACCCCCACACCTCTCTTTAATCCATTATTTTATTAAAATACCAGAATCTTAATTATAGTAGGTTATTCTTATTTTATTTATTCTACATACACTTACACACCCCTCCATCAAATGGGTAAAGAACATATTGTTTATGTGTATGGAAAACTACCACCTCCCTAAATGATCATCATTCATTTTTCCATTACCTCCTCTCAAAATGGATATTCTAATGGAATATTTATTTATATATTTAAAATTTTATATTTCAAATGTATATAAGATTATTTATTTATTTTTGCAACACATTTATGGTAATTTCCATTTTGTGTTAATATGATAATTTCATTCGAGGAAATTTGGAATACTACCTCTTCTATGCGATATTATTCGTTAATACACTACCTGGAATGTATAAAGGATGTTTTTAGTTAATATATATGATATATATGATATCATAAATATACATTAATACAGATAAATATATATAAATATATCTATATATACACATATGTGCCTTTTACTTTCATTTTTCAACAAAACAACTAAACGGAAATATTGTTTATGTGTACATACGACATACCATCCCTTGGAATGGTGCATTTAATTTCATTATTATATATTAATTGGATTAATATATTACACATATACAGAATATAAATTATATTTAAATAAATTTTTACATTATGGAAATCATAACATATTTATAATGACCAGAGATATAAAAAATTATGACATATATGGAAAAAGTAGATATTATCCAAAGCGATACCTTAACATAGAATTATAATCAAGTGTGTATTATAAAGAAATAATAAAAACATATATGGTAATAGAAGTAATAATATGGTTCTATGGTTTATTCTTATAATTGTTATATTTATTATATAGGTAGTATTAACAAATATGAAGAGGGTCCAGACAGTAGGTAATGGGATTTCGTCTCACTATTTGTTTCTGTGATATATATGTTTTATTCACCACTCCATTACAATTATGTGGTTTTTATACTACACATGGATGTATTAAATGATTATTATAAATACATTTATTGGTATTTAAATATTCATTCTTTGATCTTTATTTCATGGGGTTAATGATTAAAAAGCTAAAAAATTCGGTAAGACATTTTTATCTCAAATTTTCTTCTTGGGGATACATTTTTTATTATGCACCTATATTATTCAAATATTTCTATATACTTCCATTGAAATATTATATCATGAATATTATTTATTTCATGATATATTAGGCTTCATTTAATTTCATTTTCTTAAATTAGGAGTATAGTCTATAGTTACGAAGAGGTTAAAGCTTATGTAAACAATCTCATCAATTTTAACGATTGTATATGTTTATTATTCCAATGATGAAATATTACAATCCAAATATTTTGAAAAATAATTAATTTTCATCACCTCTATTTATTCCTAATATATTGATTTATTATTACCATTTCCCACACTTTTGTACATAAGGTATGAAATAATTTTTTGGTATGAAATACATATTATACCATCTCCTCAGTTAGAAATCAATGTTCCTTAAAAACCATTATTTCTAAAAAGGGATTCCAATAAGATCTTACTAATATCCTATGATCATGAAAATAAATTTTTTCCTTTTTTTTTATTTTACAAACATTGTTAAATGTATTATTGTCTCTTTTCAAACGAAGTATTTTTCTATCCTTTTTACTATGAAAAATGAATACACTTTATACTTTGTATGACATGTACATATTTATCTAACATAAATCCTTGTAATATTACCATTAATGTTTAATTGTTAGTTTTTCTTAAAAATTATTTAAAATATATTTTGAATTAATTTTTTTCCAAACTCTTTTAATAAATTTTCATGGAAAAATAGTTTCAAAATGTTCTCAAGTTATTTTATATGATTTCCTGAAATTGGTATAAAAAATATTTTAAATCTTATTTTATAAATTTGGAATATGGTTTCCAAAATATTTTCAAGAAAATTTTATATTTTTGCAAGGGAAAAGTTTTTCTAAAAATTTCCAAGACATGTTTATTTGTATTCAATTTAATTTACAAGGAAATAGGTTTCATACCTTTTTATTTTTTTAAAAGTGTTTTTCAAAGATGAGATGATATTTTAATGAAGAAAAGTTGTCAAAATATCATTCGATGTAATTATCTATCAAAGATATCATATTTTGATGTTAATCATGGACTTTAGGGAAACTATCAAAATTTTCTAATCATATTCATCTTGAATGGATTATTTTTTGATGGAATATTGTTTAAGACAACCCTTTCACTTTAAAAATTTTTTCCTTTTGAAGCCCAAAAACAATAAGGAACATGGGTTGCAGCGCAAACCTGAAAACAAGATGGTATATGGGTTGTATCCCAGGCCTAAACCATGGATGAACATGGGTTGTAGCCCATGCCTAAAATCATGAGGGTACATGGGTTATAGCCGAAGCCCAAAAATAAAAAGGTACATGGGTTTTAGTCGATCCCTAAAAAATAATTTGCATTGGGTGTAGCCCAATCCTAAAAGTAAGAGGGTACAAATGTTGTAGTCCAAGCCCTAAAACAAGAAGGTATATGGGTTCTAGACCAAGACTAAAGTATGAGGGTACACATGTTGTTATCCCATGTCCCAATAAGGTACATGGTTCATATCCAAATACTAACATGTTATAAATGTCTTGGGAGGAATCATTTACATAAAATATTCAATTTTTATGTGCATGACACAAATTACATGTCTTATTCATAGGTTATGATTTCACGATAAGTGGTTTTAATTATCATATGATCTATATATAACGAAATGAAAATATATATCATAATCTATAATATGAATAGTGTGATATTTAAATGTTATTCTCATGTTCCATGCCATTTTCAACATGTTATTCATAATCATTTTAATTATTTTCACTTTTTGTGAATCTAGGAGCCCAGTTTATTATGTTTCCTTTCTCCATGTTATGATGAATGGATTTGGTTGAAGTATTATTGGTAGAAATATTTATTAGAGATGTTGAATATATTTCCCCAGGATAAAAGATTTCATTTCCCTGTTTCCAAATACACTAAACTATTATGGTCCCCGAGAATGTATTTTTGTAATGTACCTAATATTTACCTAAAATGTTATAATATCCATGTATGTTAATTCTATTTAATTAGAAAAGGGTAGTCAAGTAGTGGGTTATACTCTATTGAAGGAAAATTTCTATTGTGCAATCCCTCCCTAGAGGAAATGTGGTCAGAAAAAAGAAGTCGGCTTTAGTAGGGGAGTAGGATATTTTTTTCAGATACACATAATGATAAATGGTGGTTAATTATATATGTATGGGTGTTTTTTAATATAATAATTTTCAATTTAGTCTAGATATGGATGAAACGTTTCTTGATGTATGAATTATAATTTTTTTGGATTACGCCTATTAGCTATGGAGAATTATAGGATATATTTTTGCTCAGTTTTTAACTATGTAGTCAGGAATCTGATCATTATGTATCATTCATCCATTAATTCAAAATATAATATTTTTTTCCAAATAATTTTTTTTGTTGAATTGGGATTATGTTCCAATCTTGTTTTTATATTCACTTACTAGATGATGATTCTTGCATTAAACTCCCTTTAAGGCATGGGGTCTAATTAATGGATTTTGATTCTGAGAAACACACAATATGACTGCTCAATAACGGGTAATTTTTTATCCTATACTGAATATAAAGATTTGTCTATAGGTTTTGGACCCTCCACTGGGTAGATTAATTATATAATTGTATGTGTCATGCATAACAGACCACTCCGTATGTTCCTAAAATATGTTTCCACTTTTTAATGTTTTTAGAAAGATGGATTAAATAAGAACATTATTGGAAGAGTTATCATGTTGTAGTTATCATCAGATAGATCCAATGATACCAGAGATCCCCAGTGAGATTTTTTGATTTTGAATAAAGACCATTCCTGGATTGTTCTTAGGATATATATTTTTATTGAATATCTAATGGGATTTTATGGGCGAGTCCCTTGTTATAAATGGAACCATGATCAAGAAAATTAATGTTTGAATAAAAAATTTAATAGGGATCAATAATATTTGGGATGATAGTGTTGTAGAATTGGATATAAAAAAATCATGACATGATACTGTCTTAAAAAATTCACCCTAATTTTCGCTGACTGTATTTGAGTATTTATGGTTAATGTTATAATAATAGGTTTATAATGGGTTGAAAGGGATGATAATTAATTGATTAATTATAGATGATTAGTAATTGTATATAATTAGAAATAAGAATACATGATGGTTCAATAACAATTTATTCCTTTCCAATTAGATGTTAAGGTGTTAGAGATGCTGATTGAACCCATCTACAAATAATTATTTTCTTTAGATGTGTCCACTAATTGGGTAAATCTTCCATTCACCCCTTCTAGTGTTGTGATAACATCTTATCCATGGATGTGGTTAGAGAGTACTAATATTTTCAAGTGTTAAATTTATAACATGATTAGATAATAATGTGTTCAATTTTCCTTAATGGGTTGTGGTCATTGAATGTATATATATGAATCCCCTCTTAATGGATTTGGAGGTATGCATAAACTCCTTAAAAGAACATCCCATGTTGGTCCCTCAATAAGAGTTCAATAATGGTTTCGAATTTCCAAAATTTAAATTTAAAATTTATGTAAAATATATTATTTTATATAAATGTCATGAATAATTTTTAGATAATAAGTAATTAATTATAAAAATTAGAATTAAAATAATTTGATGTTTAAAATACAAGTTTGTCAAAAAAATTATTTTTATATTAAATATTTATTTCAAAATTTAAAAATATAATTGATCACCATTGAATAAAAATTTCAATGATTTTTATATATATTATATAAAAAATAAAACAATTTTTTATTTAAATTTTTTACTTAGTAAATAATAAGTATGAAATCATGTTGTGCATAACAAATAAATTTTTTAAAATTTCTTTTGTCATGTTATGAATTATAATATTTTAGTAATTTTTTTCAAATTCTGAAATTCAACCAAATACAAGGGTCTATATGAAAATAACCGTTGGTAAAATTTTAGATAATATGTTAAATTTCATTCTTGTACATACAAATAAGCTTACAAATAATAATTATTCACAACGGTAAATATTCTAATGAGTTAAATGTAACGACCCGAACATTTGTTAATGTAATTTCTCCATTCTTGTTGTAATTCTATAATCGATCACATTAGGATACACAATGCCACATTCAACATAAATAAACTAAAATATGACTTTTAAACTAAAACATCCCTCATCTGTGTTTTGAATTTTGAAAAGCTGACATACAAGGTTGCGATCAGTACAATGTTTGGAGACCATTAGGGAAAATATAATTTTTGTTGAATATTAACAAAATATTCTGAATAGTAACATGCCCTTATGAATATTAATATAACCCTTATAAATATTAAATCCTCTAAATTAATAGTAACCTCACCCGTTAATGTATAAATAAAATTTATGCATCTCATAAGTGACAATATGACCATAAGAAAATTTTTAGTATTTTTATATGTCATAAATAATTATTTATAATTAATTAATTAATTTAAAAGAAATTTTATTTTACTAAAATGTGTTAGTAAATTTATAATTCTATGTATTCTAATTTTATGATAATTTTATAAGACCTTCTTTAATTTTTGAAAACCGTATAAAATTAGTTATAATTTTTTAATCATTATTTTCCATGTAAATTATAATTTTAAATAAAAATGAAATTAATATTATTTATAAAATTAATTTTTAAAAATGGAGTTTTTTTATTATACAAATCAAATAATGGATTGGGAAATTTATCTGGATTTTTCTGAAATACTTAAATTTTTAACGAATAGTGAAATACAATAATTTTCCAAATAAGAAAAATACATTAAGTATAGAGTCATGGATGATGTTCTTAATGATTCTAGCACTATTAGATAATACTCACATGCAATAATTATTATATATGGTCATGAAATCATCACTATTTATTATATTGTGGATAAATAAAAAATTAATGAATATAGTATTTCGAAAACCCCTCTCCCCTTCACTATAAATAATACCCCCCACATTCTTATTTCTTCACACCTCTCAAGATTTAAGACTTGCCTAAATTTGATCCAAAGCACTTCTGTCACCTCTCCCCCACTTCTAGAAACCCTTGGTCAGATAAAAAGAAAAAAAGTTCTTCCACAATAAAGCTTAGAATGAAGATCTATTCAATAGGTAATATCTCTCTAATTTCATTCAATTTCCTTTCAAATTTCAATTCTTTTCTTCAATTAACATCATTTTATTTTATCCATATGTCCTGATAATTCTATTATTATTGATATAATGTTATGATATCATATTAAATAATCATTATTCATTACACTCTTCATTATCTATCATTGTTTATAAAAATGACATCATTTCCTGTGATGTGTTAATTTTCCTACATCATAAGCGATACACATCCATTTTTCTTAAAATCCTTTAAGGATGTAAATTAAACCATTAAATGGTTAAAACAATAGTTTATAATTTATGTATTAACACTTTTTATGTTCTGTAAACAACATTTATTCTTAATACTAATTGATTGAACAAAACATTCTTGTTTTGATCCAAAAACAAACAAAACTAACCCAAAATAATCATCATTCAATTTTAATTAATGATTCATCCTCATGGAATAAAAAATAATTCATTATATGATAATTTTAATTATTTAATATCATTAATATCTTGTAATGTCAGTTTTGTATTTTTATACATGATCTACATGAACTTACATTCATGTGTATAAGTGAATCGTTCATGAAAACTAAGAAAAAGAACATTCCAAATAATGGATTTGAACTCTATAATACATACAAAGAACCATTAAAGAAATTAGTGAAAAAATAATGAAATATATTCATGTATAAATGGTTTTTGGAATTTTAATTATTGTATATAATTTCATTATATAGGACAATAATGTAAAGAAAACAGTCAGATACAATATAGGGGAATTTATAGATCCCAACATTCTTTATGCATGGTCTCCCGCTTTCACTACATTTTTTAGGTTTACACTCTAAAATTAATTTTTTCATCATTACCATAACATATCTAGGATATACATGTTTGGAAATAGATTTTATTTCAATCAAAAATGTTTTCCAAAAGAACTCTTCTTTCAAAAACACACATTTACTTCTCACTGAAGGTTGATGGTTCTTGTATCAAGTAGATCGTTCCCTCTTTTTTTTTGGGAACAAAATGTTTATAAATATGTTCCTATGAGATTAAAACTATTACATTACATGGGTTATTTATGTTCATATATGTTTTATTTGGAATTAATGATAATTAAAATGTTATGTTGTAACTGGTGTGCCTGGAATTATATAGCGCAATATGAATGTTTGAATGTGATGGGTGCACCCGGAATTAAATAGCATTCCAATGCATTAGGTAATGTGATTAACCACATGATTTAATGTGAAATTATGTGTGAACGTGATTCTAGTTTTTTTTTCAAAATTATGTGTTGTAGTTATCAACTAAGACATGATGTTTCATTTTTTATGCATTTCCACATTCCAAGTCTTATCTTAATGTTTCCTTTCATGATTAAGATCACATTACACTATTATGAGGATAATTATTATTGTCATCACATTATAAATTATTTCATGTTATTATTTATCCAAATACATGGAATTTAGCTCACCCATATTTGATGTATATCCTCATGTTACTACATGTACTATGGAACGGTCTAGCACCAATAAGAAGCTACAGAGAAAGAGATTAAATAATTTATTTGTGTTGTAAACGATATGTACTGTACTATTTTCCCCCATACACTAAATAAAAGGACCGACATTAAAAAATTATATAATCTTGAATTAAATGAATAATTCACATTGATGATGTTTTCTCGTATAGAGTTTTAGAGAGTTAGGCCATAACCATTACATTCAATCTCCAAAATTTCAATGTAGACACTTCTAATCAGTTTCCATTCATATCATAAAACAAAAACTCTTGAAAAAAAGAGTCATGTCTAGTTCCATGTTTTAGACAGCATGAATTTCCCTTGATCCCATCTTTGACCCTATTCATCTTTAGGTCCTGTGAAAAACATTTCAAAACATGATATGAGCATAAAAAGCTTAGTAAGGGTTATAAAGCAAAGAAAGAAAACTCTAGTTAATCACTACATAAATAACATAGGCTCTTTAACATACATCATGAAATCATATGATTTGTGAATCACACATGGAAAACATAAATCATAAAGGTATCTTGTGGCATCCATATCATATATACATTGTAGCTATCACAGATACGAAAGGAGTTACATTTGGAATACACATTAAAGTATAGTCCTCAAATATTTCAGGAGAAACATTCATGTTTATCTCTGTCACATTACCCAATGCATTGGAGATCTATCTCGGGCTCACCCACCCTGTGTTTATCATGGAACCACCTGTATATGTAAACAATTCCCAAGAACCATTACACATAAAACATGCATAACAGAAAGATAACATTTCAAATTTTGAATCACAATATATCATTTCATGAAAATGAAATAAAAATTTCTTTCTAAGGAGCATTTTCAATACAAAAAATCATAAAAAAGGTATATAGTTTTTATTTTCCTCTAAAAAATCACTATAGAATGTAAAGGAAGCCAAATATAAAAGAATACACACGGTGGTAGAAATGTCATTTTCACCGCTTATGTTAAAAAGAAACGTTCTTTTTTTCTTTAATAAAACACCTCAAAGAAAAATATTCCATTTTAATGAAACGAAATGTCAAAGTTTTCTACATAGAGTATAATATAAAGTCGTGTATTAAAACAAAATACGCCTCAATGAAAGGAGATTGAGACGAAGTCCCTTACAAAGATCATATTTGTAAATAAAATAGATCAATTAGGTGTATTCACTATAAGTACACATAAATCAAGTATAAATAAAATATATGATATAAAAATATATTTCTCACATAATCAAATAACGACATAAACAAGAAATAAAAGATCAATCAAAAGAATGGAAATTGGGTTAAGAAGTTCCCTTACCACGTGTTTGACTTGAACCGTTTGCTCATTAACCTCCTGAATAATAATATAAAGTTAATTTCTACATGATTAAAAATATTTTTCAAGTTTATTATTCCTTTTATATAACTTATTACCCTGTTATAAACATTATGTAATCATTTATGTTAATAACGGTTGTTTTGTCGATATTTGGTACTTGAGTCAAAAATGAACACCTTATAATTACAAGTTATCCATGTTGTAAATAATCCATTATCTCTAGAATGATATTCATGATTTAGAAATAATATAAATCATATATATATAGTATATATATTTATTTATAATAGTACATAACATTTTTGAGATATGAAATGAAATGCACCATTCATGGAGACGGTAAGACGTACTTACGCATGAACACTACTTTAATTTATATTTCATAATTTAATAGAATTAAAACTTAATGGTACATATTTTTTTTATAATTCCAGTATAATATAATATATAATATCATCAACTCTATCCTTTATACATCTCATATATGGAATTAATGAGTCATATCACATTGAGGGGGCGGTAGTCTGCACTTCCTAAAATGAAATTATCATGTTTACCCATTATGGAAACCATAATAGTAGGAGATAAATGTAAAATACAGAATAATAATGAAAAAAAAACATAATTTTTATCATATATAAATACAGTTCCATATTTTTTTGGAATCTATAGAACAACCCAAAATGGTTAGTTAGGGAAAACATTATAAAAAAATGAATAATATTTCATAATAAATAGACAATGAAAATTTGATATATAATGAAATATGAAAATTGACAAAAATCCAATATTTTGTAAAATTAATTATGATATTTAATAGGTTAAACACTTGATCCATTCTAGTTAAGAAAAGATTCAAATATTTATGGTCTTAGTTTTTTATATATGAGACATGATTATTATTATGATGTAGTATACATTTAGAGGAGAAAATAATTAATTATGGTAATATTTAATAATAAATAACTTTTTAATACTGGTATTTTTATATTCATTTAATCTCCCCATTTTCTACATTCTTTATTTCATGCATTAATTATACTGTACTTCTTGTAGTTAACATAATCGACCAACATTGATTAGAATTTGTTTTATTAAAATGTATCCTTACATGTATCATTTCATATAACATATTATTGTTTATATTTTTCCCCTTTATATTATACGGTTTACAAGTATTGTTTACAATCCACCTCCATTGGTTCATAATTCATCAAAATATTTGAAAATATGTTTCTTCGAAATTATCTCATATTTATGTTGGAAAATCATTTTACTCTACGACCCCAATTTTTTAATTTTATGAATTGTCTTCTCAATTAATAAATGATTTTTATGGATACATTTATCCATAGATGATTTACCTGAAAATTAATGTAATGATATATTTTTAATTGTCTTCATAGTAGTCATTTTTTACATTATTTACTGAAGGGTGAGAATATTATTCTTTTTAACATTTTATGCCTCAACAAAATATCTAAAACTTATATTTTTTCTAAACTTTCAAATATTATTAAAACAGTAATTTTAATTTTTAAAAATACTTTTCTTGTTTCACATTATAATTTTTATTCAAAAAATAATGATTATTTTTTATAGTATTAAATAATTATATTTCATTTCACTTATGTATTTTCTTCATTAACTCCACATTTAATATTTTTTACATAAGTTTTTTTCAAGGATTCAAAATTTTTAATTAATATAAAATTATTGTTAAAAAAATATTATATCACTAATTAAAATGTAATTATGAAATTGAAATTTATGTCCTTTTTACAACTATATTATAAAAAAAATTAAAAATTATTTTTAATTTTCTCCTATATTTTTTTCTCAAAAAATATATGATCATCCTAATTTAGTGTTATGATTCGGGTTTTACCCTCTAAATGATATTTTGAATTTATAGTTCCTAAATCATCTCCATTTTATGTGTTATGTTCGCTTTCACTCTTCATTCCCAATTTAAAAATTATTTTTCAAATTCATGTGCATATTCTATAATGTCACAAAAATATTCAATATCAGTTACACTGTTTTTATATTGTGATCTAAAATATTGAAATAATAATATACCCATTAATCTATAGGCTGTCAACTTAAGGGGGGGTTTTCCATGAATTCTATTAAATTTATTTACTAGGGAAATATTAAAAATAACTATTTTTGTTAATTTAAACAATGTTTTCTGATTAAAAGTTATATTTGTTGGGTATTTTCTTTTATATTCATTCATTTATGTGATTAGATCATCAAAAATTAAGGATGATGTGTGAGGAATATAATTACATTTTCCTTTGACGTATTGTTATGTCTCATGAGACATACTTTCTTGCATATTTTTTGTAAATATTGACCATTTAAATATGATATCTTGGAATATGTCATTTTTGGTATGTTTATGATGTAATAAAATATGTGTTTTATGCCTATGAATTCAATTATTTTTTTCACATATATACATACTTTTTTATGCTACACATGGATATATTACATGATCGTCTTAATTGTTATATTACATTTTTATTAAAATTTATTCATAAAATTTTATTTAATCCACATTTATTCCTTGATATATAATATTTTACATATCACATATTGATAAATTGAGATCACCTTTCATATGATTCCATTTCCATAGGTTATGGATAAGTTTATAACATATTTAATTATTATATAGGTGATTTATGTGGATAATTTTGTGGTATATATTTAATATTTATTAAATAATGATACCATTATTAATTGAAAAAATTCCATTTTTTGAATAAGATATGATTTTTTTAGTTAATGGGTCTAATAAAATATATAAAACACTAAGAATACATGTTCATGGGTATATGATAGACTGAATATTGGTTATTGATTTTGAAATTATTTATGGTGAGGTTTGGGCTTATTCAATCAGTTTCAAAATATTATGAAATTTTTTATCATCTGATCCTTGAGGGTTTATGTAGGGTATCATAGTTACAATAAAAGTAGGGTTTATATATTTTCATAGATTACAATGATATCATATGAAAATACTTTTATGATAGTTTATTCCATTATATGTTAATTAATTTATTATTGATCATATATTGAAATTCATATATACCCATTTAAAGTCATATAATATTGTATATTAATGTTAGTAATGATATTTGGGGAAACATTTACTGATATTTTGGAAGAATACATGATTGAGGTAAAATTATCCTTCAATATTGGTATGAAATTTGATGTTATGTAACATAATGTAATGTTTGGAAAATATTATAATTTTATAGGAGTCTATATGATTAATGAATTCATGTATTATCATTAGATTAATGTTTTTGGGTATAAAGGTTAAAATTAAATTATGGCTGCATATGTTTCCATGAATATTTGGTTTATGATATTATTATAATGATTTTCATTTAATTACTGTTGAAAATTATTTCAATAATAAATTAGTGTAATATTAAAAGACAAATCTAGATAATGTAAAATATTCTAAACTTTCATTAACGTTATGTTTGTGAGGTTTCCATGTAATAAAACCAGTTAATATGTAGTTGAATTATTTATAAGCTATTTTTTTATGAACATGTGGTTTATAACCCTAGGAAATATTTGTTGCGTAATAATTCATTCCTCACATATTACATGACTATATTTTTAAACATCACACCATCTTTTACAATCACAGAGGTAATTCCCAATATTTTTTATTATATCTTAATGATTCATTTTTTGGTGTTTCAATAAATTGTTACATCATCTTTCACAGATGATTAGTAACACCCATGATTATTCTAATGAATAAAATAAATAAAAATTTTAATGTTGCAATTAATTTTATGCGTGTAGCATATAATTTTATTAAATTTTACCAAGTGATATTCTATAAATAAATACTATGTTGAATATTTTTCATCACATAGAACACTGAACTAAAACAACCCATAAAAAACAGAAAAAATAATTACTATTAAATATAAATTTTACAATATAGTCATTGGCTGGGCATGTATATATAAAAGTAACCTTATTAGGAAATATAAAAAAACAAGGAGAATATATGTCATATAAAGTATGATCCTTCAATGTGATTATAATTATTATGAGAATGAAATGGATGTAATGTCATATGGATTTTACCAAGACAATAAATAATCTTACTATCTATTTTTAATTCTTTAGGTAAATCATCCATGGGAGAATCTCAAGCTTATAAGAATCACTTTGAGTTTGATGATAATTGAATCACCAGATACTATGTCCACTATTTAATATCATACACTTTGATCATATGTATATATATTGAGGAAATTTTTATATTAATAATATAATTATAGGAACATATTATTATGAATAAAATAAATGTACTAAATATTTATAATTTTAAAGAAATCATTTTTTAAAAAATTATATGTTTTTTAAGAGGAAAAGTTTTTTTATTACCTAAAGAAATAAGTAATCAATTTTAAAAATTAGCTATAAAGTCATTTACTGTTTAAAAGTAAAATTTTGCAATGAATTATATTTTCACAGATATGTATATATATTGTGACTTTTATTAATAAAAAAGTTGATCGCTTTTAAAGAATTAATTTTATTAAAATTTATTCATATCTAAAAAAATTAATACACATTTAATGATTTAAATTAATTATTAATAAAAATATATTAATTTATGAATAAAAAAAGTATTATAAATCTTTATGTCATGAATATTTATTTTAAAACAATTTTCATAATTTTCTCAAATTTATGTAAATAAAATTGGATTTTACATTTCTAATTAGAATTTTCAATAAAGTTTGTAACATCCCAACTAAATAAAGAATAATACATTTTTGCATAATTATTCATATTTTTTGATTAAATATTAACTATACTTTAAATGTGTTTCTATGTTCGATGGCGTACCCGACACGCAATAACGAGTTTCATTGATATCGTACGTTGCACACTAATAATATAATTTTATTTTTTAAATGATAGATAATGCCTAGCCATTGTATTGGAGGGAATGAATATAAATTACTAAAATATGATTATATATGTTTGTTAAATATTTTTACATTTATCCAATAAATGTTTGGGGATTAAAATACAAATGAATCTAATTTTTAGCATAAATACTCTAATATTCACTAAAAGGACGATTTGCTACCTTTTGATGGAGAACCCTTTTTAAATCTAGTTTTGGTCATTCTTATATATTATATTTGACAAAATAAAATTCTTCTTTAGATTCGGGACATTAAAATTTACTTTGGGTAAAGTTTTGGTATTTTTCTGAAAAAGTTCATTTATTTCTGAATAGTGAAAAATACTGTATTTTTATGAAAAAGTGCCTTTTAATCTAATTTATTTATATGGATATTTTATCTTTTTTATTGGTTTTAAAGTGTAATTAGATTATATTTTTCTATTTAATCAAATTTTGTTCACTATAATTAATTTCACATTGAAATTGGGCATAAAAGTATCAATCTTTTGATAGTTATTGTTTCTTAAAAACACGCCATTTGTTTTGAGAACGAGAATTCATTTTTATTTAATTAATGAAACTTATTTGTTTTTAATTTTTTTTAAAATAGACATCATTTTTGAATTTGGAATATCAAATATAGCTTAGGCTTAATTTTTGGTATTTTTCGGAAAAACGTCAATTTTTTGATGAATAGTGAAACCACTTAGTAGTAGTTAAAAAACTGAGTTTTTCATTTAAATGAAATTTTACCACTTCTGTGAATTTTATTTCAAAAATCCAACATACATGTTTTTTTTATTATGTAAAATTTGGTTCAATAAGATTAAAAATATTTTTTGGTGAATAGTAACTTTTGACTTTTATTTACCACGGTTAAATGTAAATAGGGTAATTCAAGGTAAAACAATATTATAATATTACAAAATTACCATAAAACATGTACTAACCATATTGGTTGAGTCCGTTTTGACCATAGGTATCTTTGGGTCGATTGTGGGACCCCATGGAGCCACTTATGAGTGATAATGACACTTTATTATAATTAACTAAATGTAAAGGCAAAAATGACATAAACAAATATCTTTTAGTAAATCAATTATTACATGAGGTTATATATGTTATCATTTCGACTATAAAAATTATTTGTAAAGATAAAAATATTTCCTACATTATCGTATTTTTTTTAAAAAATTATACATCAAATAAATTAAATTATTTAAGACATAATAATGATGCAATATTTACCTAATTAATAAATGATTTAAATAAATAAGATTATAAATATTAAAACAATATCAAAAACCTATATAATTATTATTGGATGATTTTATTTCATCCATGAGTCATCTTATCATCGACATTAATTAGTTTTGGACCTTTATAAACCGAATATCATTATATAAAAATATAATATTTTTCACACTTTCCTAAAGAGCCCCTCCTCCCCCTTATAAAAATACCTCAGTTCTAACTCATTACTCACACCTCTCAAGCCCCTTGGTTAATCCAACCCCAGACCAAGTAAGTTCTCCAGATATGTTTCCTCCTCCTAGAATCCTTACGTTTGGCATAATGCACTTCAAGAAGTCCATTTGGTTCAAACCAAAGGGAGTTACCCAAATTAATGGTAGTGGTTTCTCTTAAATTCATTTAATTTATTTTAATTCTCCAACACCTAAACTATTTTATTCATTTCCTTTATAAAAAAACTAGTATCCTCAATATACTAGCATTTTTGATGAGAAGTATTTGAACTACACTTACACACACCTCCATCTAATTGGTGAAAACATACTATTTTTGTGGATGGTAAACTAAAGTCTCATGAAACGATGATTTTCCAATTATATCCTACTGCCTCTCATGGTTTCCAATAAGATGACACTATATTTATATATGATATATATATTTTTATTTTTTTTATTATTCTTTATTTTTCTTTTATATGATACCTTTATGGTTTCTATTATGGGTAAATCTGATAATTTCATTTGAGGAAATGCGGACTACCACCAACTCAAAGTGACATTACTCGTTAATGCCATATGTGGGACATATAAAGGATGAAATTAATGATATTATATATGATATTATACTGGAATTATAATAAATTTATTTATCATTGTGTTTTAATTCCATTAAAATATGAAATAGAAATAAAAGTAGTGTTCATGCGTACGTACGACTTACCATCTCCATGAATGGTGCATTTCATTTCCTACCTTCAAATGTTTTGTACTATTAAAAATACATTTATATAATAAATATATATTATATATATGATATCTAAATCATGAATATCATTCTGGATATGATGAACTTTTGACCATGTGAACAACTTGTAATTATAAGTAGTCCATTTTTGACTCAAGTACAAATATCAACAAAACGAATGTTATTAACTTAAATGATTACATAATGTTTGTAACATGGTAATAAGTAATATAAATGGAATAATAAAATTCAAAAGTAATCGTAATCATGTTGAAATTAACTTTAGTTTATTATTTAAGAGATTAAAGAACGATTGTGTCAAGTCAGAAATGAGGTAAGGGACTTTGTCTCAATCTCCTTTCATTGAGGCATAATTTGTTCTATAAATGAATTTCTTTTATACGGTGTATAAACCCCTTTTATTTTTCATCTCAATCAATGAGAATATTTTTATACGAAGCATTTTACTAAATGAAAAAATAGAATGTTTATTTTCAACATAAGCGGTGACAACGACCTTTTTCTACTGTAGCGAGTATTATTTGATATTTGGATTCCTTAATAATCCATAGAGGTTTTTAATGGAAAATAAATACCATATAATTTTTATATAATTTTGTATTGAAAATGTTTGGGATAATGGATTTATTATTTAAATAGATTTAATTGATATATTGTGATTGAACTGCGGAAATTTCATCTTTCCTTTATGTTTGGTTTATGTGTTTTGAATATGTTATTGTTCTTGGGAGTTAGTTACATAAACTAGTGGTTATATGATAATCCTAGGGTGGGTGACCTCGAGATAGCTCTCCAATGCATTGGGTAACATGACGGAGGTAAACCTGAATGTTTCTCCTAAGAGTTTCAAGGAATATACTGTGATGGGTATTCCAACATAACCCCCTATTTAGCTTTGATAACTACAATGTATGAATGATTTGAATGCCACAAGTACCTATATGAATTGTGATTACTATGTTTTATTCATAAATCTTATGTTTTCATGAGGTAAGTGAAAGAGTTTATGTTTTGTATGTATTGATGGACTAATGATTCATTTCTTATTTTATAACCCTTACTGAGTTTTTAATGCTCATCCCATGTTTTCAAATGTTATTTACATGACATAATGAATAATAGGGTCAAGGATGGGATCAAGGAAAAGTCTTTCTGTCTAAAACATGGAACTAGGCATGAAACTTTTTTTCAAGAGTTTTTATTTTATTAAAAAAATGGATACGGAGTAGAATTTTTTACATGTAATATTCATGTTTTTATGAAAATTTTATGAACTAATGGTCTAAAAATCTAAACCTGAAAAGATCCTCAATGTCAATTATTCATTTAATTCATGATTATGTAATGTTATGTGGTTGGGTACTTATAGTTTGTATCAGATGTCGGTTTAGAAAACTTTAGAAGTTATAATATAGTTAAATTAATATCAATAAATTATTTTTAGCTTTTTTATGATTGAAATGATATATCATTTACAATTTACCTTTTTGCATCGAATAAGATATTTATGTGTTAAGAATTTTTTTTCGCAGAGGAAATATGGAAACTATGTTTGGATGACATCAAGAGGAAGACAACCTTCCAAATAAGAAACTATAGATGGTCAGAATTGGAACATATTAGTTTTTTGTAGTGATTGAATAGTTCACACAGGCTATAAATGGTGGGGGTATCTATGCATTAGCCAGATCAACCACATAGGAACTTGTTAGTAGTGGAGAATTTCATGATGCAACATCCACCATCATTCAAAGGATCATATGACCCTGTGCTAGCAGAAGGGTAGAATAAATAACTACAATAGATTTTTTATGTCATGGGGTGTTCAGAACATCAAAACCATAGTCGTGTTGTTTACCGCTTTGAAGGTGATGCAGGTCAGTGGTTGTCGATGGTGAAAAATATCATCAATAGTGAGGTGATTGATTCACTTTATTGGGATGAATTCAAAGGTATGTTTCTTACGAAATATTTTACTATGGGGTTCGTCTTAGAATGAAAAAGAATTCCTGGAATTGAGGTAGGATGATGACTCAGTGGCTATGTATGAAGAAAAATTCACTCGATTGGAAAGGTATGCACAAAATTTCATACAAGATGTTGATTTTAAAATCAACCGTTTTTACTTAGGATTAAATCCAAAGTATAGAAGGTATTTAGCATCTCATGAGTTCAAAAGTTATAAAAAACTTGTACGTTGAGCAGATAAGGTGTAAATGGAGTTTTCCAATGATCAGGTGTTCTTTGAAAAACAACAGAATAAGAGCTCGAGGTGGCAGGTGAAAGGGAAAGACTCTTCAAAAAATTCTAATTGTAAGAAAATTAAGTTTACAGTTTGTGAATATTGTGGTAAAAATCATGCTGGTAATGTCTTTTGAATTATGTTAAGTGCTACTGATGTGGTAATATGGGACATAAGGCTCAAAACTTCACTGAAAAAGTTTTTGTTAATGGTAAGAAAAAATATGTTTTACAATTAGTAAAATGTTTTAAGTTAAATGAAATGGGTCATTATGAAAATTAGTGTCCAACGAAGAACTCAACTGAGGGAAAGCAGCCAGACTACAAGCAGAAAGGGGTGGTGAAATCTTTCGAAACTACTTCAACAGATGATGGGACATCATATAAAGTAGTATCAGGTACACTATTTGTTTGTCAGATTATGCCTTTGTGTTGTTTCATTTAGGGTCTACACATTCGTTCATTTTTTATAAGTTTTCTAGAAAATTGGTTATTCAATCTCCTGATATGAATATAGAAATTTTGGTAAGAACACCGGAGGGAAATGTTGAGAAAAGAAATTATAAGAACCTTCATATCCTTTTGTGTAGGAAGAATCTACCTACAAACCATATTGTTTTTCCTCTAGTATTGTTTGATGTTATTTTGGGTATAGATTGGATTTTTTTTGTCATGCTAAGATTAACAACAAATATAAAGAGGTTAATTTTCAGAAAGATTTTATATTTGTGTACACAAATGAACACTTTCTTTTGATGACATATCAGGAAGCTGAGAAACTAGTTAAAGATAGAAATCAATCTTATCATGCACATATTGTTGAAAAGAAATGAACTGTTCAGATTAATGATGCACTGGTGGTAAATGAGTACCTTGAGGTTTTTACGGATGAATTTTCTGGTATTACATCTGATAAGGAAGCTGAATTTATTGTTTAGTTATTTCTTGATGCTAAGAGAATTTCAAAACCCCCTTATCAAATGGCTCAAATTGAACTTTTACAGTTAAAGAAGTAATTGAATGAGTTATTAGATACAGGTTTCATTCGACCTAGCACATCACCATCAGGTGCCCCTATCTTGTTTGTTAAAAATATACATGGTTCAATAAGAATTTTAATTGATTATAGGACCTTGAATAACATCACTGTTAAGAACAAGTATCCTTTTACTCATATTAATGATTTTTTATCAACTCCAGGGAGCTCAATAATTTTCGAAGATTAATTTGAGGTCGTGGTACCATCAGTTGAAAGTAAAGGAAGAATATATTCCAAAGACCACATTTTGTACTAGATATGGCCAATATGAATTTTTAGTTTTTCATTTTGGTTTAACCAATGCTCCTACTATATTCATGGATCTTATGAATATAATTTTCCGTGACTTCTTGGATAAATGTGTGGTTCTGTTCATTGATGATATTTTGGTTTATTCCAAAAGTAAAGAGGAACATGAAAGTCATTTAAGGTTTGTCTTGGAAACCGTAAATGAAAATAATCTGTTTGGGAAATTCCACAAGTGAGAGTTTTGGTTACAGAGAATTTCATTCCATGGTCACATTGTTTCAAAAAATGGCATAACAGTTGATCTTGATAAAAAAAATAGTTTTTGAATAATGGCCAAGACCCACAAATATAACCATGATCCCTAGTTTTCTTGGTTTAGATGGTTTTTACCAGAGGTTTGTTGAGAATTTTTCACGGTTATCTTGTCCAATGACAAAGTTAACTCAAAAAGGTGTTATGTTCCTTTGGACAAAAGAATGAGATGATTGTTTTCAGGAATTGAAAAGAATATTGGTGAATTCTCCAGTGTTGGAACTGCCTTCTAGAAATGGTGAGTTTGTTATTTACAGTGATGCTTTGTTTAAAGGACTTGGAAGTGTCCTTTTGCAGAATGATATGGTAATTGCTTACGCTTCATGTTAGTTGAAACCTCATGAGATAAATTACCCAACACATGATTTGGAATTATCTATTGTTGTTTTTTCATATAAAATTTGGAGGCATCATTTGTATAGATTAATATGTGAAATATATACTAACCTCAAAATTTTGATGTTTATATTCACTCAAAATGAATAATACATTAGACAGAAGAGATGGTTGGAATTAATCAAGGATTATGATTCCACGGTTCATTACCATCAAAGAAAGGAAAATAAAGTGGTTGATGCTTTAAGTCAATAATGAAGTGCTTCATTAACCATGATATGTTTAGAACGAGATCCTTTTGTTTTGATTTGATGAACATTGGCATAAAAGTTGTTGGTGAAGGAAATTATTTTGTTTTTTAGGTGTTAGTGATATCATCTTTATCAGAAATAATAATGAAAGCATAGAAAATAGACAGTGAGTTTCAGAAAAAGATAGAGATGGTTCAGAAGGGTATGTTTCCTTATTTTAATGTTTATAATGATTGTGTTTTGAGGTTTGGAAAAAGATTATGTGTTCCTTTTGATTCACAGTCGAAGAATGAGTTGTTATGGGATGTTGATAGTTCCCCATTTTTAGTTCATCTTAGCATTACTAAGATGTACAGAGATATTCAGAGGTATTAATGATGATATGGAATGAAAGGAGATACTGTTGATTTTACTATGATGTTTTTGACTTTTCAATTGGTTAAAACAGAGTGGCAATTTCCGAAAAGGATACTTCGATTTTAACTGCTGCTAGAGTGGAAATGGGAAAATATATCCATGAACTTCATTGTAGGATTATCAAAGACTTATCTAGGTAATAATGAAATCTTAGTTATTGTTGTTTGGTTGACTAAACCTGCTCATTTTTTTCCTATTCGAGATACATTTTCTCTAGATAAACTTTCTCGGTTGTATGTTAAAGAGATAGTCATGTTACATGGTGTTCCCCTTTACATTTTATCAGATCGTGATCCCAGGTTTACATCTATCTTTTGGAAGGGATTTCAAAAGTCGTTGGGTACTGGATTAAATTTTAATACAGCTTTTCATCCACAACCTGATGGGTAGTCAGAACGAACAATTAAGACCTAGGAGGATTTTCTACATGATTGTTCACTGGATTACCAGGGAATATGGGACCAACATATTTTATTGGTTGAATTTTTTTATAAGAATAGTTTTAATTCCAGTATAAAGATGGATCCATTTGAAGCATTATCTATAAATAAGTTTCGAACTCTAGTTTTTTGGGATGAAGTAAGTGAAAGGAAGAAGATTAGACCAGAATTGGTAGAAGACATGGAAGAAAAGGTTAATTTGATTCAGAAGCACATTAGAATAGCTTAAAGCAAGCAGAAAATATATACAAATAACCATAAGAAGGATCTATCTTTTAAGGAAGGTGATCATGTATTTCTCAAAGTTTCTCGATAGAAAAGTGTTATGCGTTTTGGTAAGAAGGAAAAGTTGAGTATGAAGTTCATTAGACGTTATGAAATCCTAGAGAAAGTTAGATCAGTCGCATACAATGTGGATTTACCTCCATGTTTATCCTAGGTACATAATGTTTTTCATGTTTTAATTTTGAGAAAGTATATGCCAGATCCATCTCATGTTATAAGTCCAGAGGTAGTTCAGTTAGAAGAGAATGTCTCTTATGAAGAAAAAGTAGTCCATATTCTGGACCATAGAGATAAAGCGTTTTAGAATAAAGTAATTCACCTGTTAAATGTTTTGTGGAAAACACATATGGTTGAAGTGGAAATGTGGGAATCTTAAAATTCTATGGGGGATAAATACCCCCATTTATTTGATAAGTGAAAAAATTACAAGGACGCAATTTCCAAAAGGGGGGAAGGATGTAACATCCCAGGAAAGTAAAGAATAATACATTTTTCATAATTATTCATATTTTTGAATTATGTATTAACTTTACTTTTAATGTGTTTCTATGTTCAATGGCGTCCCCGATACGCCACAATGAGAGTCTTTGAAATCTTACATTGCACACTAATAATATAATATTATTATTTTAAATGGCAGTTAACTCCTAGCCATGGTATTGGAGAGAATGAATAGAACTAACTAAAATGTGCTTATACATGTTTATTAAATGTTTTTACATTTATCAAATAAATTTTAGGAGATTAATATATGAATGAATCTAATTTTAAGCATAAATACTCTAATATTTACTAAAAGGTCGATTTGTCGCCTTTTGATGGCGAACCATATTTAAATATAGTTTTAGTAATTTTTATATGCTCTATTTGAAAAAATCAAACTCCTCTTTAGATTCAGGATATGAAAATTTACTTTGGTAAATTTTTTGGTATTTGTCTGATAAAGTTTATTTTTTAATGAATAGTGAAAAATAGTGTATTTTTATTCAAAAGTTCCTTTGAATATAATTTATTTATATGGTTATATAATCTTTTAAATTGGTTTTAAAGTGTAATTAGATTATATTTTTACCATTTAATCCAATTTAGGTCACTTTAATTAATTTCACTTTGAAATTGGACATAAAAAAATATCAATCTTTTGATAGTTATTGTTTCTTAAAAACACACTATTTGTTTTGACAACGAATATTAATTTTAAAATAATTAATGAAACTACTATTACTTTTTTTATTTGTTAAAAAATACATCATTTTTTTATTTGGAATAACAAATATAGCTTAGGCTGAATTTTTGGTATTTTTCTAAAAATCATCAATTTTTGATGAAAAGTGAAACCACTTAGTAGTAGTTAAAAACTAACATTTTCATTTAAATAAAATTTTAAAACTTCTGTGAATTGAATTTCAAAAATCTAACATACATGGTTGTTATTATTATGAATAATTTGGTTTAATAAGATGAAAATAATTTTTTGTGAATAGTAACATTAAACTTTTATTTACCACGGTTAATGGTAAATAGGGTAATTCAAAGTAAAAAGAATATTATAATAATACAAAATTACCTTAACACTTGTCATAACTTTATTGTTTGAGTAATTTTCGATCATGGGCATATTTTGGTCTATTTTGGGACTCCATGGAGCCACTTATGAGTGATAATGACACTTTATTTTAATTAACATAATGTAAAGGCCAAAAAGACATAAACAAATATATTTTAGTAAATCATTTTTTACATGTAGTTATCTAAGTTATCATTTAAACTATGAATATTATTTGTAAATCTAAAAATATTTCCTAAATTTTGGTATTTTGTTTATAATATTTAGATATCAAATATATTAAATTA
Source organism: Viscum album (assembly GCA_963277665.1). Classification (NCBI taxonomy): domain Eukaryota; kingdom Viridiplantae; phylum Streptophyta; class Magnoliopsida; order Santalales; family Viscaceae; genus Viscum; species Viscum album. Next base: position 1,128,464,951 of record OY728156.1, on the reverse strand, counting down.
TTTATGACACAATATTGATGCAGTATTTACCTCATTTATAAATGATTTAAATAAATATGATTATAAATATTAAAAAATATTTATAACATGTAAAATTCTTATTGGGTGATTTTATTTCTACCATGAGTCATCTTATCTTTGTCTTTAATTAATTTTGGACCTGTAGAAACAGAATAACATTATATAATAAAATAATATTTTCACCCTTTCCTAAAGAGGCCATCCTCCTTATAAAAAGCCTTCACATCTAAATAATTCCTCACACATCTCATGCCCCTTGGATCATCCAAACCCTGCAAAAATAATCTCTCAAGATCAATATCCTCCTCTTAGAATCCTTACCATAGGAAGAAGGCACTACTATAAGTCTTTTTTGGTTCAAACTAAATGTAGTTACCCAAATTAAAGTTGACAATTCCTATTGACTTATTTTCTTTTATTTTACTTCTCCAACCCCTAATTTTTTTTATTCATTTATTTAATAACAAAACCCATATCCTCAATATACTATGCTGATTTAATGAGATGTATTCTAACTACACTTACACACACCTCCATCTATTGGGTGAAGAACATACTGTTTTTGTGGATGCTAAACTAACACCTCACAAAATGATGATTGTTCTATTATCTCCTACCGCCTCTCATGGTGGACATTAAAATGAAACTATATTGATATATTATATATATTATGTTTATGTTTTATTTATGCTTCTGTATTTTTCGTTTCCATCATACAATTGTGGTTTCCATTATGGGTAAACGCGAGAATTTCATTTCAGGAAGTGCGGATTATCGCCACCTCAAAGTGATTTGATTCATTAATGGCATATGTGAGACATATAAAGGATAGATTTAATGATATTATATATGATATTATACATTATTTATAGTATATTTATTTATCATTATGTTTTAATTCTATAAAAATACGAAATAGAAATAAAAGCAGTGTTCATGTGTACGTTCAGTATACTATCTCCATGAGCGGTTCATTTCATTTCTTCCCTCCAACTATTATGTACTATTACAAAAACATGTATATATTGGATATATATGATATATATGATATATAAATCTTTAATATCATTCTGGATATAATAAAATTTTGACCATGTGAACTACTTGTAATTATAAGAAGTCCATTTTTTACCAAAGTACCAAATATCGACAAAATGAATGCTATTAACATAAATGATGACATAATGATTATAAAATTGAAATAAGTGATATTTAAGGAATAATAATCTGGAAAAAGGTTCTTAACAAAGATGAAATTTACTTTATTTTGTTATTCAAGAGATTAATGAACGAACGAGTCATGTCAGACACGATGTAAGGGACTTCATCTCAATCACCTTTCATTTAGGCATATTTTGTTATATACACGAGTTCCGTTTAAATGGTGTATAAACCCCATTGAAATTTCATTTAATTAAAAGGGAATATTTTATCAGAATTTCTTTAACAAATGTCAAAAAATAATGTTTCTTCTAAATGAAAGTGGTGACAACAACCTTTTTCCGTCACCGCGAGTATCATTTGATCTTTGGCTTCCTTAACAAGCCGTAGTTTTTTCTTAAATGAAAATAAATACCATATACTTTTTATGTATTTTGTTATTGAAAATGGTTTTGATAATTTATTTATATTCCAATATATTTAAATGATTTATTGTTATTGAAATGTGGAAATTTCGTCTTTCCTTTATGTTTGTTTTATGTGTTATGAATATGTTATGGTTCTCGAGAATTAGATACGTATAAGGGTGGTTCCGTGATAAACCTACAGTCAGTGAGCCCGAGATAGCTCTCCAATTCATTAGGTAATGTGATGGAGGTAAATATGAATGTTTCTTTTATGATATTTAGGGAATATAATGTGATGGGTATTCAAACATAACTCCCAATATAGCTGTGATAGCTACAATGTAAGTACGATATGAATTCCATAAGTACCTTTATAATTTGTGATTACTATGTGTTATTCATAAATATTATATTTTCATAAGGTAAGTAAAAGAGTTTATGTTTTTTATGTATTTATGGACTAATGATTTCTTTCTTATTTTATAACCCTTACTGATCTTTTTATGCTCATCCCATGTTTTGAAATGTTTTTCACACGACTTAATGATGAATAGGGGAAAGGATGGGATCAAAAAAAAGTCATGCAGTCTAAAACATGGAACTAGACATGACTATTTTTTTCAAATGTTTTTATTTTATGAAAAAATGGATACTAATTATAATTGTTTACATGTAATATTCATGTTGTTATGTAAATGTTATGACCCAATTCTCTAAAACACTATACCTGAAAATATCATCATTGTGAATTATGCATTTAATTCAAGATTATGTAATGTTTTGAGGCTGGGTCCTTATAAAGTTGTTGTGTTAATTTAAGTTTTTTATAAAAACAAGTCTCTATTTTTAAATTTTGTCACTATAGGAATGATTAATGAGAAAAAAAATGTTACGTCAAGAGGTAAAATAATAATGTATCATAAAAATCCACTATAAATGGTTGTATGAAATATTTATAAACGATTCCGTAATGTTTAATATCTATTTATTAATTTTGGATCCATTTCTTTTAAATTGAAATCATTTTCTATATAAAGAAATTAATAATTAAAAAAATGTCATCCCTCTCACATACGAAACATCCCCTTCATCACCAACTTATCCCCAAAATAAAACCATACTATATAGTGAAATATCATCAAAACACCTCCCCAAGAAACATTCTTTTGTTTGATATGTTATTTACACCCAAAAATAAGAATCAATGATGGATTGAGAAGCCATATTTTAGAGGATATCAAAGTAAGTGGTAACAATTTTAACTAAGTGTATTCAATTTTCATTCTGCTCCCAACTCCCAAAAATAGAATATAACCGTGTTAATATAAATAAATATATGTCATTAGTAAAAAGTTTTTATGTTTATGTGAAAACTATTATATAAATGTCTCCCATTACTTTTTAAAATAAAATATCTCTAGTGTTATGGTCAAAATACTACCACCATGAATGGTGTAACAAATTTTTCATCAAAACATTACAAGAATGGTTCTAAAACTGTATTTAATGAATAAATATTCTATATGTTCAATGGATAGGGATATGGTAATAAAAATTAAACAACATATTAATAATATTAGAAATAAATATTTATTTTAAATATAAACATCCTAAAATGAGAATACCGAGACACTTCTCATATTTTGAATAACTTTTTTAATAAAACTAACATTAAAATTTTATTAAATAAATTATTTGAAAAATGTAAAATTTTTTATTTTAGAACATAAGAAGTTTCACTAAGGCCATATAAACATTTGTTATGGGTACTTAATCAATGTTTCATTTCTCTGAGACACGATTATTATTATTCTTGAATTATTTTTAATATTATTTAAATAGTACGTAGTTTTAAATCTTTTAGTAGGAATAATTTTTTGCAAATGGAAAATTAACATTCATTAAATCTACCCAATTTTTTATCCACAAACTCATACATTAACCATGTAGAAATGGTTATACTTAAATAAAATTACTTCATTTTAGTTATAACAATTATTCAATAAATTTATTATTTTAATATTTGTTTATTCACCAATATATATATATAATGATATTCTGTTTTTTATTTTTAGGGTTTAGAAGTCCTATTTTATGTTCCCTTGAAATTTATTCATAGTTCCACTAAAATGATTATTCTTGGTGGACATAATCATATCTCTCATCTATAGTTATAATTTTTTTAATAATTTATATATTAATTATATTATTAAAAGAATAAGGTTCTATAAATATTATTGATTTCTCAAGGTAATATTATTCTGAAATTATTATATAGATCTACATTTTTAATTCATGATTTTATACATAATTTCCCAAATAAACAAAACATTTCTATCATTAAAGGTCTTTTTGAGGTTTTATGTTTGTGTAAATATGTACATAATACTTAATGTACTTAAGTAATGAAAAAAATGAAACTATATGTAGCCCTCATGAAATTCATTTTCATTATTCCATTCTAGCCCCTATCAAGAAACTCGTCGGGGTGTCTTAAAAACTAACCTCTGACCAAGAATTAGTCCTTTTCTAAATGGATTTCACAATCCCATGGGATGGAAACTAGTTACAGGCATCAATGTAATCATGATGTCAATGATCAATCTCAAACAAACTAGTATCAAATAAATAAACTAAACATGTGGAAGAACCAACAATAACATAATATCATTAAATATAAAAACTTATCAAAGGTGAAAAAATATTTTAAAAACAAACTAAATAAAAAAGTAATCCTGAAAAACACACCATGATATCCACATAAACTCTTGGTTACCACCAGCCACATGACCAACCCACTCCAATGGAAGCCGAATCAAAAATCTACACATGTGATTCAGATCAGGTTAAGTGACATGAAATGGTACTAGTCTAGTGTTAGAATAAACATCTCAACAAGTAATCACCATATATTACAATAATTTCTATTCCTTATATATTACACATACATAAGTTTGATATACAATTATTAAATATTCTTTTCAAACATTTTTGTAAAGTATACATTTCTTTCCATAAAATTCTTTTTTTTTTAAAATAAATTATGCTTCCCTTTATAAAAATTATTTAACATTTCACGACTAAGGTCAAAGGACGTACTCAAATATAAATCAAAATTTTAAAATTAAATAGTTACAGGTAGAAAATAAAGGACCCAAAATTAATAGGCCAAAATTAGAATATCCAACAAGAATTAGAAATTATTCAAATATAGAGAAATTGATTCATGAGAATTTCATAAACACCCCTAGAGAAATCAGTACATGTACTCTGATTGGACTCACCTACTAACATATTTTTCATCTTCATAGTTAATAACCTAATATCCACTCTAAACTATCCTGTCCACTGGAATATCCCACCTAGCACTATCAGGTCAAGGGTGTACAATACCATCTAATCAATGTTGACAAGAAAATGTCATTCGACCCTCAAGATGGATCATAAGAATCACACGATGATGATAATGACAATATTAATACAATGAAACATGTGGTATAAAATCAATAACTAATGACATTCTCGTGTATAATCCATTAGAGGGTATCCCATCCCAATGTCTAAATGACTCAAAAACACAATGTTCTCATTCATGGCCCAATAGATGGTGGAACATCCCAATGTCAACTGGACATAAAATATTTTCCAATCATGTTAACACACAAGAAATAAATCCCTTCCATAATCATCCTTAAATACCAAATGTGCCTCACAGTAATAGAGTTTTCAATTAATTTATCCGAACATGATCATCATCCCACACATCACATAACTCCCATTTTATGTTTATATAAAATTAATATTTGTCAATTAGGCCTTCTCATCACCTCAAATTAAACCCTTTTTTTCAAGTAAAAAAATGTTTCAAAAAATCATTCACATGATATTATTGTAAAAATAAAACTAAAAAAATATCTCATGTTCCAAATGGGAAATAAATTTCCATTCCAAAGATATTTACAAAGATTCTTTTCATAACCCTTCAAAAACCAATAAAAAACACCAATTTCACATGTAGAATTCCAAATAGGACATTATATCATTTTATGGACCGGCCATATTACATAGTTCTAAATTGTCCTATAATTCAAAAACTAATTTTAAAGTAATTTTAAAATAAAAAGGAGAACCAAAAATGAATTTAGAAATAGTGGGATCATTTTTAGAAAATTGCGATCACTTATAACTATCATCATCATTTGAATGAAATCCATTTGTTCAACCCTGAAACCCCTGGATGTTCCAACATCCAATGACACGTAGAAAGTGTCAATAAAAAGACCCAAAGAAAAAATTTCAAGACATAAAAATTCTCTTTAATATGAAAAAAAATTCACACAATGAAAAGTTCAATATGATGTATTTAAAATCCATAAAACCCATTCCAAAACATTCTCAATAAAATTACCATTCAATAAGACGAATCCAAAACACACATCATGACCCATTTATAATTTATACAAGTTATTAAAATATAATCCTGGCCCAATGAATCCATTAATACCACATTCTACTTTTAGAACATAATAAGTATTTCATCAGATTCCATTCATGCATTTAAATAGTAAATTGTTAAAGAAATACTTTGGAAAACAACTTGTCACCCATTATCCATCATAAAAACACCCAACAAAATTAAAATATTACATAAAATTAATTTTAATATTTTATGAGAAATCACATAAATCCCAAGAATAAATGGAATGTTTTAGAAACCATGTAGACAGAAACACCTTCCACGACAATGTGAGGATGAAACCAAACATTAAAAAGAGGAATATCCAAGATTGATAGGCAATCCACACTCCCTAACATAAATGAAAAAAACTCATACATCATCCCTTAACACTAGGGATTTCTGAAGAGATACCCTCATCAAGAGACAACATGAATCCTAAAGAAAAGTGTAGTAATATGAGCGAATTGAAAAAAATTCACAAGAACTCTATACAATAACCTTAAATAATAATTTATTGTTGGTGGGGAACAATGTATGAGTGTTTCCTAGAAATCCATCGTTCATCTAGGACAGAAAATGTGGGGAAACTCTAGAATAGGGTTAAAAGATCCGAGGAAGAAAATGGAATTTCAGATTTTTAATGATATGGGAAACTAACACATTTTGGAAAAATGGTCTGACAAATAATTAACAAACCTTGTGCTATCTAATTAAGAAGAAAGACACCCCACACAGGCTAGTTGCATTATTTTCCAAAACAAATTCCATGTGTACCAAACACCAATACCTGATTCTAGAATAGAACATTGTACTTGTTGCATAGTTTCACTACCCAAGAAAAGGCCATGTTTCTAGCCTCGTGAATAAAACTCAAGTCACACGGTTACCTTTGAGTCTCCACACAGTTTCCTGAAACCATGCTCTGGGTTTTCGATCCAGCTTCCTAGACCAAAAAATCCATATCTCAATAGAACACACAAATTTAAACCAAGGTTCCTCCCAAACATCCACCAATGGATAAAATATAAATAATATAACAAGATAAAAAATGATTCCGATGTTGGGGTGTGATAATTATCAATACCAAAAAAACATTCTACCCCTAGAAAGATACTCAACCGAATGAAAAAAACATTCTCAATTACTAATCCAGAATAATATGAAAAAAATCGTGAACCTCGACGTGTATATTCACATTACATGTTAGACACATCCAGTTTTATGGAAAACCACAGCAAAAAGAATAATGAGAGAACATGATAGAGTTCTGGACACCACACTGACTCAACTAACACCACAAAAATTAATACCTAAACATCATGGAACCTATTTGGAAAACCCACCACAAGGAAAATAAATAACTCTCGCCAGAAGAAAAAACCCCCAACACAATGGGAAACCAATGAAAGATAAAAAAATTGATCTAAATCCAAAATGAAAAAATCTCCATGAACTTATACATTTTATATAAGGAAAAATTAAATCCTAAACGAATTGACAAATGGGACAAGAACAGCATGGAGAAAAAACTAATTTATGAGCCATATTTTGATACAAATAACCTCTCAATTTATAAAAGAACAAATCCATCAAACTTTTAAAATGTAAATATGAACATTAAATAACATAAAATCAACTACAAGGAAATATAAAATGTCTCCACTAGAACACTAGAGATAAAACTAGGCTAAGGTTCTGCACATACATGACAATCCCTTACTTCAAGAATGCTTTGCTCTGAACCCTATGGATGTAGAAATGTGGACTGAAGAATCATCTTACACATAGTTAGGAACTAACATCCTATGATCAAAATTTATTATTTTGATGCTTCTTCTTAAATTTTATTTAGATGGCCCAAACAATCACAACAATGATATTCCCTTGGTGGATTTACCTGCAATGACTTTGAATTTTCAAACTCACCACACTAGATTCCAAAAAAGAGAACAGTCCGATGAATGATATGTTTAAACAATTAACTAGACTCATAATGAATGGGTACCTATAGAATACATATATAAACAAGTGGGAAACATTCATGTGCACTATATACCACTGATTGCACCCAAAAATTCTACTCTGTTAAGAATTCCTCATCCACAAACTTTTTAAACTAAACATCACCGAATGAGAGGACTCTCTCCTTAATCACTGGTTGAAGAACCCAATGAAAAGGAGGATATTTCAACAGATCCTTTGATGATATCTCTATATATAAAGAAACCATCTCTTTTAAATGTTCAAGATAACCATTCCTAGACCACTGGCCTTGATTAATACACAATAGATCTTCCTCCTTCCTAACAATCACCTATTCAATTATGAATCATCATATGAAGTTTGTATTAAAAATTTCACACATAAATGCATCTTTCAACGGTGAAGGATCAATCAACTTACACTTATCCATTTTTGGACCCTAAAACAAACCCAAAACAGTATGCACTATCATGACATATAGAGTTCCCATTAATATCATGAAACACTCAACTTCCTCAATCCATACCACATACTATAACTTACCTCGATTACCATGACATATAATAAATAGTTAAATATAATTAGACGTTGGAATAGACACCCTTTAAACTTATGGGTCCTTTTGGGGAGAAATTATCTAATTAACATGAAAAAAACATAAATAAAATCCACATTAACTTGAAAAACAATTAGAATTAACATTCAAGCCACTAAAATAGGTTCAAAATCCTAGCACATTAAAGAATAACCAAGAACACTCTTTAAAATACCACAATTTTTCATTCAACTTTGAAAACCACAATTTTCCAAATCCACCTTCCAAATACTAAATTACCTTTTCACAAAATATGAACCTGATTTAAAAAAAATATCCTGAAACCATTCTCCCTTTAAAAAATCATATTTGGAAAACCCAAGACATGAATATTATTTCATGTACTCACATTTTGTATCTTATTAACCACTACATATGCACTAATATAGTTCCTCTTATATCATCTATGCATATGTCCCAACATGAATATTCCCCACATACATGAAAATATGAAAATGTTCCCAAGGGATTAAAATTTTCATATACACAACCATACCTTCAACCCTAATATTTTAAAAATTTCTCACTTCCTATTAATTTGTATTTAAAAAACTCATTTAACCATTCATTATAAATATACTTGAATAAAATATTCTATTTTTGAAAAATTATTTTCATTCTAAAAACCCACAAAAACTATCTAAACCCAATAAAAAAGGAATCTCACACTAAACCACCATGATGAAGAAATAGTGTCTATACCTATCTTATAGATATGAATAGTAGGGCATTCCCTGTTTAAGAATCCACCACTAAGAGGGACAGTAACCTTTTACTTGGACTCCCCATTATTCAAAACCCCCTCTGATATAAGGACATACCACTGTCTCACCATTATTTTCATTCCTTATCCTCTAAAAACAAAAATACAAAACAACATATTGAAAACCCATTCTAACTTAGGAAACTCGTGGTTGAGAACATGAATATTTTCATGATGTAATTCATGTACCTACCTCTACTGTCACAATAATCTTAATATTTGATCTCCCTGACACCCCAAATAAAAAGAGCATGCTCTCATACCATTTTCCATGAACTAATATGGGATTCAGTTTATCCTGACAACCTACATGATCTGAGACATGTCCAAAAGGGAATTCTCAATCACCATGGGATAGAAACTAGTCCCAATAATCAAAGAAATCATGATGGGAATTATTTTTCCAAAATAAACCGGGATCAAATAATTAAAGTGAACATGAGTAAGAACCAACAATAACTTAATCTAAAAAATTATAAAAACTGATCCAAATAAAAAACATCAAAACGGAAATTATTGATAATTAAATAAGAACCAAACCACACAACCTAATCTCCATATAACCTCTTGGTCCCCACCAACCACTAGACCAACACATCAAAGAGAAACCAAACTGGAAACCTACACTGTTAAAAAAACTCAGAGCTATCAACACTGAATAGTACAAGTGGGGTGAGATCCCAAATAGCTTAGAATATAATCACCATTGAGTTCATAAATTTAAATTCCAAAAAAATTATTCAAACACTAGTTTGAAATAAATTTTTATAACATCCTTTAAAAAAAATTTCAATAAGAAGACATAGATTTACATAAATTACATATTATAAAACAAAACGCGGATTTCATTTAAATTTTTTTTCACATTTCAAAACCCATTTCAATGTATGAAATATAATAAAATTATATATTAGATAATTAAAAAAGATTGTGATGAAAATAATTTAATATAAAAAATTATTCGAAACAGAAAAAACCAATATCTAAAAAGAAGCATAATTAAATAGAATATATACATAGTGATTTATTATCACTTCTTGAACAACCCAAGAGAGATTCCTCAATGTACTCTGACAGGTCTCACCTCCCTATATATAGTTCATCTCGATAGTCAATAATTAGGTAGCCTCTTAAAAATAGAAAATATTAGGGCATAACCAATATAGCCCAATCAATTTATTGGGGGTACCAACCTATCTAGTCAGGGAAAACATGAAACCATCACACAAACCTCTAGATAAATCCATGGAATCCAATAATTGTAATAATAATATTAATAAGAAAAATAATAATACTTGGTTTCATGTGGTATAGATAACTAAACTAACATAATTCTCATGAATGATTTATTTGAGTGGATCTCAGAATAATGTCTAATAGAATCAACATGAAAACATCCCCTTGAGTAAGCCTCTAGATGAAAGAACAAACCAAATTCCAGTGGTTTAAAATATAATAAAATCATCAACACACACACAAGAAAAACCATTACTTCCATAATATGTATTAAATAACAACAAGGCATCACACCATAGAGGTTTACAATTTATTTTTCAAAATAATCCAATTAAACTAGAAATAACATAAGTCCCGCATCGAGTTATTAAAACATTAGAAATTTATAATTAGGAATTATAATCACTTCACATTAAAAATAACATTTCCAAACAAAATAATGTTCTAATTGGACTTTACATCATGTCATATTTAAAACAAAACACCAAGATTTTTTCAAGTTCCAAATGGGAAACATATTTCCATCATAATTATATTTATAAATACACTATTTTATAACATTTTGAAAACCAATACAAATCACCTATTTCACACACAAAATGAAATATGCGACTTTATATCAATTTAAGAACCAACCACGATATATAATGAAAAATGGGTTGAGGATCCAAATAAAATTTGATATCACTTTTAACATTATAAGGATAACGAACACAACATTTTGAAATCATGTAATTTTTTTAGAAAAAAAAAGAATCACTCTAAATTTTCATAGTCATTTGAATTATCATCCATATGTTTACCCCATGTACCCATGGAAGGTCCATCATCCATTGAAAAAGTTCATATTTCCATGAAATATTTCCATGTGAAATTTTCAATAAACTACATTTTCCATTAAACAAACATAACAAGTAATATAATGACCAGGTCACCAAGTAGAATTTAAATGCCAAAAAAATGTTCTATAACAATAGAAAAAAATTATCAATTCATAAGTGGAATCCAAACAAAAAATTATTCAAAATTCATCATTTCTAAAAGCTATTAAAATAAATCTAGGGCCAAATAACCCCACATGAACTCCATTCAACATTTATAAAACAAGAGGCATTTCATAAAACATCTTCATGTATTTAAATATCGAATTATTAAAATAATTCATTATAAATCAATTTCTAAACTATTTTACATCATCAAATATGAAATTAAAATCATATTATCACATCAAAATCATGATAATAATATTTTAAAATAATTCATGGAAAGACCATGAATTGAAAAAATCAGTTTGAAACGAAATGGATGAAAACACCAACCAAAACAATGTTAAAACACATCGAATTATGTTGGGGGAGATACAAGAACATGATACAATATATACACCATTATTTATAACAAAACAAAAAACAAATAAACCATTACCTATAGGGTTTTTCCAAGAGATACCCCTATACATAAAACGCCACGAAACCAAAAGATAAGGGGAGGAAGATGAGTTAATCAACAAAATATCACAAGAAACACCCTTTAGAACATCAAAAAAATCCATTATAGTTGGGGAGAAAGGTAGGATGGTCTCTTAGATCCCCATGATGCTCCTAGGTTCGAGGAAGCATGGAAAACTCAAAATAGGGTCAAAAGATCAAAGGGGGAATATATAAATTCAATTTTTTAATGATCTGGGGAACTCGTATGGTTCATCTGCATAGTTTGTAAAACTCGGTGCTAACCATGTTCCCTCTACAATAGAAGAGAGGAACCCGTACATGCTAGATACCCAGTTTCCCATACAATTCACCACTCATTCAAAATACCATTTCCCAATTCCATAAACGAACTTCTTGCTTTCCTCATGGTTTAACTACCCATTTGAATGTCATGCACTATGACCCATGAACCAAAAGAATGTTACATGGTTACCTAGGTGAAGCCACATGGTTTCACCTAATAGTGAACTAATTGTTAGCTCCTTGCTTCATAGACCAATACACCCATCAAGCAACAAAACTCAAAAATATGAACTGGGGCTCTACCTAAATCCCAACTAAATTGTACAATATCAAGAAAATCATATAATAAAAAGGATTATATGGTTGGTTTTTAACAATAAACCTCACAATATATTATTTCTGTAGAATATACATCTATATAATATGTTAGGAATAAATCCATGAAGGTGAAAAAAGAAAATAGAACATGATAAATTGTCCTAGATAAAACATCAGGCATAACATGGGGTCATAATCATATTTATGTGAGACATATAAAAAAAATTCAATGGCATAAAAATGAAACATTTAGAAGCATGTCACCATGTTTCAATAAGGATGTATCATAAAAATTATTACCATGATTATTAATCAATGTATTGTAAAACATGTCATTTATAAGAATTAATTATTTAACAAAGTAATTAGTGTTCATTAAATTTGGAACCATAATGTGTTTTTAACATCCTGATCTTCTAAAAATAGAACTACAGTTTTTACTGTAAATGACATGAAACATCAGACGTAACCAAACAAGGAAATATTTATATTTAAATATGACTTGAGTAACCTATTTGTTAAATTATGTTGCATGATAAAGATAAAATTATTTATAAACATTTTATAAATACACCAATAATTTTAAATTTGTTGATATAATATTAGGAAATTAGAAATCAATTTTTTATGGTTCATATTTTATTATTCATAATATTAAAAAAAAATTGTTTATTTTTACGATAAAATATTAAAATTTATATATCTAACATTAAAAAAATTATAAAATAAAATTTATTTTCTAAATAATCATTTCTAAATTACCTTCGGGTGAATGTTTTGTGTTTTTATGAAATTATTTATTTTTCACTCAGTATTGAAAATTATCTGTTTTTCAAATATGGTGATTTCTATAGATTCAGTAAATTAATTTAAACAACCAATTTTTTATTATTTAGTATTAAAGTGATGTAAAAACCATATTATTTATAATAATCTATAATTTTTTTTAATTATTAATTATCAAGATTTTAGTAAAAATTTATATTTATTTAAAAAAAATTGTGATTTTATTTGAACTGATTTATTTTAAAAAACTTGTATAAATTTAAATTAATAACTATCACTCTAACAATGGAATGATTTCAATGAAATATTTATATTATATAAGTATTTATTATAATTTAAATCCACATAATAATTATTTCATGTCAAAGTGTTAATATAATTTCATCTATTTCTTAAAGACTACATTTTCTTGAGAAGTCAAATTTATTTATGGTTTATGGGATCAATATTATTAAAATTCTTCTATTCATGTGAATTGAAATAGATAAATTTGATTTCATTTATAGATTAAGAATAACTAATTTTTATCAGTATGGTAAACATTTTTTATATTATAATGTAGATATAGTAAAAAAAATTATCACGGTTAATGATAAAAAAGTGTTTTGATCACTATATGTGCTTGTGATAAAATAAATTTTACTCATTAATATTAATTTAATTAAATATATTTGATTTAATCTTTAGAATATATGGGTTTAAATTGTAAAATATGGTAACATTTTATATTTTATGAAGGATAAATTATCCACATAAAAAAATAGTTGTTGTGGTGACATTTAAATTTTAAAATTCAAGAATCCTAATATGTAATGGGATTAATTTGTTTATTTATTTTTTATTTTTTAATATATTCATTGTTCTAATAATTTATCTTCACTAAATTCCACTATTTATAAATTTTCTAGGCACTTGGATTGAGTTGGACTCCCCATTATTGAATAGTTTTGGTTATTTAAAAAAATGGCACTCATTATCAATTATAAATATACATGTCTTATCCACATTTAATTATAGATAAAATGAATTTTTAATTAAAAAATAACTGGAAAATTTATTTTGTTTCTCCCATTCATATTTCATGGTGTCATTATTTACTATAAATACCTCTTTGGAAGACTTATTTTGAAAACCAAAGGAGGTTGTCCAAAAGAAGAGTTATAATTCTTAACCAACTGTTTTGAAATATAAATTCTTGCACCTCTATAAAATATTATTCAAAAAAATTATCAAATTATATAAATTACAGTTATACTTTTTTATATTAATTTTTAAAACAAAAATCCATCTTATTTTCCATCAATTAGAAAACGAAGCCATCATTCATGTGTTCGGCGGACTACCACCTCACATACTAATGAAATTAATTACACATCATCACATCTGAAAAATAATTATTATGGTCTATTTTATGTATATTTATATACTATATGCATGAAATATTTTTATTTTATATAATAAATTTATAAAATATTTCATTACTCCTCCATTCACTAAAAATTAATATGTAGTTCACGAGTACGTGTTGATGACCACATCCACGAAGCAATGTGATCCATTATTCATAACTGCATCACTTGGATAATATGTATGTGTCTATTTTGAAAAACATTATTTTATTAATTTTATTATTATCACCGTGGAATTACAATATCACACTTACCTGCATCCCATCATGATTATTTAAAAATGGAATCATTATTTATGTGTACTTGTGCCCAACCATCTCCCTGATTATCAACTAGTTCTCTTGTCACAAACATAACCCATTGTTTGTTTTAAAATAATAATTGAAAACCCTTATATAATTATTTTGTCATTATTATTTTTAATATGATTTAACAATGGAATCTTCTAACAGTTGTCTACATATTGATGTCGTTTTCAACATAATACCCAATATCTTCAAAACATCTGACTTGAACATAATTGATTAATGAATAATTGTAACATGCTAATAACTAAAATAAACGAAATATTTAACATGAAAGGGGGTCTTAATCAATTACATAATTAATAATATATTAATCTTCCAAAACAAAACGTGTCTATGTGATGAGTCAAACATGAGTTGTGATGCTTCTTAACTCAATTTTAATTCATTGGGTTATACTTTTAATTAATTTACTATGTTATTACATGGCTGTGTATGAAAATACTACTGATATTAATATCTTTTATCCGAACTTTTATTTTTTTATATAATTTTTTTTACACATAAAATCATCATTTCCAAATTCTTATTTCAAGGATACGTTTTTTGTATGGGATTTCATCTCAATTACCCATCATTGTGAAATATTGTAATATTATGAACCTAATTTATTTTATATATTGTATATTCTACACTGTATACATAAGTATGTTTTGATTTTTTAAAATTTAAATAAATATTGACTTAAAATAATTTTTTATTCATCCAAGGTGACTTGATTAGAACGTTACAAAAGGGTTAAAGGCTTTCTGTTCCAGTTTATTTTATTTTTGACATTGATTATGTTCAAGTATCCATTAAATGAAATCATATAAAATCATTTATTGAAAATTATCAATCCTATTACTCTATTTTAATGAGTATGTATTACTTTTAGGTTATTTATTTCCACTTTTATTTTACAAAAATATTTATAAATTTTGTTATAAGTACTACTAATCTTGTATCTTCTTTTAGATATGTAATATTTTCCTTTGATGTCTAGATTTTCCATAAAATATATTACAAAGTTATATTAATTTTTTCATATGACTTACTAAATAATATTCCAAAAATATTTTACACTTTAAAAAAATTAAATTAAATTATTCTTCCATTATCAATAAAAATTTATTTTTGAAAATTTTTAACAAAATTATCAAAGGAATATTCACATTTTACTTATACGTCATATAAAAAATTTTCCACCATAATGAATTATCATTGATTTAATGAATCCATTGGAAGTATCCTTTATTATATTAAAATAAAATATTTTCTATAATATGGTGGAAATTATTATATTATAAATATGTTATTTTTTATTGATAATGGTATTTTCCTCAAAAATATTCCATGTGATATTTTAAATAAAATTATCTACAATTATTAAAACCATTTATTTTATTGATTTATTCTAAATTATGTATCTATGGATATTATACCTATTTATAGCTCATTATACCTCCCTTTGGTGGGATTATTTCAATTACATGTAGTTCTCAAATGTAATTTACCTTGAATTATGAATATGACATGGTATATATTATAGCCACATTTTCTATATTTCTATGATATTATAATACCAAGAAATTTATGTTATTATTTCATGTTATTTCTCATTAGAATTCTATTTCATGATATCATGTTTTACCTATGACTAAATCATTTTGTTTCTAATTGTAATTTATTTATTTATTTGTATTTTTATATAACCACTTTATTTTAGATTTTCTTTAATTATTCATTTTTTTGAGATTGAGGATATTTATGATTAAAAAATGGACAATGAAAACATATATGAATATTTTTGTTTAATTTTGTATTCTATATCATAGCTATCCAACCACACTTGGATACATGATTCATGGATTATAATTAACTTATTGTTTACTAAAAATCAAGTAATAATATGTGTAAATGTATTGGGATACTATTTATGTATTCATTCCCATGTATCAGATCCAACATATATCTTCAGAAATAATATAATCAATCCTCCATTGCGAATTATGAATTTTTAAAAAATATAATCATTGAATTTATAATATAATATTTAAATTAACGATTTAAAATTATAACCATCCATAAGGGGGTACAGGTTGGAAACAAGTAAATCCCTACTCAATGAAATATTGATATATCTATATGAATATACTTATATAAAAATATTCTTGGGTATTAAAAAAATAAAATCCAAGGCATTGAAATTAATATAATGATATTAGGGGCTTAAGAGATGTATCTCAAAGATATAACATCATTTCAAAAGTAATGGGATGATAATATGTACATGAGAACTTAATAACATTGAAATTTTAGGACTAACTACAATGTAGGAAGTAGGTTAAAAAGGAAGAGGAAGATAATAAAATAACTTATACTATATATTATTAAAGAATTAATAGTGTTAATTTTAACTAATGAAACACCACAAAATATATTTATATAGGGATAATATTGGAGATTCATGATCAATAGATTTTTATTGAATTATCATTGGTGGAGAATTTATTGTTTATAAAATATTGATAAAATATATTTTTTAGTATCTAAATATAGGCCTTAGTATTCATGGTCATTAAAAATATATTTTTTTATTGTTTCTCATTGTTTTACATAAAAAATTTAGATAGTTATGGGATTTAACATTGAGTTTATCCTTGAGGGAATTGAAATCCCATAATTATATTACTTTTAGCATGAAAAATTAATATTTCCACAAAATATTATTTTAAATACATTAATTTCAATTTTTTGACATTGAAAAAAATATACGTTTCAAGAATTAATTATGAAAAATTAAATTAATAAAATAAATTGTTTTGGGTTAGGAATTCAATTACTTTTACTATTAATCAATTATTAAATATTAATGAAGAAAAATGAAATATTGAAACCATAAAACTGAATTTTTACTGGTCACTAATAAATAATATATTTTTGATTGTTTTAAAATTTTCATAAAACATAATTTTTTATTTTTTATTAGAAATATAATGTTCATTGTTAAAAAATTTAGAAAAATTAATAATTTAATCTTTTAAATAAAATCAGATATTTGTTGAAAAAATAAAATTTTGTATTCCAAAATCAACATTCAATACTATATTTAAAAAACATAGGATATTATAAAATTATATTTTCATTACTACTTAAATACATACTATTAAAGAAAACTACATCTTGATAATTAATTTTCTGTAAAATATATAATTATATATTTTAAAAAATATTATTATGCTTAATTTAAAATCGTAATTTTAAGATTAATTTTTAATATAAAATTATAATGAAAATGGGATATAAGAAACCTCTGTTAAATATGGAAGAAGAAAATTTCAGCTTTATAATACTGAATTCTAGACACATAACCCCTTTTAACCAAAATACACCATAAGGGTAAGGTGTAAGATGGTGGTATGTTCCAAGGGTGACTCATCTAACATTTATATAGTAGTTATCAAAAACAATTAAAACATACCATGTAGTCTATTCTAATTTAAATTTAATTTTTGAATATCTTCTTGGACATGATCAATGGTGAACCCTCGTGATGTTTCCTCCAGCCATGTTTGGAAAAAATGGATTTTAGAAGTACTGATTTTATTTTTTGGGGAATTTTTTTTCTCTTTAATATCAATTATCTCTTTTCATTTCCTATTACAAACATGAATTATAATGGGAACATTTTTTACCAATGGTTAGATTGAAAAGTAGTCATGTTAATCCATGGATAGGTAATAGACCTATAATTATTTTCACTTTTCCATTTAAACCATACAGGAAGCACCAGATTTTTTAATGATTAATTTTTTCTAATTAATTAAATGTCATTAATCACATCTCTTACATTTAACAATGAGTTTTAACAATGTAAAAAATATCAATATCAATATCTAAAAAACACTATTGTTAAATTTCTATTAAACACGTTGGACTGATTTAGAATATCCAGATTTCAATTATTATATTTAATCATTTTTTTCAAATAAATCCCATTGATAAAAGGGTAAATAATTTTTTTTATAGAGTATTTATATGTTTCAAAAATAATATATTCTAAAAATATTCATACTTAATTAGAAAAATAAAAATTTATTTATTGAAACTATAAGAAAAATAATTTCAAAAATTGAAAACAATTTTTTATGTCATCGTCATAAAATAATCATTGAGTGAATTATGCGGATTTTTCGGAAAGGAATATTTTTCAATGAATATAGAAATAAAAAATATTATTAAAAAGTCATATTCTTTTAAAGAATTTATAAGGTTTAATTTTATTTCAAAATTTAATTAAAAGTACAATTTAATCGAAAATATTTTTTTTTAATAAAATTTTGTTCATTTTAATATTTTTCAAATTTAATTTTAATATAAAGGTATTTATTCTTTTGAACATTTTCTCATTGGAAAATCATATTTGCATCATGATTTTGGATTTAATTTTCAATTAAATATTGAAAGAAATATGAATGGTATTTGGAATTCTAATTTCCAAAATTTTAATAATATTATTTATATTATCTAATATTGTCAACATAATTTTTTAACATAATTAATTGTAAAAATAGTAAAAATTATTTACCATGGTTAAGGTATAAATAAGTTTACCATGGGTATTTTAATACAATGTTAAGGGATAAAATACACCCAAAACGTGCCAAACCCCATTTACTAACAATATTTGGAAAATATTCTTTATATGATCTATAAATATCTATTTTTTGGCTTTCCACTTCTCATATAAATAATATATTTGATCAGCAAGGACCAACCCAAGCCCTTATAATTCATACATATTCTTATCCTTGAATCCTTATTTTGATCATAATTTCACCCAAGGTATATTTTTAGTAAAATCCCATCAAGGTTTCTCGAAGAAGTTTGTCACAATTTTTAATGATGTTTTGTATTTTTATTTATTCTTCCATATCGATTGATTATTATCAAACCATGATGATATTATAATATTAATATCATAAAAATAATAATATGTTTTTAAGTTAAAATAATGACTTATATCAAAATACTCTTCCCACAAATGGGAAATGATAACACCCCTCTTGTATACGATAGACATCCGCCTCGCAAACCGATGTGACAAATTTTTCCATCGACACCTCTCAAAATTTGGAATGGTGATGGATAATATATATATATATATATATATATATATAATTTTTTCGACATAAAATTAAATCTATAAATATAATATCATATAATCTTTTTTAAAATTCCATTAAATAGGTAATACAATAATGTTGTTTATGTGTACAAAAGATTACCTACTCGCGATGTAATGTGATCTATTTTTCATATACGGTTTATAACAGATGTAATAAGGGATATATTTAATTTATACATGAGATATATATGAAATATATAAGATTATTGAATAATAATATAATAATAACCTTTTAGTTTTTTCCGGCTTCTAGGAAATGTAAATAGTGTTAATTCATATATACGACCAACCGGATCCATGAATGGATCATTTTATTGTATATCTCTAACATTCATTGATTACATTTCAAAACATTATACCAAATATATATTATTTAAATATCATGATAATAATTATTTAGATGACATAATAATGATAATGTTAAGAGGGATGATAATCATAAATAAAAACAAACAAAAATATTTATTATTTCCCAAAACATGAAATTAACATAGAATTGCTAATAAAGAGGTAATAAAATGTAATAATAAAATCAAATATGCTATTATATATATAATTATGATTTATTAATATATAAATATACAATAAATTTATATTTATAATACATGAGGCTTGAAGAGTTACAAAGGATGTCAAAACTAAAGGTTAAGAGTTTTCCCTCAATTTATCATTAATGATATATATTTTATGTTATGCACATAAATTCATTAATGAAGGGAATATAATAAACAAATTAAAGGTTATATCAGGAATATAATTATTTTTATGATATTTAATGTTTCATTTGATATTAATAATTAATAGCAGATATGATTCCAAATATACCAAACTAGTAATGTTTTTATTTTACATTCTCATCAATTATCACGAATTTTTATTGTTATGATTTTTATAGAGAAATATTAAATTCCTTATCTTAAAAAATATAAATAATATTATCCCAGGGTGAAATCTCGGGAGTATAATTTTCTAATTATTTTCTACTCATTTTGTACTCTGTAGACTAAATTAATGTATTATATAAAAATCATCTTTATTTAGCTCTTCAGTCGAAACCCCTTTTTCTTCCAAAACCATGTTTTCTAAAACACAATATGAAAATTTTAATAACCATTTTAATTATTTAATAGAATAATTAACCATGTATGAATTATAAAAAATTTCAAAATGAATATATGTTTTTTCAAAATAAATTACATTTTTATTCTACATTAGAAGACAAAGGAATCATTGTTTTAGTGTTCATGTCATGAATTGAAATTCCCAAAATCATGAATTTTTTTGGTAGAATATTGCTCAATAATTTCAAATTTTTATTTTAAAATAAATGGATTTGCATAATTTGTTTTTGAAATTTTATGAATTTTATTTTCAATGAAATAATATTTTCCTCTAGAAACGTTCCAAGTGGTTTGTTGTTAAAAATCATTCTACATATAAGATAACATTATTTTATATTAACCATTATTTACTATGAGTATTATTTATTGATATCATATTAATTTTTTATCTGCATGTATTATTTATTTATGACATGAATTTTATGAAACACATTTTTGTTCAATGAGATATATAGAGACAAAATTATTTTGAAACTCACATCAGTTTCTATGGTTAATTATTTAATGAAAAATGAAATTACAATTAAACCTATTGTATTAATATCTGGTAGGTTATTATGAATGTTTATGAATCCCATTTATTTTCATGTATTTGAAAATAATTAATGTTTTATGATCTTGTGGCACACATATGTTTGTTTTTCATTTTCTGATGGGTGGTACCTATATATCCCTATGATGCATTGATTAAAATATTGATATCTAATGAGATAAAAAACAATGAAATTGAGAGAAAACCGAGTTCACTAATGTACTATGTACAATATGATATTTTTTGGAGTGAATATTCCCTGCTATGATTATTTTCGTTGTGAACCCCTTCAATTAATATAGTCTCACCATTGATCCATGAACTTCATAGAGAAGGTTTTTATATTCTTATATTTATTCTATAATTCTATTTCATATTCCATTTTTATTCTCTCTTGGATCATTATATTTCATCACCTTATGATTCATGAATTTTAATTTATAACTGTTTTCCCTTACTTATGATTATAATCCATCATATGTAGAATAAGGTTTTCAAATTTTATTATTAATTTCTTATACAAATATTCTCATGTTTTGACTGTGTATCTCCATTATTTACACATAGTAATAATTTGATCGATCCCTTTCCTTTGTTCTTATTCCCCAGGATATGATGAAAATTATTATAAATGATTTTTCTATGAAGTGTTCTATATATAATGAACATAGTGGGAGGTGAATTAGTACATCAATGTACTGGTAGTTTATGATTCTATGGTTATAATTTAACTATACCAATATGATCATTAAGCATGTGTGTGCTTAATATATTGAATTTTCATTAAAATTGATTTAATATATATTCCAAAAAAATAGTCCGTTGTTGTTGGTATTATAGGATATTAGGATATAGTATTTGGAAAGAAGGATGATTTCTTTTAGAAACATTATAATTTCAAACTATATCAGTTATATTTTGTTGAATTACTTTTGTATGAATATATACTATATTTATTTTTAGTCCATGTATAAAACCTTCTTCACCCATTAATTAAATACATATATATCTTAACTGGAAGAATAATTATAATTAATATAAAAGCATATATTGGATCATTATGTTCATTGGGATATTACAATAGATATGAATAGGAAAATAACTTTATAATATTTTTTAGTTCATGAGGTAGTACATTCAATCAAGCGTCATAATAAATAGAAATATTTCCTCATTACTGGGTAATGTTAGAATAAGATTACAAACTACTATCTTTGATTGTTCTAGGAAATGATCATCCAACTCTTTTCAATAGAGTAACATAATTCCATTTCTTGTTAACATGTTTTGTGAAATATAAATCTATGAGATTTTTTCATAGTGAATATATAGTACAATGTTAAACTAATGAAATAAGTAACGTACATAATATTACCTGTTGATTCCACTCTTCAAATAATATCTCCATTGTCCTGTTAACCAAAATTTATTCACTAGTCACAATGTGTCTCTATAATATGACTTGATATAACCATAACTAATATTTTTTATAATTACAAAAACAATTATATCTCTTCAAAACATGTAATTTGGCCCTTATTTGATTACCATGAACCACAAAACTTTTGAAATATATCTTCACATCATCCTTAAATACCATGTCTAATTTATCAATGTATCCCATAAATATATATTCATTCGGTCAATAAATATTGAATCAGAACTAGAAATTTCAAAGAGAATAAAATAGAAATCGTAATGATTGAATACTTCATGAATTCATTCAGTGATATATCTTATTTCTTCAAACTCTTCTGAAGATAACTAAGTAGTGGTCAACCATGGAGAAGAATTTATCCCTATAAAGATGGTCAAAATAATAATCAAATAATAAAAGAGGTTATTTTTCATTATTATACATTTATCTTCTCTATAATCATTGTGTAATTGCATTGATTGATCTATCATCTTAATAAGGAGAAAAATTAGAGCCCAAGGAGACACAATTGGTTGAATAAAACCATTCTGTAAAATATCATAATGTTTAATTAATTCCACTAACACCATATAAGTTATTATATATGAGGTAATTAATATTGGATTAGGTACTTTTATTATTTTAAATGAGAACATCACATGTATTTTAAGTATACATACATATTATGTTTATAAAAACATATCAATGTATACAAAAATAATCTATAAATGTCTTATATTTCTTACTTTTTTATTTTTTATCCCCCTTTGCAATTTATTTCAACAAAGAATAAAATAGGAGTTGTTTCTAGAAAATAAATTGGTTGGGATATCTATAAATTGATGAAAATTAATGTTTTCCTCATAAAAACTAGTATTTATTTTAATCGATAGTTTATCAAGGAAGTATACTTTGAAAACCATACCATCCCATGTATTAGTTCAACTTCTACCAATTGGATGACTAGTAGGTTTTTGGAGTTATTATTCTCACCAATGTTAGTCGGAGAATCCCTATATCATTGATGATTTAATATTTCCTATTGAATAATTAATCTCTAACTAATTCTAGTATATAGTTGTTTAGATTTATTTTCATTAAAAACATGAATAATATGAAATAAACAGTATAACAAAAATCAAACTGTGGACATTACATCATTGATTTTTTGATGATTATACAATTGAATAGAACATTTAGTGCATTTAAATTAGTTTTCATGTTTGAAATATCATGTAACTTATCACTTTGAATCTACTATTGATGAAGGTAGTTTTATTATGATATATTTTGATTTGTACATTGATTTAAAATAATTTTAGACTCCCCACCCTTGATGTATTACACATAAAGTTGTACCTAAATCATCATCCATCATTTATTATAATTGGAATCATTATGATTACATGTCCATGATATTTTATAGGTACATAGACATATATTCCAAACATTTTACACTTTACCCTTCATTTGAGACAATTACTTGAATTCTTCAACCCACACTTATTTCACTTGCGTAATTCATTCTGTTGTCCTTATATTTAACAAATGTAAATCCTTGAGTAATTTGGCACCATCCACTTCTTATTTTTACTATTTTATCAATATATTTTTGAATCTCTAATATCCATTTATAATTTTAAAGAATCCTATAATATATCCTCATAAATCCTAATGATTTAAATTGTATGATCGTTTTATAGATGAATTTTCCCCCAATAAAGAACTGATTTATTGTCCCATAAGAATCAATATCAAATCATAAATTGTATCCTATAATCAATGTAATATTGTTATCATAAAACCACATATACTGATTTTCCCATAGTATAAATTCAATGAATTTTATATCTATTATCACGCTAATCATATGAGTAAAAGTAAAGTTGATTTTTTTCAATTGTTCCAACTCCATAGCTTCCACCTCATCCTTTGGATTCATTTCATTTATCTGTTACAACCACATATTAGATTCACCTTCTATGTTATCTAATTATAAAATATTTTTATATTAATCATAAAAATCAAATAAAGAAAATAATATTTCTACAGTATTAATCCCTTGTTCAGTGATTAATTGAAAATAGTTTCTACTAAAATAATGATGTCAATGGTGCATTTAATAAAAAATTACTAGTTATCCCTTAATTAGTGGATTCAAAAACTCCACATGGATTAGGTTTTTATTAATTAGTAGAGTTAAATAATTAAATTTATCATATGCTATTAAAATCAATATTATGCCTTCTTAATATGTACATTGTTAAATTAATCATCACATCAATTAATTACATGGGTCCTTATATTTCCTATCATTTTTCTATAGGAATAAACTATTAGTAAGACATTAATAAAAATTATTAATATTATTAAAATAATAAAAAACTAAATAATAATCTTACACCTTAATAATAACAAGATACAACTATGATATATATATAAACCTATAAAAAATAGAGAATCTCTATATCCTTCTAAAAGTTTTTCGAAAATCATATGATTAACTAATGATTATCCTACAATGGTGTCAAACCACTTTTTAAAAAAGGATTCTTCATTGTGAACCTAGTAAATGTTGAGTTTTTACCAAATGATCCATTATCCGAATATCACCCCAAGGTACATCTATTTTAAATACATATCCACTATTATGATCAAGATAGGGATTTCATTACCATGAAACTAATATCATTATAGTTTCAAAAAATTATGGCAAATAAATCCCAATAATGTATTAAAAAGGAATAGGAATATGGGATATTATTGTCAACAAAACATGATGCCTAATAAGACAGAATCATCAAGAGTATGTGTTACAAATACTATAAATGTGTCAAAAATATGAAAATGATACATTCCTCATCATATCAATAAAGTATAATACAAAAT
This sequence comes from Viscum album, assembly GCA_963277665.1. Taxonomy (NCBI): domain Eukaryota; kingdom Viridiplantae; phylum Streptophyta; class Magnoliopsida; order Santalales; family Viscaceae; genus Viscum; species Viscum album. The sequence goes on along the minus strand of OY728156.1, from coordinate 1,128,438,646 downwards.
AGTCATTAAAACATTCATCTAGGTTTATTTAAAAATGTAACATAAAATATGACATATCTCGTGAATAATTATATACCCAATACATTAGAATGATTTCCATATTCAACAATAATTTTTCATAATTCATTATTTCTACATATACTATGTAACATCTCACTTGATTCTACTAAAATGGTGCTCTGAGATGAATTGCTACTAGGCCCCAAGGACAGTGCCTCATACACCAGAGGCTATCGACTAGTAGCGAGGGACATGTGTGTTATTGTAGGTATACTATTATCTCATATCCGAGTATGAGAATCACAGAAATATATATATACTAGAAACAACAATTAGTAATAGGAGTGTGGAATAAAGAAATAAAATAAAAGTAAATCTGGTTGTAATATTAAATGAATAGTCTGCAAAATAAAGAACATATTTTCCATACATATTAAAATGGTCATCCACATAACTAGAAATACAAAATTTGAAGTAGAAAAGAAACTAAAATAAATTTAAACATATCTACTACTAACTCCAATATATATTACGACCTCGGTACAAAGAAACTGTCGAATAACACTAGCCTGATCAGGAGAAACAACATGAGCATCTTCACTCGATAATGAAACATTGATCCTCATCCCTAACCACAAAGAAACTATGATCAACCTAAAAAGAATACATAAGCTCCAAACATACAATATCGTCAACATTCTACTGTGAAAAATAATATTAGTAGGCCACCCCATTAAGGAACCTATAAAAATATGCTTCCAAACGTTAAATAAATGTAATATGCTCAGTATAGCCAAGACAAAACTAAAATTATAAGTAAATCCAATAATGTGAAACCATAGTCAAACTTCTAGTTCATAATCTCATCCAAATGGGTATGCTTTACCATGGATTTCCACTTATTTAAATTTACATATACATTTAGTCCCATACATATACATATATCAAAAAATATGAATAATTATGAGTATGTGAAAAAATAACATTAAAACAACTAGTAGTTGATCCTTATGTATATAATACTTATTGCCTAGAAATACTGTGAAAGGGGATTGAGCGAGACATTGTGATACTCAAGCTGTGTATCATTTAGTCATCCTCAAAATCCATAATTCATATCTACATATAACTTCTTTCCATCGTTGAAAATATAAATGCTCAAGCTATGTCCCCTTAGGTGGATACTCTTTCTGCACCTAGGATCAACATCTCTTTCCTCCAATCTCTATAAATAAGGAATCTAGGGAAGTACATCCAAACATCTGGTAAATGGAAATTGAGCTAATCATCATACTTCTCATTCCATGTTAATCCAATATAATATATGAGACCTATGTCTGTGTCCATAGGCGATCTTGACATTGTTACTTAGATGATCCTTAAGGGTCTAAACCTTAAGTGATATATAGTAAAGCTCATGAGTGAGATGTCATGCCCACACCATGATATCCAAATTTGAATTTAAATCATAGGCGTGATACACCATGTTTAACCACTATGATAAGAAAAATGGCTAATTAGACTTATCATAGAAAGCACATATCGTTATCCTCATCATATGAAAAATAGAGCCGATAATAATCAACCTCCACAAGCCACATGTTGAAGAGATCATAATCAACATCTATAAACCCCAAGAAAATAATTTCATGATAATACACCAAAAGCTATGAGGATATAAGTTTGTAATAATTCTCATCTCACCCACAATTATATAAGATCATAATCATCCTCACTACTCTGAAGAGTGTAATCATCCATGAGTATCATTAATAGTGATGTTAATCCCATATATCTTAGTAGTATTCTTAATAGATAATTTCCTTGAAGTAACTATGGAAATATCTATATGATAATACATAAATATATACAAGATCGATATCCAAATCCTAGGTAGTACCTATAGGTAGAATAAAAAATATAAAAAATATCATGGCTCAGAAGTCTGGTCCTAGGAAGATTGTCTTGGCATTGCATAGTGAAAGGATGATGCTTCATGTTAGGCCCAACAACCACAAAAAAAGAAAGTACCTCTATTAATCATCACTAAATCAATAAAAACATGTGAATGAACTAAAAATGATTGTGGGTGGTTGATCCCATAATCACAACACTAAAACCGCATCCCTGTAGGTTTACAATTTCTATATGGCTTCTATGGTCACACCAGCTACTATCTCTACACAAACCTAATATTATAGATTTTGGTTAGTCAAATATCTGGGCATCCACTAGGACCCTCAAGTCAACCACTATGTGTCATCCTACTTTGGTTTGACAGGGTCTTTACATAAAATAATCCATCTGGCTAGGGGTAATTAGCTGGAAAAGGGAAAAGGTCAAATCCTACATCGAATCCTCAATCTAAAAGTCAACATAGGTATCCTATAAGGGATCCAATAAATGGTACATTAGAAAAATATAACAAATTGGGACTATCGATAACCAAGTATTAACGTATATGAATATTATATGGGATAGTATGAATGAATACCCAGATTAATTGATCTTATAAGGGATCACCTAGGTAAAAGAACAAGAAAAGGAAAAATTTAGTTGGCCATTGGTAATAATAATAAGATAGAGGCATCATAAATGGTATCATATCGGGGAGAAAAGTATGTAGAGGAATCCTACATGGGATCCTTAGGAAAACGAGTCTTTTGGACACATAGCCCAAAATGGGAAAATCATGCAAAGGATTCTAAAAAAAATCTACAAATTCATCGTTCTAGAAAGACTGATCATAGAAAATCTAAGATAAATGGTCTCACTCTTAAGAGACAATCAATTTGATTATCCGTGGAAAAACCTAACCATACAAGAAAAACACCAAGTAGTCCTCAGAACACCTCATGGGTCATAATATAGTTACGTACAATGAGCACCAGTAAATGAATTGAACACACTATTACACATCATTTATATTGAAAACATAATATTTCCTTAACCAAAAGAACACACAACATGTGTTCCCTAAACCACATGTTTTGTAGAATGTTTTTTCAAAACAAAAATCCATCAAATCTGTTGAAATAACCATTTTAACACAAAAAATAGTATTTAGCTCCACCGGGAGTCATAAGAACAAATATACAAGGATTATAACATGAGAACTATAATAATATGGGGGTTTATAGAGAAAATTAATGATGGACTACCTTTCTATTGAATCTGCCAAAGCATCTCTTGTTTCAATGTCTATTATTGTTGCTCATTGATTGAGTACGTTTCATTCTCTATGAAAGTATATATTTCTCTCTCTCTAAATATATGTATCATTAAAATCTCAATCATGGGAAGGAGGATACCACATGTTAATATTTGATAATCCAAGAGGATGAAAAAAATGATAGAAAAGAAAATGAATAAAATTAAAGAAAAAATAAAAATAATAATAATAATATAATAATAATAATAAAATAAATTCAGGCCCTAGACAACGATATTACCCAACACGAGATTATTCCCTGACTAATAAAAATTATTCGTAGAAATAATAAATGGATATGAAATATCAATCTGATTCTCTATTAAAAATATATAACGGAACGTACTTTAATGAAAAATTAAGTCTTAATTTATTAAATATTAAATTTTAACTATCCAGCTAAAATTATAACATACTATATTTACAAAAAAACTATTTCCTAGGGTAAAAACACTCTTATAGTTCTAATATAGTGGAAGAGGAAAACATTTTAGATCATCTTCGTGGGGGAAAACCCATTTTTTTCTTATAATAATAAAATAGAAAAAAAATTCAAATTTCTTCTAAAATTTCCAGTCTGAAAAAAAACTATTCAGTACAACCTACAAATAATAAACAATATAATCTCAAAGAATCCTAGTTTTAAAACTAGATATCATGATATCTACATGATAATATGTAAAACTAAGATATCCAGACACTCTAACGTATAGTTACAGAGTGTCCACAATCGTCTCATACATGGAAGACAATCTACTACAAAAGATCGGGTACACCCCACCATATAAATTATATTTCAATCAACTCAAAACAAAACCCCAAGCTCAAAATCCCATGGAAAACGTAATTTAAATGGTAAATTAGAGTCTCCAACACCAATGAGACAATGAGGTGCTTCCAAACATATGTCTTACCTAACACTGCTCCACGAGTACAATCACAACCTATTTCATCATCTTTCCAGGGAAAACAATTGAAAATAAATAATATATATATAGATATGTTTGTGTGGATAATTCCATATCATATTACTCAAGATTAATTCTAGATAGATCATGATAATCTCCAAATATGAGTAGACTAATTTTCCATGGAATGGATTGTACATCTCTCTTCGAGCCATCCTCACCATCTGGTCAATAACATACCAAGATTCAACCATTGGTCCACTGTCTTATAGTACCCCATTTACTCCATATGCCAAAACTACCTTGAATGTAAATTCTTCATTTTACCAAAACTTCTGAGAAACCATTTCAAATAAATTCTTGAAAACATCAGTTCCTGAATCATACATGGAATCTCACTGAACATCGATTTAATATAACCACATTCTAGTGGTGTATACCATTATCTGCCAAGTCATACTATTGTGAGTCATACATTAAATATAATAGATGATATTGCAACATGGATTTTATGTTCCATTAATCGAAAAGCTCTATTGGAACTCCTCTTCAAAATAGGGCAGATCACATGTTAGACAATTTATTCCACAACTACATGTCACCTTGAACCCTTCTAGTCACAAGCCTCTACCCACACTATAAATACATTGGAAACAACAAAAAATAACAAACCTACACTTTATTTCACACATAAACATAATTTCTTACATAAAATATTCACTTGATACAAAAAATATGATCGATAGGTCTATTTTTGTAGGGGCATTGGAACATTACATAACAAGTAAAAACATTAAATACATATATTTATTGAAAGCTTCATTTACAGGACCACACCCCATCTTTCGTACAAAGAATTTAATTGAATAACATGGGTAATTTCATAAGAAATGGGTGAGTAATAAATCCAAATAAGGGACTAAAAAATGCATAACATGAAGAATAATATACATGTTAGGCAATAGGCATATCAATGGATCATAAGAGAAACATGAACTTAGTGGCATGATATAACATGATTATAATAACATGGAAATGTGGAAACTCATTTAACATGACATTATCTTTATTCAAGGATAGTTTCTCATGGAGATTGAGTTGACCTTCATTCCACTTGAATTAGCATTAATAAACCCTAATTTCACTTGATGTCTCATGATACTATTCATTACCCAAAAATTTGACATTCTCATACAATTATGAAAAACTCACCCATGGATAATTTTAAAATCCTAATTCCAGAAATAATATTCATTTTATATAAATAATTTTATGAAACTATGAATTTTACTTTTAAAATAAAAGCTGACATTTATAAAAAAATTCATGGGTTTTGACAAAAAATATATTTCAAACCACAATAAATATTGCAATTTTATTCATAAAAAATTATATCATCATTTATAATTAATAAAATTTAAGTTAGTAAAAATATTTTTTAAAAATATTATTTAATTAAAATATCCATTATTTTGTCAAAATATATTTACTAATTGAATATTGACTAAAAAATACTATTTTCTGCTTTGAAAACTATTTATAAAGTAACAATAATAAAATGAATATAAATTATTTATACTGTAAAAAAATAATGCACATAATCAAAGTGCTAGGGTCTCCTTACACAACCCCTTATAACACCCCCATATGACCTAAGGGTATGGTGTTTGATGGTGACATACTTTTGGGGTGGCTCAGATAATATTTTACGGGTGGTAATATCTATTAAATTCAACTTCTCCCCTAGGACGTTGTGCTCAAGAATAACGTGTTAATGCTCAGTTTTGGCTTGGTCAAGAGCGAAGCCTAGTGATTCTATCTCCTTTATGAGCACTGACAAATGGTGTTTGTATAGGGAAAATCTACTGGATGAGGCCATCACTTCTTTTGGCTATATAAATTGGATTTTGTAAAGCCATATATTTATACTAATCATGTGATCGCTATTCAATGACAATAATAGTAATGGTAACAATTTGTAATGGTATTTTTGAAATTGAAAAACAAAAACCATGGAAGTGAATATGTTTTATATAACCATTTTACCTAATAATTTATTTAATTAGATCAATAGAAATTTTCATTAATAAATTATTGGTTCATTACAATATTCCCCACATAATAAATTTCTCCCTCAAAATATCACATCCCCACACTAAACAAATGTTGGTAACTCTGCTTCATCACATCTTCTAATTCCCATGTTTCCTCTTCAAAATTGTGGATTCTCCAGAATACCTTAGCAATGGGAATTGTCTTATTTCATATAATATTTTAACTAAAATCTAAAATCATCACCGACATCTCTTCACAGGAGATGGAATTCTCCAATGGTACCACCCATATATTGAGTACATGCGAAGGGTCACATATATACATCACCAAGAGTGATACATGGAATGTATCATTTACTTGAGATAGGTTCAGTGGGAGTGCTAGTCGATAAGACACTACTCAAATACAATCAGGGACCTCAAAAAGGCCTCTGTTCTTTAGACCAACTTTCCCTTGTTCCCAAGTCTCATATATGTCTTCCACGGTGACATGGAGAGGAATAAAATGTCTCTAACATCAAACTCGAGGTATCTTCAACGATTATCAATATAGCTATTATGTCGACTCTGATCATCTTTAAAGTGCTGTTAGATGGTCCTATCCTTCTACACCATTTCTTTGACCATTTCAATACCTATGTGTTTTCGCTCCTCAACTCCATCCCATCATGCCGATTTTCTCCACCACTTCCCATAAAAGACTATATAAGGATCCATTTGGATGCATGACTGGATACTTTTTTTGTACGAGAAAAAATCTAGAGGATGATTTCAATCCCATCTTCTTTTAAAGACCATTGATTATACTCTCAACATGTCCTAGATTGTTTGGATAGTCCACTCAGATTGAACATAATTTTGAGGATGATAAGTTTTATTGAAGCTCATCTCAGTATTTAAATCATGTTGAAGACTCTTCTCGAACATAGAGGTGAATCTTGGATCTCCATAGGATATAACAGATAGTGGTACTCCATGAAGACTTATGAGTTCTCTAATATATATCCTTTACTATTGATCCAATGAGTAATCCTCTCAAAATGTAATGAATTTTTTAGTCTTTGTAAGATGATCCACAACAACCTAGATAACATTATTTCCTTTGGATGTATTCATAAGTTTGGTGAAAAAGTCTCGGGTGATGTTATCCTATTTCCACGATGGTATGAGTAATGGTTGAATCATCCCATTTTACATATGCCTCTTAGCTTTCACTTTACGACATACCAGGCACATACATGTATATTATGTGATCTCCTTCCTCATGTTATCCAACCAATAATTCTCACAAATATCTTGATACAAATTTTTTTTCCAATGTGAATGGAAAAATTCGAACTATGTGCAACATCCAAATGTTCATTCCTTAACTCTACATTTGATGGAAGACGTATTCTTTTCCCAAATTTCTCAATTCCTTATTTATTAAAATTGAAATTTGAAGATTTCCCTTTCTGATAGTTTCTAATTTTGTTTTATTTATCAAAACATAATTTTGAGGATCCATAATCATTTCAAAAAGATACATTTGAGCAATCAGTTGTGAAAGTATTGATGATGTTCCATTCACTATGATTCCGATTTCTATATTCATCACATCTATGAATAATGGATCATTTTCAATTCTTATCAATGATAGAATCATTTGTTCCTTTCTATATAGAGCATTTTCCACCCTGTGTGTTTTCCCAGGGTAGTAATGGATTGAGAAGTCATAGTAATTGATCAGCTCTAACCATCTTCATTGAAACATATTCAACTCTTTCTGTGTGAATATATACATGATTCTTTTGTGATCCATATATAATTTACAATTCTATCCAAATAGGTAATGTGGTCAATATTTATATGTGATGATTACTACAGCCAACACCAGATCATGTGTGGGATAGTTTTTCTAATGAAAATTAATTTTCATTGAAGAATATGCAATGAATTTGTCATTTGTCATCAATACACATCCCATACCCTTCATCGATGCGTCACTGAATTCCACAAAAAGTTTTCAACATGTTGGTAGTGTGAAAAAGAGGACAGTGATAACCCTCCTTTTTAACTCCTTGAATCTCTCTTCAAATTCATCACTCCATGAAAACACGACTCACTTCAGAGTTATCTTGTTAAGACATTTTGAAAATCGTGAAAATATTTCTCACAAATCAGAAATTATATCTTGCTAACCCTAGGTAGGTATGAATATTTGTTACCGATGTTGGCCTTAGCCATCCCTCAATTGTTGTTGTCTTGGATGGATCCACATATATCTTATTTCTTGAGATAATTTTACCCATGAATGAGACTTACATTATAAAAATATCAAAATTTATATACTTTTCATAGAGCTACTCCTTTCGCATTATCTCTAGTATAGTTTGTAGACACCCATTATTATCCTCCTTGTTTTTTGGAGTATTATATAATATCTCTTATAAAGGCTACCACAAATTTGTCGATGTAATATGTAAATACTCTATTAATCATGTCCATGAAAATTTCTAGAGCATTATTGAGTCCAAAATAAATTACTATATATTCATAGTTCATGTACCATGTACAAAACTCAGTCAGGGGGATATCCTTCTTCTTCATCATTGTGTGGTAACATCTCGACTGTAAATCCACATGGTATAAGTATTGTGCTCCACGTAGCTAATTGAAGAATTCATAAATTCTTGGGGGATGATACTTGTTCTTTACCATGATTTTTTTGTTCTTATGATAATCACTGCAAAGGTGCATTGACACATCCTAATTCGTGACGAAAATGACTGGGGCACCTCATGGTGAAGCACTCGGGCATGAAAACCCTTTATCAAAATTCACATGTTGTTGTCTCTTCAGCTCTTCAAGATCGACAAAATAAATTCATTACTGAGTCTTGGATATTCACATTGCCTGAGGTGTATGATCAATATAGAATTCAACATCTCTTCTAGTAGGATGACTAGGCAATTCCTTAAGAAACACTTTAGAAAATCCTCTCAAAATAGGAATGTCATCAAACATGGTTCTTTCCTTAGACTCAATCATCTGATAAAGATACACATTATTTTAGGGTAGTAATATCCACCAATTTTACTTGGTAGATAATTGGGGGTCAGTTCTCCAAATGTAGAGTGATTTCCCTCTCATGTCAATATATTTTGGATCTATATAGGGAGAGTCAATCCATACCTTAAATTACATAAAATTCCATCACAAAAATTATGACAAGTTTCTTCGGGATGTTAAATCCACAAAGTTTGATAGGGGAGGAGTTATAGATTCAATGATTCTACCATTTTATGTTCTCACTTACATATTTACATCCATGATTTTTTGTGGTGTTGGGATTGTTCTTATAAACATTCTGGATATAAAAGAATGCATAGGAGAAAAATCAAAAAGTATATTTCCTCTTCTTAAATTAATAACTAGCATTAGTGTCAAAACTTTGTATCCATGGTTAACTTCAATGGTAGTGGTGGAAAAAGATCTCCCTTTCTATCTTGAAGGTTTTTGTTTCACTTTGAAAACCCATGGCTTAGGAAACTGTTTTCAAAAGTGCCCTAGTTGTTTTTAGTTGAAGAAATGACAAATGCATTGAGGGTAAAACAATGAAATCCTCTCATCTATTGAATTTATATATTCTTATTGTCCACAGTTAATGGCCATGTTCCCATTTCGTCCACAACTAAATCATTTCCTCATCCCCTTCAAGCAATTTCATGGGTTCTTCTTTCCGCAACTTTGGCATGTCGGGTGATTGATTTTCATAGAACTATTGGATTTATCCATCAGACTACTAAAATTAAATTCCATGTTACTCTTTTTATCCACATGATACCCCAAGATTATCCTATCTCCATTTAGACCTTTATGGATCATAATAATATTTTCTCATAGCTCTCGAAGTCCTGAATCACTAGGTATATCCATAGGCTAGGTTTTTCCCTCCAAAGTTGTCGTCAACATTGCATTTTGGGGTAACGAAAAACTGAAGGATTATCATTCATGCCTTTTTATGTTTTCCTTGTAAACTCTAATGGATTTATCATATTTTTCCTCAAGGTAAAGAATTTCCCTTTCCATCTATGTCAGAGGGTGTGAGGAAAAAATTTATTAAAAAACATTTACCGGAAATTCATCCATTACAACGCCTTGATATCCTTAGCAGGCTTCATATTTTTGAGCAATTCCCACCATTAATCACATTAACCCACTAAATGATAATCATTCAGAAGAACCTTACCTTAGTTTTTATATTGAAGGATGGAGAAGATCATTTCAATGGAGATGATCCATTGTTCGTCAATTGATGGATCAGATAATCCATTAAAAGTAGGAGGCCTTTGTCTCATGAAGATCTCGATAGTGACTTGTTCATTCTTAGGTGGGGTTGAACATTCCTCTTGACCCATGTTTCTATTAAAAACATTAGTTAAATAAGAGTTTATCATGAAAATGTTAGTGATTATAATTCCCATCAGATTGGGCATATTATTATAACCGTCATCACAATGATCTTCACAATGGTTGTTTTCCCAAGTCCTCCTATTACCAGACATTGTCTAGAATAAAATGAATTTTAGGGGTAAACCATAATGGGTAATCCAAATAAAAAAATGTATGACTTATAAATTAATTTTATTTACTTAAATTATTAATCTATAGGCTTCAATATATGTTATCCATGATCTACTTCCCAACATATATTCATTGGGTATTTTTTTTATTCCCATATAGTGGTTTATACTAACCTTATGGATTTATCAAATCATATCCCCAGGGAGTTTCATAACCAATAGTACATCAAGGCCCATTGTCATGAAACACTTCCCATTCAAGTCTATCTAAAACCAGTGTTCTCAGGTTTTACCCCTTGATACACCTTTTCCAATGATTCCTATATATGCTCGTATCCTGACAGGAATTTATATTCAGGATAAACTACTTAATCATTACTCACCAAAATTTAGGGATGTTTTTTTATACTAGGCCTTATCCCAAAGGCATTCACTATGGTTTTCTAATCATAATACCAAAAACAACTAAACATATCTTATGATACCAACTCTAACAACTGTTGTATTTATTTCACATTTAACAATAATTTATTACATAAAATATTCACATGAAGCAATATAGCAGATCGATAGAACTAGTGTATTTGTGATTATGAACGTTACATGTCAACTTATTATATTAAATACACATCTTTTTTGGAATATTCTTTTATATAACCACATACATTGCTTCATACATAGAATTTCTTGGGATAACCCGATAATGTTCATAAGAAAAGCATGAATTATAAATCCCAGTATGGGTGTAAAAAATGCATAACATGAATAATAAAATACAAGATAGGAAATAGGCATATCAATGGAGCATAAGAGAAACATGAACATAAAGGCATGATATAGCATGATTATCATAACATGGAAATGTGGAAACAACATTTAACATGATATTAGCATGAGTCAAGGCTCATTGCACATTTATCATGAGTAAACCCTCATTGGACATGAATTAGCATGAGTAAACCCTCATTTCACTTAATGTATCATAATAATAATCTATATCCAAAAATTTGACTGTCATACAATGTAAATATAATAAAATTAATATATTTTCTTTATTATATAAAAATATAATGATCATAATCATAGTTCTATGGTCCTGTTACACAACCCCTAATAAAACCCACATATGACCTAAGGGTAAGGTGCTCGATGGTGACAGACTCTGGGGGTGGCTCAGATAACATCGCTCGGGTGGTAATCTCTATTAACTTCTATATCTACTGTAGGTGGTTCCACACAAGCTTAACTTGTTGAATCATGGCATATGCGTGGTCACTAGTGAAGCCAAGTGACACCACCTCCATTACGAGCTCCGAAAAATGGGCTTCATTCCGAGAAATTCTACTGAATTAGACTATCACTTACCTTTTTATGAGTAAATTGGATTTGTTACTACATAATATTTATACGAATCATGTGATCACTGTTCAATGACTATATTAGCAACAGTAAAAATTCTAAACTATATTCCTTAAATTGAAAAACATAAAACAATGGAAGTTCATAGGTTTTATATAACCATTTTACAAAATAATACAATTAATTAGATCAAGGGTAATTTTCATTAATAAAAGCTTCGGTCATAATAAAAGCACTAGATGACTTGCCTAGGAACCCAAATAGTATTTCTCAACAATGCCAGCCTTGAACCCATAGTACTATAGTGTATTGTATACATATTAAGTCAACAATAAGACAATAATGAAAAACACAAAAACCTACCAGGCCTTGATATGGAAATGAGTGTAAAACTAAGATCGCAGCCTAAAAAATAAAAAAATGGCCCAAACATTCATCCAGGCTTCCATCGAACAAACTGGACATCAACTTACAAGGGTCTATGTAAAAATATAAGTGTATCTAGGTCTCCCACCTAGCCCTATAGATCATGTTTCACAACTAGTTCACAATGTTAAAAAACCTTTACCTTAGAATTAACCTCTAAAATGATGGTAATGAGAAAACATTCTTATAATTTTGAAACATAAAACAAGGCCTCTAAGGGCCCAAAACTCACTACATATACAAATAAGAAATGAATCCCTATATCTCATTATAGAAATTCATAAGAGAGACTAAAATGACAGTTACAAGGTTCTGTATATGGTAATACTCTTTTGAGGCCTAGTTACCACGATTTGTTTTGGTATCCATTGGAATTATACTCAGTGATTTTACTAGGAAACCAAAAGATAAGAAACAACACCCTTCAAGCGTTATAACAGATAGGAATCAAATGAATTATCGAACTAAAAGGGCAACTGATCCTCCCCTGACTGGTGACTGATCCTTAATCCTCACAACCAAATGCCTCTTTGTACTTCCACATAACCTTCAGTTCATTGTAAATATATATACAAGTATGTAGGATAAGTTAAATAGGCCACATTTTAATGTAAAAACACACAGTAGAAGCCTTATATGATATGAATCCTATGTGTTAAATATAATACATTTCACTCCTCTGGACTTTCCTATCCAAAATTCACAATCCATATTTTTTCACTTTCGAAGCCAGAGATGAATAGTAAATAATAACAAAAATAAAAAATATGTGTTTTCCAAGGTGAAAATCATATAAAATAATAAAATTGGAGATCAGAACAACAATACATTACCATGGAAACACAGACATCGTACCATGACAACATTCTTTACGCACCAATCTGATATCAATCACATTTTTCAACACATTAATAACACTCATATATACCACAACCAAAATAGTAATGACCTGGAAAAGAACACCTATAATACCACATCATAATGTCGTGACTGAGATTCAACTACAACAGTTCCTTAATCATGTTGGTTACAAGGCCTAAATCACTCTTCCTCATACAACAGAGGCTCCATACTAGTAGTGATAGCCTCGGGTGTGATAGTGGAGAGATTATTACTTTCTATTAGAGCATGAAAATATTGTAAATAGTTTTGTATTATACATATTAGTAAATAAAAATAGTGGGGAAGTAATAAATAAACATAAATGGAAAAGGTTGTTATATTTAATGAAACTCTAATAATAGCTCGAAAAACTCTACCATACATACAACAATAATCACCCACTGGGCTGACCATACATAAATAAGTGTAAAAAAAGAATCCAAAACTAAATTACATGGATCTACTACTAACATTTTGAATGAACATATACCTAGTCCCCAGACACATTCAAAGTACACCAGCACTATTATAATAACCTGTATGAGTAGCTGCATTTGATCATGCATCGATGCCCCACGGTCCAAACCAGTATGAAAATGTTCTCAACCAGAAAAAAGACATAATGTATACATGCACATTGTGGTTCACGTGAATGGGTAAGAAATAATCTCAGTAGGACACGCCATCATGGATCCTATATAAACATGCTTCAAAAAGTTCAGGATATGAAATATTATCATCTTATCTAATATGCAACTAAAATGATAAGTGAAACAAAAAATGTGAAATAACGTTCAGACCCAATTATTGTAATATCCTTCAACATGAAAAGTGATTCCCTAGATTTGGATATATATATATATATATATATTTATACATGTATATTCCCATTCCTATATATATACATAAATATGAATATTCATGAGTAACTGAAAAAATAATATATAGCCAACCAGTAGTCAAACCTTGGTACTATAATCCTGACCGCATGGACATCCTATGGAAGCACACTGAACTGGCCATCATTATAGTCATTATATGTATCATGAAGTAAATATATGTTTATGTAATCCAAATCAACATATACCTTACGTTTACATTGTTAGAAATATCTTGGAAGAAGCTACGTTACTATTGGGGGATACCCATCCCAAACTGGGATGTACCCATACTGCCAACAAATCACTATAATAAAAAAAATACAGGGAAGTAAATATGGAAATAATATAAATTATAAATATCAAAAAATTATCATACGACTCCAAAAATGTAAATCATCTGCAATGTATGAGACCAAGGTCCCAGTTCATTGGCGATCATGACATTATGGCTTAGATGAACTTAGAGGGTCTTAACCTTATGTGATTTCTCAGTGTGATAACAAATGATTCATTATTCCAACCCATATATATCCAAATTTTAATGTTATAAATAGTTTTGATATGCCATGCTCACCAGCCCAAAAATATAAAGTCATTCACAATAATAATCCTGGAAATATATTTTGGAGATCCCCATCACATGAAAAATTGATCAGAGCTTAGACATCCTCTATATTCCATAGGTCAAGTAGAGCTTAATCAATATCTATTGAACACAAGTATAATAGATAATAATCATACACTTACAACCATTAGATTTAGAGAGCTTAATCATACACATATAATCCATTATCGGAGGAGAGAATTATCATCCTCATCAGCCATGATTGCATAATCATACATCATTATCATCTCTAGGGATGCTATTCCAGTATTCTATTCTAGTAGGATCTACATACATATTATAGGAAGAAACTATAGAAATTATCATAATCCAATAATGGAATATATATCTATATATAGAAGCTCTAAAGCCAGATCCTAGGTAGTTTCTTTAGGTATACAATGAAAGATATTGAGAAACATGTCTCATAAGATGGATCCCATGAATAATGTTTTTGCATCCCAAAGAGAAAGGAAGACCACTCACATCAGGCTCAATTACCACCAATCAAGATGTACCTCTTGTAATAGTCACTAAATCATGAAAAAACATGTTAATACATATAAAATTATTTTGAAATCAAACACCTAAAACCAACACTACTTCCATAGCCTCCCATTATTATATGTTCGACACATATTCTAAGGTGGAACTTTCTACCATCTGTACCAAAACCTGACATACTAGATTTGTGTCGATCAATCTTTGAGGAACCCACTAGCTCCCATAGGTAAAACATAGTGGGGAATCCTATATGGGATCCTTGGGGTCTTTATAAGTGAAGGCCTTTTAATTTTGATCCATATATGACAGAGGTAAAGGGAGGAATCATCTAGGGGTTCTTCAACAACATAGTAACCAAGGTAGAGACATCCTACATGGGATCCTCTAAATTAATACATAAATAAAGGAATATTATTAGGGTTTCTATGGACAACAAAAAAGAAAATTAATCACATAGGGGATCCTTGGAAACATGAAGAAGATTGAGTCAACCCAAAAGGTACACACTAGATTGAAACATAAATATAAAAATACAATAATGGATCATCTGGAAAACTATTCACATGGCCACATAGTAATGAAGAGGACTTCATGGTAGGGGAAATTTTTAAAATAAAATCTACCAAGGTATTGTTCTGGACTGATATGTCATGGATCATCTTCGATCAAAGGCCTCACTCTTAGGAGGAACTACATTTGATTACCCCAGGAAGAAAAAAATAATTCATGAAAATGTACATATGACTAATCAAAACACCACATCGGTCATACCATCAATATCCAAAAGAAATGATTCTCATAATAAACTTCTCATGGGTCCAATTCTGACAACTGGTGGGAAAGATATACAAAACATAAAAAATTGTTACATGGAGCAGTACATGATGTGCATGCTTGAGTACACAACGTGTACCCTCAAAGATATAATTGGGCATGTACTTCCCCTAAACGAGGTGTTTATATAACCATGAATAAGATTTGTATGTCTGGTACATAGCATTTCCCCAACACGAGGTTGCTATCATTGTCCTTAAATAGTAATGGACATGTATTAGGCCTGGAAATGTACTTCTACATTGAATGTGACCCACACAGGGTATTGTTGTGCACTATACACGACCATGTACACCTATAAGGTTTTCCTGGATAAGTACTTCTTACATGGCTAAGTACCAGCACTGCTGATGTATACCATTGTATATATTTTTTAGATTGAAAACTTCATCCCCCCTAATATACAAGATCACACAACATGTGTTCCTAAAATAGAACACCATTGTTAAAGGTTTTCTCGAATATAAACAACTCAAATTTCACTAAAACCTGTATATTCACCCCCAAAACATCATATTGGTATAATATGTTCCATAATAATGAATAGACAATTTTTAAAACATGAAAACATGTAATCAATGTAGATTTTTGGAGAGATATAAAAACATCATACCATGTGTGGAATCCTATAAATATTCACCTATTTTCACAGTCAATTGTTTCTTCACATCAGTCCAATGCATCCCGAGCTCTGCGAGGGTACCACCCTTCCCTTTTCTTTATCCATACCTCTCTCCCATTCTCTCTATCTTATTATGTGTCTCTATCATAACTATCACGAGAAGGGGGAACCAACAATGGAGTTCATGAGAATCCAAGATGAATAAATAATTGAATGAAAATAAAGTTGATATATAGGTAAATTGAAAATGAAAAGAAAATGGTGGGGCACTGATTGGCCCCGATGCCTATTTCAGTTTTATTCCCCCTAGAAAAAACACCACAATTTTAACTCATTGGAAGAGAAATAATCTTAATTAAATACTCTATTTAATATATATCTAAATGAACATGTGATATTAAGTAAATAATTAATTTATTAATTATTAATTATTAATTATTCATTTAATATTCGAACGGCTCGAAATTCTACAAAAAATATTTCTTGGTGTGAAAACCCAATTATAGTATCAACTTAGTTGTGAAAAATGTATTTTTTATCATCTAATAGGAGAACATTCATTTTACCACATAAAAGAAAATGAAAATAAATTAAATTAAATTTATGCTCAAAATTCCTGTCCAGAAAACAAGGGTCATTAGTGACATTATGTCGTAATAAATGAAATCATAAATAGTTTAAGCAGATTAAAGAATATGTTTAATATAAAATCATTAATAACATATGTGTTTATGCACATTAAAACTTCAATTTTTTAAACATGTTAAAGATATGTTGATTCATACATAAAAATACACATTTTATGAATATTATTACAACTATATGAATACCCTAGAATATTGGGTGGAGTGTTCTGAATATAAAAATAATTTCATCAAAAATAAGAAATGATTTTTATGAAATAGCTGGTATACATTATTTTTTAGGGAATGATATTTATTAGGGGGAATGGAACCTCTCATTGATAATAAAACATTTGGATATAATTGAAGGATCATAACTAAATAAGAACCTAATAATATTTAAATTAGAGGGAAATCTATAATATAACTGGGTAAAAAGGGGGAGGAAGAGAATACATTACGTTATGTGACAACTTCTTAATGTTGGAGAAGCGTTCTCTGGCACCATAGAAACTCTATAAAAATTATATAAAGAGAGAAATGGGGGAACATCATTGTAGATTTTATTGGATTGAATGAGAATGATGGATAGGTTGGTATTTATAAAAAGTGAAAAAATAATTACTAATTTATAAATATTTTCCATGAATTTCATAGTTGTTGAGAATGGAAAACAATTTCCTTAGTTGTGGTTTTAGAACATTTATTTGGAAACAATTGAGGCATTTTTTATTAATTTTATCCTGGTTAGAACTTAAATATAATTTGTAATATACCTTATAGCACATTAACCTATTTTTTCATAAACTATTTGTAAAAGTAATATATTTTCATTTTATTATTTTTAAGTCATTAATTTAGGTTCAAAATAATTTCAATTCCTTAAAATACATTATAATAATAAAATGAATTAGTTTTTTCATTTATTCTCTTATCCTAATTATTAAATAAATATTCCATATTTTCGAAGTCATACAACATACCAAAAACCTAGAAATATAATTTCCACAATCAATGAATAATAACTAACATCAAATAAATTTTAAAAATTTAAATTAACCTAATTTATACATCTTGATATCAAATATAATGATTAATTTACAAAAATAATTTTCTAAATAGGGTAATTTTGAAATTTAGAATAATGTCCTTATTTATTTAATAATAAAGTTACTATTTCATAATCATCATTTTAAACCATATTAAAATTTCCCTTTGAAATTACATATATATATATATTCATTATATTTAAGTAAATAGTGTATTATATTACCATTTCAAGAAAACAAATTTTATTTATGTTTTCCATTGACTTTGTATATTTTCCAAAAAAAATTAATTATGTATTCCCTTTATCAAAAATATTTAGTGTATTTTATAATCTAAAACAATAATGCACTTAATATTACGGAAAAATATTTTTAATTAATAAATTTACAATTTCACCTATATAATACTAAGGTGTTAGCACATAGTAGATTATTAAATCATAATAGTCTCTAGGGATATGGTGTTAAATGGTGGTAAATTCATTGGATGACCCAAATAACATTAATCCAGTTGTGATATCCACTAACATGAGATGAACTTGTATTAGATTATGTTTATGACATATATATTAAATATATGATTCATCTTGTTCTATGGTGGACCTTACCCATGTCATATTCAATAATAAATAGACTTCTTAATGATTTCTCCTATTATTTGAGGTATTTGTTTCTCGTTTTTGCATAAATTATATCCTATCTTTACACTTTATATAAACTAATTATAGCATTAAAATTGTTATTAATGATTTTTATTTTTATTGTTCATATTTACTTGGGGTTAGGTATTAGACATATCCTAATGGATATTTTACATATATTTGGCATATTTTCTCCACCATTCTCATACATAAATATTCAATACATTCCATTCAATGGTTCTAAACTCCCCCTGATAAAGCCAATTGTATCCCTAATTAAACTATTTCTTTCAGTTTTTTAATCATAGGATAACTGGTTTCTTAAATTTAGGAATATGGATTTACATTAGGGGGAATTATTCTTTTTTATTTTATAAAAATATATTTTACTAGGGTTTTATAGTTAATAATGGTTCATTATATGTAATGAAATGTAAAAATCCTCCTATGTTCTATTTTTTCATTAAATGAAAAATTATATTGTTATACATGAGTAATCTTGTTTATAAATAATGAAAAATTTGGTACATAACATTATAAATACACTAAAAATTCTCTAAAATGAATCATACATTCATTTTCCACACTATATTTTTGAATATTGTAAAAAAATTATGAATATAACAATTATGTTAATGTCTTATGAAGGAATTCCATTTACTAACTACACTCTAGATCTCAATGCTCAAGATTTAATTCTATGATTAAATTGTATTTTAAAGAGAGTCTTGTTCCATTTTTGTGTGAATTTTTTCCTTTATAAATAATTGTTTATCTTTTAGAGGAAAAAATATTTGTATTTCATTATAATTGTGTACATTTTCTTCATTAATCCAAAATTAATTATTTTTAAATTCAACTATTTTATAGATATAAATATTATTAATAAATATAAAATTTATGTTAATAATGTCCTCCATTCACCCATTGTATTTTATTTTTATATGTGACTTGTATAAAAATATTTAGGACCATATTAAAAAACTATAATGAAAATCATTTTCTTATTTTAAATTCATTTTATTCTCAAAAATTAAATGATTTATTGCATTTATAGTTGAGTTTTAGGTATTATAATTTATTTATCATATGAATTTATAAGTAATATTTCACATTATTTAAAACGATTATATAATATTTCACTCTTCATCCACATTTTAACGTTATTTTTTTATTTTTTGTTCATATTCATCAATTTCATTGATATATTCTATATCAAATCAACAATTTAAATTTTCAATTTTCAAGTGTTGACTTATAATTATACAAATTACACTATATAGTGTCAATTTAAAGATTACTTACTATATATGTTACTCCATTTACTAACTATGAAAATATTGAAAATCTTTATTCTTCTTATATCAATACAACTGCTTAAATATTACTAAGGTATTTTTTAAAAGTAATTTTTTATTTATTATTTCATTAACATGATGAATTAAAAATTCTTGATGGGTGGGGTATTTATTTATATATAAAATTGGAGAATAAAAATTATATTTAGTATAAATTTTAACCCTTCACTGATTATGTCTAATGTCTTGGTCCCATGCCATGACTTTATGTTCATGATTTCCAAAATTCACTATTCTATCACTATAAAATAATTAATTATTTTCCATGGAACAATTTACTTTAAAATTTGACCCATGTATATATCACATCATCTTGTTATTATTTATTTGAAAATACTATATTATTATTTATTTAGGTCGTATTATTCATTCCATTTTTATTTCATGATATTGAATATTGTATGATCCACCATACAAAGATTTTGTACTCACCATTATATCATTTCCAATACCATCAGTTATAAATAAGAGTATTCCTTTTGAAATTACATAATAGATCGTATGTGTATATAATTTTATGTGATATGTTAAATATATTTTAAAAAAGATATTCATTTATTTAAGAGGAAAATGGCCATTTTATATGAAAAATATGGGTTTTCGTAAGCAATATTTTTCATAACTCGATACAACTATATTAAAAAATATATTTGGTATATATATAAATTAGTTTTGGAAATTGATATTGTAATTTTAGATGGTTATGTTTTGGTATCATTAGTCGGTATCAACTCAACACAAAAAAAAGTTTTCTGATCCAGATATGGGGATGTGGGTTTAATGCATTAAAATTACTATTTATTTCCATATATTTATGAGGGGTTAGTGAAGCGGAGAATGTTCTGGTGGATCATACTACTTTAAAAATCATTTGGTTCCAATAAAGAATAATTGCGAATAAGTTAAAGTTATAGTGATGATTGGATGATTTTATCACCTATAATCACTATCGAAAATGCTCTTTAAAATAATATAGTGGATCAATCCAACTAGAAATGGATTTAGAGGTGAACCATTATATAAAGGATATTAATGGTTAATGTTTTATCCTCATCCCATTTGGTAGGATGGACATTGGATGAGAAAAACATTTGGTTAAGAATCATGGAATTTTACATAGGGGAGGGATGTACGATTTAACTAAGGTCATTCATTTATATGAGATTTATAAAATACATTTGATAATGATATGTAAATTCCCTTCATGGTTGGGATATATTAGGGTATCTTGGACTTATAACAAAAAATAAAATCAATGTTTATGTGAAATTGGTTTTTTTTCACATGGCATTTCTCAATGAGTATCAATGTCTAATAGGTTCTGTTATTTACTTTTGGGGTTTAAAAGGTTCTTAATGTGTGAAGCTTATAATAACCTATTTTTTACCCGAATGAGACATAGATTAATTTTGGGTTTTATAGTCCCAAAAAATCCCCTAGGGTAAAACATTATATTTACCCTTGTATAAATCATTTGAAATGTTATTTTATGGGTCTATTAGTCTGAGGTGTGGTAATTACCCTCATTATGTGTTGAAATATATATTTTTTGAATTCAGGGCCGTGATAAAAATACATTATTTATAAAAAATAATTTCTATTTCTCTACTACAAATTCTTAATTTTATATTGTTTACTATAAGGGACTAATCATGTAAGAAAATTGACTTAATGGTTTCTTCTAGATTGTATGTTTTATTATAGTCTATGTATAATTCTGATACACTTCGAGAACCTCGAATTGTGGTAGTCACTACTAGACTAAGACTATTTTTATGAAGGAAAAATATTTATATTTTCCCCATCTCATTGATAGAGAATCAATTTTTTATCCATGGAATATTAATTTTTATAAGGTTACTCCTCCAAAACACAAGGATGATGTTTATGATCCCTGGGGATTGAAGTTGAAAATGGGATGAGTTATTGTGATAAAAAAACTACTCATTGGGATTAGTGGATATAAAAAATTGATGGACATTTGATTATATTAAAATATACACCATGTTTATTTCATTAGCACCATTATTGTTGAATATACGTATAGTATACCTATATATAATTTATCTCCACTATTATTCATGGAATTTATTAATATTTCACTAATTTACCAAAAATAATTTCATTTATTATTGAAACAAAATAACCACACATTGTGGATTCATTATTTATTTTTCTTTAAAAAAATATAACTTTTAATCAATGTTGTCTGATAGATACTAAAGATGAACAGGAAAAAATCATTGAACATTCTCCATTCATCTCTATTCACTCTCAACTAATGTCTGTTATTTTGTAAATAGTGCTATTGATATGAAGAACTGGGATAGAACCATGTTGTGGTAGTAGAAGCACCATATTTTAATGGTGTAACCACCATGGAATGGGGGTGGGGTAATATAGCAGCACTACAACATAGTGGGGATGGTATAAAATTGTGGTGAAAAATGCACTATGACATGACGATTAAAGGACAATGATGTGTTGAAAGTTGCATCAGGCATACAAAAAAACATAAAAGGATACCCCCATAGGATGAAGGGGTTTGGATGTGAGATGGGGGATAATCATGAGGAATTTGTTCACTTATTGAAAGGTAGTTCATTAATATTTTTTCTACCATAATTAGGAATTGAATCCATGTGGCGTTATCTGACAGGGGGGACCAGTTTCCATTGCATGAGTCACCTTTTCTAACCCATGATAAAGATTGTTTCTCAATGTTGGACACACATTTCAGTTTAGCAAACCTAGCCTCACTTATCCACTATGTGGACCTAAACCCACAATCCATCACATGGTTCAAAAAGAACCAACCAGGCAAAGATTTTGGTGAGGCGTGGAAGTTTGTAATATATGAAATGACCCATATTGTAGTTCATGATGAAAATATGAATCACTATTACGTTTCAAGTGGGATTACATGATTGAACCACATATTTAGGGAATTTATATTAGGAATCTTTGTGGCTTAATTACTTTAATCCCATTTTATTAAAATAAATAGCCTATCATGAATTGATTCCATATATATCATAATGATGTGGTTTAATCATACATTAAAGAATTATTTTGATATTATATAGGCAAATTATGTATTTATCATGGTTGGAATTCAGATGGGTATTTCACTTGATGATAGGAGTTTGCATAGGGTAGTCAACCCTATATGGAAGTGGGGTTGTTTCAAGGTTTTTATATCCTCGTCATCCATTGTTAGGGTTTGTATTTCTCCAACCCACTCTCTTTTCTTATCCTCTATATGTAGATAATATTGGGAAAATATTTTACCAATTCAATCTATGGTATGATCCTTTATCTGTAATGTCATTATTTTTATATTTTTAAAAGATAATAATATTTTAAGACCCTCTTGTGGAGTTTTTTATATATTCCAGTATTGTGAGATCCTCCATTATAATTTTTTATATTCTATGTGGGATGATGGAATTTAGATTATAAAATCTGTTGGTCGCATTCTCAATTCATCAATAGGTGGTGGTGAGGATTAATACATTAACATTTGTTTTGTTACTTATTCTTTTCTTCCACCCTTGTGGGTTTTTATATGACTTGTATTTAATATAAAAATACATGTTTTCTAGAGTTATTGTAGGTGTATATTTAACCATAACTACGTGTAAAATATTCTCTCATGTGTAGTGTCATATATGAATGATGTAGAGTACTATAGAGATATTGGTGGGTATGGTTTAAGAAGATATTTTGGGTAAATGGGAGAATTCTTAGTAAGAATTATTCCTATTTAGATCTTTAAATTGTGGGAATATATTATTTAAAACTATTTTTTTGTATTTTTTTCCTTTTCAATTTTTGGTATGGTTTATTTACATCGATGATTTTTTATTTCACTAATTTTTCATTTCGATGATTTAATGGTTTTTTATGAAGCCATAGTTATTATTATTATTATTATTATTATTGTCTTTTTTATTCTCTAGATTTATTATATCATACATTGAGTATTTTATGTATATAGGTTCATTTGTAAGAGTCATTACCTTTTATGATATATGAATATTTATTGCTAGCCAACATTCCATGCCTTATTGGAAATGGTATTTGGGTGGCACTCTTAGCTTACATCAACCTAGGAAGAGTCCTAGTGGGTTGAGTTAGGTCAAATGATAAAAACATAAATTAACCGATATAATCTAGTATGGTACATCTTGGTCACACAATCCTTACTTGAAACATGGAAAATATATTTATATATTGGGTGGGATGTACATGTGTACAATATAGTATCTTCCTTAGAACCACCAACAGTCATCTTATTGTATACCCTTGTCTCTACCAAAATTTCATCATCAAAACTAACATAATTCCATACATGTAATGAATTATGTGGAATGTCAAACATGACCATGTTTTTATGTTATCCCATCTAAAAAATAATTTTAAAACCTCATCACCTTCACATCAAACACATGAATCCATAGAAAACCCCTTGATATAATAAAAGGAATCATGTTACATGGCACCTAAAAATTAAAGGGTAGTGAAATTAAAAACCCATGATTCCATACCATAATGAAAAAATCCACACCATAATTAAATTATTATAAAAATAACTCAATAGATTATTTATGATAATCCTAATAAGAAATTAAATGAAAACTAACTCAAATAATATACACCTTGAAAATATGGAAAATCACACTTTAACCTAGACAACCACAGTAATGCCAATGCCATATAGAATTAAAAATAGATAATTAATTTTTAGTATGAAGGATCCAATATGTAAATAAATTAATTAATTTTTAAATAAAAAAACTATGAAGTCATCAAGTTGTAATCTATACTGTCAGTGTATAACAGAAACATCCTCATAGAAAATTTCACTATAATCACATGGATCATCTCATAGTCTACAACACAAAACATACTATAGAAGTAATTTATTAATAAGGTTTCATAACATACCATATAAGAACCATTTATTCTAGACAATCCATCATAGAACATCATATATGACCACAACAGAAAATATCTCTTCAATATACATTTCATCTTGAACTCGACAGTTCAATTCATTTTCTTTCTCCAACAACACCAAAAACTAAAAAAATTCATTTTAATGGTCACATAAGGTCTATGTAACAAAAATAAAAACAAATAAAATGATTCCCATCCTTGAAAATATAAAATAATCCCTATAATAATATAAATTATATGATCATGGATTTTTAATGATGTGTGGACACATTGAATTTTATTTTAAAACAAATTAATTATCTATTAGAGAATTATTAAAGGACTATGAAATTGATCATGAGAGTCAACAGCTTTTTCAGAGTTTAGGGAACCAATTTCTGATTATGTAAGTAGAAGAGAATGTTTGGAATGTGGTCAGTAGTAACTATGTTTCTCAACCATTCATCCAAATATCAAAGGTGAATAGTTAGTCAAATCTTCAGATAGGAGTTAATTTCGATGAAATACCTGAAATATTTAATGGGTATGTTAAGAATATTTGGTGTGTGGTTTAATCTAACTATGAACATAAACATGTGATGGAAATTCACTATACGAAGTATATCGACATGTTTAGTGCATGATTTTTCCAACCATGTGGGAAAAACATGTTCCCAATAATATTGGTGTGAAAATGTTTTTGTCCATGATTATTTTTAACAATAATCCACAATATATTGTTCCCATTTCAAAAAAAATTATCCACCAAGTATTTTGTCACACCCCGACTCTAATTTACTTGTCATTAATTTATTTTTATTAATTTTGATGCACTATATATTATTTTGAGGTGTGGGTTAAATTAATCTTGATAATTGTTAAATTTTCATGTTTTGTAATGATTTTTGATCAATTATGTTATATTGTGTGTTATTTTATGAGAAATAGTTCGGATTAATAAAGAAAAAGGTGTATTTAGTTCATTTTGTTCTTGAAGGGTTTTACTTTCATTGACTATGCATATGTTTCTAGAAAATGTATAAAAAATTGAAACAATAATGCAGAATGTGGTGGTGTCTATGATAAGGAATAAAACATGCACACAGTTTGTTGAAAAAATACAGAAATCATTCGAGATGCTCTGAAATTTAAATAGAACCAACATTCACTATGGGTTCATGGTTTCCCATGTATTTTTTACAACTTGGGTGTGTTCCTTTTAATTCTAGTAGGGTGTGCATAGACGGTGCATAGGTTTTCAATATTTTGGTCTAAATAATGTGAATTAACCACAATACTAATAACTTATGTTTTCAATTCTACCACTCTTTTTATTTAAACCCATTTTGGTCTCTCATAAAATTTCATGACCCATGGGCACTAGTGGGATCCCAAAACCATCTTTCTTATCACTAATTCTTCAAGTAATATTTTATCCTATTTTCTAGGTGAGTACTAATTTGTAATTATAGTTTTCCATATTATTCTCTTCCTCTAATGATTCTTTGTTCTTTAATAGCATGGATACCTCTTAAATGAACCAAATAGAGAGATTTTAATTATATATACTTATTTATGTAATTCTAGTGTGTTCAGTTTGTTCAAATTCAAATATTATTCCATCTCTAGAAGTCTCATTGTGTTCTCATTATGTTGACATATTTTCTTCCTACCATTTCTCATCCAAAACATTCTGTTTTGATGATTGAGTCTCTATAATTGATTTATAAACTTGTATCTCATTCTTTTAATTTTTTTGAATAATTTTAGAGTATTCAATTTGGTAATTATATGAATTTTTTTTTCAAGGTATTTCTATAAATATGCCAAAATAAATATTCATTCAAGGAGTTTGATGAAATTTAAATTTAAATTTCATATTAAATCTGAGTAATTTGGGATTCCATTTGGACTTTATTGGGTTTTAGTAATTAAATTTTCTTTTGAATTTGTCATTATGTGTGGTTGTGATTCATATTTATGGTTTAAAACTGTTGTTTTTTGTCATCCTATTTAGATATATTTCTAATTGTGAATCTTTAATTGAATATTTGGTTAAATTTATTATTTTCCTTATAAATTTTACATTTACTTTTGGCCGTAAAATATATGAGTAGAGTGAAAATAGGGATAGAAACACACATATATGTGATAATTTATAGAAATTTCTATCATGAACCCCCCTTTTTCAAAACATCCTTATAAGGTTTTTCATATTTTGTCACCTCTTTCCCTTCTTTCCTCCAAATGGTTTTATAAAAACTCTTTATATTTATTCAATATATTATTTAATTAAAAAACAAATAAAATTTTGTTTCTCAAATGTTTTTTCCAAATCCTGGCTTATTTGGAACCATGAGATGTAATTCATTAACTAAATTACTTAATAAAACCATTTTGAATCATCTAGGATTAAATAATGATCTGACCTTAGTTTAGGAAATTTTATTGAAAGGAAATGTATTTTTATGGTAAATTGTTTTGTGGATGTAATGGATAATGTTGTTTAGGTACATTCAGATATCTTGGAAAATATTTTTTGAACACATCATTTTGAATATGCCTATTTAGCACATTTAAAGGTTCATTGTATGAAGAGAACCCATGTGGTTGTCTTTCAGAGAAGACTGTCTTCACATATTTTGTTTTGAGAATTATGAAGGAATTTTTGGGGAAACTATGGGTTACTCTAAGAATTTGATGACATCCCCATACCACAATATAATATTGTCATTGGATTCTTAGATGTCACCTAGAGGGTTATGTGAGGAATTTTTCCTTGACTATATTAGAAGCATTAGGACACCCAAGATAGAGGATTGTCTAGGTGGTATTTTATAATAGTGAGAATAATTTAGATAATCCTAGTAAGTTATTGACTAGGGAGGTGTACCATTGTCGAAATGTGTGTTGAAACCATGTGAATATAGGTAAATCTTCTATAAATGATTAAAAAATCATCATGATTACCTATTTATATGATTCTGTATTATTATACCAAATTTTGGAAACATATTTATTTCGTATTTTCATGTTTGTACTAGTGTTGACTCCCGTTGTTCCTAGTTTTATCTCTTTTAACATTATTTCAAATCATATTATATATTTCCTCTATCCTTTTTGAAATATTTTGGTTGTGTTTACAACATGGAATTCTATTCAAAATTTGTTTTTATTCTTATTCCTTACTTTTTTAATTTACCATCAGTAGAACGAATTTTTAATTCAGGTTTATATTTTGTTTTGGTTCGTTATAGAGATTGTTGTTTTTTATGGATGGTGTTGACTTAGAGGTCACATGGAGACAGTGTCAGTCCATATTTAGGATCAAATTTTCATTTTTCAGTTTTATATTTTGGTTCTTCTTCCCTTTTCTCTAGACCATTACATGTAGTTAATTTTGATTGATTTTTTATTTGATTATCCTCTTTATGTTACATAATACATTATTTTCATTATTCTCTAAATCATTACCAAAGATATTATCTATGAAGTTCATAACTAGATTCCATCATGGGAGGATTAGGAATGCTAGTTAGAACATATAGCAGGTCAGCTCAGATAACTGTGTTCGGGATAACCAAGATGGTTTGAGACAAAACAGTCTCTCATTATCTCTATGTTATTTGTGGTGTCAGGTAGTTTGGAGATATAATCATTAGGAATTTGGAGTTAGGTACATGAAGAGATTTATAAACTCTTACTTCTCTAGAACCACATGTTACTTGGGGTAGCCAAGGATTTTAGTATTTTAGTTTTGTTTTTCGGTATATGTCATTTTTTTGTTGGGATTACGACTCGGGGAATGAATTTTTATGTGAAATAATTATAAATAGTGATGTTTTATATTTTAGAATCCCACATGGGGCTCGAGTTCCTGGTTTACGAAACTATTAATAGTCAATGAAAGCTATGGTAATGGATTTCTAAACAATGTGATTGGTTTATGGAAGGAAAATATTTCCAAATTTATGTCGATTTAGTGTGAGTTATATTTTGGAATTATATTGGTATGATTGAGTGTATTTTAAATGAAAATTATCTTTTCAGAAATGGCGTTTCAAAGGGAAAATGATTTTGGGACAGGGTGTCACTTTAAAAAATTTATACTGGGAAACTATATTGTATCATAATGTCAGTATAGTTTTATGAAAGTGGAATTAGATAAAAATGGATTTGGAACATGGAATGGTAGTTGTGATTCATGAAAGGAAAATTATGTTTTTTTTGTTATGTTTATCATATGATATTTTTTATTGTTCAGAAATATTTGGTTGAGTTTTGGGTTTGTTTTGATTTATTTTGTATTGTCTATGATATTAGATTCTTCCATGTAGAATTGTTCCAAATGTTTCTAGTGAGTATATTCTAGTTATTGAGCCAACCTAGTATTCTCATAGGGTGAAAAATATGATTTCATCTATATTTATACTAGTTTTTTATAGTGATTTAGGGATATTAGATGATGAAGAATGGATTTATAAATTAAAAAGTGTATTTAGAAATTTGTGAACATCTTAAACTACTATGGCGTGGGCTGTTTTGGTTTTTCAAGGGTTTGGGATCAGATTGGTGTAATTTGATCCTTTCATTGTTTTTTAATGTTAAGATATATTTGGAAGTCATCGATACCACATATATCTAATGGTTCATATGTGAGGATGGGGAAGGGATGATTGTGGATAAGCTAATAAATTTTCATCAAGGTCAGCATACTATAATGGTATAGTTTTTTAATTTAAATTTATAGTGTCTTTTTATCAAGAGATCACATCAATGGATCATCTAAAAGATAATTTATTTGATTGTGGTATTTTATAAGGATAAAATATTGATATATCATATCAAGGTTTGTTTTGGTTTGAAATATATTTGATAAGGTGTTTCTAAATGATTTGGTTCCCATACTGTATTCTATACTAGCGACCAATTTGGTTTCCCTTAGTCCTTGTTAAGGATCGCCATCTAGTGAAAATTGTGTACCATATAAATATGTTCATGATAATTTTACTTGGTCAGTTTTGGATCCATGTTCATCGAATGGTTCAGGAATATTCTTCATGTGTTTTTGATTTATCCATTCTATGTTTTCTTATTGCAGTCATATGAAATTGTGTTATCCGTGTGGTTGTTTGTCTCATCAGCGCTAAAAAAAGGGCTTTAATAGTGCTAAAAAAGCGCTGTAAAGCTCAGCGCTAATATGGGGGGGGGGGGGGTCCCTTTTATCAGGGCTCTGAAAAGCACTGATAAAGTCCGCTTTTTTCAGTGCTAAAAAAGTGCTGATAAAAGCCCCCTATATCAGTGCTTTTTTTAGCGCTGATATAAGGGGACTTTATCATCGCTTTTTAAGAGCTGATAAAGGTAAAAAAACTAAAAAATTACAAATTAAAAATAATGCTGGGAGTGCTTTAATCAGCGCTTCACACCCCATTTATTAGTGCTAGGAGGTCTCCCACATGCTTCCCATCCCGCGCATGCTCATACCCACGCACCCCCTTCGCTTCCACTCAAACATGAACCTGGGACCTCCCCCCTTTCGCGGCTGCACCTTTCCCACTAATCCATTTCATTTTGTTCTCTATTTAATGATATATCTATATATATAGTTGTATTTATTAATATATTGATATAGATTCATATTAATATAAATATATTTATTCATATATTAGTGTGTATATATATATTATTTTGTATATTAATATATTAATATATATATATTTAGTTATAATTTTCTATATGTATATTTATTTGTATATTAATATATAAATATAAGATTAGTTTTAAATAAATTTATGAAAAAATATGTTTTTTATCCGTGTTTATAAATAAATAAATAAATAAATACATACATAGATATATACAACACACAGACACACAGAGACACACACACACACACAAAAACATATATATTTACGAATAAATACATATATATGTGTATTTGAATAGCGATAAAATGTACTTATAAGAACTGTTTTAAATACATTTATTAAAAAATATGTTTTTGATGTGTGTTTATAAGTATATAAATAAATACATACATATATACATATATACAACACACAGACACACACATAGACACTCACACACACACTCATACACATATATATTTAGGAATAAATACATATAAATGTATATTTGAAAAAGCCATATAATGTTAAAAAGACCATAACATATAATCTAGAATTCTGTTTCAACACCACAACCATCCAAATCGATGAAAATGAAACAATCTTCGAAAAGATATGTGGTACAGGCCTAACGGACATCAGGATCAGAAGTTATACCTGTTTGAATGTTAACAAATCGGTGTATCCCGACTAAAAACTCAGTTTAGGAGGGCTTTTGGGCCTTTTTTGGGATCGAAAAATGTGGCAGAGGCTTCCCCTCTGTCACCAGCACGTAGATCTCGTTGCAGTCTTTGATTTGATATGCTTTAGAGCTCAAACGAACACCCAGATCAAAAGTTATGGTCGTTTAAAGTTTGAGTTACATTTTCAACATATTTTAGATCTTTTATTAATTGTTTTGATTTTTTGGGTCTTCAAATTGTTATTAAAAGATTTTTATTCAATAATAATTAAAAAATTATTAATTAATAAAAAAATTTAAAAATATTTTCCACCCATTTTCACTAAATTTCTTATATATTAAATTTAATAGTCTATTTATATGTATATATAACATAATTAAAAAATATATATTGTATTTATATCAATATAAATAAAATTATATTAAAAAATAAGATTTTTCATGAAAAAATATTTTTTTTGAAACTTAACATTTATCAACGCTCAGGAATAGCGCTGATAAATCCCCCCTTTATCAGTGCGGCATAAAGAAGCGCTGATAAAGGGGTCCCCTATATCAGCGCTTTTTTTAGCGCTGATAAAGGCCCCCTATATCAGCACTTTTTTAGCGATGAAAAAAGTGAATCACATACGTTGCCCATTTTTTGTAGTAGTGGGGTTTCTAGAACAAAACTTTTCCCTATTATTGAAATAGACATGGAATAAGTTTTCCCTCTTTTATATTTCCATATTTTGGAAAAACATCTTATCTTATCAATATTAATAGCATTGAGTTCTGGGAATTTTCTATTCGCATTCTTTATGAAAGTGATTAATTAATTATTAATCATTTTTTTGGTTAATTCATGAAGTGCCCAGATCAGTGTGAATCACTGAGAGGGGGAGGGGGTGAATCAGTGATCCCTTAAAACTTTTTTACTAATTGATTCTTTATCAGTTAAACCTCTATGGCTGGTTAAAGCCTCGATCCACTCTTCTTGTATCTCTCAGCCTTTCCTCGAATGATGCAGTAAATGTAAAGGCACTGGACACAAGGATTTACAAGGTTCGGCACCAAAGACCTACGTCCTTGCCATGTTGGTTATACGCCCCAACATGGTTTCTCCCATTATAATCTGTTAGTATTACAATGGTCAATACAGCATCCCACTGTATCTCTCCTGAGTCCCATAGGAGGGTCTTTATACTGCGTCCCACAGTGTTACCAGAGTCCCACTGGCCTTCTCCAGAATCCCACTGAAGACTTCTTCTCCCTAAGTCCCACAGGGTCTTCTCTTGGCTTCTCGAGTCGCACGAGTATCTCTTCTTCACATTAAGCTTCTTCAAGTATCTTAAGCAGTCTGGGATAAAGACTGATGGCCTTGCTCTGTACCTATGATCACTTGAGTTGATCAGGTCTTCTCGTCTTGCTCAGGATTTATCTCCTTCTTCTCAGGATGACCTGGCTTCTCTCCAACTACTGAATACTCAGACAACTGATATCATTAACTTCGGTCTGGTCCAGTCTCAGTTCACATCAACTTCATGCACTGAGTGCATGGAATCTCTTCATCCTCATGCACTGACTGCATGGCTTGTCAATTTCTTCAAGAACTTCTGGTCTTGGACAACTCAGATGCACACAAGCTGATTTGGCTTTGTTCACGTGTGCACGTTCATGCATGTAAGCATGCACTCCCCTTCTCTTGGTGCAATAAACCCACAAAGGGTGTAATCACTTCAAGCACACGCCTTCCTTGAACTTCACACAATTAATTCCTTTTGATTACACACATAAATGTGTGTTATACGTTGTGTGAGTATTCTCTTCTTCTTCTTCTAAGTGTGTACACACTTCACTTAGTGAACACACATAGGTTCGGCCACTTTGTTGTTTTGCACACACAACTTGTTCTTTGATTTGCACACACACAATGAGTGTATATTTGGCCTCCACTCTTTTTGCACAACCCCAAGCTATGCCTCGGCCTTCCTTTATTCATTGTGCACACAAAGCAGAAAGCCTCCTTCTCTTGCACACAACTAAGGTGTCTCGACCTTGTTATTTCTTTTGTGCACACACACACACCAATGTGTGGTCTCAGCCTCCTCCATTGCACATCTACTGCCCGTAGGTTCTTCTCGCAAATCCAATGGGTGCAAGGCGTCACACAAGGGTGTGCAGCCCCTCTCCTTCAACACTGTCATGCAAGGGCTTGATGCAAGCGCGCAAGTGTGCACTGCCAACCAGTCACGCAAGCCTCGGGTGCAACCGGTGCAAGGCGCGCAAGGCCTCGGGTGGCCACTGCTGCACAATTGCTTACCGCGCAGGGGGCCGCGGTGCACAGAGGGAGCGCGCAAGTTGGCGCAGCCCAACCTCTTCTTCTTGTCGCGCAAAGGAGCATCGTGCAAGGGACTTCACCACGCAAGTGTGCGCGGGGTTCGTCTTCGCGAGGCAGAGGGCTCTCACGGGACACAAATCTTCAACAAGAATTCAGCAAGCACAATGAGAGCCTCGAGCTCTTTTTATATAGGTAGAGGGATGCCCGGATCATCCGCGTGTGATAAAACATGAATCCCCGAGTTTTTCGGGATTTCGAGATTCTGTGAAATCTTGTATATCTCTCTGTTTCCACGCGGGTTTATTTATTTTTCATTCCTCTACGTGCATGCGCATGAAAATGCATGCATACCTTCGTTTAAAAACAATCCACGCAAAGCACGAATACACCGAGGCCTCGGCACTTCGTTTGCCTTCGGCCTTCAGCAAATTTTCTCATTTGTTGAATGCAAGTATATTTTTATGCATGGATGGGTTTGGTTTGGCCAGACGAGCACGAGGGAGCCTTCAGTTTCGAGAGATACATCTGGGAGCTCAAAATCGGTGCTCGGGTTGCTCCTGGTTCGACGGAGGCACGCGGGTGGCCTTCGGCTGAGCTCGAGGAAGGAGACGGACGGGGAGCCGTCGGATCAGGTGATCAAATAACCTTGGACGG
Source organism: Viscum album (assembly GCA_963277665.1). Lineage (NCBI taxonomy): Eukaryota > Viridiplantae > Streptophyta > Magnoliopsida > Santalales > Viscaceae > Viscum > Viscum album. The sequence goes on along the minus strand of OY728156.1, from coordinate 1,128,403,901 downwards.
CCTGGATCAGATCGCGAATGGCGCGATTAGATGAGCGGTGTAGATCGGGCGTGCGATGAGACGGACGGCCAGGATTCGCTCCATGAGATTTTTCCGCGTCCCACATCGAAACGGAGCGGGATTTTCATGCGGTATAACAAACAAGCACTGCCGGCCTCCCTTCAGTTGTACTTATCCCTCCACGGTGCTGCCCCGCACCGTGTTCTCTCTGTGGGCACGCTTTGCGCCCACTCACGCCTGCGGCCGCGCACCTAGCGCCCATTCTGCACTGCCTGACACTCGCGGGTGCGCTCATGCGCCCCTACCGCGCTCCTCCGGGCGTGCCCCAGACGCCTATGCGGTGTCTTGGGTGCGTCCTGCCGCCCTGGGCTCGCCCCACGGGTTCCCCCATCTGTGTGGCGCCTAGCGCCCATGCCTTGGGGTTGAACCCTCAAGGTGTCTACGGGCTGGCCAATTTTTTTCTTGAATATACACTAAGTATAAAAAGTGCTCAAGTGTAAAATTCCAAATGCCACATCTTCTTCTTCTAAGCCACTTCTTCTTCCACAAACTTCATCACCTCCTTTCAACATGTATTCTAGACTTAGGAGACATTTGTAGAAGGTTCTTCATCAACCGAAGCTCCTGAATCACATAATTATTCAATGTTTCTTCATTGATCCAATCAGAGATCAAGTTGGATCTTCTTCTAATTCACATGCACTAAGAGGATAGTGCATGGACTTCATTATCACCACTTCATCCACTTAGAACTTATTGATGGTTCACTTCAGCTCTTCATGCATTGTCAATACAATGCATGGTCTTCAATTATTGTTGTGACTTTGTATCATCAGGATACAAGTTCTTTGAACTTAAAGAGCAGCTCAACAATCGTCAGATTTAATGATGCTCCATCATCATTCATTCTTCAAGTGTTGTCACTTAGTATCATCTTGATACAAGTATTGAAACATTAAGATCAGTTCTACAATCGTCTGATATTCATAGAGAATGTTTCAACCACAACATCCTATGTCACTTAGTGAATCTCCTAAGTGACATGAATCTTAGTACCATGGCCATTCTCCTTCATCACCATCACCATCACATCCTTTTTCATTCACATCTTGAAATTCCTTGACATCCATTCATTCCAATACAACTTCATGCCTCATTGACAACAAATGCAACACAATGCACTTCAATCCCCCCCCCCCCTTTGTATTTGTTGGCAATACACTAGAGCACATATGAATGGGTCAATATGTGTGCCAATATTTCTCCCCCTTATTGGCAATCAAATGAAAAGGTGTGGTGTGGTTCTCTTAAAAAAAAATCACTTCCTCCCTTTGAATAGCATCTTCGTGAAAAGCACTAAGAGAGGGATGATGTCACATGTTCTCTTTAGCAAAGAACCTTTAGTAAATCAGCTCTAAGTCTACTTGGGCTAACCCGGTGTAGAAAACAATTGTGATATGACCAAGGAATTCAAAGTTGTCCATAATTCTCTACACATGTGAGATCATGCTTAGGGGTTTGAAATTTTTCAGATATAATAATGAATTTTCAAAATCCTGCACAACTTCACAAAACTCATTATAAAGTTCAGGTGCAAAGATAAAGCTCCCCCTTTCATCGATTTGTCTTCAATCCATACTCCCCCTTAGTTGAAAAGATAAACTCAATTAAGAAACAAGGGATGAAAGTATTATTGGAATACCTTCACTTTTCTCAAGATGGTATTAAATCTTAGAATCCCATCTTCTTCTGATTGGCTCCCCCTCAAGGGGTGCACTCCATTCTGTCCAAACCACTCTCCAGATGAGAATGATCATCATCTTCAATTCCCTACAATGTTAGCACATGTAAATACCAGAAGTATTAAGGAATAATATGGAACCTCCTTGGTTCATCAATGTGAACAACAAGGTTGAGAAGATTCTCTCAACCGAGATGTCCCATTTTCACCATTCTTCACACTTGCACATTTGATCTTCAATGATGATTATGATGGTGTGGATCTCAACACATCTTCATGTTAAATCTTCTTCTTCCCTTTTTCCTTATAAATTGCCAGAGCTTCATCTTCAGCTCTTTGCAGTTCTTTGGAAAGTTGCAACTGATTAGGCCATATGACTAACAAGTCATTTGGAAGTGAGGCCTCTGTTTTGGAAGTTTCACATGGTTCTTTTGATGCTTTCAAGCTACCTTTCTTAGGAAAATTGTTTTCAATCAATCCCTTCTGCTTCTTATGGATTGATTGTCTTTTTGAGTCCAGTCTGCTTCTATTCAGTTCCATGTCTTGTTCACAAAGATCCATGGTATGAACTTTCTTTCCACATTAGAAGCATGTTTTCTTGGTGGTCCTTCTGGATGCATCACCCTTCTTGGATTTAGATTCCAAGGACTTCTCTTCCTTTTTAATAATCTTCTTGGGAGCATCTTCCACTTTCTTATGCTTGCTTTCCAAGGATTCTTTCTAAGCCAGGTTCTGTGATCTTTTCTTCTTTTGAGCTCTGGATACAGTTGGAGATTGACATGTATCTTTTTGACCACTTTTGCAAACATCCCAGATGTTATCAAGCAATCCAAATCTATTTGCAGTAAACAGATATCTCTGGACCTGTGGATGCTGCTTCTTTTCTTTTGGCTTGCTCCCCCTAGGCATGGGCTTCCTCTATGCTTTGGCATTCGGTGGATTGTACCAACAATCCTTTGCACAGTGCCCATACTTATTACAACACCAACACTGACCCACAAATCTTGACCTCTTTAGTCCTTCTAATTGTTGGTTACTTTTCTTGAATTTTTGTGCTGCTTCAGGAGAGATTTCTTTCTTCATTGTCTACATCCATACTTGTTTGGAATTATTCTTCCATCCTGCACTTTTTGTGGAAACACAACTAGAAGCATTAGTACAATATGGGATGGATGGTACCTTCCTTTTAGAAGATGTTGCCCTTTCATTAGAGGATTTCTTTCTTTTAGAATCATCCTTCTCAAAGCATACTTGAGTAGAAAAATTTCTACTTTCAGCTGACTGGGAGGATTCATCTTTGGGTGATTGCAGATTTTTCAATATCACCTCCAGTTCTAAGCATTTCATGTTAAGGGAGTTCTTCTCATCCTAAAAAGTTCTTAGCCTTCCTTCCCAATTTTCTTTCAGCTGTTCTAACTGGTCTTCATGCACCTTCTTCAATTCTAGTAATGAATTTTCAAGCTCGTTCACCATTTTGACTTTGTCTTCGAGTTGAGCATTTCAGACATTCATTGAAACTTTGTGCCTCTTTTACAGTGCATGGAAAACATCTTTGACCATAGTCTTAAAGATTTCTTTCTCAGAAAGGCTTCTTTGCAATTATTCAGTAGTGTCTTCATATCTTTCATTGCAAAGGGAAACAGTTTCATCTTTAGCCTTCACCAGCTTTCTGAGAGTGTTGGTTATGCCAACCCTTTTTGCCAATTGGACTTCCAGAGAATTGGCTTCATCTTCTAGCTGTAATTTTTCTTCTTGAAGATCAAGGAGGCCTGTAGCTATACACATTTCCACTTCCTTGGGGACTGTCTTCTGAAGATATTTGATTTCATTTAGAAGATCATTGTTCCTTCCATCTTCATCACAGCTAGAGCAGGCTTCATCAGAAGAATGATAAAAGGAATTGTCATCTGATGTGACTTTCACATTTCTTTCCATATAAGGAGTTTCTCTGATTGCAACAACCTTCTTCCACATCTTCTTTGCCTGTTTCTTCTTTATATTTTTCTGAGTCTTGGCAGGTATCTCCATTTGAGGTTGGTCACTCATTTCCTCAAATCTGCACTCCATAAAGACTCTCTTGGATCTTTTAGAAGTAACCTCCCTCTGATACCAATTGAAGTGCCCAGATCAGTGTGAATCACTATGAGGGGGAGGGGGTGAATCAATGATCCCTTAAAACATTTTTACTAATTGATTCTTTATCAATTAAACCTCTATGGCTGGTTAAAGCCTCGATCCACTCTTCTTGTATCTCTCAGCCTTTCCTCGAATGATGCAGTAAATGTAAAGGCACTGGACACAAGGATTTACAAGGTTTGGCACCAAAGGCCTACGTCCTTGCCATGTTGGTTATACGCCCCAACATGGTTTCTCCCATTATAATCTGTTAGTATTACAATGGTCGATACAACATCCCACTGTATCTCTCCTGAGTCCCACAGGAGGGTCTTTATACTGCGTCCCACAGTGTTACTAGAGTCCCACTGGCCTGCTCCAGAATCCCACTGAAGACTTCTTCTCCCTGAGTCCCACAGGGTCTTCTCTTGGATCCTCGAGTCGCACAAGTATCTCTTCTTCACTTTAAGCTTCTTCAAGTTTCTTCAGCAGTCTGGGATAAAGACTGCTAGCCTTGCTCTGTACCTCTGATCACTTGAGTTGATCAGGTCTTCTCGTCTTGTTCAGGATTTATCTCCTTCTTATCAGGATGACCTGGCTTCTCTCCAACTAGTGAATACTCAGACAACTGATATCTTTAACTTCAGTCTGTTCCAGTCTCAGTTCACATCAACTTCATGCACTGAGTGCATGGCATCTCTTCATCCTCATGCACTGACTGCATGGCTTGTCAATTTCTTCAAGAACTTCTGGTCTTGGACAACTCAGATGCACACAAGCTGATTTGGCTTTGTTCACGTGTGCACGTGCATTCATGTAAGCATGCACTCCCCTTCTCTTGGTGTAATAAACCCACAAAGGGTGTAATCACTTCAAGCACACACCTTCCTTGAACTTTACACAATTAATTCCTTTTGATTACACACATAAATGTGTGTTATACGTTGTGTGAGTATTCTCTTCTTATTATTCTAAGTGTGTACACACTTCACTTTGTGCACACACATAGGTTCGGCCACTTTGTTGTTTTGCACACACAACTTGTTCTTTGATTTGCACACACACAATGAGTGTATATTTGGCCTCCACTCTTTTTGCACACCCCCAAGCTATGCCTCAGCCTTCCTTTATTCTTTGTGCACACAAAGCACAAAGCCTCCTTCTCTTTCACACAACTAAGGTGTCTCGGCCTTGTTATTTCTTTTGTGCACACACACACACCAATGTGTGGTCTCGGCCTCCTCCATTGCACATCTACTGCCCGTAGGTTCTTCTCGCAAATCCAATGGGTGCAAGGCGTCGCGCAAGGGTGTGCAGCCCCTATCCTTCAACACTGTCATGAAAGGGCTTGATGCAAGCGCGCAAGTGTGCACTGCCAACCAGTCACGCAAGCCTCGGGTGCAACCGGTGCAAGGCGCGCAAGGCCTCAGGTGGCCACTGCCGCACAATTGCTTACCACGCAGGGGGCCGCGGTGCACAGAGGGAGCGCGCAAGTTGGCGCAGCCCAACCTCTTCTTCTTGTCGTGCAAAGGAGCAGTGCGCAAGGGACTTCACCGCGTAAGTGTGCGTGGGGCTTCGTCTTCACGAGGCAGAGGGCTCTCACGGGACACAAATCTTCAACAAGAACTTCAGCAAGCACAATGAGAGCCTCGAGCGCTTTTTATATAGGCAGAGGGATGCCCAGATCATCCCCGTGCGATAAAAATTGAATCCCCGAGTTTTTAGGGATTTCGAGATTCTGTGAAATCTTGTATATCTCTCTGTTTCCACGCGGGTTTATTTATTTTTCATTCCTCTACGTGCATGCGCATGAAAATGCATGCATACCTTCGTTTAAAAACAATCCACGCAAAGCACGAATACACCGAGGCCTCGGAACTTCGTTTTCCTTTGGCATTCATCGAATTTTCTCATTTGTTGCAAGAAAGTATGTTTTTATGCATGGATGGGTTCGGTTTGGCCAGACGAGCACGAGGGAGCCTTCAGTTTCGAGAGATACATCCGGGAGCTCAAAATCGGTGCTCGGGTTACTCCTGGTTCGACGGAGGCACGCGGGTGGCCTTCGGCTGAGCTCGAGGAAGGAGACGGACGAGGAGCCGTCAGATCAGGCAATCAAATAACATTGGACGGTCTGGATCAGATCGCGAATGGCGCGATTAGATGAGCGGCGTAGATCGGGCGCGCGATGAGACGGACGGTCAGGATTCGCTCCGGGAGATTTTTCTGCGTCCCACATCGAAACGGAGCGGGATTTTCATGCGGTATAACAAACAAGCGCTGCCGGCCTCCCTTCAGTTGTACTTCTCCCTCCACTGTGCCGCCCCGCACCGTGTTCTCTCTGCGGGCGCGCTTTGCGCCCACTCACGCCTGCGGGCGCGCACCTAGCGCCCATTCTACACTGCCTGACACTCGTGGGTGCGCTCATGCGCCCCTACCGCGCTCCTTCGGGCGTGCCCCAGACGCCTATGCGGTGTCTTGGGTGCGTCCTGCCGCCCTGGGCTCACCCCACGGGTTCCCCCATCTGTGTGGTGCCTAGCGCCCATGCCTTGGGGTTGAACCCTCAAGGTGTCTACGGGCTGGCCAATTTTTTTCTTGAATATACACTAAGTATACAAAGTACTCAAGTGTAAAATGCCAAATTCCACATCTTCTTCTTCTAAGACACTTCTTCTTCCACAAACTTCATCACCTCCTTTCAACATGTATTCTAGACTTAGGAGACATTTGTAGAGGGTTCTTCATCAACCGAATCTCCTGAATCACATAATTATTCAATGTTTCTTCATTGATCCAATCAGAGATCAAGTTGGATCTTCTTCTAATTCACATGCACTAAGAGGATAGTGCATGGACTTCATTAGCACCACTTCATCCACTTAGAACTTATGGATGGTTCACTTCAGCTCCTCATGCATTGTCAATACAATGCATGGTCTTCAATTATTTTTGTGACTTTGTATCATCAGGATACAAGTTCTTTGAACTTAAAGAGCAACTCAAAAATCGTCAGATTTAATGATGCTCCATCATCATTCATTCTTCAAGTGTTGTCACTTAGTATCATCTTGATACAAGTATTGAAACATTAAGATCAGTTCTACAATCATCTGATATTCATAGAGAATGTTTCAACCACAGCATCCTATGTCACTTAGTGAATCTCATAAGTGACATGCATCTTAGTACCATGGCCATTCTCCTTCATCACCATCACCATCACATCCTTTTTCATTCACATCTTGACATTCCTTGACATCCATTCATTCCAAGACAACTTCATGCCTCATTGACAACAAATGCAACACAATGCACTTCAATTCATGATATGGGTTGTGACCATCTCAGATATTTTTTAGTCTTTTTGAAATATTTACATTGGGTTGAGATCAATGTTTGTTTTATGTTTCCTTCATTAGGATTCTCCTCATGTTGGTGCTTCTAGAGTTGATCATTATTAGTATAATTTTAAATTTTTTGGATACCCACCATAAATACGATTTTGTATAGATTTAATGGCCTGTGAATTTTGGTGTTGAATGATCACACAATGGAATATGCTTTCATTTGGAATCATTTATCTTTTATCTATGGATTCTTTATTAATTTGAATTTGTGAATTTATTAAGGAATGAATTCTTTTGGTGTGGATAATTTGCACAATTCAATCATAGTTTTTTTCTATTTATTAATTTATTATTTATCTCTTGGAATTTGATCATTTTTTGAGGTTCAGGTTGAGTTCCCATTGATAATTTTTGGGATATAGAGGTTTCATTATTGTTTTATCCATTTTAATGGTTAGTGAGTAGGGTTTTGGTATATGTTTATTTATTTGTTAAGAGTTTATTTATTGTTAATTTTTCTCATTAACATTTTTATATTGGTTTCTTGTACATGGGTTGGCTAATAACATGTGGCGAAAATGAGAAACCATGTTGTCTATGGTAGTTTCTATGACAAGGTGCACAACTTCTGGATCATTAATAGAAACCATATTGCAAGAATTAAAGAGGATAATTAATTTTAATAGAATGAAATTTCCTGGTTTGTGCACAATCTTCCAAACCATACAGACAACATCTATGTGTGCACCCAATTTTTAGTATTGCGCACATGTTTGGTTCATGTTTCCAAAAATTGTTTGGCCAAAATTTGTAAATTAAATAAAATTTAAAAAACCAATGTCTCCAATTCTTGCCTTCTTCTGTTTCGACCCCATTTGTACCCCACTTTCCATTTCTCAACCTAGGCACCCCGGGGATCCCAAACCCCTTTGTTTTATCTTAATCTGCTATTTATGACCCTGTAATTATTTTTGGTGATTTCTTATTGGTTATTGGGGATTATTATTATCTAATTATCTTAAAAACTGGGGTTCATTCTTCTTTCATGGGTTGTCTCCCTACTATATGAACCCTAGTTTGAGGGTTTTATTATGTTGGTTATTTTATATAATGATACATTGTGATTTCTATTCATTGTGTGTGGTTCTTCATTCTCCTAGAGTTTCATTTCATTAAAAACCCACTGAGTTGGGTGTTTCAATCCATTTCACTCTCTTAACATTCCATTTCATTGATGATTATTTTTAAATGTATAAAAAATGTGTCACTCATTCTTGGGATGTGTTTGTTTAATCTGTTGCGATTTTTTCATATTTTTATTTTCCAAAAATTGGTTATTCATAGGATTCCTATAATGATGTCTACAGTTATATGAATCCAATGTGTTTGATAAACATGAAATTGGAATTTTAAAATGTATTTGAGTACATGGGAGATTGTTTTTGTAAATTAGTGGGATTTTATAATTTTGTTTTCTTGTGAATTGATCTTAACTATATTATCCTGAATCCTATTTAGGTGTTTTGTTCTCAGGTGGTGATAATTGTGATTGGTGATTACACAAATTGTGTCTCATTAATTGTAACCTTCTGAATTCTTATTATTTTCATATATATATATATATATATATATATATATGTTATCAGGTGTAGGAATATACATGTGAGAGTGGTCTGCACATATGGATAAGAACAAATTTATACATGTTACCTCTTAATAATGTTCATTTGAACCCCCCCAGTTTTTAAAACACCCTTATTGCATTTTTTATATTTATGATCCTCTAACTGTTCATTCCTCCAAATGACTCACTAAAATATCATTTTCTATCCTAAATTACTTCTTGGATTTCTAAGGATATTGAATGTGGTTTCTAAAATGTTTTTTCAATACAATGTTTCATTTTGAACATTGAGATGAAATTCAGTAACTAAATTACATAATAGGCCATTACATTATCTTCTATGAAAAAATAGTGTTTTCAAACAGGTAATGAAATTTTTTTTTCGAAAGAAGGGTATTTTCAATGGAAATGGTTTCAGTGTTGTATTGGTTATGACCCTGTTAGTACTATGAGTTGATTTGGAAAAAAATTGAACCCATTAATGTGTGAATTATCGGTAGTGACATTTAATGGTTTGATTTATGAAGGGAACCCATATGGTTGTACTTCCATTATGATGGAATTTTCATAGTCTATGTCAATAATGGTTAAGGACATCATGGGGGAAACCATTGGTTACACCATGTGTCCGATTACCTCCTAATTTTCAATTATACTATTGTCCAGGGATTCCAAGAAATCACCATTAACTTCGAGTGAGGAATGATTCTTGGTACTAACTAGACATATTAGAACCCTCTGGATAAAGGATAATTTAGGTGGTATTATCCACTAGATCTGGGATATTAGAGAAGATAGTTTGTTTGTTTAAAATATAATTGCACCATATGCTAGTGTTGGGTTTTAACTGAGTGGTTCTATTGATTTTTTCCATGGATACCAACTAAATTCCAATTATTTCATATTTTTATGATCATGTTTTATTTTACATAAATTTATATACTTGATTATTTTTTATCGTCTTTTTTTTATTAGTACCAACTCCATATATTTATAGTTTTACTGCATTACCATTCTACCCATTATTAGTTTAGATTTACCCTTTTATTTATTTAATGTTTAGGTTGTGTTTCCAACATTTCATTTGGTTTCAAAATTGGGTTGTAAAAATGGAATGATGTGTTTCAATATTTAATTAATTAAAGCCCATATTTTTATTATATATATTTCAAACTATACTTTTTGGGATGTTTATGGGAAGGATGTGTTTGGATTTTGGGGTTCTTACCTACTTATTTGTTTCATTCTCACACTATAGTTGTGCTACTCGCCTTCAATAGAACAATGTTGTTTTTTAGATAAATATTTTTTGGTTCATCATAATGTTTTTTTACGGATAGTGGTGACCTGGTTATCACAAAGAGAATATATCAGTTCTCTTTTTGGATTTGTATTATTGGTTCTAGTTTTCCATTTTGGTTCTACTACCTTTTTGTATGGATCATTTCTTCTTATTATTTTTTAATAATGTTTTACTGTATTATTTTTTATGTCATTTTCTTAATATTGTGTAATATATTGGATATTTATAGGCTAAATCATTACCAAGTGCTTTAATAATGTTGTTTTACACTTGTTCCTAACATGATATGATTGGGAATGAATCTAAGGACCAATCGAAGTCAAGCTTGGGTGATCAATTCATTGTCTACATCTGATGATTTGAGATAGAAACACTCATATATTCCCTTATTATGTATGAGATCATCTTCATATAAGCTCTGATCAGACATTCTTTTTTCATATCAGATGTAATTTATATGTGAGATAATATATTAGGTTTTAATTCATTTTTCTATTTCATCAATTTTTTTATTGAAACCCAAATTAATGGCCAACATATGATAAAGAATCACATATTAGAAAATGATAGGTTGTCTAGATCTTTTCAAAAAATGTTATCATTTCTATATCATGTGTCCTCATTCTATGCCCTATAATTTCTATATAATACCTTTAAAATGTATAATTCATTTAATTAAATATATAGATTTTGGTGAGACACTTTCTTATACACTTGAATGTATTGGTTGTTGATGACTAAAACACAAAATAACCATTCAAGTGTGTTGATATATATGTATTTTTCATTTTAACCATTATTATGAGATCAATCCAGCTATAAATGTTGGTTTTTATGACAAATTATAACTCAAAAAATTAATTTATAAAAATTGATATGTTAAATGAATTGAATGAAATAGGAATTGAAATTTCATGTCAATTAAAACATGATAATCTATGAATTATCCCATTAATAAATGGACTTATTTGAATGGTGGACCACTTCCCAAAGTTATGTAATATTTTATTCATTATAATTTATGATCTTGGATATCATAATTATTTTTCACGTTGAGTGGTCATTATATAACAATAGACTATTGTAAAATACCAATGTTTTCTTGATCATGTGGCATTCCCTGAGAAATACATAGACTCCTTATGTTCCTTTCCCTTAATGAACTCATTGTAACCCTACCATTACATTGATTATTCATTCAAGTGATAGAAAAAAAATGTATTAGGTCAGTTTCTTAGGTTGTAAATCTCTAGAAATGGATCTGAGGTTACCCTATATTTCTAGAAATAATATTGAATGGATTTGATGATTATCTAATTATTTTTCAAGATGTTATGGACTTCCAAGAATATTAATTTGGATTCACTAATGTGTCATAACAAGGCTTCCAGTGAATTGTTCCTCAAAATTGGGTAAAACTCTCTTTTAAGGGGAATTTGTAAGGGTGAACCCATGTAGATTCTACCTAGCTTATTAAATACAAAAGAAATAAAAACATTAGACTATTCATTATTTTAAAAACATCTTAATTTATTGTTTATATTTCTTGGGTACATGCCTAGTTAATATAAATATAAAATGTAATTTGCTTAGATACATTCTATATTATGGAAAAAATGTAATGTTAGCAGTGTTAAAATTGAGGAATCGTAACTTCAATATATTTTTATAAACATCAGTTATTTAATATTCTTTCACACTACTCATAAAATATTCACAAATTGGATTATCCTACAAACCATTGGTGGTGGACTACTAATTTTAACTCCAACATTATTTTGGCATATGATTTATGCCTAGAAAAAAACATGGATATATATATGGGAAAAGGGAATCTCCCCAATAAGGACACTTGATTTTCTAAACATGGAAGGGGTACATTAATAGAATACCAATATTGTTCTTGTATAGTTATTAGAGATAGGTTTTGATATTTTTTATATTTTTTGAACGATGCATTGATACTAAGACATCTACCATGTTCCCCATATACCCTATCTGTATATAATCATGTCATCACCACTTTTTATATGGGTCTACTTGAAGATTTTGGTTGCTATTTTTAACTAGATTTTTTATTTTTATATATTATGATATCATTGGTTTCCTATATTATAGCTGTAATTTCATCATTTATAGATCAATAAAATACAAAACATTGATTATCATGGTATTTTCTACTCATCATATGATCACTAACCCTCCGTACTAGTTGGGATCCACTAGCTTATTGTGTGGAACATTGGATGAAATTAGACCAGCCATGTTAGGTTATTTATGAGTGAAGTTGTTTCGGGATATCATAAAGTAGTATCGATGCTCTTTTTTCTATTATCATAATTTTTAGGTTAATATAAATGAAACTAGGACGTGTAAGAAGTTCATAATTTTCATGTCCCTAGTGTATTATACCCATGTATTTGGAAAAATAAATGTTTTAATGGAGGTAAAATACTAATATGGTTTATTAATATTACATACGTACATCTTCCACCATTGGATGATGCAGATGAATTATATAGTTTACTATCATTGTAATTTCTTATAGCTTTTCCAATTTTTAATGTATGTACTGTCTCATAAATAAATATACGCTTGTTAAGAATCACATTATATAACTATTTAATGGCATGTAATTGGGTTTCATGATTTCAAAATATTATGTGCATATTCCTTGAGTGATATATATTCAACTTGAAAAACATTTTTATACGATGAATCATATAAATAATTGTCTTCTCTAAGTGTTTGTATGAACCTAGATTATGTTTTCCAAAATATAACGATGGTTGTACCTTAACTAACATATATTTGAATGTTTAAACCAGGAGTAATTGGTTCAATGGACTAAAATGTGAGTGGTTTCAATAAAATTTATACTAATTGAAATTTATAATGTTTATGGGCCACTGTAAATTGGTTTTGGTGATCCATATCATTGAACAATCAGAAAATATTGTCTCAGTTACATGAAATTACATATGAAACTAATCAAGAATTTGAATTTATAACATGGAAATGACAACTCATTGGACTATACTATGTTACACATTTCTATAAATGACCATGTATAGAGTTCTGAAATGTTAAATGAAATTTTATTAATTAAATAACAATTTCAATTTCATCATAAAAGGATTTTTTCACTATATCATCCAATTCACAATCCAAATGCTATATCATCTATTATAAATACATAGAATTTTAACATCATCCATAATTTTTAGAGTGATGTAGTGAGTAAATCTTTTGATACATCATGGTATTTTAGATTACATAGAGAAAACATTAGGAGTCCGTAATTGGTTATTGAGTATTATATGTGAAATATTTATACCTATAATATAATTTCATCAAAAATCATCCTATAATGAAATCCCATATTGAGGTTTGTGATTCGTATTTCATATAAATTACTCCATGGTAGACATAGAGCATATTATAGGAAGGTGGCAATGAACATATTATGGAGGTGGTGGGACCTACACCACCAATATTAACAATTATAATAAAACATATGATTCCTCCCTTTATAATTGATCTAGGGACATATGATTATTTACAAGAGGATTTATTATGGTTATTACATCTGAAATAGGGATCCTCATGAACAACTTTTATTGTGGAAGTGTTTAATATAGATATCTATTAGTAGAAACCTTCTACCATTTTAGGTCAAGGTATTCATGGGGCCATTAAGTCATGGAATTTGGATATGTTCTCTATATATTTGATTTTGGAGTATCCTTCTGTGGGGATTGTGAAGGGAGAAACATATATGGGTAGAGGTTTTATAAATACGTGGATATATCTTTTAACCAAGGTCAACATGACCCAACAAACTAAGGCCTACCTAGTCAATGATAATCCCAGTTTTACTATACAAAGAAACACCTCCAATATGATAGGGGTTGAAAACCACTGAAATGTTGGCATATCACATAGATGGGAGGCATTATCACAATATAATTTTCCACATGAATACATTTCTAATCAGATAAAATGTTGAAATTTAAAACAACACAACTGATACCAATTCTGTATGGACCTGACCCTATTTTCCTGGAGTCGGTGCCTTATTTGATTACGTTGGCATACATACAAGGAATACGAATCCTGAAGGACTGAGTAGTTTAGTATTATTTGAATCATGATATGTACATAAGTTCAACATTACATATGGAATGTAAAAAACAATACTTGATTATTCCACTAAATTCATCACGTCTCCTAGATTATGCTTGCAAGTCATTCATAAATTACTTCTTCATGTCCTGAGAAAACGAAACATAAGAAAGGGGTGAGTTCAAACGCTCAATAAGAGTACGAAATATATCAGAATATAATATAAACATTAGACATGGTTAATAATTGAAAACACATGCCTTTAATAATAAACTTGAAACACATTACAGCTGGAATATGAGATGAGTAAATAAATCCATAAAAAAAACATAATCATGGGTATTCCACTAGTCGAATAACCACATGAACTATCAATTACTAGATTCATAATGGGGGAAGTTCATATTCGAGACATTTTGATACATTTTTTCATGGCCTCGACCAAAACTTCTAGTGATTAAGGCCTTGGCCAAAATCCATATCACATTGGGAAAGGCCTCGACCAATTCCATGTCTAGTTATCTCATGAGTCCTACCGATGCATTTAGGGGATATAGCGGGCCCCACCAATCACATAATAAGTCCAATTAATTCCTCATATGGGTGTGGATAAACTTATACAACATATACATTCATATTGAAACTATCATATGAAATGTAACTAACTTTCCCCAATCATTAAACAAAAAAAACTAACCATTCCGAGTATATGGTGAATGGTTTTAGGATAGATCATCCACAAAAGAGTTAGTCATAAACCATTAAATAAAATATGGTATATGAATTCATAAATAATTAAACCCAATAATACCATGGAATAAACCAGAGCATCAAACGAAAATACTCTTATAAAATCATAAGCAATTTTGAGATAAATAATCTTTTATTTTGAAAAGAAGATTTCTGTTGGAAAATCTTTGTATAAAACTATAAGTGAATTAAGATAGTATTTTAATAATAAAATTATTATTTTTATAAATATAATGGTTTCCAAAAACAGATTATAGAGTGCCCTTGTAAATAGATATGAATTGGAGAAATTCCTTTGAATCGGGCTTGTATTTTGGAAACAATTTTAGATGTTCCTTTAAAAACGTGTAACTATCCATAAAATAAGGAAGTATTATGGTTGGTATACATATATAGAATACTCACACAGAATTTATTATGGGTACATAACAATAAATAATAATTTCATCGAGGAATTTATACAATAAAGGTAACCCAAATCAAAACAGAAGTTTCGGTGGAAAACCCTTACAACAATGTGATCGGTCATATCATATGACCAGAACATAATAAATATCAAGTGAATAATTTAATAACATTAATATAAATATAATAATGTTTTTATATATCAAATGGAAGTACGCATATACCACATACAAGAAATAACTGGTGAATAATGAATGTCTCACAGAAATGAAAGTGAGATGAGAAACCCCTTACCTTAACTCAAAATGTGTTCCTATATTGTAATTAATATCCTAGAATATGAAATTATAAATGTTCAAAACTTATTTCAGAACCTATCAGACATGTATTTAGTTTACCATAATTATTTTTAGTTCATTTATTTCTTTATCGATAAGTTATTGTATTGAATTTCGTCGTTCTGGAGTGTTCGTTTCCTTTATTTTCATATTCGGTTCACTTGTTTTTAAGTAATGAAGTGGGATGGATGTAAATCTCCAAAATTGAAAATAAATATTATTTATGAACATATAGAGTTTTTAATGTCCATTTCTATCATTTGGTTACATTGAATGAGGTTGAATCACTAGATGACAACCACTTCGATTATTCGGCGGTATTTGGATTATTGATAACTAGTTTGTCATATAACATAATTATATGTACATATTCTAGATCCTGAATATTAATTAGGTTATAAAACATATATAATAGTCTAGTTAAACCATGAATATGGATTCATTACCGTTATTGAAGAATGAAACTTTTCGTCTACGAAGGTTATAAATCGGAACCTCATGGACGTCGATTTCATTTATAAAAATAAAAGGGAGGGAACAAGAATTTTTTTGATGGTTATTACATTCACATGATATAATTACAGTATATAGATGTTACTAGAGTAATCATGATCATTTGGATAGTTAAGGTGAGGAGGGAAAAATAAAAGAGATGAACTTGAAAATAAAAAAAGTTAAGAGATCCCTTATGAAGATTCGGCAGCCTAACGACGTCTCTTAAAATTTCATAAAATAAAATGATGAGAACAAAAATGGTATCTCATAATATTTAAATCAAAAGGAAAGTAAGAAGAATAAATAAAATCAAACCCCAACATATGAGAATGTAATTTCAAATAGCTAATATAAAAGAAGTGTCGACTTAAAGAAGAGAATGAAGGATTCCCTTAACTTTTAGAATAACTCATAGATCTTGAAAGATGGGACCTTGGGGGATTAGGGACACCTTGGGAGGATTCCTAGAGAGGTAAAACCACTATATCTTCTAGGATTAGTTATTTGTAATGAATGAAAACGAATGGATGAGTGGGTATTTATAGAAAAAGAGAGGTCATTTTTTAATAATTTCAAAGGGACACCTCATTTGTTGTTTTTAACAAACCATGGGATTGTCCATGGTATTTCCACATAGTTTATGCCAATTGGGAAACCTCATGTCATAAGTTACTATAAATAAGTCGACCATACTTTTATATATAATTATTACATCATTATGATGTCATTAATCTACAGAAAACTCAAAACTGTATTTTTACTATTCATGAAAAATTCATGTATTTTAGAAAAATCCCAAAAATTCACCCATACTATTTTTTGACATGTAGAATTAAAAAGTGAAATCCATTTTTCAAAACTAATTTTCTAAATATAATTAATTTAATTTTTAAATAAGGTCTTATTTAATTCAAAAAATAACAATATTAAAGTGAAATTAGTTTTATTTCTAATTGAAAAACTAATTAAGATCTCATTATCTTATTACCATAAGAAAATAAAATAATAATATTATTTACTATTCATAAGGGTCATATTACTATTCATATTACTATTCATAATGGTATTCTACTATTCACCAAAAATCTAGTTTGTTCTATTCGACTCCAAATGACTTACTGAACACAACTCTAGATTAGCATTTTTTGAAATTCAAAACATAGAAGAGACAAAGTTGTGTTTAATAATTAGATTATAAAATTTCATTATATATTTGTTTTCGAATCCTTGGGGTGCATCATGTTCCCCTCCTTACAAAAATTTCATCCTCGAAATTCATAGAATATTACCTAAACAGATTCGGGTATGTCTTTAACACAAGATCCTCAGGCTCCCATGTTTCTTCCTCCATCTTATGGTTTCTCCATAGAACCTTCACCAGACGAGTCATCCAATTTCTCAATACTTGTTCTCTGGTATCAAGAATCCTCATAGGATCTTCCCAGTAAGATAGATCGAGCTCATGTTCCACTTCTTCATATGTGAGTACATGTGTTGGGTCTGACATGTACTTTCTTAACATTTACACATGGAAAACATTGTGAACCATTGGGAGACTTGGAAGCATTGTCAACCGGTAAGCTACGACTCCAATCCGTTCCATAATTTTAAAAGGTCCAATGTACCTGGGACTTAATTTTACTTTCTTAACAAATCATATAATACCCTTCCATGGAGGTACCTTTAAAAAAACATGATCACCTTCTTGAAATTCCAAATCCTTCCTTCGGTTATCAGTATAGCTCTTTTGCCTACTTTGAGCTATTTTGAAATGGTTCTGGACAATCTTCACCTTCTCTATTGTTTCTTTAACAAGTTTGGGGCTCACAAGCATTCTTTCACCAATATCATCCCATCAAGTTGGTGTACGACATCGCCTCCCGTATAATGCTTCATAGGGTGCCATATGTATACTTGAATGGAAGTTATTGTTGTAGGAAAATTCTACGAGAGGTAAATAATGATCTCACATGACTCGAAAATCAAGTGAACAAGACCTCAACATGTCTTCCAATGTTTGAATAGTACTTTCTGATTGTTCATCAGTTTGTTGGTGATAAGTAGTGCTTAAACAGAGATCAGTATCTAGGGCCTTCTGAAGACTCTTCCAGAATCGTGATGTAAAATGGGGATCACGATCAGAAACAATTGATGAGGGTACACCATTTGGTGAAGCAATAAATTAACCTCTAAAATCTCATACAATGGTCTAATTAAACCATTTCATAAGTGGTTATAAAAAATCCAAAATATAATGATTCAACACATTATAATGAATTCCTCCAAATTTCCAATATGAACATTTCATTAATCCTTAATCAATAATAAGTAGCTCTAAAATTTACATTCCAAACATGTGAATAACTTCATCATGTATCATCTTGAAATATCATAATAACATGAATTACTATAAAAACCATATTGGAAACATTCATTATTCCATATTCCTTAAGTAAGATACATGTTATTGGATATATTCCTTAAATCCAAAAGTGTTGTAAACTTCATTAATCATATCATAGAACCCTTCTTGACAAGTCAAAAATCAATTACAAGGTACTCAATACTTATCTGAGTCAATCATTTATTCATCATTATCTCAACATTATATATATATTATGGGTTGTCTTTCCCTAAATAATGTTTTTTTTAAATGTTCAACTTTCCACTTAATCACTTTTTCTTTGTACCATTCATCATGTGACCTTAATTCCTTAATGAAAGAGTATTGTAGTACAATCCTTATATATCTCATAATTCATACAACCAGTACATCACTGACAAAATAAACATATGATATTATTCTTAACTAGGCATATTTATCATTCTACTTCATCTGCGGTAACATGATAACATGATCATTATCCAAAATCATCATTTGGGGTATACTCCTTTGATGATTAGGAAATTGATTCTCATAGTTTCCCATCTCCATTAAAATGAAGTATTGTACATTAGAAACCATTTTCTTAACCTTGAAATCATGAACTTGGTGTCCTTTCTCTCCAAACTTGTAGCAAACACCCATTCCCTTCAAGAATTTACCAGGGTGATTCTTTCCACAGTTATCACACGTGGGAAAACACTTCTTTACCTTATTATATTAATCCCCATATCTCTCTTCCATCGTCTTATTCCTTTTCTTACCTTCGAATCAATATTACTTAGATATGTCTTTACATACCTTGTTAACACATGATATTATTTCCTCATATGATGAGGATACATGTGATACAATCTTCATTTGAAAAGATGGCTTAAGACCATTAGAGATATGATCCTTATTACTATTTGCATATCGTGCATTGGTGAAGTTCTTATTCTTCCTTCTCGGTGCCATATCTAATCAATTCCATATCATATATTTGCTCATAAAATTAGTAACTATCTATAACTCTAAACATTTTATAACACATAACATAAATTTATGCATCGTAAATCCTAGAACAATATACTTTGGTTACTTTGGGGACATAAATCCTTCATAATGGTGGATAATAAAAACGTGAATTATCCTAAGAATATCCCCCAGGAGTGTCATAACCAAGAGTGCAGCAAGGCCTGTTTTCATGCACTAGTTCCCGTTCAAGTCTATCTCAAAGCGGTGTTTTCGGGTTTTACCCCTAGATACATCTATGCCATAGCCGCCTCTACCTACTCGTATCCAGACATGGATGTATTGCTTAAAATATTCTCATAATCTATTCCTAACCAAAAATACTCAGATGTTATTATATGTATATCCTCAAAGACTAACTTAGGGACTGTTCCCTAATTCTATGTTTTCTAAATCTAGTTTCCAATTATTATACTAAACTTCCTCTGATACAAACTTTAAGGACCCGACCCTAGTTTCCCAGAGTTAGTGCCTTATTTGATTACGTTGGCATACATACAAGGAATACGAATCCCGAAGGACCATGTCGTTTAGTATTATTGGAAACAACATACGTACATAAGTTCAACATTGCATATGGAAAGGAAAAACAACACTAATTTATTCCACTAGAGTCATCCCGTCTCCTAGATTATGCTTGCAATTCATTAATAAATTACTTCTTCGTGTCCTGAGAAAATGAAACATAAGAAAGGGGTGAGCTCAAATGCTCAGTAAGAGTTATCTATATAGAGGAAGATAATATAAACATTATACATGGTGAATAATTGAAAACACTTGCCTTTAATAATAAACTTGAAACACATTATGTAAGGAATATGAGATGAGTAAATAATGCCATAATAAAACATAATCATGGGTATTCTAATAGTCTAATAACCACATGAACTATCAATTAATAGCTTCATAATGAGGTAAGTGAATATACCGAACATTCTGATACATTTTTTCATGGCCTCAGCCAAGACGTCTAGTGATTAAGGCCTCATCCAAAAACCATATCACATTTGGAAATGCCTCGACCAATTCCACGTCTAGTTGTCTCATGAGACCTAACGATGCATCGAGGGGATATAGTGGGACCCACCAATCACATAATAAGTCCAATTCATTCCTCATATGAGCAGTGATAAACATAAACAACATATACATCCATATTGAAACTATCATATGAAATGTAACTAACTTTCCCCAATCATTAAACATAAAACACTAACCATTCTGAGTAATATAGTAAATGGTTTTAGGATAGATCATCCACAATAGATTTAGTCATAATCCATTAAATAAAATATGGTATATAAATTCTTAAATTATTAAACCCAATAATACCATGGAATCAACTAGAGCATCAAACGAAAATACTCTTATAAAATCATTAAGTAATTTTGAGATTAATACTCTATTATTTTGAAAAGAAAATTTCTTTTAGAAAATCTTGGTATAAAATTGTAAGTGAAGTAATATTGTATTTTCATAATAAAATGATTATTTTTATAAAGTTAATGGTTTCCAAAAACATATTATTGAGTTCCCCTGTAAATAGACATGAATTAGAGAAATTCCCTTTAATCGGGCTTGTATTTTGGAAACAATTTTGGATGTTCCTTTAAAAACGTGTAACTATATATAAAATAAGGAAGGATTATGGTTGGTGTACATATATAGAATACTCACACAGATTTCATGAAGGTTTCCTTAACCATACATTAGAATTTCATCGAGGAATTTAGACAATAAAAGTAACCCGAATGAAAACAGAAGTTCGGGTGAAAACCCCTTACAACAATGTGATCGGTCGAATCATATGACCATAACATAATAAATATAAAGTGAATAATTTAATAACATGAATATAAAGATAAAAATGTTATTATATATCAAATGGCAGTATGCATATACCACATACAAGAAATAGGTGGCGAATATTGAATGTCTCACAGAAATGAATGTGAGATGAGAAACCCCTTACCTTAACTCCAAATGTGTTCCTCTATTGTACTTAAGCTCTAGGAATATGAAATTATACTTGTTAAAAACTTATTTCATAACCTATTAGACATGTATTTATTTTAACATAGTTTTTTTATTTCATTTATGTCTTTATTGATATGTTATTGTATTGAATTTCGTCATTTTGGAGTGTTTGTTTCCTTTTTTTCATATTCGGTTCACTTGTTTCTATGTAATGAAGTGGGATGGATGTAAATATACAGAATTGAAATTAACTATTATTTATGAACATCCAGAATTGTTAATATCCATTTATATCATTTGGTTACATGTAATGAGGTTGAATTATTAGATGACAACCACTTTGATTATTCGGAGGTATTTGGATTATTAATAACTAGTTTGGCATATAACTTAATTATTTGTACATATTCTGGTACCATAATATTAATTAAGTTATAAAACATATATTATAGTCTAGTTAAACCATGAATATGGTTTCATGACTAGTAATGAAGAATAAATTGAAGAACGAAACTTCATTGTCCATGAATGTTATAAATCGAAACCTCATGGACGTCGATTTCGTTTATAAAAATAAAAGGGAGGGAATAAGAATTTTTATGATGGTTCTTCCATTAAAATTACATAAATCCATTATATAGATATTACTGGAGTTATAATGATCACTTTGATAGAGGAGGTGAGGAGAGAAAAATAAAAGATATGAACTTGAAAATAAATAAAAGTTAAGAGATCCCTTATGAAAATTCGGCAGCCTAACGACGTCTCTTAAAATTTCATAAAATAAAAGGATGAGAACAAAAAGGGTATATCATCATATTGAAATCAAAAGTTCAGTTATAAGAATAAATAAAATCAAACCCCAACATATGATAAAGGATTTTCAAATAGCTAACATAAAAGAAGTGTCGACTTAAAGAAGAGAATGAAGGATTCCCTTACCTTGTAAAATAACTCCTAGATCTTGAAGGATGGGACCTTTGGGGCTTAGGGACACCTTGAGAGGACTAATAGAGTGGTAAAACCACCAGAGCTTCGAGTATGATGTATTTGGAAAGAAATAAAACGAATGGATGAGTGGGTATTTAAAGAAAAAGAGATGTAATTTTTTAATAATTTCAAAGGGACACCTCATTAGTGGTTTTTGATAAACCATGGGCTTGCCCATGGTATTTGCCCATGGTTTAAGCCACTTGGGACAACTCATGTAATACGAAACTATGCATAAGTTGGACATATTTTATATATAATTATTACATCATTATGATGTCATTAATCAACCGAAACTCAAAACTGTATTTTTATTATTCATGAAAAATTCATGTATTTTAGAAAAATCCAAAAAATTCACCCCTACTATTTTTCGACGTGTAGAATTAAAAATTGGAATCCATTTTTCAAAACTAATTTTATAAATATCATTTATTTAATTTTTAAATAATGTCATATTTAATTTGAAAAATAGCAATCTTAAAGTGCAATTAGTTTTATTTCTCATTGAAAAACTAATTAAGATCTCATTATCTTATCACCTTAAGAATATAAAATAATATTATTATTTACAATTCATAAGGGTCATATTACTATTCATATTAATATTTATATTAATATTCATACAGGTATGTTACTATTCACCAAAAATCAAGTTTGTTCTATCAGACTCTAAATGACTTACTGAACACAACTCTAGATGATCATTTTTCACAATTCAAAACATAGAAGAGACAAAGTTGTCTTTAATGGTTAGATTATAAAATTGTATTCAATATTTATTTTCAAAACCATGGGGTGTTAAAGATTCATTGATAACATCTATCCCCCAATAAGATTATGAAATCAATAATAAATGAAATGAAGACAAAATAAAAGCATACCAAAAATGTACTGAAGTACAACCTTTATGAAAGAGGATACTAATTCCAAATGTTATTCCTTGCATGATGTATGGGTTTCCTATATGAGTCTAGGATATGGCTTCTCATAGTACACCAAGAACCCCATTAAAATTTCATCTCTCTTTATAAGAGCTGAAATGTGATGGAAAATCCCATACTAGGGTAAGTATAACAATACTGAATAGGGAACCTCTAATAATTAAACATAAATTACCATGATTGTTGTCATCTCATCATGAGGAATTCGAATCATAAATTGGATTTATAATGAATTACCTATCTTCATATTCTCATGGTAGAAAATATGTCAGAACATAAAGTGACCAATGTATCATTAGCCAATGGTTTTAGTTGAGAGATCAGTGAAACACTATCTTAAGTGAATTCGCTCAATGATTATAATAAAACATATGTAACCCATTTGGTAAATCAACCTCATCTGGTCTATCCATAAGAAATTACACGATAGATGTTGTAATAGATCGATATAGAAATGAAGGGTCACACTAATATCTATGGGGCATACAAAAAACCTAATCATGATCAACAAACTATATTGGATTTTGGTGCATGGGAAATTCTGGTCATGGTGATCCCATGAACAACAAATATATATTAAGATGAGAGAGGATTCTCTAAAATTACTATAATTGAATTCCAATAAATGTATTTGGGACTAATCCATTAAAAATGATCAAAATCGTATACTCATGATGTAATTCCACAAAAAAACATCACAAATATGTATCAATAAAACTCACCATTAAGGAAACATTTAACCGATTATGAAAAATGGCGTCTCAAAGACCTTTATGAAAATTACATTTTTTGTACTAGTAGTACAAAAAATATATTTTTGTTATCCATGGTCAACTTGTGTTGCCCATTCTCTACATGTGTACCCAAGGTTCTTACAATGACTCCCAGGGAATTATTATCAACATATCCATATTTTTGTGTGAATGAGATACTATTTACTCATCCCATTTCAGAAATAGTGTACCCTAATAGAACTTGTTGAGTCTCTGGGTTGATTCACAGGACTTGTGACATATGTTACATGTTGTGTGATGAATTATACTCCATGGAAAATCTTGTGATATGTCCAGGGCCCCAAGTTTAGTGTATCATCTGATTACATGCAATTTTGGGTGGGTTTTTTAGAAATCGTGGATCTATAACCATGTATTCATGCACCACTTTTTTCTTTTATATTTATATTTATTCTCACCATTGATTGTAGATATTTTCAATAATACCCCTTCCAAATCTTCTTTTCAAAAAATTAAATTAAATTCACAAATTAAAAACCATCCAGACATATCATTCCATATCCACGAGATGAATTGAAATTGAGGATCTTTGATACAATCACGATACATAATATCTTCCATTGATTGTGGATAACATTTCCAATTATCAAACCCCATCCTTATTATTTCACTGTAAATCTAAAGAACATGTTCATAATAATTGGTTGATTTGTATTTTTCAATCTGATGGAAAAATTAATACATGCAATTAATGCATGATTAACACAAAGTTAAAAATAATACACACATATGTGAGGACCAATAATTGCCTGATATTTATTTCATATTCAATTCCTTTTTTAATGTGATTAATAAAGGGTTATAATATTTCAAATGTATTAATAATAATCAATTCATAATATATTTAGATGTAAAAAACGAATTGAAATCATTCATCGATCCAAAATAAATTGGGAATCGTTGATAGAATTGAATTATTCAAAGGATAAATGAATGAGTATATATCTAAATAAATAAAAATTAATAAAATGAGATTGGATAATTTTCTATAAATTAATGATAATGAATCATAGTCATTGGAAAGATCATTTATCTCAATTGGTATAGTTCATCTACTTGTTATCGATAAGATCCAGTAACATATTGTTGTGCACCAATATCCATCAAGAGTTGCATTGAAATCTCATGTGTTATGTAGTTACCTCTAATATTTTCCCAAAACCTGGTATCTAAAAGGTATACCTAGGTAAAGTTTATAATTAAACTAATATAAAAATTATTTTTTATTTAATTATTTATATTCTCAGGATGATGTCCACACCAATGACCCAATGCACTTATGGATTCCTTATCACTAAAGGTAATAAAAACATTCTATACTCAACTGAGGTCTCAAATTTTAGATATGATATCCCATTCATTAGTTATTCAAATTTTAATGAAAAATATTAAAGTTTAATATTAATAGAATTAATATATATTTGTATTCTCAATTCCATGAGCCCTAGGCAACAAAGATGCTAAATTCACAGAACCATAGGGATTTTCATCCGATAAATAAGTGAAGACTACTAAAAAATTTGATGGAGCTGAGATCGAAACTATGTATCCCACTCCTAGGTGTTCTACAAAATATTATTTTATAACTAATTAAGAAGGACTAAATGAATTTATTACCCGCAAAGAATCTTTTATTTCTGATACTCGATCTTCAAGGTGTTCCTGAAAATGTGGCTCCATCATTAATTTCTATATACTGCCTGTCAATAACCTCTGATGAGACATGAATGTACTACCACATCTATGATATATAAACAATTTCATGTACCAATTATGAATAAGATGGTTGATCCAATTCGTACACCACCACTCTGACTTAGCAAAGTATATGAATAAGATCAAAGAATATTGGAAAGTGCATGCCTCCCTAGAAAAATCCTAGCAACACACTACTATGTGAAGCCTTATGGAACATGTAGAATCCCTTCATAAATTACATAGTCTACAATCATCAGTCCCCATATAATTACATATTGATCTATTTTTTCATCATCTTCTTTTGTATGATCTATACCTTTTTTGTTGTATCTCTCTCGATATTTGTGACCATAAGTACTGAATCTCTTGGGTTGTTCCATTATTGTGAAGACATTAATGGTAATCACAAAAAACATCAAATGGTATCACACTAATGGTGGAGTATTCATTGTTTATGTTATTAAATATGATATTTTTTCCTCTAAACAATGGCCAATGTTGAACATGCATGCTCGAAACATGTCCCATAGATCCAGAATTCTCGGATTAGTAAGGTAAACATTATATGGGTGAAATGTCATCCAAAAACATAAATGAGTCATCGAAGACTATTTCAATCATCTTCATAATCACGTTGTGATGTATATATCATGATTAGAAAAATATATTTTACCGAACTCTATAGAGATGGAATAACATTTTCATCTAAAGTCATCCAGATAACTCTAGTAAACCCATTTATCAAATAGAGATTAAGTGGTACGAATTTATGTTTCTGTTTATATTCTCACAGATGGAATTGTTTCCTATATTCATAATTCTTATCCCCATAAAAAATTATATAGATGCACTATACACATCCATTAGGGAACCTCAAGGGATAGAGGTAAACTCGCTGGAACTCGGTACTCATCATCCAGTTATTAAAACGTGAGCAATTGAGTGAAATATACACTAAACCATTTCCACTATCTATGCCTCTAAAACCGATATTATATTTCCTAGTTTATAAAATTTATTTATATATAAATTTATTAGATACAATTTTATCTATTATATTTTTGTTTAATTTAATAATTCATAAGGATTTGGTTTGTTTCATAGGAATTGTCAATTTTAGACTAGGAGGAAACAATTATAATTTGTGGGAAACAATGTTTACATGTTTTTTACAACATACATGATGTATATGGATCATTAATGGATTGAATATAGTGTTAAAAACTAACTAGTGAAGATTTAACATGAGGTGAACACAATACAATATGATTATATAAATTCCACATTTTTCATATTTCAAAATCGGAATACCATTGAAATTCAATAAAATACACAGAGTGCAGAGGTCACAATACATGAAATGTTCGATATAAAACTATGTCAAAGACACATGATGAATTTTCAAATTATATCATGGATCTCAAATACAAAAATTTATTCTTCATAAAAATAAATAAAGATGTCTGGAGAGACATATGTAAATCCATTAAAAGATATGAAGGATTTACACATCGTTTACTTTTTAAAAATATTTATTTTCTTGGGCCTCTAATGTGCTCTACAATTAAAATGTGGTAAATTTTATCTATCTTGTTTATCTATTTTCTTATTTGTTCACATAAAAATCAGTTTTAATTCATTCCATTTTTTATATCAAAACCTTTTTGGTTTTCATCTTTTCAAAATCATCTCTTAAACTGTTGATAGTTGTTCTCATTATATGTATCACATTCAGTAATATTCATTATTATTCATTAAACCATGTCATTAATTTATTTTTTATTCATTATTAATCAGTTTTTGATTGTATTTACAATTCATTTTAGTGTTTTATCTTTGTTCTTACTTGTTTTACTCATGGTATTCCTATTTATGAGTTGTTTAATTATTATATTTAGAATGATACATATTCCTCTTATTTTGATTAATAACTCCATGAAACACTAATACTATTAAATTTAAGGTCAACTATATATATTTTATTATCCTAATAAAAAAATTATATTTAACCTCAATAACCCTACAACTATTAATATTTTTAAAACCAAATTTTCATCACATTATCTATATCAACCTTGACCATGAGAGGTGAAATTAAATAATAATTTCCTAATTGTAGTTGATAAGTCTATTTCAATTAGTATGTGATTCTTTATTTATTTAATATAATTGAAATGAATATATTTTGTTAGATATTAATAGAAAAAAATGATGGTTTCATTATATATATATGTGTAATAGGTTTAACAAAACGCAATTTGTTATCCTTTTAGAGTTTTATAGAAAAATTTGATGGAATATTCAATTTTATATTCAAGACTATCTCATTCCCCAGTACATGAAATAGAAAATGATCCCATATTATTTATATATATTAAATATAAACTACATAGACCTCCAAAACCAAAATCTTTAAGAGTGACAATGATGAATCCTTTTGGAGGTTTTTCATGGTTTCCCATATACCAGTGATCCCTATGGGTTCAAACCTACTCTAATGATTTAAATTGAACAAGAAATAAGTGTAGTTTGGGATAATAAATTTCTAAAATAATAAATTCCCATTCCAATTCAATGATACATGGTGGACAATAAATATTTTTTGCCATTTATATGAACCACTATCTCGTATGAATAGTATCATTTAGATTGATCATTTTATTACTCCTCCCATCTTCTCTTTTTATTTTTCCTTCCCCTTTTCCTTTTAGAATTTTTTACTAATTCATTAGAACATGTTTGAGTCTTTTTACCATTAGTGAATGAATTAGGGACCCTTGTCTCACTTAATGTGATTATACATACAATAACAACTTCTTCTTAATCCTTAGATAAATATAAAAATTGATATCATTAACCTTAGTATAATGTATGAGCTCAACAATCTTACGCCACAACACCTTTAGAACCCCTAATATGCATCACCTTATGATCCTTGATATAGAAGAACATTAAAAGATTAAACCACAACGTGCTATCGATTATTTTACAAAATTTGTTCTAAGACCGACATTTGGAACCCTCTCATTCAGAAACACAAATTTGAGATCAAATATCAACTATTCCAAATGATCATCAACACACTTCAATTAAGTTGGATTCAATGAAAACCCCCAAATTAACATATCTCTAAATTCATAGTGATTTTTGATAACATTCAAAAAAGGTTGTGTTATCTGATGCAATAAGAATCTATGTCATTAATTTTTAATTACAAATTTTGAGCAAATGATTAGCTCAAAATCTAAGCTTCAAATTCAATCCTTACATGTGATTATATAAGAAAAATGATCCTTAACACGTAACTCCCTCTAATACAGACTTGGTAACATTAGAAAAACATTCAAAACATAACCCTTGAGGGTAGATAGTTATCTTGGGTGGAATGTGATATATTAAAGAAGTTCACTGGAGGATTCCTACATAATTGAATTGATTTCTAGATTTAGATTTATATGTTTTACCATAGTTACTAACCTGCTTCATGAACTTTAGTGGACATCACTACTAATGGGGAGCTACTAATTAAGATTCATGATATGAGTTCATCCATTCTAGTCATTTTATTTAACTATTATATATTATACAAAAGTTATTGAGGACCACTGAAATTCTGAATAAACATATTAGAGGAGATTTCCCACAATTCAAAATAATTATAATAGCAAATAAAGATGTTTGAGTCTTTGCAAATTTCTTTGGCACCATCAACCCACACATCTCTTGTGATGAAAATTCATTAATTTGAAAAGTAAAGAGACCCTCATCCATACCAAGATTATAGTGCAGGAATACAGGGACCCCAATTCAAATATTGTAATTATATCAAGTACAATAATAAATAAAAAAATATATAGTGGCCCCGTCATTTTGAACAGAGAAACTAGTAGAAAAGGTTAGATCAGTTGATGACACAACCAACTAATGTTTATTTTTAATGAAGGAGTTGACATGTTCGACCAATTAATATGGTACCAATTAGGGACCCACCAAAATATTTATATCATCGACCTAAAATATTATTTCAAAAAACTTTTCCTAGAGTTCAGATGCTTCCACCAACTTTGTAGCAGTAGTATGAACGACCTCTGCAAAGACAAAAAAACATTTTCATATCATACAATCCATTATTGAAAACCATGTAAATTATTTTTTATATAAATTATACGAATTTATTAGAACCTAGGAGAATGGAATGAAAAAAAAATATTTCTTTTCTATCCTTCTGCATCAACTTGGGGAGATCTCTAAAACATTATAAGATCGAATTCCAAGTTTGTTTTCTGATAGTTATGATGCTCATAAATGGGAGTAGTCTAATGAAATAATTCTTATTTTTGGAAATGATATAGAGTTTCATATACCATAAAAAAGTAAAAATACTGGAGAAAACTAAGAAATTAGAGATAATCATCAATGATAATTAAAATAATTTCACGATAGAATCCAGTAATTAATCAATTCATGAATCAGAAGCTACTATAAAAATTTAATAAATGGTAATCGTAAAAATAAGAATTATGTTTCAGATTTCCAGTGTAAAAATATCCAATTTTGTTCTTAGAAATTAATTATCATGTCAATATTTTGGTGAAATATAATTTATTTACAGTGATGTTCAAAAAATTACCAATCAACTTCCCTTTTTCTGAATAAAATTCTGACATGTGTAACAATGAAAAATATTAATGATTTTTTTCTAAAAAAATGGAATATGGAAGAGAATTTTGATATCGTATCCCGACCATGATTATTATAATAATAATTGTATCTAAAATTTGATGGATTGACGAATTAAATCCACGATGATTTTCCCTTTAACTAGATAACCAATAAATTATTGTTCCTCGTTATCTTCTTTCGGATATCATAGATATTGTTTCCAAGTTCACCTTTAAAATAGATTTTCTAATTTTAGACATTGAATAAGAAGTTGGTGTTCTAATTAACCTAGTATTTCCTTTATTATCCATTTATATGGAATTAATACATGCAAATCAGGGAAGAATAATATTCATTATTTGAGAAGAAAACATTTTATGTTCTACTTGAAAAAATCTACGATGAAATTTGATGATTCCTTTGACTATCTTGAAACCATTCATATAGATGAGAGAGATGTGTTTATGAACAGTGAGGAAATAATTGAGATCCAATCTATTGATGAAGACAAATATATTGATCATGGGAATGAAAACTAAATTGAATCATTCACAATGTACGTTATCGGACCATTCCAACCCTCAGTCATCATGACACCATAATTAGACCTAAAACCTCTACTGTGTAGACATAATTACTTTTTCTTAGAGAGTATGAAAATAATTACAGCATATATCAAAAGATATATAACCCAAAAAATAGTACAAGATTAATAATGTGTTAAAAAGTAAGAAAAATTAAATTTTATATGGATTTTATGACCTTAAGTGGATCATCCCTATAATCTAGAACTATAACATTTTTATGGTAGAAGGTGCTAAACTCAATCCCCAACCCCAATGGTGACTCACCCCACATGTTAAAAATATTTTCATGAAATAATTAATGATTTTTATAGATAATAGATTAATATTTATAATATCTAATAAAAAATTGGGGAGTTTTCTAAAAGTCGTTACAAATAACAGAAACCTAATAGTTTTGAAAAGGAAAAAGAAGAACTAACATCTACTCGAACAATCACTATATAGTTAGTAAGTGTCTAATATAGGAATATGAATACAACAACCTTTAAATATAATTTTAAACAACTTTTTATGTACAAAATTATGAAAAACTAGAAGGTAAGAAATTAATTAGATTCCTTGATTAATATTCAGGATATAATCAAATTGAATTTAATTCAGATGACTACTCCAAAATTATAATCACATTTCCCTTCATAACCCACTCTTTTAGTCATATGTTATTTGGTATGTGTGATTTACTATAAATGTTTACATGGATCATGAAACATATATTCTATTATATGTTGGAGGAATTCTTGGACATCTTCATGGAAGATTTTTTGTTATACACAAGATCCATATAGGTTTGACAGAGTAATTTTGATCTATTATTTCAAGGTGGTGATGAAAAATGAATAATATTAAATGAGAAAAAATGTATCATTATATTCTAGGGTGGAATAGTCCTCATCTATAAAATCTAAAAAAAAATCATCAAAGTGGTTCCTTTTAAAATAAAATAGTTAAAAGACACACCATATCATAAAATTTTGAAAGGAATAATGATCTTTTTAGTCTACGATGGATTCTAAATATGTGGTGTGAAATAAATTTCATAAGAATATCCACCTTTGAAACACATATTTTAGGATGAAAGTATTTTTGATTTCAAAAAAGAGTGTTCACGAAAATTCCATACCCTAAGGAATAGTCTGATGGCTGCTCTTATAATATTTTCACCAGAATGGGAAGAAGAATTTGGAAAGATGTGTGATGAAAGTGACTCCATTGTTAGCGCTACCTTGGAACAACAATTCAAAAATATATATTTCTCCATTTAAAATTTCAAACAAACACCGAATGATGATTAATTATATTATAAAACTACTAAAATGGATCTTCTAGAATTCATCTTTATAGTAGATATATTTCTCTCATACCATGTAATAACTAATATAATGGTCCAAATAGATTATAAAAAACATAAATATCTACCCAATAAAAAGGAGTAGAAAACAGATTTGATATGGTGGATCATATTGGTACATTATTTTTACATAATAATGATGGAAAAAAACAACTAATAAAGTTGTTATTGATCATTAATCCATACAACCACAATATATCCTTAAGGATGAAGATAATATTGACATCAAGGATGAATTCCCAGATGAACACTTTTCAGGATTATTACCCAGAACCATCCATGATTTTCTATAATACAAATTATCTCACCATATTATCACTTTACCATATTAATAACTATTAGTACAGGAAGTGATTTATAGCTGAGTTTTTCAATTAAAACGTGGATGAGCTATAAGTTTTTTTAAAAAAAAATTGATCTCTTCATGTGGTGCTACACCTCTTATGATAAAATTTAAAGTGTAATTGACGTATTTCATACTTCACAAAAAGGTGGTAATCATGTAACCGAATGTATCACGACCAGAATAATTCTTATTTGTCTATTCTGGTATATTCATCATCATGATGAAATGAAATTTTATCAAACTATTTATCAGTGCTAGTGGATATTCAATATTGTGAATATAATTAAAAATTACATGGAATCCAAACCAGGAATTCGAAATCTATAACATATTGGTGATTAATTTATGAGACCGTTAATTAATTTCCATGGTATGTTTTACATTCATGTTGGGGTTTATTAAATATAAAAATGGGTTGAAGTCATAGCCACTACTCCTGAAATAGTAAAAGTGGTAATAAAATTTTAATAAAAAATATCTATTCTATATTTGGATATCCACAAATACACATTTGTGATAAGGGAACTCAGTTCACAAAAAATTAAATAAAATAAATGAATGAATGGAATGGAATTCAATATAACATTATTACTCACTACCATCTTCATTAATGAAGGAAATTCCAATAGTCATAGAAGAGAATTTAAAAACATGGAGAACACAATGAACCCCAGTAGAAATGTTTGTTTTGTCAAATTGGATAACACACAATGTACATATCACAAAACCTAAAAAAAATATTATCATCACAAATATATTCTAAATCGTGTATAGAAATATATTCCCTCAACTAAAGTAATTAGTACACCAGTAATATTGGATAATAAAAAATTAATCATGGAAGGTCAAAAAGTAGCGAAAGAAAGTATTCTTTAAGTGTATGATATTGAATAAATAACGATGGATAATTATGATAATTCTATAACTTTAAATTTAAAAACTAAAAAGTTCCTTTAACAAAGAATCATGCATAGAGTCTTACCATGGGAGATATTGTTCTCTTATTCAATTCTATTTTAAAAATATTTATATAAAAGGTAAAATCTCATTGGAAGAGTACTTTTCAAGTTATTAATACATTAATTTAATATATATATATATATATAATAGAGGAAAAAACTATTAAACATTATTGGGAATGGTTAAAAATTTATCTAATGACATTCCAGGAAAAGGGCATCAACACTCTCAAATTCACCTAAATGGAAAAGATAAATGCATATGTAATTATTATTAGTGAATAATATTATTTACCCCAAAATGGATTCTATTTATTTTCAATCATGTTATTAAGATCATTGATTTTATTTTTTCTAGAATTTAAGTTAATAGTTTTTCCAAAAACATTAAGATACTCCACATTTTGGATATATCCGATCTAGTTATCCATATTATTAACATTGTGAACTATCAATTTTTTTCATCAAAATTTTTTATCCATATTTAATAATGTTTTATCTAATGAGGTTCAGTAGACTAGTTTGATATATTAACTACACAGAAATGGGGGTGAATCAGTGGAGGATTCTTTTTAATCCACTTATAACTTTTTATCCTTGTACATATTTTACATGTATGAACATTGATTCTATAATTATTTTTTAAATGTCTCATGAAAGAATATGAAATCAATAAATATAGAACATGATATTTTTTAAGGGCACACTACTCAATAAGAGTATCTAGTCCTGTTTTTGGTCTGTAAATTATCTTGGAAACAAAACCACTATAAAAAATTCCATTGAATTTGTTTTAAAAAAGTATGAAATACCACCCAACTTGAAATTATCTATATTCAACTAATAGTGACTATTTTTACCACATGGATATATATTTATGATTCCTATTATGATTGAATTCTCATTTTGGAAAAGGGTTTGTGTCACCTTAAAATTCTTCCGTCTTTCAAATCCAGTTAGAATTCACAGTTCTACATAAAATCTTCCACAATCTTCTTCTCCACTTTTTTATTTTGGCAAAAACATTTAGGAAACTCTTCTAACTTCATCCTGATGGAAAATTAGATAGCTACAATGTCTTCTTATTTAATCATTCATAATATGAGTGATCTATAAATGTCAACAAAATTCTCCCTAACCAAATAATGATCAACTGAAATCCATTTGGCCAGTCACTTCCTCTTCTCCCATAGATCGTTGACGTCGAAATATATTCAATTGTGGACAGTAGTGTCTTTTTCTCTCTTTATTCTTTAGTATACACCAAATTTCCCAAAATCTAATTCTTCCAATAATACTAAAATTACAAAAAAAAAATTATTATTAAATTAAAAAAGATCATATAAATACAATCATTACAAATAATCTACCAAAAATAAGTATCAATCTTTAAGTGGTCACGTTCTATTATTCAGAGACACACAATAATTTTAATTTTTTAGTAGTGTCTTATACTCATTATTTGACACTCCATACTAACACGAGATTGTATCTGTTTAATTGTCTTCATCGTACTGTAAATATGAAATTTTGTGACAATATCATTCTTCTTCACACAAATAAACAATGTATGTTTTCTATTAATTTCTTGTTGTGTATCAACCAGGTACACACATATTTTGTCGTGGGAAAACACATTGGGTATTATACCCCTAATCTGATTCTGAAAACCATTCATTTAGAAACACAATAAGTGTGGGAGTTTTAAACTTGTTGGGATTACTCAGATCATATTCTTCAAAGATCACATCATGGTTATAGACATGTATCATGTGTATACAATATTTCTCCTTTTTTAAAGGTTATGTATCTTCCACAAACATCAATGAACCTCATGTAATAATGCTTCCCAAACAAAACTACCTTCCACATTAAACCTTTCCTTACACATAAAACCTTTCCTTCCACAAATAAAACTTCCTTCATCAAAAAACTATTTCTTCCACGGACCATCTCATCTTCATGGGTGGATGACACCATCAAAAATAACTGATGCATCGTGACCCCTTTTTTGTCAACAGAACCCCAAAAAATTAATTTATAAACTATCTTCATCAAATTTTCTTTCTTCACATAAATGATCCTAATTAACTAAATAATTCATTGTCTAATCCACCCTCATGAAATCTTATCATCCTTTGAATTACCCCTCGGGAACTACATTGGCCTTACCTATATTATTCCAGTAGCTATGATATTTTATAATGAAATTATATTTTACTAATGATCGGATTAGGGGTATTTATATAGGAAAATATATCTGCAAAACCAACATATCAAAATTAATGGAAAAATCAATGTGGTGTAGCCTTTACTAGGAACTATGATCTGGGGCCCGCATAGTGCATTTTTACATTGTATTGGAGGATGTAATTCTCAAAGGAAACCCTTTTTGGAAGCTTTAATAACTAACTCATTTAAAAAACAACATGTCTCTGATATACTACTAACCTTATTCACACTATGACCCTCCCATGATGTATTTTCACTATGAGGTCTATATAGCATGCCTCATGGTTCTCATAGAACTACTATGAGAAAATATTCATTTAAATATTTTCATTCACTATTCATCATACCACCTATCTTGTTGATATATTTTTCTTCAACCACACCAACAATACTGATTTTCTACCATCTTTTGTTGTCTAAAAACACATGTTGACAAATTGTTTAATAATCAACCATATTCTAGACAAAATAAAATGAATCCAATACCACTTTATTTCTTTCATCTCAAACCCCATTTGTTGTGATATTTGAACTTTTATTGATCACCTTTATTATTAAAAAATTTACCACGTAAAGTATTGTAACATCCTTATCTTCCTGTAAATTCTTTAATGGAAAATCAAAACTAATTATTATTGATAGCACACCCCCACTTGCGTCCATCTAAATGCATACATCACATATTCCCAAAACAATTAATGATATTTTTGAAATATAAATAAGAAAATCATCATCCTATTTTATTCGGATATTTTTTCAACCACTACATCCCACTTCATCAATTACATCCCTAAAAATTCTCCCCAGATCACCTGGAATCTCAATGTTATCAAACCATTAACTTGCTTCTTGGAATATCAAGATATTTTGACATTATAAAAACTCCATTAAAATTGGGACTACATCATAATATTGACCACAATGAGATCATCTTATCTCATTAACCATCATTTAAAAAAAATGAAATTCAATCTAAATTAAAAAAAATATGTAAAAAAATTTGGATCTTTATTAGGAATTTGTAAATTTTTTCACGTATCCCCAATTAAAATCACAATCCTACAATTTTCCCCCATTAATGAAATTAAATATAAGGATATCATGATTCCATAATTTCAATTACAAAATGAAATTTTAGTTGTCTATGTTTTACTAATTCACTCTTACACTAATCTTTTCAGAATAGTTCTAGCACTACCACATTTTTACTATGTGTGAGTCTTTCTTGTGCATTACTGTTGATAACTAGGGATTATTGATTGTTTTAACATATAAATGTGGAATTTATTACTAAAAATCATTAATTCTAGAAATCTGGTGACACCATATAAGAAAATAAAAAGTTAGGTTTGTTTTTGTTTAAACCCATTATACGCCATATAATATTTCACATGATTTATTATTTGATTATTTAATTAAAATTAATGATTCTAGAAAATTTCTTATTAATTTATTATTAGATTTTATACATTGAGTGATATCTAGTTTTTTAGTACTTACTTTCCCAATAATATTATAAACATGCACTTTAATATTCTCTTCTGGGAATATTTATTGAGAGTTTGGTGGACATGTCAACCAATAAAAAAATTCATTGAAAACCCATTGATGTTATGAATAAACAAATATAATTTTAGAATCATTAAGGTAACGTTGTGAGTGAATATTTTGGAGTTCCACTAGTATATAATTCCATCATGTTCCTCTATCATCCCTAGATAATCTTATTAGTATCGAAGCATTTCAATATGACATTACCGTCCTACAATCCCTTAGTAGGGTGAATGAATATCATTTGAGAGAGTGTGGTGTAATTTTCACCAATAAATGTTAGGAAATGTTGAGTTTTAGGAAATAAACAGTGACACAATAAAAGATTGATATAAATTTTCCATGTTTACTATTGAAGTACTATAGTATTACCCTTTTAATTTGAAAAAAATAAAAAATATGAAATAATGTTGATGAAGAAGAATATGATTTTGGGATGTGTATTAGGAATGCTATAAATCACCATTACCTGACTGAATAATCATTTGATAGATCATATCTATTTAGGGGATTGATTTATTACAAAAACTAGAAATGATTTTTGAAAAATAAATTAAAATAAAAAGATACAAATAAGGTAAATTATTGATACTATCCTAAGGAACTTATGGAACTACCTTGATATATTAAATCCTATGAATATTTTGTTCAAGAAAAGTTACATCATTTCACTATTCATAATTTTGATACATTTTACATTATATAACACCCAACTTTTGTTCTTGATTTATTATTTTATTCCAAACTACCATTGGCATGAGTGAAATTTTATCCCTATTGTTGATGCCCTCATGATTGTTTTTTGAATTTTTCACTCTAATCAGAATGTTATAGAACAAATGAAAATAAATTTATTGGAACATGTATTTAGATTATGAGAATAGTTAATGTTAAATTTCACCTTCAGTGATGAGATAAAATTTATTGATAGGTAAATTGAAAACTGGATATAGAATTGAGGAAAAATTATGAATGTTTAAATAAAGGAACAAAAAAACTAAATAAATAACTGATCTATGAGGAATGATTGATTATATATATATATATGGTTTATTATATAGGAATTATACATTTTTCTTACACATTGTTATATTTTTCTAATTTTAATGCTTGTTTCTTATTTTAAATATTATTTCATTAGGATTCCTAGTTGATATTATTTTTTCTTGACTAGGAATTGTTCAAGTGTGATGTAATTGGATTAAATAAAATGATATATATATATATATATATTGGATACTTTTTTATCAGGTTTATTTAGGTTTTATTGGATAATTCATTGGGTTTCAGTTTCTTTACTATAATAAAAAAATTGGCACTCTAATGATTAAATGATGAAAATTGAAAAAAAGGTTGTACACATCATGTATAAAATACACACCTTTTTGAACTCATTAACATTATGTATACAGAACAATAGAACATAAAATTACTATTTTACAAGATATTTAAATTGTAAATAATTTATACATACATATAATGTCATGCAGATTTAAAAATCAGAAACCTACTAAAAGTGAATCGAATACACGTTGTGATATGATTAAACAATGTAAAACAATTGAGATCCCTTCATGTCAATGATACAAGACAATTTTCCAAGGATTAGTTTGAATATAAAATACATGACATAAAATATGATTACATGATATAGGTATTTCAATAAAATTAAAATTAAAGCTATAAAATTACGTGAGCAGTACACATGTTTTGTACTTGTCCAACGTATTAAATTAAAATTGCCTCCACTACACTTTATATTTCGAATGAACTAAATTTTCACTAGTTTTATTTCTCTAATTTACACTTATTTATTTTTACTCAATTTTAATTTATTCATTTAGTTTATCATAAAATAATTTTTATTTATTAATTATTTTACATATAGTCTTCACTTTTTAGTATTTTGTTTTTGTTTTGATTAGGATTTTCAATATAGCTCTTCATTATTCATCAACCCTTTCCATTCATTCATGGTTTCTTAATTACATGTTTGTAATTGATTGGATTTTCATTTTTTTAGATTTTTTTAATATTCATTTTTTCTTTATTAAATATATTATTTCTTATTTTTGAATCACTTCATCATTATGTGTAGTGTGATTCAAATTCAATTTATTATGATCATTACCATCACACAGGACTAATCTACATATCATTATAGGTATAGAGTATGGGTGTTTTTGAGAATAATGAATACATTAATTGAACTATGGTAACACTATTTATAAAAATTAGGTTAAAATAAATTTTTATCAAATTCTATTTCATATATTTGACCATGGGACATTTAAATGAATGAATATTTCTCAGTTTGTGTTGAGAAGCTATGCCCATTAGCCTATTCTGATTTTTTTATAGATGATAAAGATAATAAATCTTGTTTTCTAGTTATACCATGACCATGGGATAGTTACATCACAGATAATGACAATTAGTTTGGAAAAAACCAATTAGTGACCATTCCCTTCTTCACAGAATATGATGTAGGACTATACTAGGTTAAATTTTGGATTGTATTATTTCAAGATCCATAAAATATACAATGATTTATTATTATAGTTACCAGAATTAAATAGAAAATACCGAGTTATAGAAAAACCAAATCTGAATAATGAACATGAGGATTCAATTTAGATGTTTTTTTTTCAAATTTTTTCTTGCATACATGTTTTCTGTGTGGATTATACCCCTAATAACATATTTATAAAGCCCTTGTGGTAAGTGTAGTTTAGGAAATTAAATTTCTAATATGATCAATGAAGATTTGAATTCAATGATGTGCGTGAGAGAATGAATGGTAAATATTTTCCATTAGTAGATCTACCATAAAAGGGGATGTATGAAACTCCCACATCAACACCTAGTTAGATTAAATTACATGCATGAGAGAACTTTTTCAGTAGATTACATTACAGACAAGATCATGTTTTACGAAAAAAAAATATATCATTAAAATATTATTGTATATCATAATTAGATATATCCTAACTTTAAATTAGTAGTTACAATAATTCTTTAATAAAATTTTAAAATGTGTGGATTACAAAAGTATAAAATGAATTTGTTGGATACTAATTAATTAGGAATGAATAAGAAACCCAATTGAATATGATGTAATTTTTTTAATTTTTATGATAACAATGTTGTTTTATAATAAAAAAATAAATTAATTAAAAATGATTAATTATGTTGATGAAATATATATAGTACATATAATCAAATATAATTAGTATTTATTCATTATATTAGATTGGCATATGATAAAAAATAAAGCACACCTTGTTTCATGTATGTAGCCTTTTATTTCTTCATTTTAATTCCATATATTATTTGGGTAAATTTTTGGAGGGCTTGAAAACATTTTGTATTTTTTTGGTCTTTACTAAAGGTTCATGGGTTGTGTTTTTTTAGTGGAAAATATAAAACTTCTACAAAAAACTATGCACAATAAGACATGTGAAAAGCAGACGGTGTGTGAGAAGGCACACTGTTTTTCCAAACCGTGTTGCTTCCTTATAAAATCCTCTTATTTTGAGATTTTGGGATTATAAACGATCGGAAAAAAAGTTTTCTAGCTATGAGTTTATTCTTTGTGAGGATCCCCATTGAGTCCGTAGCAAGAACATGTTTGTTTCACAGTTTTCTTAGCTGTGTGACTAACCATGCATAATTTAAAAACAATATCCAAAAATTATGT
Source organism: Viscum album (assembly GCA_963277665.1). Classification (NCBI taxonomy): domain Eukaryota; kingdom Viridiplantae; phylum Streptophyta; class Magnoliopsida; order Santalales; family Viscaceae; genus Viscum; species Viscum album. The sequence continues at coordinate 1,128,362,476 of OY728156.1, read as the reverse complement.
GTCTAGATCATGATTATAAATTAACCCTTTGTTTATTCTAGATAATGAAACTGAAATGATAATTGTTCCTCCCAATGTCATTAGAGGATAATCCAATAAATTTTGAGGCTATTCAAATGTTGCTCATGGTGTGTTAAATGATGATTCTAATAGTAAGTAATTGTTCTTGGTTGTTTTGTTTGGTTTTCCATATATCTTTTTCTCCCTCTCTCTCTTAGTGCCTTAGATATACTTATTCTACCGATAGATCAATGTTAGTCAATTACTAATATGATTATATTTGTTTTTTTTGAAGATTAAGGAAGAGATCTAAGTTGGTGTCTTGGTGATTCAACCTGGTTTCATTGTTGTTTTCATTCTATTGATCATTTTTTACAATGTTTAAAGGTGGGTGGATTCACTCTAAAATCACCTATTAGATCGAAATATATTGATTTCAAATCAGTGGTTTTTTGAAATAGATTTTGACTTTTTTTAAAATTATTGTTAGAATACTTATTTGTTGGTGGTTTTTGGTATTGTGTAGAATTGAGTGTCTTCAATAGAGGGTAATTTTGAAACATGATTATAAAATGGTGATATGGTTTTGATGTATGGATATTGGAATTTAATAAAAGTTTAATTTTGTTGAAATGGTTTTTCGGGGAAATGGTTTTGAATAAAAGGATTGTTACTTTGAAATAGATTGTGGTAACAGTTTTCAATAAATGTATAGTTTAATTAAATTGGTTAAAATTCATCGAATTATTTTTATTATAATTTGGTATGGATTAACTGTTTAAGAATATATGGATTGGATGGATATTGGTCATGAATTCCCACCATAAATTGGTATGGGTTATGGACCAGAAGTTCCACTGTAATGGTAACCCCAAGTTTATCTGTAAGTGTGTGTGGCTCTGTGATAAAGAAGTGGTAATTTCCATTTAAATTGATTAAATTATTACAATGAAATGTTTTTTTCCTACCATGGGAATTGTTTAATTTTAGAAAACATCGTTGTTATAGAATTGATCGGTTTTTTGATAGATTGTTGAAAAATTAAATTGGGTTTATATAAATTGTTTTATATAAGTGTAATAAATTATTCATTGTTAATGTTGTTAGTAGGGAAGTCAATTCATGGAATCCTGCTGACTTTTAGTACTCACCCACTCTTTAGAAATTTGTATCTTTTGTATATATCTTTTATCAAGATACAGAAAAATGTAAAGAATGGCATTTCACTAGGAGTTCTTCATGATATTTGGGATGTTTTGTGGAGTTGGAGAATGGAGATTTTTGGAGAATTTTATTACTATTATCTATGTATTTGGGTTTTATTGGATATGTCTTATGCTATTTTTTGGATTTTTTATAGTCTGTAATTGTGGTAAAATATTGAAGTTGTTATTTATATAAATTGTATTCCTTGGTGTTTCAGTTAGGTTAAATCATACATCATGTAGTTGTTTATTTATTCCTAACATGTATGAATAGTTGTTTTGTTTTCTAAATGGGAAAATGGTCCCCCAATTATTAATGAGGTCCTTATCATTAATTACCATACTTTGGTGTGATGGGGATGTTTCATATTGAAAATTAACATTTTACCACATTCTCATGATAGTGAGAATGAGAGGGATGTTACAAGTGGTATCATCTTGTTCATTCCTGTCCTAAAAATACTTCTTTAAATATATGGGTCCTATAGTTGGTATTCATTCCATTGTATTCCCTATGGTAGGTTGGTTAATGTAGTTGGATTATTGGGAGATGAAATGTAGAGAATAAAACTGTGTAGAAAATATTTTTTTTCCGAACATCATGCTATTTAGGACATGGCTATATAAGTGTTTTGGAGACACTTATAGTCTTTGGAATATCATTTTCATGGGTTTAGAGAATGATATGAGCATGGCATTAATTGTATAAATTACATACCAATTAGAGTGAATTTTTTATTTTTGAGTAATGATATATGGTTTTGAGTAATGTCTAGATTTTTGAAAAATGATGGTATTTCATTCGAATGAAATATTTTGAAAAATATAAAGGCTCATGTATTTTGAAATTGGTTTGATTTTTAGTGGAAAGGTGAAATTTTTAAAAAATGTTGAACTTGGTAAAAAGGGAATTTTTTAATGCAATGTTGTGGTAGTTTTTTGTATTATAATATGAAATTATTAAGAATTCGGTTGATAGTGAGTGAGATTTATGGATTATGCTGGCTATAATGAAAATAACAACCAATAAGAATTGTAGAAACCATTCAGAAGAAGATATTGAGACTGTGGTTGCATCTAATTCACATGGGAAGCAATAGTTGGTTCATAGTATTCTCCATGAATTTTAGGCTATAGACACAGAAAACAAAAGTGATGAACCCATGAATGGGTATCATTATTTTCATTTCTAGAAGCATTATCCACCCATATTTTTGTGTGATTTGGAACCAAAAAAGGAAGAGATGTGACTGAGTATGATGAATAAAACCATCAATTTTATTGGCACACTTGAAACCCATTAAATATTACTAGATACATACATGATGGTGGATCACACATAAAAATAATTTTATTTAGATGTTCAGGTTTAGTAGACCAAAGACATTCATAGTAGATCTAGGAGAATTGTGAAAAAATAATCACTCCCTCATTTATAATTTAGAGAGTGAATGTCTTTATCATATTGAAGAAGTAAAATTATCCTGTTACAGAGTATGTGGTAAATCTATGATTTTAGTCTTCTGTACTTCAAAATATGATGCTAGAACATCCTTGGAGGCTAACATATTTGAATTGGTGATGAGGCTGGAGATTATCTTCAGGATTGTTATGCTCTGTATAACCAATTATATAGAGATTATGAATAGAGTAACAATTGAGTAAAGGGACATGCCTGGAGCTATATATGGAGGTTTAAATTTATACCTTTGAGAAATGGTAGAAACACTAAATTTAGGAACAAGGTGAAGAGGAACACATGTCTCCTTGATGGGAGAATGACTCATAATTCGATAGATGGATCAGTAAATCTCCCCCAAAGACCCAATAGAAACGTGTGATGTTTCTAATCTGGTTATCATTGTCACAAAAAGTGATAGTTTATAAACCACCTATTGCATTCCATAATTTCTATCATGTGGGGAATCATCAGTGTTATTTCTGTAGTTCTCTAATGTTGGGCGTTTGGGAAACTTCTAATGTGTCACAAGCATCGTATACTCAAAATCATCTCATATGTAAAAAAACACAGGTCATGGTGATTATTGTGATAACATGACTCCCTTGTTATAGTATTTTGAATATGTAAATAAAGATCAATTTTTCATGGGGAATCAATTTTATGGAGATTATAAGGTTATTGTGAATAAGTAGCCATTACAATTGATAGTGAGAGGTAAAAAAAATTTAATTCATCACATATGAAAGATTCCATTGATACATGTGCATCCCCTTCCATTATTTCTTCTCGTGATATTTATTTTACATTTTTAAAAGTTGAGATGATTCATTATTTGTTAAAATTTCAATCTCTTGTTGGTCAATGATAATGTTGGGACATTGTGTATAGTAAATGTTTTATAAATCTTGATGGATCTAAGATGATTTTGGACTTCTCAATGATGAAAATGGATGACTATTACATTATCCTAGGTATGTGTTGGTTGAAAATGTTCAATCATATCATACATTGTTTTACCTAATGTGTTAGTTTAATGACTGCTGATGAAATAAAAATTCTCTTCAGAGGGGACCAGAATCTAAATGTAGGTGAAACAAGACTATTGGAACTACATGTTCAAACAAAAACATTCTAGTGGAAATCCTTTCCATTGTAATATATGGAAGTTATCTAGAATAACAATTTTTAAGCAACGGTTGTTCAGTTTCTATATGTGTTTCCAATAAAATTCTTATGGCCACCACCTACAAGAGACATTATGTTTACAATTAATTTCCTTCCAAGGAACATTAATATTTCTATTCCATATTATAGGATTTATCCCATTTAATTAAGGTAATTTAATGTATAGTTGTTGAATGTGTAAATAAATGTGTTTTTTTAGAAAATAAAATCATTATGGGAATCATCGTTCTCATTTGTGAAAAAAGGTTGAAGGATCACTTTTGTTGTCTATTAATTATCGTAAATGTATTGTAGATACGATAAAGAATCATTATCTACTTCCATGAATTGAATATTTATTCAATAAACTTTTGAGACCTCAGTGGTCCACCAAAATTTACTTGCAATGAGGATATCAACAATTATGGGTTATGATGGCAGATATTCCAAATACAAATTTCAAGAGTAGTTATGGAATTTATGAAAATGGGGAAATTCCTTTTAGTCTTACGAATTTAGTTGTGGTATTAATTAAATTTATGAATTGGATATTTTAGAGGAATTTAGATTAATTTTATATTTTTTTGTGGTTGACGTATTGGTGTATTAAAGGACAAGGGATGAGTGTAAATAATTATCAATGATTGATTTTTTAATACAATTGGTATTTTTCCACGGCTTTGTAATCTCTCAATGAGGTGTGTATGTGGGTCCTAAAATAAGAGATTTTTTATATCATAGGAACTATCATAGAATAACATTGAGTTATGATGTTTCCTTAGTATAACTAGTTATTAATGACACTATATTCTCCATTTCTCATTAGTTTATTTACCAATAAGAGCCTTGAGGATGAATAATGTTCCATTCCAATGGAGTGAGTAATGCGAAAAATTATTTTCAAGATCTTAACATTAACATTTCATTAGCGTCTATCTTGATCTTACTAGAATCCAGATATGGGTACATGGCGTATTGTGATGCTTTTGAATAACATTTGGGTTGTGATCTTATATAAGAATATCATGTTGTTTCATATAAATCAACAAAGTTAGTGTTTCATGAGAAGAACAACTAAACACACCATTTGATGTAAGATTCTATAGTACATGCTTTGAAAAATTTGTATCATTAGTCATTTGGTGTAAAATTTACAGTGTTTACAGAACATGATATCCTAAAACATTTTTTATCACAATGGAAATTGAATATGAGACAAATAAGATTGATGGAGTTTCTCCAAATGTTTGACATTACCATGATGTATACATAGATTAATTTCAAATCTATGGTGGAGGTAGTTAGCATATCATCATATGTTCATTTGGGAATTGAACTTTCAAATGAGTGGTAGTTAAGGTAGCATAAATTTAACATGATCGTGTAATGTGAAGACCATAGTGATTCCGTTGTTTTATTTACACATTGGGTGGTTCCATACTTTTTGAATGGGTTTAAGGTTGCACAAACATCCAATTCAGACTACGTTGACATCATCTTAATACACGATGGTGGGGAGTCCATTTAGGGCTAGAGGATGGAAGAGTGTTAAGTTTATCGGTTCAAAAATTGGATGTTCGTACATATGGATTTTTAGAAAAATCATTTATATGAAAACCACCATTCATGATGGGTTGTTCATATGGGAATTCAAATGATGTAAACTCCATTGGGAGCACAATTTGGGGGGACTTATATGAAAAGTTAGGTGGATGAGTCTGTTTTTGAATTCATAACATGTATGTAGATTAAATCATAGAATCAATTTTAAATAGCTATGTTTTTGTCATTATATATCCATGATTAGAAATTAGGGTAGATAATGATATATTTTGTAACAGGTATCCCAATTTTTTTTGAAAACGAGATGCCATATGGGTGATACTGGACTAACTCACAATGTTGACATATTTCATCGCTATTAATGAATCCCATATGGTGGAGGACTTGGGAAAATTCTATATCTGATATAAGTTAAATAGGAATGGGGTATCAGTTTTGATAGTATCAAATAATGATCCTATGTTTCATCTCATTTATGAAAATCCTTACCATAATCCCTTGGTACTCAGTAGAATGTTAGTACATTATATAATCCTTTGATGGTGGGACTATCTAAAAGGATGATAAAATTTTTGGATTAAGTGTTTTTGGATTCTATAATAGATTTTTGTGGTTCATGGGAACAAAATTTAACAAAATTGGATTTCTTGTATAAAAATAGTTATTAATCCTTAATACACATGTCTTCATTTTAATAATTATTTTGTAAATCCATATCATTATCAACATTGATGGGCGTAAATAGGTGAGACATCACTAGTTTTGACAACCATTGTTTAATAAACAAAAAAGAATATTTTTTTGTTCAGTAAATGGATGGAGATGGCTCAGTAATAAAAAATCAACCATGGATCATCATCGATAGTCATTTTTATTTGAGGTGAGTGATCAGGTGATATTGTGGATATCTCCACATCTGGGAAATCTATATATTTGGAAGTAGGGATAGTCATATCCTTGATACATATACCCTTTTGAGATATTAGAAGGGGTTGGAAAGGCGGCATATTGTTTTCTATAGGCTCCATGGTTTATTATAGTGGATAATATGTTTCATGTATCTTAGATGAAAATGTTTCAGCCTGATTCTGATCCTGTGATTTGATGGGATCCATTGATCATGATTCAGATGCTTTGTTGCTGCATGTTCCACCATTGATTTTGGATATGCAACATAAGGTCCACATGAAGAAAACATCGGTCTAGTGTGGGTTTTTTGGAAACATGTTCATATTCTGTAAGAGAATTGGGAACGTGAGATGGAAATGAATTACAAATAGTTATAATTCTTTCAGAATTGTGGCGGTTTTCTACATCCATAGGATGGAATGGTTATTGGTTGGTAGAATGTACCACCCAAAATTTAAAGTATCTAAGTATTTACTTATCTTTTTAAAGTGTATTGTGTGTTTTGGTAGAGTTTGTGGAATCTAGAAACACTTTGGAATGTTTTTGGGGATTTTATAATGGTTCCTAGATGGTTCATGGTTATCAAAAACTGTGTAACTCTTACAGGATATCATGCACAATGAGACAGGAACTAAAGATAAGGGGAATAGGTAGGCACACTATATTTCTAAACCATGTGGCTTCCTAGAAGAAAAAGTCTCTTTTGAGAAAATGTGATTTTCCATGGTTGGTTCATGGTTTTCTAGAATTTCTAGCCAACCGTACAAGGATCCCCCTTGAATAAATTTTTGGCACATGATTAGCGCACAGTTAGTCCAACAATGAAACTAATTGTGACCTGTTTATAAACAATATCCACAAATTTTTGATGTTCGTTAAGATTAATAATTTACCACTTGTGTTTTCTAGAAAATCATCTAACATCATATTTTCTCCTCCCATAGGTAGTATATGATTCTCCCATTGATACAGAGGTAATCTAGAGTCTTCTATTGTGTGTTGAAGCTATATTCTCATGTTAAGTCATCATTCTTTGATGTTTGTCTTGGTTTTCCATAGATCTACATTGTCCTCAATCAATCAGTTTCATAGATATACTTCTATTGTAGATATATTTGTTGTAATTGATTCCCAGTATGATTATTTTAGGATTTTTTTATGATAGGGGATGTGATCTAAAGATGGATTTTAGATATTTATCCTTGTTTTACTAATAATTTTATTCCTTTACTCATTTTTGTAACACACTGACCCCATAATCCCAGAGTCGGTGCATTATTACATATCATTGTCAGGATCACAAAACATCAAGTCTCAAAAGTCCGATTAGTTTAGTTGCCTTGAATTAATGGATATATTCATAAAGTTAACATCACATCATAAAATGGAAAACTACAACAAAATTGTTTCCATAGGCAACTCTGAGATCTAATAGACTATCCCTGCAAGTCAGTCATAATATTCTTCTTCGCATCCTGGGTAAAATAAAACATAGAAAGGGTGATCTCAGATGCTCAGTAAGGATAAAAATTAGGCGGAAACATTCATAAATAAGCATAAACCTTTAAGGAAATGTATAAAACTAAATCAAAATCCTTATAAACTTGAAATTCATCACAATATGGAAAAGATAAAATCAAAATAATTCTATTTACTTTCTCAAATTTATATTCTACTAGTCGAATAATCACAAACAATATCAATAGCCACTTTCATAATGATGGAATGCATAATACCAGACATTCATAACCACATAGTCAAGGCCTTACGCCAAGACTACAAATATGATTTTTTCAAGGCCTTGTGTCAAGACACTAGTTTGTCTCATGAGACCTATCGATGCATCGAGGAGCTATAGCGGGCTCCACCAATCACATTCTAAGTCCAACGCATTCCTCATATGAAAAGGTTTAAACATAACATAAATATTTGTACTAAATCTAGCATATGAAATGTCAAAACTTTATCCATAAACCATGAATGGTATAAAAACAACACATCTATAGTCAAAAATATCACAAAACGTTCAACACAATATGGAATTTGTGTATCACAATAAATCAACTTCAAATAAGCTTAAAATCCATCAAAGATGTGGACATAGATGAAATCAAAACCAATTTTAGAGAAATATTTCTTAATATTTTGAAGAAATTTAAATGTCATATAATTATAAAAGAGAATATTTATTTTGAAAATATTATTATAAGATTTTAAGGGAAGCTTTGACGTTGTTATAATGGGGGAAATAGCCTCACCCGCCGTATAAGTCCAAAAAACATTCTTACCTAAATTTTTTCGAAAAGGTTCTAAAATAACTTGTTTGGAAAACAATGGAAAGATTCCTTTATAAGAATCTTATAAAAAGTCATAAAATTGTATAAAATACTTTAACCCATATTCTATAAAATAGTAATAATGTTTTGAAATACATTTTTATGAAACACGGATGAGGATGATAAAGAGGTCCAAGTAGATACTTACATTAAAATAACCTCAGATAATAAAGAGATTGTGAAATTAACCCTTACCTTGTACATTTCATTGGTTGAGGGTAGGTTAACCTCTTGTATAATGGATAAATAATTGTTATTAAATTATGAAATAATCATATACATTAATATGATATCATATATGATCTATTAACATTGCATTGTTAATACTATCTCAGTATTATCGTTGTTTAGGGTGTTAACGGGTTCGCTTTCCTTTATATTCGTTGTTATTTGAGTCATATTTTTTATGGATGGGATTTATATTATTCATATCCAGAATGAAATCAAGTATTTAGACATCATCTAATGAAATTAGTCTTGAATTGATACGATGGGGAATGTATCTCATCGCGTTCGTGGAGACGATAATCTCTACGTACACACGAGCGACAATATCATTCTTATGGTATTAAAATAATATATAATTGGATGGTATATCATATATATAGAATAATTATCATGTTATATTTATTATTTACATCAATTACACCATATTATTATACTCATCCTAATAATAATATATTGAATGACAATTAAACCATGACGTGGCGACGGTAAGTCGTGCGTACGCACGCATTGAGACATGTCATTTAAAGGATGGATAGAATAATGAATATGGTTGTACGATATTATTAATAAAAAAGTAGTATATATAATATACTGAATTTATTATTTTATAATTTAAACAACAATGATAGAGGTAGTGGAAGAAGAAAGGATCTTGAAAGGGGTGATGAAATATTTACCTCTTCTTCGGGTTCTTCCTTTGGATTGGATCAAAAGGGCTCCTTATGTTGGATTTATGACTAAATGAAGGCCTCTAGGATTAAGGGAGGATAGTTGAGAGGGTATTGGGGAAGATTTTGGCTGAGCCAAAAGGCATTAAATGTGTAAATTTGAGTGAAGGGGGTTCCCTTTTATAAGAGGGGTGAGGGGAACCTTTGGAAAAGCTAGAAATATTATTTTATAATAAAATAATTTTCGATTTCTAGTGGCTCCAAAGTGTATTATTTAAATTCTGAGGTGGGTATGGTTCAAGAACCACTCATCCAATATGTTTCATAAATGTTTGGGTCACCATATTAACTTTATCTTTTAGATTTAACTCTTAGTTAAATAGTTTGACATTTACCATTTCTCTTTATATTTTTATATTATATGGTTAATAAATGTAATATATACTTCCAAGGGAAACCCAAGTGGTTAATTAATGATACATATATCATTATATATGTCCTTTGGCTGAAAAATGGTTTTTTTGGATTATAATATAAATTAATAATATAAAATTTGTTTTAAAAACTATTTTATGTCAATTTTGACACTATATGGTATTTTTTTCTAAATTCATAAAAATATTCTTAATTAAAAAACAATTCATCAAACCAACCCTAACATGTAATATTAACCTATAAAATTAGTGTAATTCATAAAAAGTCTCAAATTACAGTTATTTGGATATTTATAATATCAATTATTTTAATATTTCATTAATTATGTAATTACTGCATCATCATTGTGTCATAAATAAATTAAATTATATAATGTCTAAAAAATATAACTAAAATACGTTTACGTATGAAATCATTTTATCTTTATAATTACTATTTATTTTCGAATTTATCTTATGTATAACCTTATATTATAAATGTTTTAGTTATTAAATATTGATTTTAACTCTATTAACTCTTCTTTAAATAAAATAATAATAAGTGTCCTAATCTAATCCAAGTAGACCAAAGATGTTCATATTTTATTCCAAAGGTTGTTTTTGGTCGAATAATACTTATCCAATATAATTAAGACATGTTTTAGGGTAATAATAATATCATTTTTACCCATAATTACCAAATTTACTTTTAACCGTGGTAAATAAAAGTAAAAAGTTACTATTCACCAAAAATTATTTTCATCTCATTGAACCACATTTTACTTACTGATATCAACCGTGTATCTCGGATTTTTGATATTCCACTCAAATAATTAGTAAAATTATGTTTTATGTGAATTTTCAAATTCTCCTATGAGGTGGGTAAAAGACGGTGAAAAGTTCAACAAAATTTATATGTATCTAAAATTATTATAAACCGACTCCAATGAATTACATTGAACATATATATGTATTACATATCTATTTTGACCTAAAATTAATTTAAATTAAATAATTAATTATACAATAAATTCTTTTTTAAACTATAACTGAGTATTTTTCACTATTCATAAAAAATTGAATGTTTTTAGAAAATTACCAAAAATTCACCCTAAGATAATTTTGATATTCTAAATCCAAAAATAAAGTCCACTTTGAAAGATAAAATTCATCAAATTTCAAAAAGTTGGTATTACAATTCAAAATGGCTAGTTTGATTGGTTGTGGTGTGTTAGAACTCGAAGTTGCGTACAACACATGCTACTCTATTATTCAAAGAGAAGTGTACCGTGGAAGCTTGCGGTGTTATATTCTCCCCTCCATCAAATAATTCCATACTCGAAATTTTTTAGAGTATTACTACCTAAAAAGACTCTGGTGGTTCTTCATTATAACTTCCTCGGGTTCCCACATTGCCTCTTCCATCTTATGGTTTCTCCATATAACTTTTACCAGAAAAGTCTTCTGGTTTCTCCGCAGTTGTTCTCTTGTATCATGAACCTTGACAGGCTCTTCGCAATAAGACAAATTAGGTTGCAGTTCTAATTCCTCATAGGTGTGTACATGCATTGGGTTAGGAATGTATTTTCTCAACAGTGATACATGGAATACGTCGTGATGTTTGGAGAGACTTGGCGGCATTTCCAAACGATAAGCTACAGCCCCAATTCGTTCTAGAACTTCGAAAGTTCTGATGTACCTGGGACTCAATTTTCCCATCATACTAAAACGTATAACACCCTTCCATGGAGATACCTTCAAGAAAACACAGTCACCTACCTGAAATTCCAAATATTTCCTTTGGTTATAGGCATAGCTTTTCTACCTACTTTGAGATGCTTTGATGTGGTTTTGGATTACCTTCACCTTTTCTATCTTTTCCTCCACCAGTTTTGGGCCTACGGGTCTTCATTCACCAACATCATTCTGACAGGTTGTTGTGCGACATCTTATTCCATATAATTCTTCATATGGTGCCATCTGGATATTTGAATGGAAGCTATTGTTATATGAAAATTCTACCATAGGTAAATATTGATCCCACATACCTTGAATGTCAAGTGAGAATGATCTCAACATGTCTTCTGAGGTTTTAATAGTTATTTCTGATTGTACATCAGTTTGGGGGCGGTAGGCAGTGCCCAAATGAGGTTCATTATCCAGGTCTTTCTGAAAAAATTTCCAGAATCTTGATGTAAAACATGGATCACGATCAGAAACAATCGATAGGGGTACTCCATGATGTCTTACAACTTCATTAATACATATTCTTGCTAATCGTTCAAGTGGTACATCTTCTCTTATAGCACGAAAATACTCTTGACTTGGTAAGACGATCTACAATGACCCATATTTCATCGTTCATTCTAGGATCCTTTGGAAGTCCCATGAAAAATTCCATCATAATATTATCCAATTTCTACTCAGTTATGGGAAGAGTTTTCATGACTCCTCCAGGTTGTTGCCTTCTAGCATTCACTGGTTGAAAAACTATACATTTTGAAATAAATTCATCAATCTCCCTCTCCCTGTTGTCCCTCCAAAAACATTTGTTCAAATCTATATACATCTTAGTTATACCAGGGTGTATAGAGAAATTGGAACTATGAGCATCGTCCAAAATTTATCTTTTTAGATCAGGTATATTGGGCACACAAAGTCTCTTCCAAAATTTCAAAGTTCCAACTTCATACACAAAGTCACTCAATCTTCCATCATTCACAGCTTTAATCTTATTTTGAAACTCTTCATCACTAGTTTGGGAACTCTTTATACTTTCTAGTAAAGACGGTTTTCCATCCATTTAAAAAATCATTTATGTTTCACCTTCCATGGTTATTCCCTTGTCCATCTTCACTAGAACCATGAAAATAGGATCCCTTTCAACTCTCATCTTGTTCAAAATGCAATGATACTTTATACTCAAAGCATCTTCTACCTATTTTCCTTCCTCAGGTGGTAGTGTATAGTGAAATCATAATCCATGAGTAGTTCAAGCCATCTCCTTTGCCTTATGTTGAGTTCTTTTTGTGAGAAAATGTACTTCAAACTCTTGTGATCGGTATATATCTCACATTTTTCACCATAGAGATAGTGTCTCAAAATCATCAAAGAAAATATTACAAATGATAACTCAAGATCATGATAAGAATTGTTTTTCTCATGAATTTTTAGCTGTCATGATGCATAGCCAATAACCATATCATTCTACAAAAGGACACAAACAAGTATTTTCTTTGAAGCATCACTATAAATATAAAACCCATAATTCCCCGATGGTAGAGTAAATATAGGATAATTGACTAATATTCTCTTTAGTTATTCAAAACATTCTTCACACTCTTTTTTTCAAACAAATTTAACCCCTTTTTGTGTGAGCTTTGTTAATGGGTTAGCCAACTGGTCAAAATTCTGGATGAAATGGTGATAATAACCTGTTAAATCATTAAAACCACATGACTCATTCATACTCGTCGGTACTGGCCATTCATGGATTGATTTGGTATTTGAGGGATCAACAGAGATTCCATCCATAGAGACTATATTTCCATGAAAAGAAATCTCCTAAATCCAAGAATTCACACTTGTGAAACTCACGATATAATTCATTTCTTCTCAGAGTCTTCAGGATAATACGCAAGATCTTCATAGCTTTTAGAGTATACCAAGATATCATCAATAAATACCACTAAAAATTCATCAAGATATTCTATGAAAACTCTATTGATTATATCCATGAAGATCGATGGTGCATTAGTCAATCTAAAAGGCATTACTGAAAACTCGTAATGCCCGTACGTGGTTCGAAATGTTGTCTTCAGAATGTCTTCCTTCTTCACACACAACTGATGGTATCCAGATCGAAGTTTAATCTTTTAAAATTATTGAGCTCCATGTATTTGTTCAAATAAATCATCAATGCAAGGTAGGGTTTACTTGTTCATTATTATTATAGCATTGATCTCCATGTAGTTTATTCACATCCTCATAGATCCATCTTTCTTCTTAGAAAAAAGAACATGTGCTGCCCATGGAGAAACACTAGGGAGAATAAATCCCTTATTAATCAATTCCTCTAGATGTTTATTTAGTTCCACAAATTCCACAATGGTCATTCTAGAAGGGGTCTTCGATATGGGCCTTGATTCAGGAATTAAATCATTGAAAAACTCAATTTCTCATTCTGGAGGATGTCCAGGTAAATCTTCTAGAAACACATCAACATATTCTTTCACAATAGATACATCCTCTATTTGAACATTATTTTCCTCACCCACTGTTATTTCATTCTCTTCCTCCACAATAATTGAATTTAGTTGAGTTACTATGGGTGGATCTAGATAACAATTATGTGGTGATGTTTCTACTCTAAAGATAAGGTGTTCTTTATCATCGTCATAAAAAATAGTAACCTCATTCTTCTTACAATAAATTTTTCCATCGTATTCTGAAATCCAATTTATACTGAGGACTATATAAAATTCAATCATGGTTATGACAATGGGATCAGTAGATAATGAAAATTTACATGTCCTAATGGGAACTTATTCAAAAAACATTGTTGGGATGATACTCCCCTTAGGAGTTTTGACTGACAACTCCCTTATTAAGTACAATTGAAAATATCTAATTTTCATAGAAAAATGGGAAGACATGAAACCATGCGATGATCTATAATCAAATAAATCATTTTCCAAACTTGAGGAAACCATTAAATTACTATCCACCATGTCATTCGGAGCTTCACCCTCAGCATTAGTGATCACATAAGCTTGGCCTTGTTCCCATGGCCTTTTCTGAGTTAAGTTCCCCTGACGCTTAGTACATTAATTTGCATAATTCCAATTTTCTCTACAATTGTAGCATTCATCATTGACAACCTCTTTCTTCCCCATACAATCACGAGCTTTATGGACTTTTTCACCACACTTGTAATAGACTCTCATTCCCCTCAAGAAAGTACCAGGGTGTTTCTTCCCACATTTACTGCAGGATGGATATTCAAATTTTCCCTCCTTCCCCTTATTTCTTTTTCCAGAGTGTTCAACAGATCTCTTCTACTCTTGAGTTTCTTTAAAGTCGTAAGACATAGATAATTCTTGTTCTATCTTGATATCACATGAGAAAATTGCTTCATATGACGAGAAGTATTGTGAGACTAATTCTTGATGGAGAAATGGTTTTAACCCATCAATGAAACAATCAATCTTACTTCTTGTGTTACGTTTATAATCTACAACATGACTCGCTAACCTTGTAATATAGGCTTCATACTTTGCGACATTATCATCCTCCCTTTACCTCAGACTTAGAAATTGTATTTTCATATCCTTCAATGGTCATGAGGAAAGTATTTTTCTAAGGAAATCTCGTTAAACTCCCTCCATTCCATATATGATACTTCATCATCTTCGTTTGGGTTTTGAATCAATCACCACCATTGATCAGCATATACAGTATAGTGATAAGTTGATCAACCCCAGTTGTATCACCAGCTCCACTATAATTATCTTGAGTAGGAGGGAAGTCCCTACATGGAGTGCGTGCATTGATATGGGTTCCATTCCTTCCACTAGGCTCCATTTCTATACTATGGCATAATCTAAATTAGTTTATGAATCGAAATACATAATTCCAAACTTTTAAAACACTTAACATAAATTGAACAATTTATGGATATAATCTATAATCATAAAAGAATGTTTTATTTGAGGAAATATATACTCATAATACCTTAATAATGGTTTGTAAAGAAAATTGGAATTTTCTTAAGCATATCCTCCGGGAGTGTCATAACCAAGAGTGCGGCATAGCCTATTGTCGTGCACCAGTTCTCGTTCGAGTCTAGCTCAAAGCGGTGTTTTCGGGTTTTACCCCTAGGTACATTTGTGCCAGAGCCGCCTCAACATACTCATATCCATACAGGGATGTTTTTCTTGGAAAACTCACAAAATATCTATAATATCAAAATTCTAGGAAGTTCATATATACTAATCTTCAAATTATATCTTAGGGTAATGTGCTCTAATCTATGACTATCTAAATCTAGATTCCATGGTTTATACTAAACTTCCTATGATACAAAATGTAACGGCATGACCCCAGAATCCCAGAGGCAGTTCATTATTACGTATCATTGGCATGATCAGAATAGATCAAGTCTCAAAAGACCGATTAGTTTAGTAGCCTTGGAAGTACTAGATACATTCATAAGGCTTACATTACATCATAAAATGGAAAAATACAACAAAATTGTTTCCATAGACAACACTGAGATCCCATAGACTATCCCTAAAGGTAATTCATAATATACTTCTTCACATTCTAGGAAAAATAAAACATAGAAAGGGGTGAGCTCAGATGCTCTGTAAGGATAACAATATAGAAGAAACATTCATAAATAAGAATACACATTTAAGGAAATGTATAAAAATAAGACCAAAGCATTATAAACATGAACTTAAGCATAATATGGAAAAGAAAAAATCAAAATCATGCCATTTACTTACCCGCATGGATATTCTACTAGTCGAATAATCACATAAAATATCAATAGTCACTTTCATAATTATGGAATGCATAATGCCACACCTTCATAACCACATAGTCATGGCCTTGTGCCAAGACTACAAATAATATTATGTCAAGGCCTTGTTCCAAGACAGTAGTTTGTCTCATGAGACCTACCTATGCATCGAGGAGAGATAGCGGGCTCCACCCATCACATACTATGTCCAATGCCTTCCTCATATGAAAACTTTTAAACCTAATGTAAACATTCGTTTAAAAACTAGCATATGAACTATCAATACATTATCCATAAACCATGAATGGTATAACAATAACACATCCATAGTCAAACATATCACAAAACCTTCAATACAATATGAATGTTTTGTATCACAATAAATCAACTTCAAATAAGCTTAAAATCTATAAAAGGATATTGATATAGAAGAAATCAAAACCATTTTTAGAGAAATATATCTTACTATTTTGAAATCATTTAAAATACATATAATTATAAAAGAAAATATTTATTTTGAAAATATTATTATAAGATTCTAAGTGATTCTTTGAAGTTGTTATAATGGCGGAAAATGGCTGCACCCACAGTATAAGTTAAAAAAACATCCTTACCATAATTTTGTCGAAAAGGTTATAAAGAACCATGTTTGGAAAACAAGGGAAAGATTCCTTTATAAACATATTATAAAAAGTAAAACAATAGTATAAATGAATTTAACCCATAGTCTATAAAATATAAATAATGTTTTGAAATACATTTTTAAGAAACATGGATGTGGATAATAGTGTGTTTCCAGTAGATACTTACGTAAAAACAACCTCGGATAAAAAAGAGATTGTGAAATTAACCCTTAACTTGTACTTTTCCTTGGTCGACGGTAGTTTAACCTCCAGTATAATGGATAAATAATTTTTATTAAATTATACAAGAATCATATACATTAATATGATATCATATATGATCTGTTAACATTGCTTTGTTAATAATATCTTAGTATTACCGTCGTTTCGGGTGTCAAAAGATTCGTTTTCCATTATATTATTTGATATTTGAGTCATATTTATTATGGATGGGATGTATATTATTCATATATAGAATGATTTCAAGTCTTTAAAAATCATCAAATTAAAATTAGTCTTGAATGGATACAATGAGGATTGAATCTCATCGCGTTCGTGGAGACGGTAATCCGTACGTACACATGAGTGAAAATATCATTCATTTGATATTAAAATAATATATAATTGGATGGTATATCATATATACAGAATAATTATCATGTTATATTTATTATTTACATCAATTACACATTATTATTACAGCCATCCAAATAATAATATATTGAATGATAATTACATCATGACGTGGAGACGGTAAGTTGTACGTACGCACGTATGATGACATGTCATTCAAAGGATGGATAGAATAATGAATATGATTGTACCAGATTTATAATAACATCACATTATATATAAGATACTAGAGTTATTATTTTATAATTGAAACAACAATGATAGAGGATGTGGAAGAAGAAAGGATCCAGAAAGTGGTGATGAAATATTTACCTCTTCTTCGGGTTCTTCCTTTTGATTTTATAAAAGGGCTCCTTATATAGGATTTTTGACTAAAATAAGGCCTCAATGATGAATATAGGGTAATTTATAGGGTATTTGGGAAGAGTTTAGCTGAGCCAAAAGGCTTTTAATGAGAGAATTTGAGAGAAGGGGATGCCATTTTATAAGAGGGGTGAGGGGTGCCTTAGGAAAAGCTAGAAATATTATTTTATAATAAAATCATCTTCAATTTCTAGTGACTCCAAAGGGGATTATTTAAATTCTTAGGTGGTTATGGGTCTAAAACCACTCAACCAATAGGTTTTATACAGGGTTGGGTCACTATATTAACTTTATCTTTTATATTTGACTCTTTGTTAAGTAGTTTAACATTTACCATGTCTCTTTCTATTTTTATATAATATGGTTAATAAAATTAATATATACTTCCCAGAGAACCCCGATTTGTTTTTTAATGATACACCTATCATTATATAAGTCCTTCAGCCGAACCATTAATTTTTAGGAATGGAATATCAATTAATAATAAAATATTTGTTTTAAAAACTCTTTTATGTAAATTTTGACACTATTTGTTACTTTGTTTTTGCTAAATTTATAACAGCATTATTACTTCAAAAACAATTCATTTGACTAACCCTAACATGTATAATTAACCTAGAAAATTAGTGTAATTCATAAAAAGTCTCAAATTACATTTATTTGGATATTTATAACATCAATTATTTTTATATTTCATTGATTAGGTAATTACTGAATCATCATTGTATAATAAATAAATTATATTATTTAATGTCTAAAAAATATAAATAAAATAAAATTAGGTCGGAAATCTTTTTATACTTCTAATTAATATTTATAGTCAACATTATCCTATGTATAACCCTATATTAAAAATGTTTGAGTAATTAAACATTGATTTTAACTCTTTTAACTCTTCTTTAAATAAAATAATAATAACTATCGTAATGTAATCCAAGTGGAAAAAAGAGGCTGATATTTTATTCATAATATTTTTTTGGTCTAATTATACTTATCCAATTGAATTAGAACATTTTTTAGGGTAATAATAATATCATTTTTACCCTTAATTTCCCTATTTACTGTTAACTGTGGTAAATAAAAGTAAAAAAGTTACTATTCACCAAAAAAAATTATCTAATTGAACAACATTTTACTTACTGATATCAACATTTTCTCACGATTTTTTGAAATTCCACTCAGAAAAGCAGTAAAATTTTTTTTATGTGAATTTATAAATTCTCATAGGAGGAGGGTAAAAGACAGTGAAAAGTTCAATAAAATGTTTATATATCTAAAATTATTATAAACTGGATCCAATTAATTTCATTGAACCTATATAAGTATTATGTATCTATTTTTACATAATATAAATTTAAATAAAATAAATATTTATTTAAATTAAAATTCAGTTTTAAACTATAGCTCAATGTTTTTCACTATTCATCAAAAATTGAAAGTTTTCTGAAATATACCAAAAATTCACCCTAAGCTAATTTTGATATTCCAAATACAAAAATGAAGTCCATATTGATAGATAAAATATATAATGTTTCAAAAAGTGGTTATTACGATTCATAATGCTTAGTTTTGTTGGTTGTGGTGTGTTAGAACTTGAAGTTGCGTACAACAAACTCTACTCTATTATTCAAAGAGAAGTATACTGTGGAAGCTTGGGCTATTATAATTTTTGTTAATGTTTCTAAGGTAGGAATGTTCAATATCAAGTAATTTATGTATAATATTAAGGATTTATTTAATTTTTTTTGGGAAATTTATATTGAATTTCACAGGATATGATTTTTTGAACAAATATATGGGGTCTATTTTTGGTATTGTCCAAAATTGGGTGCGTTGGAAAATGGTTAATTAGGCAACCCAATTTTAAATTGTTGACTTCCAAATAGTTATTTGGATTTCATGCATGGAAAAAAATAAATAAAAGATTATTTTTATTCAATTTTTTTGTTGGAAAATGGTTTTTAATAATTGATTAGTTTTATTTATTTGGGTTGTGTTTATGGTTTTCAATTAAATTGTGACATTATTGAATTGAATAAATTATGTTCAAATTGTTTTATTATAATATAATATTAAATAATTGGTTTTACTTGTGAGTAATATATATATATTGGTCATTAAGTACCACCATCAATGGATAAATGTTATGGACTTTATGTTCCATCGTAATGGTAACACCAAGCTTCATGTGTGGTTGCGTGTGGTTATGTGATATGGAACGATTAAATTATAATTAAATTTATTAAATGTTTATAATGGATTTTTTATTTTCATTCCTTAGATTGTTTTGAAAATAAATCTATAGTATGAAATTTTTGTCATTGATGAAAAAATTTTAACATTTCAAATGGAAATTATAAATATGTTTATATAAATGTGTTTATTTGTACTCTCATAGTTGTGTGAGTAGGGTTATAAAAATGGGAAAGACTACTTTTTTTATTACTCATCCCTTATTTTTATCATTTTTGTTTTTTTATATATGATTTAATAGTATATGGGAAAAGGTAATGTATAACATTTATCTAGAAGGGCTTATGGATACATGGGTTGTTTTTTAGAGTTGGAGAATGGAGCTTGTTGGATCTTGGGTGTATTTTTTGAAGTCCTTACACTTTTTTGATATGTATTTCAAAATTAATTTAGTTTTCCTCTAGTATTATATTATGTTATAAGTTATTAATTTTTATTTACTTAAATGGTAATAGTTTTTTTCACTTTTTTTAATGAAATACATCGTGTAGTGGATTATTTGGACATACCATGTTTTGTTAGTTTTTTTTAATAGGGAAATTATACTCCAACAATTAATGATGTCTTAAAAATTTATTCCCATCATATAGAATCTTGGGGATGTAACCTAAATCCATTTAATGTCCCAACACCTTCTCAAGACAATGAGAAGTGGTGAGATGTTACAAAAAATATCTAAGTTTTATGAAGAAATATTATATCTTTATTAAATAAATTTTACCTCATTTTAATATAAAACCTATAGTTAATCTAAATATCGGAGATTTTATTTTTATTATATTTTAAAATAAAATTTAGCAATATTAAAATTAAAATTATTTAATTGTGAATTTTTCTATTTGTCTATGATGTATAAATGTTTAGTGAATAGTAAATAAATCATGTATTTTAACTCAAAATACATTTTTATCTAACTTATTTATAATGATATATTATATTTTAAATTCTATTTAAGGATCAATTAAATTATATTTTATCCATTAAATAATTTTTTTCAAGTTTAATTCTTTTCACTTTGAAATTGAACATAATAATAGAAGAATTCTATTGAACGTTTTTACATTAAAATCCTGCTTTATTGTCCAGAAAATGGGATTAAATTCAAATTAATATCTTATAATTATTTAAATTTAATATTTTAAAATGGATTCCATATTCTCTATATGCATATATCATGATTGAGAGTAAATTGAAATTAGGTTTTAACAAAAAAATAATAGTGATTATAATTAAAATTAATTACAACGATTAAAATGAAATTAACCTAACATTTGGCTAAACCATAAAAATATGTTCCCACTTATCACAAAACCTTTAAAAATTCCTTTTTAGGTCAATATTTATACCCTATACTCCCTTTTATTTAATTTTTTCCAATATCTAATAAAATTTCAGTGGGTAAAAGTTTGGTGGAATTCCATTTTCCATAATTTACATGAGGGTCCCCTCTCACCCACTATAAAAAGGCATCATGTGCTCACACTTACTAACACATATCACAACACATTGGATAAAAAATATTTTCCCAAATAGATAATAATAATCCATCCCATAATCATAGAAATGAATAATTGGGAAGAAATCCCTCTAAGGAATCCCTTTCGTAGAAAACAAAAGAAGTTACCCAAATAAGAGGTCACATCCTTGCTTAACTTCTTCAGTTTTATTTCTCTTTTCATCACATTAAATTCTTCATATTACATTCATATATATCAAAACCAGTATCTTAAATATTTTAATTTTATTCTATTAGGTGTTTGACCAACACTTATATACACATCCATCTATTGGTTGTCGAACTTACCATTTATGTGTATAGGGAACTACCGTCGCAAAAAATAATGTTTTTTGTTTTTCTTATACGACATCTCATGGTTTGGAATTATGATAGAAAGTATTTTTTTTAATTTTATGTTTGATATTTATAATTTATTTATGATTCAATAATTTTTTTATAACACATACCCTTGTACTTTGCATTTTTTATTATGATAACAACATTTGTGGATGTGTGAACTACCACCCCCTCAAAGAGATTTGATTTTCCACACTATACATGGAACTTTTAAATTATGGTTTTTTTGAAACAATGTATAAAATATTACATAAATATAATAATGTAATTATAATTTACTTATTTATCATTTAATCTTCATTATTTTAATTTTAATAAAATTGAATGTTGTGTTCATGTGGACGTAAGACCTATCATCTCCTTGAATGGTGCATTTCATTTCTTATTTCTAAATATTATTTATTATTTTACATACATGTATACTGAATATATATTATATTTAATTCATGTTTTAATTTCTGAATATTTTAAAAAAATATCTAATTAATATGAATAACAATTAATAAGTCAGAAGATACTTGAGAATCTATGCAATTAACACAGGAAATAATAAAAAAATGACAAATAACTAAAACAAGGTAAGATGATGTTATAATAAGATCATATATGATAACATAAATATTATTATGGTTATATTGTATGCTACTAAAATGTTTTAATCAATTTTAAATTATTTTAAACAACGCAAAAAAAATAATATGGATGATCTAAGGGACTTTCATATCAATTTGTACATCAATGAGATAAATTTCATATTCACCAAATACATATTCAGCGTGGTTAATGAAAATTTATATATATTATATCTTATATTATTTAATATTTTTTATTTTATGTTTCCTTTTATATTATTTCATTCATTTTTATTTTGATTAAATGATTCCATGTGGTATGGGACACTTGGAATATTTAAATAATATTTTCCCCAAAAATGTTTTAATAATATTTCAAATGTATATCCAGTCAACAATATCCAAATATCATGTGGTCACATATTATCCATTATGGAATTATTTGATAAATCAGTATCTTCTATTCAATAGAGATACATTTGGTTAAGGCATGTTTTTCTATTAAATCAATTATTCAATATACGGGGAATTCTTCTAATGAGAAATATATAGCATGTGTACTATTTAAGTAAATCTCTATGTGTTGGGGTCTGGTTATTCAAGCCCACTGATGAATCGGTAATGTCATGAGATGATTTAGTTGGCCAAATCAGAATATTTTCAATTGTCTCTTGACATTAAAGATATCATGTGCCTGGGAAAAATGTCATTGAGTAATTAAAAATTTATTTTATTAAGAAATAAATTATTATTAATATTGATGATATTATATAAACGATATATCAATTTATGTATTTAATTATTAGTTTAATTTCTCTTGTTTATTAAGAAGAAACAATATATTATTATTTCAAGTATGCCTTATATTTCTCTTTATTATGTAACATGTTCTAAGATTCTATTCTTAATGTATTATTGTTATCTTGTATGTAATATGGTTTTCCTAAATTTCTAATCTAATAATTACAAAGGGATTCTATTCATTGTACTGAATCTAATGTAATAAACTATTGTATCTACTCATGGCTTATGGGGTGTGGGAATTACATATCAACAAATAAATAAACCAATTTAATATAAAATAAGATTTTTGTGTTTTAAATTATTGTAGGTGTAGATCCCCTAACCTGACATCTAGATTCAGTACTAAAAACATTATATCTATTTATTATATTTTTAAATAATTAAAAAATCCATTTTATATTTTAAAATTAGGGATCTTTTCAAATCTATGTTATTAAGGATTAGTAAAACACCATAAATAATTTTATAGTTTACAAAAATAATTAAAAAACAACTAATAGGATTCATATTTACTCGAAAATTAATATTATTATGAACATATAATGAATCCAATAATTTATTTTTTGAAATATGAAATGAAAATAAAAATCCCACTAAGAGAATTTAAACAAAGGAAATTGTTATTCCAGTGAAAATATCTAAAAACAATTTCTCTTAAGCATAATATTTTTTCTTTTGAAAGGAATTATATTTTCAAAAAGTTCATTATCTTACCTATGGATAATCCTGTTATTTAATTTAATATAATAATATATAATATAGTAAATAATTAGGTATCTTAGGACATCATATTCATTATCACTCTAGCAAATGAATTATCCATTATGGCCAACCACCAACTCCATTGTACCTATTCCATTTGTGGTTATAACGTAACCACTCATCCATAGTTTATCATGGAACCACCCATCATTGGATAATAACATAACAAAAAATCCTTTTTTATCACAGATCCACCTATAATATTTTTATAGTTTATCCACACATCTTCATGAACATTTCCAATGAATCATAACATGGATATAAATCATGAATCCTTACATCATAAACACACTTTAAAGAATATAAACCTTGAATTTTGAAAATACATACACATAAAACGAAAACAATTTACTTATAAGTAAAAAAATTAAAATTAAACTAAAAAAAATCGTTAATGTGGAATTGTAGAAGGAAATTCCATTCAATGCATATATGTTTTATAATAATTTTTCTTTTAATTTTGTAAAAATAGATAATAAAAATAAAAATTAAAGGAATGTCTTTAAACTATGGTTATAATTACATAAAACATGTTTAAAACTCATGTATAATTGTTAAAAGAGAATTATTAATTTATTCTAAAACTATATTCATATTTATAACACCTTATATGATCTATTAATAGACTATTTTTACCAGTTTATTAGTAAACTTTCATTATTTCCATTGTTTTTAGTGTGTTCATTTCATGGTTTCATTTTATAGTAATCTAGAGAATATTTATGGATATTATTTTTAAATAATAATAGTTCTCCATAATATAATTAATATAGTATTAATGTACCTTCATATAACTAATTTTTCTCATATATTCTTTTTCATTCTGATATGAGGATGATTCATTTCATAAATCATTAACGATACATTTTTGTTTATTTAATAATTTTTTCAAACCATCATGAACTAGTTTCATTTTTTTTAATATTATGGGAATATATTAATTACATAACATGATAGAATATATATATAAAAATATATATTTTGGAAATTTAAAACAATTTTATTTGAATTTAATCATTCTATGAATTCATTTAGGGGAAATAAAAACTCATTGTTTGCAAGGGTGGTTAGTCGACATTCCATGGATGATGTATTAATTTTGTAAGAATAAAATGAGAAGAGAATATATTTTTTGATGTATATCAAATTAACACAATATCATTATAGTATATGTATGATACCATATTTATCATTAAAAATAGTATCAGGGTAGAGGATAAGGAAGAAGACAGAAATAATAAAAAATAAAAGGAGGATTTTTACCTTTTCAATATCATCTCAACGAGAACATCCTTGAGGAAATTGGAATTATAATTTTTGTAGAAAAATAACTATAAAATTGATATATATGATTAGATTATAATTTGGAAGTGTATTGTTGAGTTAAAGCGATCATTATAGTGATAATAAGCAATGGAATAAGTTCCCTTTTATAATTTAAGTGTGGTTGGGGGGGGGGGGGTTAAAGAAGTTTCTAAAATTTTAAAATATAATAATGGATATTCTAGAGGAAATGACAACAAAATTAACTATAATTCAAATGGGAATAAATATTTGACCATATATTATACCATTTTTTCATATTCGATATGTTTAGGATTAACCAATTACTGAATAACATATTATATTCCTCAAAAATCATTTTTTACAAAATTGATACTATTAATTACAATGACTTTAAACACAACACCACTAAGCTTCAATTTTGAACCATCTATTTTATTTTATTCCAAAAATGTCATAGTTGTCAATAAAATTCATGGATAATATTATTATTATCAAAGTATATTTATTATAATATTTTTAATATCATTTTTTTTCACTTCTCAATTATTTTAAAAATTTCTATGACATCGTTGTTTAATAATTTAAGTCATATATATTTCTCCTAAAACTAAAAATTAAATTTAAATAAATAATATAAATCATTAATATTTACAAAGTCTATTTATAGTTAAATATAGAATTGAAAGAAATATATTAAAAAGGTATAGTAATTAAAAACCATTTACTGAACAGTATGATATTACTTTAAATAAAATATTATAATTTACATAATTTCATACATGTTGATTCAGAGAGGTCATAAATTCGAC
This sequence comes from Viscum album, assembly GCA_963277665.1. Taxonomy (NCBI): domain Eukaryota; kingdom Viridiplantae; phylum Streptophyta; class Magnoliopsida; order Santalales; family Viscaceae; genus Viscum; species Viscum album. Next base: position 1,128,336,041 of record OY728156.1, on the reverse strand, counting down.
CCATGAATCATATTTCTAGAAAAACACATATCCATTAATGTTTATAAATTTTATTGTTTCAATTAGTTGTTCTTAATGTTTTAAATAGCATGATTTTTTTGACTTTTCACTTTCTTGAAAATCCATTTTATTTGTATTTCATAATAATTAAATGTAATTATTGGATATATAAAAATTAATAATAAATTTCAATAATAAAAATAAATTAATTTATTTCATGATAATATTTCATATTCTTTGATTATATATATTTTCTAATAACCAGTTCAAGAAAACTTCTATAATTTGTTAGTTTGTCCTTTCATTCCATGTGCAAGCATTTCATATGAATTTGGATAATATATTTGTCATATAACTCTAATAATTGAAAATATAAGAAAATATTCATGAATACATAATATTTTTCTAAAAACAATCATGAAATTACTTCCTACCACATAGTTATTATCTATAAGAAAGAAATTTACTTTTCTAATGTTTCACATGCACTATATCGACACTAATATAAAATTTCATGTTTATCATGAAATAAATTACAATGTAAATGTTCTGAAATATTTTTTTACAATTTTTATAATATAATACAATACATTATCCATTCTATAATATTAAAAAAAATTAATCCATCATTATGTTTTGAGGATATAAAAAAAGTACTATATTTTTAAAACAATTAAAATTAACAAAAAATTATCTCTTTAAGAAAATACTATAAATTTAAACATTAACTAATTTTGAAAAGGTTATTTGTAAAATAAAATTATTTTTTAAACATTAAAATTAAATATTTTTACAAATGATATTTTAAATATAATCATATAAAAAATTAGTTTATTGAAACAATTTTATTTCGGAATAAATTAACATAATGTATTTATTTATTTAATTCAAGAGTATATATATATAATTATTCTATAAATATGTGTGTAGTTACTTTATCCACCTTATGAAAGTTATATATTCAAAATTTTAGTCACTTATTAAACAAATGACGAAATTTATCCTTCTCGGCATTTTATGACTCCCATGTTAATTCATCAACAATATGGTTTCTCACAAACCCATAACCTATTGAGTTTCCATGTTCTATAATGGTTTCACTCTACATTCAATAATAGAAATTATTTGTTTCTCTTAATAATGGTTTTTTTCAAACTAAATTACTTTAGGCCTTAAACCATGAGATGAATCGGTCACATACTATCATAACATTTAAAATTAAAATACATTATATACATGGGATAAACATGGAGGCACGACTACTCGATAGAAATTTTATCTATGTTTACCAATGTATTCATATCATCTGAAAAAACTTATTACTAAGTTTACATTCTTACTAATGTCATAATAATATTTTATGTATATATTATATGAGTGATGAGATAACCTACCTCCAATGAAAGATCATTCCTCATGTCATATTCATAACTATTCTACATGCTCTGAGCATTCCTCATATATTCCTATGTAATTTTTATATTATTAGCCGTTAACTCTAATAATATTGGTCCAATCAAATTTATTTCCAATAAAATATCCTAAAATGTTGTAGTTCAACACTGATTTCCATCCATAGCCCCAACTAATTCCATTTGTATTCTGAAATGAAAAAAAATATTATAATAATAAAAAATAACTACAGAAAGATGTTCTTTACAACTTCACTGGTAATCCACTGAAGAAGCATGAATAATTCCTTCTAATTTATGAATTTTCACCCATTTATTCCATCTGATTGAGAATGAAAGGTCGTGTTGTAATTTTATTCAATTTCAAATGACATCAGAAACCCTTTCCAAAATGTTGAACTAAACCATGGATAATTGTATAGAAAAATGGGGAGTGTGACTCTATGTATGATTACAATATTATCTAGGTGTAGTAAATAATGGTAATCTAAATACATATTATCTAAAATGTTATGGAAATTTAAAGATTTAGTTAGTCAATCAATAATAATAAAAATCATGCTTATACATTGATATGTGATTGGTAGTCCCTAATGAAATCTAGATATATAATTAACCATTTCCATTCTATAAATATAAATGGTTTAATCGTCCCTTGAGTAATTTTAATTATTCTTCTACTGGTTAATATGTAAAACATTTAATCGTTAATTTAGGAAAATAAATTTTCAGTCCATACAACTAGTAATATTATCGAATTACTATATATATATATATGTACATCCAGGATGAACATAAAATGGAGAGCTATAAACTTCAAAAAACTACACATTATTCAAGTGAGAAACATAAGGAACCCAAAATCTCTTACAAAAAATCAAAAATAAATCCTTTATCAGTATTTAATTTAGATAACAAACCCTTTTTCTATAATTATTTATTTTTCTGTAACTCATGGTCTACCATATTATCTTTCATAATTTCTTCAAAAAGAGATTATAGTAGATACACATGAGACAAAAAAGAGAATTTTACTACACCCAAATCAACTGGGACCAAATTCATTTTCTCTATAATAAAATATTAATGTTCTGTAAATATCATTAATTAATGTGTCATTTCTCATTCAACACAAATTTTTATAAACTTTATTTTCTCTTATATGATGGTAGTGAATCATGAAAAAAAAATACTTTTTTAGTTCTATAATTTTTTTTCAAACTCATGCTCAACACATTCTATGTAAATATATACTACAGTATTTTAGGATTAGAATATATTTGACACTTTTCTTAAAATATAAGATTCCAAGGACATTTTAATGTAATAAAAAAAGTATCTAACTCCATATTATGGGATGTATAATTTAACTAATGAGTTTTTTCATTCCATGATGCATTAGAGATTTCCTGATCATTCTTCATTAGAATGAAACCAAATACCATCAATGAAGCCTCTCTATTGAAGAAAAAAATAGTTATATATTAAGGGTATGTCCAAAAATATAAAATTGTCCAATATTAATTTTATTTCCTAAAAAAAACCATCACATTATTTTTCTCATATAAATCAGACTCCATTTCATGTGAATTTACTTAGTGTGATATACAACCGTAAAATGTTTTAAATAACCCGCTGAAAATAGGCTATTAAACTGAGAAAAAAATCAAATATATGTAATTAATTTTTATCCTAGACATTTATCAATAACGTTTTAGGGATTTTATATTATTCCTTCATTATTTATTATGTTACCAAGGAAGGAAAACTTCAATAATGAAAAATACATTAATTTCTTTTTTCTTATAATATATTTTAATTATGGGTTTTTAAAAAAATTCTTAGTTATTTTTTCATGATCCTCCAATATTTTTTACTAAAACAAAATGAAATTAACCAAAACTAACATAATCATATCACAATATTCATATAAGAATCTTGTTTTATGATAAAAAATTCAAGAGTTTCAATTTCCAAACAAAATGGTGTAACTATAGACTAATGATACCTATATATTGTATAGAATTATATTATAAAAATGTCATCATATTTTACCTTTAGATAATTTTAGAAAAATATTATGTCGACCATAGAAAAATACTGAGCTCTTTATAGCTGACCAATCATGTAATACCACAAAATTTTATAAGACAGATTATTTTTAATTTCAATGATGTGTTGTGTTGTACGCTACACCAATATTCACATGTTCTATTTACGACCTCGTATTAGTATGAAGTATACACAACAATGTTTGTGGATTGTGTTGCAAAAAAATTAATTTACATCTAGTTGATTTCATTTCATTCATTACTGAGTATAAGTGATAACAAAATATTATAACCTAGACATTATGATGGAGTGTATAAATAGCGTTAACATCCTTCTAAAAAACTATTTAAATATAAATAAGTGACTCTATATAAAAATAAAATAAATATTTATAGAGTATATTTAAGAAATATTGATTTAATATATTGAATATATTGTATTAAATTCATATTTAACATTTCTTAGATATAATATAGGAAAAAATTATTGGACAGAAGAAGTATTTTTCAAAATAAATACATTTTAGCGCTTTTTGATAGAGATACATTTTTAAATATAGTTTTTGACAATATAATAAGTTCTATTTGACATAATTAACTTATTATTTAGAATCAGGACATCATAATTTACCTTGTTGTATTTTTTGGTATTTTTATAATGAAATTCGTATTTTATGAAATAGTGAAAAAGACCGCATTTTAAATAAATACTTCATATTCATCTTATTTATTTATATTGTTAAATTATATTTTAAATTGTTTTTAATTTTAATTGGATTAAATTTTTGTGATTTAATACATTTTTTGTCATTGTAGGTAATTTAACATTTAAATTGGACACAAAAACATGTCAAACATTTGATAGTTTTTATTTATAAAAACCCCATTTTTGGGTTTGACAACGGGAATAAATTTTAAATTAACTAATACATATTTTTTGTTTTGAATTTTGGATAATGGATTAAATATATGTAATAAGTGGGTACAAATTATGTTAATATATAAAATTTAAATTCTTGGATGTTATGAATAGTTAATATAGTGATAAACAACATAAAACATTGAACATAAATAGTCTCTAGAAATATAATGAAATTTTATACATCATTTGAATTTTTATATAATTTTTAGAGACTATATAATTACCATTAGTGGTGACACAATACTAATGTTGAAATTATTTTATTGATTGAAATATAAAATAAATTGTTTTAAAATGGTAGAATAAATATCATATGTATTAATTAATGTTCTACATGATTTGTTAAGGTGACTATGAACTTTTAGGATTGTATAAAATATTTTTGTTCGAATTTTTATTCTTTTAAATTTATTTAAAGTCAAATAAATGAATAGTGTCAAAATTTACACTATTGATATTTTAGAAAAATAACATTTTATTAAATTATTTAAAATTTGAAAAAATTTAAATATAAAAATATATATCATAAAATTTCATAATGTATCCAATAATTGAAAATTGTAATAACATAATTAAATATGTATAACCAATTAATATTTGGATTATTATTATAACAAATAAAAATAAATTGATTAAATTAGGACAAATCAAAATGATAAAGTTTAAAATAAAATAAAAAAATGTATATAGTTTAAATATTTGATGATATTTAGACCCATAATCATCTCAGCATGTCCATAAATTAGTTTTGGACTATCATATACCAAAAATCAATTTATAATAAATTAATATTTGATGACATTCCAAATGGGCCCCTCCTCCATCATATAAAAGGCCACCTCCTATACCAACTTACTCACGCCATTCATGACCATTTTATAATACAAAATATACTCAAATAAGCTCATAGAATCCCTAAATTCCTCCTTGAGTCCATACATTAGGCATATATCTATCCTAGAGAGACATTTTGTGCAAATCAAAATGAGATACACGAAAAAGAGTTAATTCTTTTATCACCTCTTTCAAAATTATTTTCATCATCCTCTTCCAATTCATTTGATGTTATCATATTAACGTAACAAATAAAATTTATTTTATATGATGATATGTTATTATAATTAATGTAGAAACATATACCTAAATTTATCCATCCTATGAATAAGAATATCACTATGTGTGCTACTTACGGTTTACCATCTCCACTCCGTGGTCTAATTTTTAATTCAACAAAACATAATATGGATAAGAATAATGCTGAGTATAATAGATGAAAAGAATAAAATTATAATTATAATTATTCTTTATATGGAATATACCATCCAATTTCATAACATATTACCATAAAGTGAATGATATCGTTGCTCATGTGTGCGTACGGCCTACCATCTCCATGACATGATGAGATTCATTCTTCATGTTAACCATTAAATAATGATTATATAGTATATATAATAAATAATCATGAAATATATCATATAATAATGCTATTATATACATATATATATATATATATCATTTACTTTCTTTCATTTAATTCAATAATGAAACAGAATCAGCATTCATGCGTATGTAAGACCTACCGTCTCCATGAACAGTGTATTCCATTTCAATTATCTATCAATTATATATATATAAATACTTAATATATATGATATATTAATAATTTCTTACATATTGGAAGTATTTAAATCATGGATTACTTAATACGGTCAATTGTAACATATAAAAACATGTATGATAAATAAAATGATTATTACCCATATTGTTGATTTAACATTGAATTGATAAATTAATTGGTTATATGATGTCATAAGTGAGTCATATAAGATATGTTAAATACTATTATGGTTCTGTTAGAAGTTAATAATATTTTTAAACCCACTATACATGTGTTTCAGATACATCTGGAGCATATCAACCCTATGGTAAGGGATAATTTTTCAATCCCATTATTATCATAGATTGTTTATTTGTATATATTTATTAGGGTATATTTTTCATCCAAATCCATGTTTCAAAAATATGTAATATTAAATATATTCTTGTCATATTGTTTGAAATAAATTTTACCCATTGTTAAATTTTCATTAAATGGAATTAAAAGAATCTTTTGGCATATTTTGATATGAAGTACTTTTTGATTTTTCTGGTAAAAATAAGAGGAGAATGTTTTAACTTATACGTCATGAACAGATTTTTATGTCTTCTTAACACCATATTTCAATGAATTATACATTACATTATTTCATGTCTATATTCAATGAAATTCTTTTCATTTAAAATTGCACAACATTTTGAGAAAAGAAGTAGTTATTCAATAAGAAATGATATTTTATTTTATAATGGTATGTTGTTTAATGAAACCATTTCATTTTTTGGTTTAGGCTTTGATGGATGATTTTTGTTTTTTTGAGAACATGTATGAATGAATTCTTGATGACATGAGTGGGACCTATATCTCCCTCCAAAAAATTGTATAAATATTTATATCTCATTTGATATAGATTTCTTGACTAATATGAAAATATGATTCTATAATATAATGATTTAATGGAAATTATAGATTCTTCAGTAATACATGTCTGGAATCACAAGTAATCCCCATTTAGTAATGGACACTATCCACTATTATGGTCTTGAAAACAATGTTTTGGCTACTATAGAAATAATATTATGTGTTTGTTTTTTTTTCACAATTAAATGTTTTACTAAAATTATATTTTATCATGGTTCAGGATCCGTTATGATATATGCCTTATGAACTACCAATATTTATTTAATGACTCAGTATTTTAGTATGTGTTTAATGTGGTGTGTTTTTTTTGCAGAAATTATGTTCATGTTTTTACATTCTTATGTTTATGTTCATTATAATATCTTACATGCATTCCCTTTCAAATCATTTGATCTCACCTCTTTTCATGTTTTCTTTTCCACTAATATTTGAAGAAGGGTATTTTGTAATATTTTCCAAAAGGGGGTTCTAGTTATGAAGGATAAAGAAGAAGACGATTGTGATGTTTTATGAACTAGCTATTTATGTTTTCTAGTTTTCAAAGGCAAAAAATTAATATGATCTCTCGGAATTGGTTTGTGTAATTTAGTATTTATTATACAAAATAAATTTAATTTCCATTTACATCAAGATTGGGTTGTTAGATTTGGTATCAGTGTGAAGGATTAGTTAACCTTTTGAAACATGAATGAAAAAACATTAGTGAGATGCTAAGAGATATTTACAAGATTTGTCTACCAATGTCCGTAAAGGTATGACTAACTATAGGTTATAGTCCAGGAATTATGGTAGCGATCATGAATTACCTTTTATTACACCTACTATGTTTGAGTTAAAAATTACTTCCCTTGATTATGTCGTTTTCCTAGTATTTTTTTTTGCCTCTTTCAAAATTCATTTTGGGTTTTAGAGAATGTATAGAACCCGAAGGAACCATGTTAATGATCAATTCAATAGTAAATGAAATGATAAGACTCATGAGAAAAATAAATGTTATTCAAGATGTAATTAAAAATTTTGTTTTTATACATAAAAAATCTATGAATCATTCTGGAATTCCAAATGAGAAGGGAAGGGAATAACAATTTGTTGAGTCCATCATGAGGCAACACCCACATTCTTTTAGTTGGACCTTTGATCTACTTGTTTCTGAGAAATGGATTAGTATGATTGAAAAGTTATTTCCCAACCTTCATACTTTGGAACATGGAAAATTATTTTTGTCTATTTATCATTTAGAAGGAGAAGAATAATAGTGGTGGACTCTAATAAAGAATACCAGGAAGTAAGATGAAATTAAATCAATGGAATGAGACAAGTTCATGATCTTATTTTTTCAATAATTACATTCATCATATTATTCTAGCAATGATGGAAGAGGAGTTACTTGAGTTTTAGAAAAATGATGATGAATCTATTGGTACATAAGTGGAAAATTTTAGAAGACATGTAATGTATGCTTCTAGTTGTATCATCTAACCTGGATATAAAGTTGATCGATTATTTAGCGGTTGAAAACCACTTCTTCCAAGGGAATTAACTTTTCAATAATTAGTAGTTATTATGATATTTTGAATTTTTCTATAACGGTACAGATTAATTTTAGTGTTACATATTAATCTCATAGTTTTGACAAGAAATGAAAGATAGGGTTTATTGGAAAATCATAAAACAATGGTGAAAAGAAAATGAATGTTTCATTATTCTCAATGTGTGGAAAGAAGCATGGTGGAGATTCTATTAATTTCACTAAAAAATGTTTTATGTTTGGAAAAGAAGGTCATCGAGAAAATGAGTGTCTATGTAATGGGAAAAATATCGAGAATGATGTAAAAATAGAAAAGACAATATAGAACACACCACCCACACTTCAATGCTAAAAGTGTAAGGAAATGTGGAATTATGCTAACCACTTCCCTAATCAAAGGGTTATTGATGATTATTAATGCCAACAACCTATTAAGGCCAATGTCAAAGGAAAATCACATAAGATAACTATTTGAGATGTTGAATATGAAAACGAAGTGGTGGGATGACTAAGTATTTTTTTAATAGTATTCCAATATAGTTTTTATATTATAATTTATATTATTATAGAATATTGTAATATCTATGTATTGGTCAATTATGGTTTTTATATGTATGTATTATCGGTAACCATGAAAAGTGATTGAAATATATTTAGAAAGCACATTAATGTAATAATGGAGGGGTAAATGGATAATTAAATATTTGATAGTATTAATGACATCATGGATGATATAAGGAAAAACTGATATCCTCCTTAGACTATATTGAAATATTGTAATTTTTGGAGTGTGGATATAGTTAACTTTGAAAAAATGAATGTTTTTACTAAGGTTATTTGGTAATTCAAGTAATTACCATGTTTGAAGAAAATACATGGTTTAGGTATTAATTTTTTATTATGATAACCATGAAATACATTATGAGATATTGGAGATAAATTTTAATTCAATTTAGTTCACCCCATTATAATTTTTTATATTTTCAATTTTGGAATGATTATAATGTTATTGATTTATGGATTGTATAATTTATATTATTGTTGATGTTTGATAGATTAATATATTATAAAATTATTGGTGGACATATGTGTATTTGATAACCTGTGCCAACCTTTTTTGACACATATGGAACGAGCTATGATTCTATCACATGATCATTTAACACTTCAAGAATTAAAAATTCAACTTTATTTCATAAAATAAGATATTAAGTGGAAATTTTTCAAGGAATGAACAATGGTAAGATTGTACCAAAATAAAGTATGTATTTATTATCATTAAAAATTATCCAACTATAAATAAATTATCTTGAAAACAAATAATGTTATATTAGTACTTTCTTATCCATTTAATCAAATGTCCCCTTAAATCATCGTAGTCTTTGGCCTTCTAGTTTCCAACTTTAATAAAACCATGTTATCAATTACTTTCCATCAGAACATGATGGTTATATTTTTCTTCCATATAAATGTATTAACTTCCCACCTATGTTCTCATATCTGGAAACATAGTGATGAGTTACATTGGTTAACAACAATGTTTCTATCTTTCTATTTTAAAATAATTTTTTAGTGTTACTCTTTACACTGTGGGTTTCTATAAAAGAAACATTCAAGTAGTAAAACATTTATTAACATGATGAATTTTGAGGGAGAAATTCATTTTAAGGGGGTTATAATTTAACACCCCAGGATTTTATGAGATATATATTCATTTTAATTTCATTGATGTCTTGTGTTATACGCTACACCAGGATTAGTTTGGGCTATACACAACATTGTATTAAGTAGTAGTATACGCCAAAATATTATTGGCTTCTATTACACAAAATTTTTATTTCTTTTGATTGATTTCATTTCATTAAAGACTTATTTTAAGGAATAACAAAATATTATAACCTAGTCATTATAATAGTGGGTATAAATAATATTATCTTCCTTCTAAAAAACTATTTAAATGTATATAAGTTTGTTAATAAAAAAAAATCACTCTTTATGGATTTTATTAGTCAAATATATATTTAATATTTTCAATGTAATGTTTTAAATTAATATTATTTGTATTATAGATCTGATATAATAATAATTTCAATTTTGTTGATAAAATAACTATTTTTAAAAAAAATACAGTTTTACTACCTTTTGATGGAGAACTACTTTTAAATTTTTTTGTCAATATTATGTGTTATTTTTATCATAATAAACTTAATATTTTTATGAGAGAAAACATAATTTACCTTAGTTGAAATATTGGTACTTTTATGAGGATATTTATAATTTAATGAATTGTGAAAAACACAACATTTTAATTCAATATTTACTTTTAGTTTCATTTATTTATATAGGTATATTATCCTATTAATTGGTTTTAAAGTGTAAATCAATTTTAATATTATCATATAATCCAATTTTGGTCATTTTATTGAATTTAACATTTTAATTTTAAATAAAATCAAGTCAATCATTTGATAGTTTTAGCTTCTTAAAAACATGCTTTCTGGTTTTGAAAATAAAAATTAAATTTAAATTAATTAATTCAAAATCTGTGTTTTGAATTATAAAAAATTGATTTTATATTTGGAATTACTGGGTCCAAATTATTTTTAGAGTTTACTTTTGTGTGTGGATGTTTTTAATAGTAACTATGATAATTGTTTTTACGACATTTAAAGGTAAATCTGATAAATTTAGGTAACAAAAATTATAATAAGGACAATAAAATAAAACTCACACCTTTATAAGTCTTATTGAATGAATTAATGTCAACCAATATCCCCTAAATTCATGAATTTATTCATTTAATTGACTTTTTTTCAATGAATGTGATGTATTAATAATTAATAAAAAATAAAGAGACAATATGTCACTCCCTTATATCTTATAAGTATAATGATATTAATATAATGATAAACTTCATAAAAATCAAACATAAATATTCCCCAAAAATATAATGAAATTATATAAATAATTTCAATTTATTTAGTGTTTTAAGAGACTAAATAATTACCATTAATGACGACACAATAGTGATCTTGAAAATATTTTATTGATAGAAATATCAAATAAATGATTTTAAAAATATTAAAAAAAATATCATATGAACTAATTAATGTTCTATAAGAATTTTATAGGTTACTATGAGAGGTTAAGAGTGTATTAAATATTTTGGATTGAATTTTTCATTTGTGAGTATTTTATTTAATGTCAAATAAAGGAATAGTTTCAAACTTGATAATATGGATATTTTATAAAAACAATATATTATTAATTTATTTAAAAATAAAATAAAATTTAAAAATTACAAGGTTAATATTATATGGTATAAAATATAATAAATTATATAATTATGGGAACTTCTCAACACATATTTAAGTATTAATAACCATTTAATATTTATAATATTATTACTACAAAAAATTTAAATAGATTAAATAAGGAGAAATCAACATGATAAGGTTTAATATAAAATCAAAACATGTATAAATTTTCATGGATTGGAATATTTAGAGCCATACTAATAATATATTCAAAATAAATGACTTCTAGACAATTATATACTGAAAAGAAATTTATAAAAAATTAATACTTCAAGACGTTCCTAAGATTCCCCTCTTCCCTCTTATAAAAGGCCACCACCTCTACACACTTATTCACACCATTAAGAACATTTGTCTCATCCAAAAAATTTACATATAATCTTCATAAATCCCACCCTTACTCATAGTGACCACACTTGGGGTATAAATCCATCCTATGGATTCCTTTTTTTCAAATTAAAATGAGATACTCGAAAAGATGGAAATTGATTTATCACCTCTTTCAATATTCTAATCCTCTTCAACCTCAAATTCTTCTATTGTTCTAATAATAAGGTAATAAATAGAGTATATTATATATTATTAGTTGTATTTATTATTATAGTAAAATATTATACCTCCTTTTTTCTTTCATACGAATAAAAATATATGGTTGTGTGTGTACATACGACTTATCGTCTCCACAAAATTGTGTAATTTTTTTATTCAAAAATTCAAAATTTCATGGGTTTAAGGATGAGTATAATGGATTCGAATAATGAATATAACATGATAATTATTATATATATAATTAATATATCACTCAATTCTGTATCATTTAGCCATCAAGTGAATGTTATTGTTGCTCGTGTGTACGTACGACCTACCGTCTCCACGATGCGATAAAATTCCTTCTCCACGTTAACCATTATAGAATGATTATATATTATATATTATAAATAAAAATGAAATAAATGTTATAATAATGATAATACATTTATTTAAAAATATATAAGTTATTTAATTGTATTCATTCAATTCAATAAGGAAACAAAAATAGTGTTCATGCCTACGTACGACCTACCGTCTCCATGAATGGTTTATTCCATTTCATTTATCTATGAATTATATATATTTTTATACTGAATATATCTTATATATATATATATATTATTTTTTAAATTATGGAAGTATTTATATCACATTTTATGTAATATTATCTTGAATAACAAGTCAAAACATGTATGATAAATAAAACGATTGTTACCCAAAACATTTGTTTAGCATGGAATTGAAAAATGAACGAGTAATATAATTCCATAAAAGTTTTATCTATGATATAATAAAAATATTATGGTACTGTTACATGCTAATATACTGTTTAAACCCACTGTACGGGTGTTTTGGATACATACGAAGCATATCCAACCTAAGGTAAGAGATAATTTTTCAATATGATTATTATCTAAAATTATTTATTCGTAAGTATTTACTGAGGTATATTTATCATCCTCATCCATGTTTTCAAATAAGTAATATTATTAATATTATTCTATAATTTTTTATTCCAATTTTACCCATTGGTAAATTTTTATTAAACGGTATGAAATGAATCCTTTGAAATATTTCAATACGAGGTACTTTTTCACATTTCCAGAAAATTTATAGGAATAATATTTTTGTAACTTATACTGTATGAATTTTTTTTACATATTCTTAACAACATATTTCCATGAATATTCCTTTACAAAATTTCATTTTTATTTTTATCTAAATTCATTTCTTATAAAATATCATGGAATTTGGAGAAAATAAAATGTTTTTGAAGAAGAAAGCATATTTTCCTCTTGAATTTTGTTCGAGTGATTTATCAAAAATATTTTTCATCTAATATGATGCTCTATAAATAGGGTTTTGTTTATATCACTATTATTACTATGATTATATTGTTTTAATGATAGAATTCAATTTTATATGGATTATTTTATAATGGAATGATGTTTAGAAAAACTATTTTATTTCACGGGTTATTCTTTGATGAATGATTTATATTTTTTTGTGGAAGATGTAAGAATGATTTTTTAATGAGATGGTTGGGACCTATATCTCCCTCCAATGAATGGGGTAATAATTTATAACTTAGGAGATATACATGACTGGAATAGAAATTAAATGTGGTTCAGAAATATAGGGCTGGAACGACAAGTAAATCTGGTTCAGTAATACATGGCTAAAAGGACAAGTAAACCAGATTCTGAAATGAACATTTTCCAATATAATGGGCATGGAAACAATTCCGTGAACACTATGGAAATCATATTATGTGCTTATTTTTTCCCACAATTCTATGTTTTATTCCAATTCTATCATATCATTGTTCATGATTTCCTTTTGATTTAAGATATATGAACTGCCAAGATTAATTTCATGATTGATGATTTTAGTATATGTTAAATGTGGTATGATTTTTTTTTCAAAAGTTTTTTTCATGTTTTTACATTCTTATGTTTTTTTGTAAGATATTTTCCATGATTACCCTTATTGATCATTTTAGCATACCCCTTTTCATGTCATCTTTTCCCCCTGGATTTGAATTTTTTTATGTAATATGTTTCAAAAGGAAGTTTTAGTTATGAAGAATAATGTTGGAGGTGATGTAGATGTTTTATGAACGAGTTTTTTATGTTTTCTAGTATTAAAATTCACTAAACTAATTAGTTTTTGGGACATATGTTTGAGTGGTGTATTATTTATTCCATAATAGAAATCTAATTTCAATGTATTTCATTCTTGGGTTATTGTGAAACATATCATCTATATGAGGTAATAAATAAATATTATTAACAGTTATGTAATTCAAAGGTCAATAGTCAACAGAAATTTTCATGGAGCCATCTTTATTTTTAACAAAAAAATATGATCACCCTATAGATAAGTAATGGGTTGAATAAAACCTTTATCAAGAAACTCATGGAACTAAATTAAAAATTTTTAAGTAACTCTTGATATATTCTATATGGGGGTTTATAAAATTGTCATAGAATCTAGAACTATGTCTATTGTAAAATTGACATCTAGATTATGAATTAAACATGGAAAATCAGCCGGAAAAACATCCATATTTTCTATCACTACTTGAAATTCATTAGTATGAATAGTTCAATTATTTTCAACGACTTGTGTAAAGTAACATTCTATACCAATTATAAAAAACATATACTCTCCTTGTAGGTTATAAATTCTATAAAATCATTGAAATGTATAATATTATATTTGAATGGAAAACAATGATGATTAAATATAATTCCAATCCATACCCAAAAACATAGAACATGACTATGGGTATGATAAAAATATTTTTAGTAAAGAAAATTTAATAGATAAAATCATGAAGATTCTTATAAATAATTGTTTCTTTAATACATCCATTTTGAGTTTACCCCAAAATTCATAGCATACATTCATGATATGACATTCCTAATATTTTTTTAAATTTTCTTGGAATTGAGAGAATGTGATGATCTAAAATCACATATGGAATTAGAATAATTTGAATACACAAAAAACATACATGTTTTCAATTCATTTATTAGACTAATATAACTATTGTTGTAGAAAAATATTTTTCCACACACTATTTTTTTTATCATAATGATATCCAAATGAGTCACTATCTTTGGTCACATGTAATCATAACCCTCCAACTCATTTCAATTAAATAATCTTAAAATTAGATGTTCATTATTTTTTTGATCATTTTTCTTACAGTCACAATCCATGAAACCAATAATTCCACATCAAATGAATTTTCTAGATATTGAGAGACATTACCCAGGGTCTTCATACACCTATTTTCATAGGAATAAAATTTGACATTCTTAACTCGAAAATTCATTGAAAAATTCTTATCAAATTCATGTAAACCATACTGGTTATTATTCTTATCATCATGGGATGTATATGAGTTGGTAAAATCAATTTTTAATTTTTAAGCTTAATGAATAATGTTCCCATAGCTTTTAATCTATCCTGGATCAAATTATCTTCCTACAACTGGTATCATGCTAGGGTATAATTTTCTAATTTTACTATCAATGTATTTAATAAAAACAATTGATACCTAGTCAGATTCATAAAATTTTCTATAGATGAATCTATTGAAACATTATCCTATAGCCTCAGTTATATGAACTGATTCTCCATTTTTATTCAAATAGTATTTAAAAAAAATATTCCATAAAAAGAATCTTAAAATCATCAAATTATATAACACCTAAATCATATTTCAACAAGGTATTCTTAGCTAGATACCATTGTCGATTAACATCACCTTAAATATGATAAATGACTAGTGTTAAATTTTTTTATTACAAACATCCATAGACATTGAATATAATTTATAGATAAATTATCAATCCTTCATCTACATCTGTGCTTGAGGTTCCACTGAAAATTGGAGGATGTTGACTAATAAAATAGTCTACTACTGGAATATTCCTCTACGGTTGTCATAAATGCTCCATTGAATAGAAAAAACACTATTTATATATTTTTTCAATTACTACATCACTATGAAATACAATTTTTTTAATTACAATAATCATTTGAAGCTGATTTGGGAGATGTTTTCCCTCTAGATGTGTTCCCACCCCAAATTCCTTATTTCCTCTACAGAAAAGTATTCTAAAAAGAAAAATCAAAGTAAATGTAATGGAGATAAAATAATATTACCTCTCAAAAATAAAATTATTATTCATGAAAACTCAAAATAAATACTATAATAATTAATTTTGTATCATGCGATATCATTTTTTATGTCACCCAAAAAATGGATTAACCAATATGGCCAACCTCCAGCTCTAGGGTACCAAATGTATTGGAGGTAATAATGTAACCACTCATTCTTGGGTTATCATAGAACCACCAAGAATTGGTTTATAATAGAACCACACATTGTCATAAAAAATACAAAAATCCATAAAATAAACTTGGATCATGAAATATTTCATCACAAACATACTTTTCTGAAAATAAACATTCCATTATGAAAATTAATCATTTTGAAAAATAGTGTAGGAAAAATTGAAATCATTTTTTAACTAAAATAAATACATAAAAATGTAAAGTAAATTTTAAAATATTAATTTTACATGAAATTGGTAAATTATAATCATTTCATATAAATTTATAAAAAATATTTATTATAATTTTTTAAAGAGAAACATGAAAAGGGGAATTTCAATGGAAAGGCCTTTACTTCTGTCTGGACATCATTAAAACAAGTTTAAAACACATTAATAATGTAAAAAGAGTGTTATTAATTTTTTTAAAAATTATATAAATATTTATAACACCATATTTGATCTTATTATAAAAACATTCAACCCATTTATTACTAATATTTCATAATTTCCATTATTCCAGGTGAGTTCATTTCATGTTTTCATGGCATGATGACCTATGTTATTTTATTGATTCTCCTATAAAATCACAATATAACTATAAAATTTAACTAATATGTTATTAATGTACCTATATAATTTTAAATTTTCACTCACATCATTTATAGTATTTATTTCAGGATGATACATTTTATAAAAGCAAAATGATACAAGTTTAGTTTATTTTTGGTGGTTTTTCTGAAAATCAATAACTCATTTTATTTGGTTTAATATTGTATCCATATATTAATTATTAATTTTCAAAACATATTTTAATTTAGTTTATATTAATCAATTATAGGTGAATAAAAACATTCCATGAATTCTGTTAAGGGAAACAAAAACTCATCATCCACAAAAGAAGTGAATCAAAATTCCATGGAAAATGCTTTTTTATGAATAAAAATATAAGATAATATATTTTATGATAGATATATCATTGACACATAAAAATTACAATATATATATATGATACTATATTTATCATATATATTTTTACTTTGGTTGAGGATAAGATAGACGAGGGAATAAATTTAAAATACATAAAGGGTGAATTAAGCTCTTAAATATCATACCATTGAGAACCTCCATAACACATAGGTAATTGGTATCTTTATTTAAACGAAAAGACTAAAATATTTCTACATATGAGTAAAAGATAATCTTGTAGTGTGTGGTTGGGATAGAGGGATCAAGGTTGTGAAAATAAGTAAAGGAAGGGGTACCCTTTTATAATTGAGGTGAGAGAAATTTAAGGTATTGAATTAAATATTAATATATAATCATGGCTATTATAGGGTAAAAGACTTCATAATGTACTTCAAATCACATGGGATTACATTATCGAAAATATATTTTCCCATTTGGACTTACTAAAGAGTTTTATGATTTTTAATTCATTTAATCAAATATTATATTCATGAAAAAAAAATTCAATATTAATGCAACTAATTTCTATGACATTAAAAAAACAAAAAAGTGTAAAATTTGAAAATAAAATATTATATCATATCATATAAATATCATTGGAATCTATATAATTCATATATCATATTAATTATCTCAAAATGTATCTATTTAAACATTTTTAATATGATTTATTTTATTATATCATTAATTTAATAAATACTACATTTGCATTATGTAGAAATTTTAGCTATAACTTATTTTTTCTAAAAATTTAAAATAAATATACATGAAGAATATAAATTATATATAGTTCCATATAATATTTATAGTGTAATATAAATTCAGTAAAATTATATATAAAAAGTTATACTAATTAGAAACCATGCTTTGAAACATTTTTCATTCTTTTAAATAAAATATTATAAGGGGATAATGTTTAACATGTGGATTCTTAAAGGTAATAAATTCAACCCGTGAATCTTTTATTAAATTAATACTCATAAATTATTTTTTTCTCATAATATTTAGTCGTTTAATTGTTATAATAAATTTAATAAAATCATATAATTAGTTTTCTTCTTCCTGGGCAAGAAATACATTAGTTTGTCATTATTATTAAAGTTAATTATATCCTAAAAATTATTTAAAATAAATTAGTATCCTAAAAATAAATTATCTAGAATATAGATAATATTTAAAATTATTTAATTATGCATACTGACTCATATCCTTGTCAAATAAACTTCCATAATTTGTTAATTTGTCATTTCCTTCTTTACTCTTATATTACACAAGAATTAGGATAAGATATGTGTTATATAAATCTAAAATTAGAATCAATAAAAAAATTATTATAAATATATAATACTTAATAAAAAATCTTTCAAAGAAATCATGGAAGATAATTATTATCTAAAATACATAAATTTTTTGTTTTCCAATGTAGCATAAGCACTGTGTCATCAATAAAAACAATTTTTAATTTTATAATGAACTATATTATAATTTACATTTTTTATAATGATTTTCACAATTTTTTAAATTATAAGATCACACATTATCCATTCAATATGATCGATAAATTTTATACCCAAAAATGTTTTTGTGATATCACAAAAGATATCATATTCATTAAAAAAAAATTATTTTTTCTAATCACCAAAACATCACTTTTAAGAAAACTCTAAAAATTTATCATAGAACAATTTCCATATGATGTTTTCAGATTTAATATTTGTTTCATCAAATTGAAATTATATAATTAGAAAATTAATCATTTAAATATATCCATATAAAAATTTATACTGAAAAATATTTAAATTTTTATAATTTCATATCATAATGAATTTAACTACTTAAGTAAATAAAACTATAAAATATGAATAAAAATATATTATCTGTATACTGGTTTTCATAGTAAGAACAAACTAACCAATAAGAATATCATGTGGAGGGAGCTATAAAAAATCCACAAGAAATAGTTGTTAAAGAACAGGGAATTCTCAAAAAATAGTAATATGGAGAAGAGAATGATCAGGGGATAATCATCTAAATAGTGGAGTTGTCAGTGTGATCATATAAAGTACATAAAAGGAAAAATAAATTTCTTCCACTACCATTCCAATGAATATTTATTGTGATCATAAATAAATTATAAGAATAACTGAAAATGAAAATGATGGAAAGATAATTTAAATATATGATTACAAATATCCATCCTGTATAACTCAAACAATGTTTTATGTATGATACATTTTATAAGGAACATTTCACTAAAGAGTGTAATATTTAATGGAGTAGATGTTTTTTTAGGAATAAGTGTACAATAACTAATCACAAAAAAATTTCCCAAATAATTTTTATATAAAAAATTTTTATTTCAAACCCTTTAAATATTAAATCAATATGTTTTTGTGATGTTTAATATGATTTAATATCTTTTTAAAATTTTATTTCTCACATAGTATTTATATAATAAAAAATTGGATTCTTGAATTCCTCAAGATTATTTTCATAACATGAAAATAAATCCATTGTATTTCCAATTGAGTTTTTAGAGGATGTCCTTTAGAAATCCCAAGATCATCCCATCCAACATAACATATATGTATTGAACGTGGAGGATGATCAGGTCCAATAACACTCAACCATAATTTGGAAGAGATCTTTCTTAATTAAATCAATGTTAATTACCAATTTTCTGAAATGAAAAAATGATAAGGAGAAAAGAGAAATCATAGACCATATAAAAATATTTAAATCAATGAAGTTAATTTCTAATGATTAATCACTACATTAATTAACCAACATTTATGAGTAAGAAACTATATATATTCCATGTATGTTTTAATAAATCTAGAACTTAGAGTAAAATGTAATGATTCAAAATTATATAAAGGATAAAGATGTCAAAAAAATTGAATAATCATTTCATATATTTGATAAAAATATATCTTCTAATTACTTATTGGTATTTTTTAATAATTTAATTATGAATAATATTACAAGTCATCTAATATGAATAAATTGTTTTTAAGGAGAATTAGAAACCCAAATTTTATTCCCTCATTTGTACGACTAAAAAATATGGAATTAAAACCCTTACCCATGGATATGTATTATGTGTACCTAAAGTGGAATATAGATACTAGTTATAATTGGAATTAAGTTTTCCATAACCAAATTATATTAATTGATAATGTATTCTCATTGAAAATTTACAAGAAAAAGTGTCCCCTTTATGATATTCTAATAATACGTCCACATATATACTCAAAAAATATTCTTGAAAGAGACTCCACTCTGGTCAAAAATTCCCAAAAGTCACTAAATAAAACTATAATGGATTAGAAAAGAATATATAGAAATATTTTAGATAATAATAATAATTTATGCAACTCTGACTCATAATACATTAGCCAAATCTCTGAAGTTCTAAAAATTATATTTTACCACTATAAAAAGAGACCAAAAAATATTATTCCCATTGAGCATTTAGGACGCTTAGGGATGTTCATATATAATTGAATTTAAAACAATTAATAAATAAAATACCCCTTCCCATGTTTTATTCATTTATCATATACAATATATATTGAAAGAGAAACACATTATTTTTTTCAAGATGGGTTTTATAAAATATTCAGAGTGCATAACCATACTGGTCCAAGAGAAGACAAAATTCACTACTAATTATGTGACCTTTTTCTAATAACAGATTCAACAAGGTTTATGTAATAATACGCATAAATTTCTGAGTTTAATGGTAGGTATACTATTATAGAAAATTATAATATTCATATACGTATTTTCAGATGATTTTTTTTTAAATTCTTGTGATTAGTAATAATAATTATGAAATTTTTCTAAATAAAAAAACAAATAAAAAAATTTTGAATTTTGAGAAGCTTATATTCTTGATGGATATATCAATAGTACATATTAATTTGATATTAAAAGTGGTCATTGATATAGGTTTTTAGAATTTGAAGTGAAATATGATTTACCAAATCCAACATGTGTGAAACATATATAATGTATTTCGGAGAATTATATTTTTTTTAATTGAGTATTATTAATGAAATTAGTGTTGTTGATCAACCCAAATCTTTGTTAATATTGAAGTAATGTTATTTTTATTTTGAAATTGAATATAAGGGAGAATTTGATTATCTAAATAGATGATTACTCACCCCTATAGTTTTGTATAGAATAAACTGGTAGAACAACATTGAAATACTCCTTAATGATTCAATCTAATATATGACAATAGTTTTTCCCCAAATAATTGATGATAAAAGAAAATTCATTGATTATTCATCGAGTTCCCAAGAATATTTCCAACAAAACTATAAAACCACTAAAAAGATTTTTATTCTTTTTCCAGTTCATTTGATAAATTAACGAATGATTTCCATGGAAATAAATTCACTACATTTTCAAAACATGAAGCATGTAGATATATTATAAATAGATCCTAATGAAGACCAAATATAGGGACAATGATTTTGTTCTTACTAGTGTTCAACCAAAAATTTAAGGGTCAAGATATAGTCAAAAATAAGGTAGTCGATCACCTTAGTAGAAAACCTAACACTCATAAACAAGAAATACTAGAACTAGAAACACTAAATAACTACATACCCTAAAAATTATTCCATTTGACTAATGGATAAGTACCGTAGAATTTAGATTTTTTAAATAATTTGGTAACTTCTAAGGCATAATCTCCCCTAAATTATTTCTAATTCAAACTCATGAATATTTTTGAATATTTTTGTTCTTTTTTTAAATATTCATAAATATATTAAATTTGTAATGATAAAGAAATAAAAAATGTCCTAATTTAAGAAAAATTGAGTCTATTTTATAATTATATCACACTCTAGCTTGTAGAGTATGTTTTTGACCACATAGAACTGTAATCAAAGTCATTCAATCTAAAATGTATTGGCCATATAATTTAAAGATACGCATATGTTTAATAGTGAATGTGAAAATGGTAATTTATTATAAATATTTCAAAGAGAGAATAAATTTCTACAAAACACTTCATATTTTACAGAATTATAATATTATTATAAATAAACAATATGGGACCACTTTTCGACATATTGTGGAAGATCATATATTATTTTGATGTAGATTGTATTTTTTAATTGGTGGAATTAAAGGACACCAAAACTAATGAATCATTGTTTTTTGTTCATTTTACATATATAACATACTTTATAGCTTTAGAGATCCAACATACATCATTTGTAACCAATGAACAATATTTTTTAGTAGAATCATTCAATTTGTGCTATGAATACATATAGTACTACTCAAAGCATCAACACCCTACCACACACTGACAAATACGAATGATGAAATATCCAATAGGAAGATTAATGGATTTTTGGAGTAGACTGCAACACCAAATATTATAGACTAGTTAAAAATATTAGATATATATTTTTTCTCTTACCAAACTACTTAAAATAGATTAATAATAATTAGAACATAATAATTAATTTATGGTAACAACATTTATCCTTTAATTAAACAATTTTGAAATGAATATTGGTCTATTGTATAATTGAATATGGACATAAATAAATATGGAAAAAGTGGAAAATATAGTTATATGATATGGAATAAATTAAGATAGTATCCTTTTAGAATTCTGAAACACACATGGAGAGAAGTCGAGTTGATAATTAACAAATCTATCAACATATGACTAATCATCTACAAAAAATTAATATTATTTAGTTAATTAATCAAACCCATATAAGATAAATTTCATTATAGATTTTAATGTTATATCATTGTTATTAATGTACCCCATGTTAATGATGTGCAGTTTATGAATGAAAGAAAATTAACTCATTCATTAGAAATAGACATATGCCTATAAAATACCATGGGAATAAACCACAATAAGAACTGGATATGGTCATAATCCTCAAATAATATTATAGGTTAAGAACACCATGTAATTAAACAACATATAATTTATTTGTAGCCTTATATCCATTTTAAATATATTTACTCAGTTCATCAGTTTTAATAAATTTTGGAAACAGTGTCATATATCTGTAGGAGGGAACACGATTTTTGAATTTCCATACTTCTATATTATCCTAAAAAAATTGTTTTGAATCATTTTTTGGTATTTTTTCATTATTAGGTTATTTTTGAATCCTATGATATCCAATATAATACCATTGAACAAAATCGATGAAAATATAGAGATACTAATTTGACACATTCCCCAATGTTTGAAGAATTTTGATTTGACATTGTGTTCATATTATTTGTGAAGTAAATGATTATAAAGAAAATATTTTTTAACTCATTCAATTACATAAAATCCCACAATTTTGATCAAATACTTGATATGATTACAAAAAATTTGGAAATTTTATATACAATTTTTATTTTTTAATAGTGGTTAAAAATCGTTAAATAACCACAATTTTTTACAAACAATCATCAAAAAATTAGATCATTCAATATCCATGTACTAAAAAATATTGAGGAATTATTTTGAATGAATAAAATTGGGCAAAATCAAACTACATATACATTATGGATTATATCCCTTCTAAGAAAAATATACCTAACAACAATTATATATATGCATTTATAATATATATTTTGACTTCAATAAATGGAGAAGAAAAAAGAAGATGAGAAAAATATTATTTCAATATTCTATGTGAATTTAATGAAATATTGTTTTCGAAAGTTATGATATTATTTTTAGGGAAAATTATAATTTAATAATTGAAAAATAATATTGATGTCATATAAGGGAGAATATAAAAGTCCCCCTATAGTTTAAATCCAAAATATCCCTATATTTACCTTTATAAAATAATTCTAAATAAACTATAGATATAAAATTGTTGAAACAATTCTTTAGAAAAAGAGGGAAATTGTGATGTAATTTACGATTCTATAGAAGTTTAAATTATTTTTGGTTTCCTGTATATTTTCCATAGATCATTGATATTAACACATTTTTTTTAATCTAAAAT
The DNA here is from genome assembly GCA_963277665.1 of Viscum album. Taxonomy (NCBI): domain Eukaryota; kingdom Viridiplantae; phylum Streptophyta; class Magnoliopsida; order Santalales; family Viscaceae; genus Viscum; species Viscum album. The sequence goes on along the minus strand of OY728156.1, from coordinate 1,128,311,437 downwards.
CCCATATAAAATCTTAAGGGAATGTGTTGTTTAGTAAAATATTATATAATTAAATTATTTATGTATTGGAAGATAGGCCCTTGAGTTATTCATATGGAAGGAAAATAATTTTCACTATAGGGTTAGAAAGAAGTTAATAAAGCTAGAAGAAAATCCAATGCTTTTATCAACCTATAAGAGTAGTAAAAAATTGAAATAATAAAAATGAATCAGGCTGAATTAAATATAGAAATGCAATTCCACCACTACTAATCTTATAAAATGTGTGGAATATCCACAGATAATTCAAATAAGAGAATTTGATTTAGGAGAATTGGATATTTATGGATAATCGATTATTGAATGAAACTGAAAAATAAGCATTCAGATTCATCTTATAGATAAACCTACTCATTCAGCATTAACAGTTTAAGGATTCATATTCTGCACTCCCTTAAGCCTCATTAATATCCTGAATATTACCTAATGAAATGAAAAAATACCTAAATATTTGGGTGGATATGGATAAATTCATCTGTACATTGGTAATAATTTTATGATATTAGATTGAGAAAAACAATGCTGGAAAATCATATATTATTATTGAGAGAAATATTATAAGAATATGTGTTAATGTGTGTATAAGGTATAAATGATGTTGTAGTCAATTAAATTTCAATAGTGGTGAAAATGTAATAAATACGCATAAGGTGGAATGAGAAAATGAGGAACATTTTATTGAAAATGAAGTCACATTGGTTATATATTTAAAATCTTATTAAGAAAAAAAATTTAAAATCATTGGTCAATAGTTCAAGGATTATGTGTGGAATTACTGGATATTTCAATACCTAAATATATTTCATTGGTTATTTACATGGTTCTAATAAAATGATTTCAACATTTAATAGTTAATTGAAACATTATTAATAATTATAGTATTATGAGTATGGTTGATAAATTAGAAAAAAAAACACATTTTTAATTTCATATCTCATATTTTGAGAATATTTGAATAATACATACATTTTATTTGTGTAGTTCTGATGAAAATACCAGGAGTTTAGAGTGTTTTTTGATGAAATCAAAGTGATTTTTTTCTCTTGGAGTTAATGAAATTCTAAACATATTGATAAATGATACTGTCTTGCGGTCAGATTATCGACTACATAATTGAAGCATTTTAAAAATTCATTTCAAAATATACTATAGGTGTAATTTTCTAATTTTATCAACACACCACAATAATATACCAATATTTCAGTACAATGAATGTTACAATCAACTGTAATGGTCAACCAACTCATTAATCATGTTGTTCAATCACAGTTACATGATCAAACACATGATAAATTATACCATGGGGTCATATAACTACTATATAGTGTTTCAATAAACCATAAGTAGAAACTAAATTAACCCTTCATGAATTGTGGTTTTAGGTTAATCTATAGATACCAAACGAACCATCTAATTGGAAAAACATAAAACCTTCATGGGAAAACTTGTTCTTTTTCAAAAATAAACTAAAGAAGATCATATGGAATCCATAAGCATAATTCAGTGTAATCTATAAAAAACAAATGTAAAAGAATAACGTTTCCTTGATGGAAATGATTTAACTAAATCTAGGTTTTTTATTTTGGTAAACATGAATAATGGTCTAGTAAATACCCTACAATGAATGTGATAAATTTCAATGAAGGTCAAATAGTTATTTGAATTTGACACCATGATAAAAATGGTGATTTATATTTTATAAATAAGGATGATAATTTGTGTGTTACCAATCCTATGTTAAATCAACATTATTAATATATGTAAAACAACTCACATGCTAGATATTGGACCTGGGACTAATAGATACATGGATAACAGATTTATGCTATAGATACCTTTACTGATTCTTTTCATTATTTTTGTATCTATTTTCTATTTACAAAGTCTGTAATTTCTTCTCCTTCAACATTATTATATTTTTCCCCAAAATTTAATTTTAATTTTTATTGATTAGGGATGGAAATGGTGTACCCATATAATACATGATTCTCCATAATGAGATTAATAATGATATTATCTTACTAATTGATTTCAATTCTCAATGAGTTTTTAATTAAATAAATTTATTTTTTATGAGGTTTATAACTTTTTCACTATTACCACATTAGAAAATACTTTTCAATATCCCTCCACCTAGTGTGTCGTCCCGAAAATGAGAAGGTTACATTAAAAGGTGGCCTTCTAGAATAAATTAGATTTTTTTTGATGGGATTGGATAAATCTCTAGTTATCTATGGATTCTAACTCTCAATTGGGTTTATCGTTGATAGATTTGATATAGTCTTGTGACTTGTTAGACATCTAGGAGGGGGTGTTGACTAAAATTTAAATATTTTTAATTAAATATATTAAATATCATTAAGTCTAATATTTTTATAAGAATAAATATGGGAATATTGCATTAATTAACTACTAAATGAAATAAATTAAAACAATTTTGGGATTATTATAAAGATAAAATAATAAATATGACCCTACACCAGTCTCATTTATAATCATTTATCTTCAAATACGTGTTCTATTTCATTCTCTATTTGTAGAATCACCAAAAAACTCAAATAACCCATTCATCTTCTTAAAAATGGAAAACTAATTTCTATCACTCAAATCTAGGTGACATCCCTAGTTCAACACCAACAACACACATAAAATAGTTAAATTAAAGTGTTCGTCCATTTATAATGAAATTGAAAAAAAATTAGTGTTTCAGTGGAATCATTTTCCATATATATAAAATTTATTTATTTTCTAATATATTTTATTTTTTATTTATTTAAAAACCATACCAAGATGGCTATTGGAATTTTGGTAATTAAATAATATCATAAAATCATTAAATTATAGACATATTTTCATGTGTTTTTTAATTTTATCCTTCATAATATGGGACACCTAAAGATACTAAAATCTAAGAAATAAATCTATACTCAATCTGTATAAGATATTCATTGATTTTAAATTTTACTATACCCAATATTTTTGTAATGATTCTCTACTCTCAAAAAAACCTTTAATAAATATCTATCTATCATCTGAACGTGATTATCCACCTCCACTCTAGACTGTAGTTAAGAAATTTACACCCATCTCCAAATCTAGAGACCCATGGAATACATGAAATAAACTACACAAATATTTTCATTTTCAATGATTTTTGGAAAGTATAAAAAATATAAAAAATAAAATTACATAATAATGAAAAGTAAAATTTTATTATGGAACATCAATGAGAACCATTTTTCATTTATACCTTAAAACATGGGGAACAAATTCCTTCTTTAGATTGTTAGTTAACTAATCTCGAGAAATGTTTTTTGGCCATCATTGGATAATATTCTTCCACACTTGAGACTATCCATGAATCAAACCACATGATGTGGAAAATAAAAAATAATCTGGTCTCTTCATCCATGGAATGTAAATCAGAAACACTAATAAGAACTCCACAACCATGAAGGTCTAAAATCGACCATGTAATTTCATAACTTCTTATAACTCAATTTTTTTTCAAATCCTTTTCTCATTAATAATTATCCAAAATCTCACAAAAATAATAATCAACATCCTCTTATAACATTTCTTCAAACCAAAATTCAAAATAAAACATGTTAATTTTGAAAAGTAATAAATCAAAAACTAAAAGAAAATAAAACTCAGAAATTTTGAATCAATTACATTCTCTCAAACTATCTATAATCTATAATCAAACACATCCTTTAAGAAAAAAGTCTTATCATATTTCTATATTAACAAAATAAATTGATCAAAAAATAAAATTTCCCCATCACAACCACTCCATTACAATTAAAACACACCATTAAATAATACAATTCATTTCTTCTCATGACTAAATCTGTCTACCAATCAACAGAAACAATAATTCTACATAATGAAAGGAAATCAACATCAAACTCCAAGGAAGAAACATTGAATCTGGAATAAATGTCATCACATTAACACATAGTGAATAGATATATATAACATTAATTTAAAATATTAGGAATTCCCTTCAAACCCACATAACTAAAACCATATCAATTAACAGTATGTTTTCTCTCAAATAATTCATTTCAAAAACCTCTTCACATAAAACTAAAATATTTCCAATTAAATATCGGAATCCCTAAAACCCATTATAATATAAAATTATTCATTTATTAAGACTATATTTAAAATAAATATAATATTTATTATAATTAATTCTTCCATTAATTTTTAAAAAAATTATTTTTAAAAATTCTAATCATTTGTTATGTAACTCATGAAAACATGATAAAACAATATTTCGCGTTGTTACACATCTTGGTATTCGGTATCAATAACCACTATGTTGAAATTTAGAAATATTTTTTATTACACATTTTCAATTGGATTAGACTTGATCACCCAATTGATCAATTTAAATCATCATTAATAATATTATTTTACCAGTTTTTTCAGTACTAGATTTAAAAGTATCACATTACTCCATTAAGTATCGTAACCACTATATAAAATTTGGGATTTTTTAAAATTGATGAGTCATGTAATAAATATAAGAAAATGGGGATATAATAGTCATGATGAATAACATATCATATAATTATTTTTTTCATAATAACATGCATATATCAATAGTTTAATATTATATACCTTTATCAATTTTTTAGTTTTACTCGTAAATACTTGAATTTTTTTCCAAAAAAATTATCATTTTTACCATATAAAAAAGAAAATCAAGATCAATGCACAAAACTTTATAAAATAATTAAGTCATAGTACAAAAATTTTATACTATATAAATAAATTTCCAATTAGGTTACTAAAATATGAACAAGATTCTTAGATGTGATAAGGCAACCACTGATATTTAACACTTCTTGAAAACTATCAAAATTCATGAAGATGGTTTCATCATTCTAATGGTATCATAATTTCAATGAATACTCACATTATATAAAATCCATCAGTTCATAGAGTTTTAAAGTAACACAAAATTTACATACCATTAAATTATATAATAATATAAAATCAAAAAAATATTAGCATAAACAGAGTTAATATATATATAAACAAATGCACAAAAGAAATAACTCAATCCACACAGAGAAAATAAACTTGAAACATTTGATAACTGCAAAATTAACATTAATGAGAATACCAATATCCTCTAATCATATATTTAAAACATAAAATTTCTCACCTATGATAAATGAATTCATAATGTCACTATATTTAATTTCTTTTAGTAATATTAAATCAATTTTATTTGAATTTCTGAAAACTATCCCAACTCAACCAAAAATTACAATCAATTATGAGTAATGCACCTATCCAAGGTATCGACCCTATAAAAAATAATATCATTCCATGGGTTTTATATAATCATAATTTCCTTGAATCCAATCATATTGGCCAAATTTCAATTCCATGTCCAGTATCTGGTTTTTTGTCTCACACATTGTCGGATTGATTGAGTCTCCCTATGAAACTGATGTAGCCCAATCCTGTTCCAAACACAAAAACTGTACAAACTCTCATTCATAGTTATGACACCACTCTTTAATAACAGATCCCCTCTATGTACACCTTCAATTCCATTAGAGTATATGTGTGTTACACTTGAATCCCAATTCAATTTGGCCACAAGTAGGATATGGGTATTAGGGTTATAAACAAAAAACATCAAAGTAAATACACAAAAAAATTCTCTTGAATAAAATATTTACCACCAATAAACTCTATTTAATTTTAAAAAACTATTAATTATACATATAAATTCCATATATAAATATTTCCTCGAAAAAAATGCAAACTAAAATAATCATATTCAAACCCGAACTAATGATTCCTATCACGAACCAGCCTGGGTCGACCCTAAAACCTATCACCTAAGCCGATCTACGGAAAGGCATGAGAGGCATTCCCAATCCTCCCGAACAGGCGACAAGAGCCAAGACATAAATAGATACTATTGAAATGGTTTCTTCCAATAAAAATAAATAAATGCAGATGAAATTATAAAGAGAATCCCAGAAATAAATAAACCAAATAAAACCACTAAACAAGAACAAAATAAATTAAAACTAATCAAAATCAACGTCCAAACTAACACAGTGGCACCCCACAGGTCACTCCCATAATCCATGATCATGCATCCTCCATGGAATGCACTTCCATGGTGGAGCTTTCAAAAACCCTAAAAATAGAAAAGAACTATAGGAATGAGTATTAAAACTCACTAGGATATCTTGATAATCTATTCCCAAAGCACAACAATTGAAATAAATGAAACACAATTACATGTCTGAACTACAATTTATAAAAGTTGGTTTTTTCTAATTATGTTACTTAAAAGAAAATTTCAATCCATTTCCCATTACCATTTTCAAATTCATATTCATTTTATTAGTGTCAAATGAATTTTAGAAAGGGAATGTGATGTTTTTATTTTCATATTTGTAAAAATATGATTATAAAATTTTATTTGAAATCCGTTATTTTTTTAAACATATTCAAAACTAGTTTACCAATTTCCAAGGAAAAAGACACACAAAAAATCAAGAAAAATTAATTACATAGAAAGGGTGATGTAAATATAAATACAAGTACCATATTCATCACTAATAGTAACTAAAAGTTACTAGACATGGGTGAACCAATGAGATCAAGTATAGTTCAGAAGACACCAATACATGAGAACTCATCCTCATTGACATGTCATAAACGATGAAATCAAAATTATCAAACACTCGGCCATCAATTCTCAGGCAAGTCGAGGTCATATCCCATAGCAATAAACAAATACTTCCACCTACTATGGGCCACTAGTCAATACCATAACTTACCATTGTTGCAATCATTCTCTGAATATTCTCTCAAGATGTTAGGTCCCCATGTATCCAATATTTAAAAAGGGGGCAAGAAAAATGATGCCATCCGAGCATCCAATAAAAGTATATATATAATAATAATGCATGACAAGAATCACCCTAATTCTCCCCTTAGACCATTTTCATGCCTTAGGATAAAACAATTATAACGGGTTCCAACCAAAGAACCCTAACAATGGATTCCAATAATGCCATAAGACGAGCCAACCACCCATTACATACAACTGAGGCATGAGGAACATCCAATGTGGGTTTTCATAATAAAAACTTTTTAAAAATTTCATGAAATTGGTAAATGGGCCCTTAACATTTTTAAACACAACCTTATATCAACATGTAAAAGCTTTTTCAAAAGTGGTTCAGGCACACCATTTATACTCAAAACATTCATAACCATTCTTCAAAAAAATTTCCATCACATCGATTTAAAATCAATAAATATTACTTTAAAATTTAAAATCATCTAAATTTTTTTTCTTCAAAAAGCACACATTTACTAACACACACATAAGAACTTTTCAAAAAAGGGTGAAATCTCACCAAAACACTTTAAATCCCAGAAATCATTCGTTTATAATTCCCAAACCATTCTAGAAACCATATTAGAAACCAAAAAAAACATTTCTCCAGATGAAAACACATTAATAACTCCAAACCCACCATTTGATAAATCAATCTTATCCCATAAAATCCAACCAGGCATTTTAGACACATAAAAAAATGAAGTAACAACAAGACATTAAATATTTAACAAAATAATTTATATTTATTACAAAGAAAGTATAAAATCAACTTCATTCTTTAACATTATCCAAGTTGTTGAACCATGTTTAATATATCATGATTCATGTGCGAATTTCCAGTGAACAATTTATTAGACAAGCAATGTGCGCAATTTTATGAAGACAATGAAATTCAACAGAAAACATGGTATACACTATAATTTTACACACGTCATAATTATACAAAGGTTATATCAATAAAATTCCGAATGTAAAGAAGGTGATGAAACCATAAAACATTGATTCTTAAATAAAAAAGGTATGTGCTAGGGTAAACCTACTTCGGAACTAAGGTGCGATGACAATGCTTACTCGAAATCACTCAGTGTGGTTTCCAAAATCCTAAACATATAAGTAAAAATACATAATAAAAAAAACATCTAATCTAAAAAAAATTATAATTATAATTATAAAAATAAGCAACTATTTGAATATTCAAATTGAAAAATAATCAAGTGGATAAATCGTGGTATGTTGGCCGGGTGGGGGCTGCAGGCGATACAAGGATGAGGCCCGAGGAGATTCTATAGAGTACGGGCCATGCAAGGGTGATGTGGAATAGTAAGGGCATCGCTTGTAATGTGAGGTGCTCTGGATGGGTGGAGGACCATGCCAGAAATGTTCATGGAAGGTGGTGGTGCCTGGTTGGGAGAGGGAGGCAGCACTACTACGCACCAAGCAGGGGGATGATGGCTGGCCGGGCGGAGGTCCGACTGGAGGAGGGGTCTCACGGGAGGCTGGGCAAGCCGTCCGGGAGAAGGTAAGACCAGGTGTAGCGACGGGAATAAGAGGCCACGCCAGAGGTCGCGTATAGGGTATTTGGGTGTGCTGTAAGGCCTAGGGGGTCGCCATGGTAAGAAGGCACATCTGGGGTACTCGGGTGCGCTTCAAGGACGAGGGTCGGGGGCTGTAGGTGGGTCGCACTGTAAGGCCGAGGAGGGGTTGGGGTTAGCTAGAAATTTGGAAACAAGGGCATAGGACGTTGGGCCGGTGGGTCGCGAGGGAGTTATTTTTTTTTACATTTTTTCAAAAAAAAATTTAAAAAATACAACAAGGTTTAAAATATTTTTTTTGCATCCTAAAGGCGGCACACCATGTGCCGCCTTCGGTTCGGTTTCCGCCGGGCCAAAGGCGGTTCTCCAGGAACCGCCTTGCGCCATTGGGGAAACGAAAGGCGGCACACCAGTTCCCGCCTTTCGATATTTTTTCTGCGAAAGGCGTCTTTGGAAGAGCCGCCTTTCGTGTTTTAAATGGCCGAAGGCAGCATCCCAGTTGCCGCCCTCGCCAAAAATATCCCTATAAAATGGAGCCGCCCCACCCACCCTTCCTCACTCACAAATCCCTCTTCTCTCTAAAATTTTGAGAGCTCCTCTCTCTAAGTTGAGTTTTCCTTCGTGGTGCTTCCGGAGACGCAAGGAGTACAAGATTTTTGTGTATAACTTCATTTAGGGGTATTTTTTTTATTTTAAAGTTATTTATTTATTTAATTGTAATTAGTTAATTTTAAATATTTAAGTATGTAGTAGTAGTTATTTAAAGAAAAGAAATAAATAGATATATTATTAATGTTTTAATTAGTTAATATTTAATGTTAGATTAAGGTATATGTAATTTAATATTATTAATAAATGATGATGAGGGATAAATTATTTAATGTCAGATTAAAGTATGTATAATATAATATTATTAATGAATGATAATTAGGGAAAATAATAATTTATTAATATTTTAGAGATAATCATAGACTAATTAGATGATGATTAAGGAAAATTAAGTCATGATTAAAGGGGTAATTAACCATGGATGATTAGTTAAGGAATGTTTAAGGGGTGATTAAGTGATGATTAAGGGATGATTAAGGGGTCATTAAGGTAATTAAGGAATGATTAATTGATGATTAAGGGGTGATTAAGGAGTGATTAAGGGGTTATTAACTAATGATTAAGGGGAAGGAATGATTAAGTGATGATTAAGGGGTAATTAAGGAGTGATTAAGGGGCGATTAAGGGGTAATTAAGGAATGTTTTAGGGGTGATTAAGTAACGATTAAGGGGTGATTAACTAACGATTATGGGGTGATTAAGTTTTCATTAACTAATGATTAAGGAATGATTAGGGGATGGTTAAGGGGTAATTAAGGAATGTTTAAGGGGTGATTAACTAACGATTAAGGGGGTGATTAAGGGGTCATTGACTAATTAAGGGGTAATTAAGGAATGAAGGGGTAATTAAGGAGTGATTAAGTTGTTAAGGGGATGATTAAGGGGTAATTAAAGAATGATTAAGTGATGATTACGGGGTAATTAAGGAATTTTTAAGGGGTGATTAAGGGGTAATAAAGGAATGTTTAAGGGGTGATTAACTAATGATTAAGGGGTAATTAAGGGGTGATTAAGGGGTGATTAAGGGGTCATTAACTAATGATTATAGAGTGATTAAGGGGTGATTAAGGGGTAATTAAGGAATATTTTAGGGGTGATTAAGTAACGATTAAGGGGTGATTAACTAATGATTAAGGGGTCATTAACTAATGATTAAGGAATGATTAGGGAATGGTTAAGGGGTAATTAAGGAATGTTTACATGATGATTAAGGGGTAATTAAGAAATGTTTAATGGGTGATTAACTAACGATTAAGGAATTATTAGGGGATGATTAAGGGGTAATTAAGGAATGTTTAAGGGGTGATTAACTAACGATTAATGGGTGAATAAGGGGTGATTAACTAGGGATGATTAGGGGATGATTAAGGGTTCATTAACTAACAATTAAGGGGTCATTAACTAATGATTAACGGACGATTAAGGGGTCACTAAGTAAAGATTAAGGGATGATTAAGTGGTGAATGACCAACTCCTAACTGATTAACCAGCACTTAAGTAGTGATTAACCAGCAATTAAGTAGTGATTAACCAGCACTTAAGTAGTGATTAACCAGCACTTAAGTAGTGACCGACACTTAAGTAGTGATTAACCAGCACTGTAATGAATATTATTTTTTAGAGATCATTGAACATATCTTTAGAAAAGTTAATAATTGTTCTATAAAACATTAGTGGCTTAATTTAGGAAGGTTTTAAAATATTGGTGTCATGAAAGTTTATGTCGTTATCTAAGCAATTAAATCCCTGTCTGGATACTACAAGTGGATGTGGCTCTGGCACAGCTGTACCTAGGGGTGAAAGCCCCGACAAGGAGTTTCGGGCCTGACCCGGGGTATCCTGGTACACGACAATGGGCCTTGGTGCACTCCTGGTTTGACACTCCTGGGGGATATGTTTTAGATGATTGATATTTACTTCATAAAGTACTAAAATACCTTTAAGAAGATAAAAAAATTTATTTAACACGTAACAAAACATTATTGACATATTCAGTGATCAGTAAACATTTTTCATGTAGAGAGACATGTTTTCTTGTGTTTACTGCTATGGAAAGGTTATTCAAACCGAGCAAGGAGCTTCTTATAGTATACAACCAACATCTATGGTTAACACATCTGATTGTGTTACCATAACTGATCTTCAAGATAGAATTAGTGGTTTCTAAAATCTCGGTCCTCATCAAGAGATAAAGTCTATTAGTTATAGACATTTTCAATTCCCTGCCACGTTATGGAATCTTGCTTGTCCATTGGCTGCGGATGAGCACTGGGTCTAAGCGGGAACTTTATTTTCCCAATGGTCTGATGGTGCAATGATGGAGTTATATGTTGAAGTTTCTAATGTACAACAACATCAAAATGTTCGAAGTCGTAGACATGCACAAATAGTTGTTGAAGAAGCTCCATCCCAAGAAATTGAGGATGTTCGCCCTGCTGTGGAGGAGGAAAACTTAGATGATCTGCCAGATTTACATATAAATCATTCTTCAGATGAGGAATTTAATAATGATGGAACAGACGGAGAAGACAATGATGATGGTGAGGGAGCTGTAGATGGGGAGGGAGCTGGAGAAGATAAGGTAGTAGTTTCTCAAAGTAGAGTAGTTCAAGAACATTCTCGACCAACATTAAATCATCCACCACCCTTTGAATCTTGGTCCGAAGTAATGGAACGTGTACCGGAATTTGACAACAATGTTCTGAGACCTGCAACAGTGTTTCCTGGAGTTATAGTGGATAGATTTAGTGAGTTGGAAAAAGCATTATATAATGGAAGGGATTTTCCAAGTAAGGATGCGTTGAAGAGCTTCTTAAAAAGATTTCATATTGAGAGGCATTGTAGATATTTAGTTGAGGCATCATGTCGAAAAAAATACGTTATACGATGTGATAAATTTGATGAAGACTGTAGATTCCGGTTGAGGGCGATTCCAGACATTGCATTTGGTGGATGGAGAATTTCAAAGATTAAGGCAGCTCATTCTTGTGTTCAGCCAAACTTGACACAAGATCACACTGCTTTGGATGCCGAATTTGTGTCAACTGTTATCGTTGAGATGATTAGGACCTGTCAAGATGTTCCTATAGCCCTTGTGCAAGAGAGGATTCTTCAAACTTTCGGTTATAAGATTTCTTATAACAAGGCATGGATAGCGAAACAGAAGGAAATTGTGAAGGTCTACGGTGATTGGGATGACTCGTATCGGGTGTTGCCGCAATTATTAGCCATGATGAGCCACAACAACCAAGTTTTCTACCATATAAATACGAAGGAACATGTGTTTGAAGATAATCGATTGGATCAATCTCGTGTTCAATTTCATCGGTTATTCTGGGCATTCCTCCCATGTATTTCTGTATATCGTTTCAGTAAACAATTCATAAAAATTTATGGAACATTTCTATCTGGAAAGTATAAGGGCGTATTTTTGATTGCGGCAACCCAAGATGGGAACCGTTCACCACTTCCGCTTGAATTTGCAATAGTGGAGAAGGAAAACTATGAATCTTGGAGCTGGTTTTTGGCATGCATCAGCAACCATTTCACACGCTTTCGAGGTGTCTGTTTGATATCTGATCGACATAGGGCAATCAATGAGGCAATCAATGCAGATCCTAATTCATGGAGGCCCCCAAATTCACATCATCGATACTACATCAGACACATTGCTAGTAACATGCGCAAAACCTTCCATAATGAGGCTATGAAGAATGCAATCACGAGGCTTGGTAAGCAATGTTGTCATTGATGTTTACTATTTTAATGAAAATAAAAATATATTTTCTATGACCTGTGATCATATTTATGTAGCATATGAGCCAGATCAATGAAGGTTTGAGTCGCGTTACGAAGAAATACGCAAGGCTAACCAAGAAGTGTATGATTATATGATGTAGATTCCAAAAGAGAAATGGACACTGGCCTATGATGGGGGGAAGAGGTATGGACACATGACCACAAAAATTGTGGAGTGTATAAATGGCATCTTCAAAGGGCTTCGCAAGATACCAATTATTGCCCTAGTTCAGGAGACATTTTATCGTTGTGTCAAGTACTTCGTTGATAGACAAAAACTAGCCTCAGATGGGATTCAACAGGGGCTAAGATTTGGAAAAAACATTCAATGAGATACTGACAAGAACATTGAAGAAGCTTCCAGTTATCGAGTGTGTCTATTCCGTCGGGAAGACTTGGCATTTGAAGTTCAAGAGTATTGTAACCCCATTACAGGTAACAGCGGTGAAAAATTAGTGGTACTTCTAGAAGCAAAACAATGTCAGTGTGGAAAGTTTCAAGCATTAAGGTTTCCATGCACACATGCCATCACAGCATGTGCATCTGTGAACGTATCATGGGAAGCTTATGTTGATCCAGTATACCGATTGGAGGCCATTGCTAACTGTTATGCTGCGCCATGGACGCCTGTTGGGGAGTTTCGATATTTCCCAATGCCTGAAGACCAGCCCATACTGATTCCTGACATCAGTATATTACGACCACGGGGACGACCGATGACCAACGAGATACGAAAGGAGATGTATTGGTCTCAAGAATAAGGGAAAATGTTGAGATGTCATCTATGTCATCAAGAAGTGAATAACCGGAAACGATGTCCTAACATTGCTGGATCGAGTTCACACACTCAACCATAATGATGTGTTGTATCCAACATGATATTTCCATGTAGTCAGTTATATATTGTTAATATCAGAGATGAACTTTTTAAGAATTGTTTCACATTTCCAATAAGAAACTTATCTCCTTCCAATAACGAAACTCAGTATTCAATACTTTTAAATCCATTAATCTGAAGGTAATCTTAGAGAACAAAAACATTATTAAAAAAGGTTATTTGTCATCGAAGACAAAAAATTATTAAAACATTTATCATAAAGGATCTTCATAAATCATACATAACCTGGATAAAATTTGTATATATATAAATGTATGACACCATATCTTAAAAAACATAATTTTCATGGTAAAAACACATATAAAGACACAATAGATAAATGTTCTCCAAAATATGACGACATTCCCTTAATGTTTTCTAAAAAAAACATCACATATTGTTCATTATACCAATCATAACATTCTATTAAATTTAACATTATATTTATAATTTATAGTGAAGACTAATTTCCTTTTCTGGATTCCAGATGGATGATATTCCACTCCTCACCGAGCAGCATAGGCATGTTTCTCGTGATGTGATAGAGGGTCGGGATTTTTGACGGATTAGGGTGCGGCGAGCACACCATTTTCGACACATGGTGCCTCCAGCTGCTATTATACCATACTTACGTCGTGCTGGCTTCTACAGCATTTCCGTTTCTGATTCCACTTACACTGATCATCCCCTTCTTGCTACCTTGTTCGAGAGATGGATACCAGAGACTCACACATTCCACTTGCCAGAGGGAGAGATGACTATCACCTTAGAGGATGTGGCAGTGCTACTCGGTCTTCTTATTCAGGGAGATGCAGTTATTGGACCCACCATCGGGGATTGGGCTGAGCTGGCACAGAGATTATTAGGTGTCAATATTTTGGCTGATCATACTGCTACAGATGGTGGGTCCATATCTATGCATTGGCTTGCTTTGCAGTTTGGACATTTACCTGCTGATGCTGATGATCAGACCATCATGTGTTATTCTCGGGCATATATCTTAGGACTTATTGGAGATACATTGTGTTCAGATCACTCGGGTGTGCATGTGCACATGATGTATCTTGGTTTACTGGAGGACTATGATCGGATCGGGAGATACAGTTGGGGATCTGCATGTTTGGCCTACACTTATAGAGCTTTATGTACGACATGCCGCTCAGATCACACAGATCTCGGAGGATGTGTCGTCCTTATACAGTTGTGGGAATGGGAGCACATCCCTGTCCTTGCCCCTGTTACTGTTGGTCAGCGGCTTCCTATAGATGTGCTACAGGATGCTCCACGTGGACGATGGTATGATCCATCATATTTATTTGTTTCTGATTATATTATGATTTATTATATTTAATTTCTGATTATTTATCACTTTCAATGTTGTATTTGATAGGTGGAGTCAGACACATCGTTTCATCGATGCTCCAACCCACAATTTGGATGCATATCGTCTCATGTTGGACAATTTACTACCTAACAGCGTAAGTATATATCAACATTTTTGTTTTTTGTTAAAAAATTTCTCTGATGAAATGTCACATGTCATTACAGATTCATTGGATGCCATACTGGAGTCTGTTTCAGGACTTACCTACATACTGTACTTCTGGACTTCATGAGGCTATGGCTGTACTTCCACTCATTCACTTTCATATTATTTAGTGGCACCAGCCTAATAGAGTTATTCATCAGTTTTTCTATGTTAAGCTGATTCCACCTACACCACGACTGTTACCAGCGCTTCATGGCTTGAAGCTCACGGGGAGACAACATGTCGATTGTCGACGATGACATGCCCAATATGTCGCCATCTGGGACAATCGAGTAGAGCATCGTATCACAGGTGTACGTACGATGCGATTCTACCTATCAGATCAGGTAGAGTATGAGCCATGGTATATAATGAAGTCTATATTGTATCTGACTCAGCACGAGAGAGGGATTTAGGATCTGGTATGTCAATAAATTTCACATAATATATTTATTATGCTATTTTATAATTCATTTGGAATCTCTGTACAGCAAACCAGACTACGACGAATATGTCGCATGACTGATCCAAAGGAGGAGGAGGTTGCTAGTTTATCTGTGATCCATGCTACTTTGGAGGATACGATGTCGATTTGTCGATCTATTCATGAAAGTATCATCCATCCTAGACCCCAGAGACATGATGTTCCTGCTCAGGAACATGATGCTCCTATCCTAGGAGATGAGGGTCCTACTCAGAAACCTGCAGCAGCAGCTGGTGCTGTTCCCCAGCGACGACAATGGCGACAGAGACCACGTCCTGCTGCACGTGAGCCCTCACCTGTTCCAGAGGCACAGGTCAGTGCTCTATCAGTCCAACCTGACCCGTCTGGATTTGTGCAGCAGGATGCAGCATGGGATCCATCTTTTTTAACCGGATATCCATAGTATACTCTAGATATTTATTTTCCAGGGATTTATCAGAGGTCATCTCCCATGCCGCCATCTTTCATACCGGATCTTTCATAGCCTATATGGTTTCCCGATGGTATGATGACAACCCCTTCTACTTACGTAGTGGGAGAAGGATCTCATGCACACGATGACATCCCTCCGACACGTCCTTCCATGCAGACTATGACAGAGGATCCCGTGATTGATGTTCTAGTGCCCGAAGATCATCCCTCTCCAGGTCATCATACTCCATCCCATCTTGGAACACATCGCTCTCGATATGGACGTACCATTCGCACACCACCTTGTGGGACAGAGCCTCACCATAGACACTGACATTAGATATTCATGTAAGGTGAGATGAGAAAGGAGGTATTATACCATCAGGAAGAGAGATTCTAGAAATGTGCAATGTTATGACAAACCTTTAGATGAAATGTGTCAGTTCCCCACTAGATGTGCATGTTCCTTCAAAATTTTCAGGCTGGAGATAATCCACCTTAAGTTTCACATAGCCTTATGTCTTCCATGGATTAATGTCAAACACTTCAACCAATTTTTTTAATTTATGGGGAAGTAAAACCTCATTCCTTTGAATATGCACATTACCATGAACATATAAAATCATCATTTTGCGAGAAAAACTACTAATCTCATGTTCACTGAAATACCCCTTAACGTAAGAATGATACAAATAGTGTAAGTACCCAATAGCAAGATTCCAATCCATTTTGACTCGGTTATGTGGAATCATTGGTGTTTTCATCTGATTAATAATTTAAAAGGTTTCAAAACTACCTTTCTGAAACTCAAAAATGTTTCAAGTAAGTGACTTTGAAAGCCTATAAAATATAAACCATAAGATCTATTGAAATGAAACTTAAAACATGTATATAAAAACAACTCATCGCGAGGCGGAAAATTCCCCAAAGGCGGCACACCAGGTGCCGCCTTTGGGGGGTAAAAAAATAAATTTTTTTAACCTAGATGTATTTTCAATTTTTTTTTGAAAAAATGTATATAAAAAAAACTCATCACGAGGCGGTTGTACAGGGAGGGCATGCCGCTGGAGAAGAGTGCAGCTGGGGCGATGACGAGTATCACCGAGATTCCATAGGGGCGACACTACAGGGAGGAACACATCGGGTCAACTTTTTGAGAGGGGAAGGATGCAGATGAGTAGGGAGGAATAAAGAGAGGGGGTGTTCTGGCTGGGAACCATAAAAAAGGGAAAACACAACCTAAAAAAACTAAATAAATTTTGAAATAGCATAATAATAATAGTAATCACAATATGAAAATTAATTCTAACATGCATTTGATTTATAAGATTTATAATAACAAAAATAATAATCATAACTTTAATATTTTTATTCATAACATTTAATAATGACAATAATGAAAGTAATAATAATAACTATGATAATAATAATAATGGTCTTAAAATATCATTAATGTTGATATTTAGTGTTCACAAATATGAAAATCATTTATAAAGAAAATAACATAAAAACACATGAGTACCGAGCAGACCGCAGGGATCCCCCAAACCCTACGGTGCACATGCACCGACCTTAATAATAATAATAATAACCATACGATAAAAATAAATAAAATAAAAATATTTATTTCAAAATAATAAATTTCATAAAAATAAAATTTTTAAATGACAGAATGAATTGAAATTTAATTAATAACAATAGTACTTGAAGATTAAAAAGAAAAATAGATTCCTGGGTAAAGCCACACGACATCACGCTCTTCATGTACGTCCAATGACCTTGAACCCAAAATGTGCACATTTTAACACAAACTCAGAAATTTCATCCAGGACTCACCCAGGATCCCAGCCAAAATATTTAATTGTTGAAAAATAATAAAATAAATCTATACCATCAGGTCGAGGTGTGACAATTCTCCTCACTATACGGCTTTCCACCCCCAAAAATCCCCGACACTATCCAGCCGATCGATCAACACCTATGGATTTCTCATATACTAGATCCAACTTCTTAACAAAAGGGAATTCCTCCGACCACCTGTGGGACTCAACCTAATTTACCAAAACAGATCTCCAGTTGAGGGGAGGCCTGAACAGACTCCCATAAAAATTCATCTGGTACCCAATAAAAACTAAATAGAAAACCCAAAGTCCCACCAGGACAAACCAACCGAATAGCGACAAAATGGAAATCCAACTTAGACCTGCATTAAGCCTTAATCAAGATAGAATGAACACAACAAGAACACTTCAACCACTCACTCCCATCCGAAAGTAATAAGAGCAGAACCCAAAAATCTAAACGAACCAAAATCCCTCACCCACATGGGTGGGGAGGGATGGCCCAAGGATTGGATCAATTGTACTATGACAGAAGACTACTCACTACTCACCACTTTAGGATGTACAAAAACCATAGTCACAACTGTTTTAAATGGATGGTCTCAGAAAGGCCACCGATCCGCAACTCATATCGAAAACGCATAATTAATAATATTGTGCACGGGATAAGTCTTTCACACACTTTTCTATAAGATCATATTTTCAATGACAGATAAACCAAAAACGACACGTTAAAACTACCACACAACAATGATATAGGCGCAACCTTATATAGGATCCTTAAAATTCACCCAAGATTCCTAACTTGGCACTAGCTTCACTCTGATTCCTTTTCTCCGAAGCTCTGAGGGATGATGTATTTCCTGCCTTGTAGTTAGGTATTGATAATCCTAATAATTAACTTACATTTTTTGATTTGAAACAAGAAATGACAAGATATAAAAATGAAATCCACACTGGAATTGAAAACTAGAGTTAATCAAAAGATCCAGGGTATTCCCATTAATTTAAAAACCCAATACACCATGATTACACTGAAATTATAAGAGATCCCTTACACTAGAGGGAAACATACACATGAGACTTTAAACAAAAACTCAACAACACATCACTTCTGAGAACTTCTGGTGCTACATTTTCTAGAAATTCCTTGACAGAATTGTTGTATGTGAATTTAACATCTGCAAGAATAACAGGGCTTAGGAGTACTTATGCACAACATCATCTTTTGAACCAGCATTCCACACTGATGAAATCTGAGGATGACTTTATTCGAAGAGGTTGATGAATGATCATGTGGCCTTTTGATTCTATGACATTCACCATCCCCATTCAATCGCTTATTAATCCCCTTTCCAGAATCTTCACTACATCTCATAGGGATCAAAGGAGAAAGGACTACTTCAAGCAATCCATCCATCATGGCTTTGACATTAAAAGACCATCTCAAAACATCAGAAAATTATATTACATTGGACTCTAACACCTTCGACTGTAGATCAGGGTGGAGTCCATCCTCGATGCGTCGAGCCATCACAGAGTAATAGGTTGAATACCCTAAATCATAAGGGACTATATCCACAATGCACTAGAAATATTCCAACATGGATCTATCACCCAGCTGTAGACAACACATCTTCATAACCTTTATCACCATTTCTTCCTCAGTGAAATACTGTCAAATGAACAAAGAATTGAAGAACTCCCATTTAAGCTCTTTATGGGGATTTTTCTGAGACACTGACTTCCACCACATCCATGGTGAACCCTCAAGCATGGAGTTTTCAAACTTGACCTTCAATGACTCAGGAAACACAACGAGTGTAAATTCTTTTTCAATCCTCCGCATCCACTCCTTCGCCCTCGAAGGTTCTGCTCGACCATAAAAGAGAGGTGGATCTAGTTTTCAAAACTCAATAATAATATCCTTAGGTTGATCAGCCGTACTACGATCACCCATCAAAGTTTCAAGGGAATAGCCACTGGACCAGAAGAGTCAAGAACACAGTCAAGGAATACTCAATAAATAAAAATCATAAAAAACAAACACTACATATATTACATGCTCTAAACACATGAAAACAAGCCCTTATAAAATCAAATCATTTCTTTTGAAAGCATCATTAATTTAAAACATGCCAGGTGGTTTAAACCCTCTCTATTGGTATCCATTAGAGTCTCACTCACATACATGTTTTTGTGCCACACCGGGAATCCACTTGTCATACCAGACATATGTTCATATTCCAAGAAACCAAAATTATTGTGAGTACCCAAAGGAACACCATGGATAAAATAAAACAATTTGATTTTCCAAAAACAAATCATTCTTCTCATTTCCATTAAAATAATCCTCAAATTAAAAATGACATTTCAAACAACCATTTCTTTTTTCAAAACCAATTTTTCTAATACAAAAAACTTTTAGATGTTTGAAGAGGCCCAAAACAACTCAAACTGGGAACTAGTGTCAGTTTCCGACTTGACGATATGGTTACCGGGCATATGCCAAACACATCACTAACACAGAGAGACTCATTAGACCATTCCCCTAGCTCCACATAGCATTCCATGTCATGCGGATTACGATGACTATTAGCCCAAATCCCTATGTCTTATCCCAAAAACTAAACGTTCCCTAAAAACCCAAACAAACAAATTAAACTGTACTTCCCATGGAATCATGGAAATCAGAATGAGCAATATTTCACGATGCTCTTATCATTCCTACTTCTCAAGTATCTACAATCATATTCTATATATCTTGACAACCTGAAGAATAATGGGTGCTCTGAAGGGAGAGGATTGCTAAGAGATGACCACCTCTAAAACCATTTTGTCACGAACTGAGCAAGGTTGACCCTGAACTGGTCACCCGATCCGATCTACAGCAAGGCCCGAGAGGCATTCTCGATCCCCTCGAGCTTGCGACAAGCATCCGGGAATCAATAGAGATAGTGGGAATGGTTTCACCAAATACAAATAAATAAAATAGAGGAAATAATAAAGAGCAACGTGGAATAAATAAACCAAATAAAATGACCAAAAAATAACAAAAGAAAATTAAACTAAACTAAATTTACATCCAAACTAACTCTGTGTGACCCAATAGGTCACTCCCCGACACAATGATCAAGCATCACCTAATGTGAGAGTGTCCAAGATAGATCCCTCACAAACACTAGAAACAGAAATGAACTATAGGCGTTTATATTAAAACATAGTATTATAGCCTGATAATCTATTCACAATGCAACACCATTAAAATAAAAGAAACACCATTTCATGTTTGAAATAATATATATAAAAGTATGTTTTTTAAATATTTTGTATAAAAAATAATTACTAACCATTTCCTTTAACAATTTTCAAATTTAGATTCATTTCATTAGTGTTAAAGGTATTTTAGAAATGGAATTTGATGATTATATTTTCAGATTTTTACAAAAAGTATTAAACACATTCATTTGAAATCAGTTTTTTAAAACCTACTCAAAACATGTCTACCACATTCCAAGGAAAAAAACACACAAAAAATCCATAAACAAATATGTACATAGAAATGGATATATAGATATATATACAATTAGCATATTCATCACTACAAGTAACTGAACGAAAGTAGACATGGGTTAACCTAGGAGGTCGTGAATAGTCTATAAGACTACAATACATGAGACACCATCCTTGTTAACATATAACAACAATGGTCCACTAGTCTGTACCATAACCTACAAGTGTAGAAATAATTCACAGAATATTCTCTCAATATGCCATGTTCCCATGTCTCGAGTATATAAAATGGGGGTGAGCCAACTGATGCCATCTGAGCATCCAATCAAAGTATATATATACTAATAATGCATGATAGGCCTGACCTCGAGTCTCCCCTTGGACCATTCTCATTCATTATGACAAAACAATTATAATGGGTTCCAACTAAAGAACCCTTACATTGGATTCTGAGAATCCCCTAACACAGGCCTACCACCCATTTCATACAACTCAGGAATGAAAAACATCCTACATGGGTCTTCATAATAAAATCATTGTACAAATTTCATGAAATGGCCAAACGTGCCCTTGACATTCACAAACACAATCATATCTCAAACTGACAAAACTTTTTCAAAATTTGAGTTAGGGGCACCATTTACACTCAAAATCATTCATAACCATTTTTCAAAACATTTTCCATCAATCCGATTTAAAATCCACAACTACTCCTTTTAATTTAGAATCATCTAAAATATTTTTTCCAAAACCCATGTTTACCAACACCCACAGAAGAACTGTTCACAAAGGGTTGGAAGATCTTGAAAACACATTGAAAACAAAAAATCATTCTTTTATAAAACCCAAAACATTCCATAAACCATATTAAAATCCCAAAACAACATTTCTCTAGAATCTGACACATTAATAACTCCAAACACACCATTAGTTAAATCACAAGTAACCCATAAAAGCCAACTAAGCATTTTAGATACAAAAAAAATAAAAAAAAAAGTAAAGAACAAGACATTAAATATTTATCTAAACAATGAATATTTATTAAAATGAACGTATAACATCAACTTCATGAATTAAATTTATCCTAATTGTAGAACCATGATTAAAATATCACGATCTGTGTGTAAATTGTCAGCGATCAATTTAATAGACAAGCAATGTGGACACTTTTAACAAGACAAAGCAATTCAATAGAAAACATGATATAATCTATAATTTTACACACCATATAAATATTCAAGGGATATAGGAATAAAATTCAGAATGTATAAATGGTTAAGATACCATGAAACAATTTATCTTGAATTAAATAGGTATGTGCAAGGGGAAACCTACCTTAGAACAAAGGCGTGATGACAATGCTACCTCAAAATCACTCCGTGTAGTTTCAAAAATCCAAAAAGTATCAATAAAAACCCTTAATTAACAAAAAAAAATATCCTCAAAAAAAAACAAAAAATTGGAATATTAATATAGAAAAGTAATTAATTAGATAAACAATGGTTTATTGGTTGGGTGGTGGCTGCACGAAGCACTAGGAGGGTGATAACAACGATTCACCGGAACAAGGGTTGTGCAAGGGGGATGTGCACTAATAAGGGCTGCACTAGTAGGGTGAGGCGCGCTGGATGGGCGGAGAAATGTGCGGGATATGTGCATCGTTGGTGGTGGTGGTGGCCAGGAGAGGGAGTCGGAGTTGCTACTCATCATGTAGGGGGTCGAGGGCTGGTTGGGCGGAAGTTGGGAAGGAGGAGGTGTCTCGCTGAATGTTGGGCATGCTAGTAAGGATAATCTATGACAAGGGGGTAGCGACAGGAATACGAGGCCACCTCGGAGGTCAAATTCAGGGCACTGGGGAGCGATACAAGGCTAAGGGGGGTTTCCACGAGAAGGGGGCGTGGGAAGGGTACTAGGACATGCTACAAGGTCGAGGGTTGAGAGCTGCAGGGGTTTGCGCTGCTAGGCTAAGGAGGGGTCGGGGTGGGCTCGAACAGCCGAAGCAAGGGATGAGGAGGTTGGGTTGCTGGTTCCCGAGGCGACTGGACGGGGAGGGCACACAGCTGGAGAAGAGTGCACCCAGGGTGATGAAGAGCAACACTGAGATGCAGTAGGTGTGGTGCTACAGGTGGGAACACATCATGTTTGCTTTGTATAAGGGGATGGATGCTGCTGAGTTGGGAGGAAGAGAGAGATGGGTGAGCCTACTGGGAACCCTAAAAAAGGGTGAACCCAACCTAAATAAAACAATTTTTTTTTGAAATAACTTAATACTAATAATAGTAATATTTAAATTAATTCTAACATTCATTCCATTTATCATATTTATAATAACAAAAACAATAATCATAAATTTGATAATCTTATTCATAACATTTAATAATGATAATAGTAATAATAAAAATATCCTTGATAATAATAATAATGGTCTTAAAAATATAAGTAACGTTGATATTTAACACTCATAAATATGTACATATTTTATAAAAACATTAAAAACAATAACATAAGAAGTTGCACGGGTACTGGGCTGACCGTACGGCTCCTAATAACCATGAGTTGACCACACACATACCTAAATAATAATAATAAAAATAATATGATAAAAATTATAAAAAATAATAAAAGTATTTATTTCCTAAGAATAAATTTCATAACAAAAAAACATTAAATGACACAATTAATTAAAATTTATTTATTCACATTAGTACTTCGAAGAAGAAAAGGCCACACATTTGCAAGGGCAAAGCAGCACAGTATTGTGTTCTGCTTGTGCGTCCAATGTCGTCGAACCCAAAACACGCAATTTTTAACATAAACTCAGAAATTTCATTTCGGGACTCAGCTCAGACCCTAGGAAAAATATTTAAAGGCTGAAAAATAATTAAATAAATATATACCCATAGGTCAGGGTGTGACAACGCCCCTGAGCTAGTACGATACATCTCAGTCTACAAATCCATGCCAAAAAAATAAAACATATATATAGTTATATAGGTGATCATATAGTTATACTAAATATTTTAATCCTATAAACATTAAATTATAACAAAATAAATTTACCTTATCGCTAAAATATTCTCATGGTAAAAATCACCTTATGGTTATTCATTTGTTCACAGTTGTGATAAAACAAAGGAGAACACATTAAATTCTATATCCTAAATGATAATTTAATCAAACCCTTGACACATCCCCTTAACCCAAATATACCCTAGACAACACCATTGAATAATATAATTTATCATGGTATTATATTAATATGACAAATAGATATAATATAATGATAACTGTGGAACCTACACTAAATTATGTATAAACATTATAAAATTTTATACATAGAAGAAAAAATAAATGACTCGTATAATGTTATCCTAATAGACCTCATTAAAAATCTAGTTCATGTATAATAAACCTTTGGATACTTTAATACCACTACACTACTACCTGAAAAACAATAGCGCAACCAACCTCACATTAAATAAACTCAAAATCATTCAACTAAGATTAATCTAAAGGACACAAAATGTTTATTATACTATATTAGATTAATGTAATACATATTGAGTCCATCATACTATAATAAAACCACTCACATCATAATCAAACACCCTCATTGAAGTGAAATGTCATATAAATATGTCTAGTTCGACCACACACCTCAATTCATAACCAATTACATTATATATACCTTAATTGAGAAACAAAACAAATATACAAACAACCCCATATGTAATAAAACGCTTCACAATACATCAAATACACACATGTCGTAATATTTATCCCCAACTGAAATTATATCTCCATCTCCATCTACATCCTTTTAAACATCCTTGGACACCATCAACACCTGAAATACATAAAGTATCATTTTGATACAATCTATGACATTATATCATTTCTCTCCCACTATATCCAATTCATATTGTACATAAATATTTCTATATGGAACTTCGATGACTTATTATTTATCAAATTATGCTCGAGGTGAAAAGAACATAAATTATTTTTTCATTTTTTAACAAGGAATTATTTTAAAATTGTAATTTTTCTATACTATTTATTAAATTTTTTTTTGAAAATAATGTAAAGGTGGAGGAGAATAAAATAATACATACACTACGGGAAAAATGAGCATTTGCGACGGGTTATTTGCGACGGGAATAGATCCCGTCGCAAATAGTCCTGTTAAAAAATTATTTGCGACGGGGTTATTTACCCGTCACAAATAAGTATCCTTTTGCGACGAGACAGCTTTCCCCGTCGCAAAAGGACGGGCGCGGTTTGCGCGCCAAATCGCGGGAAACTTATTTGCGACGGGGGTATATTCCCGTCGCAAAAAACCGGCGGCAGTAAAAGGTATTTGCGACGGGAATATTCCCCCGTCGCAAATAGTATGTCGGCAGGTGGTTATTTGCGACGGGACCCGCCGCAAATAACTATTTACCCGTTGACCGTAATTAATGTCGGCTAAGGTACTTGCGACGGGACCCGTCGCAAATAATCTAACCTATAAATACCCCCATCCGTTTTTTTCAAAACATTCTCAAATTCAATCATCTTCTTCTCTTAAAGTTATATTTCTAAAGTTCAGTTTTTCTTCAGTTTAGTTTTTTTCTCCGGAGCTGATATTAATGTTTTGAAGAACGATCAGAGCAGATCAATTTTCAAGGTATTTATGTTCAATTTAATTTAATATTTGTTTTAAATTTTTTATTAGTTTCAATTATTCTTAATTAGTTGTAATTTAATTATGTTTATATTGTTTTATTACTTAATAAATTTAAATTATTAGTATTGTTCATAGTTAATGGTAATTAGGAATAATTAGTAATAATTTTTAATAATTAAGAATAAATATTAATAATTAGTAATAAATACCAATAATTAGGGATAATAACATTATTACATTATTAGTCTATTTTATTATTAATATTAAAATAATATAATTTTTTATATATATACAATTCTCTTTTCATCTGTGTGTTTGCTGTCTTCACATGTATTATTTGTGTGTGGAGATAGAAAACGCACAGATGAAAGTATAATTGTATATAAATTAGAAAATTATATTATTATAATATTAATAATAAAATATATTAATAATGTTATTATTTGTAATTATTGGTAATTATTCCTAATTATTGATAATTATTTATTTAATTACTAATAATTAGGAACAATTTTCAATAATTATCAATAATTAAGAATAATTAGTTATAATTAGTAATAATTACCAATAATTACTAATAATTAGTAATAATTACCAATAATTAGTAATAATTACCAATAATTAGTAATAATTACCAATCATTAGTAATAATTACCAATAAGTAGTAATAATTACCAATAAGTATTAATACATACCAATAATTAGTAATACTTACCAATAATTTGGAATAATTTCTAATAATTAACAATAATTAGTAATAATTAGTAATAATTACCAATAATTACCAATAATTACCAATAATTACCAATAATTACCAATAATTACCAATAATTACCAATAATTAGGAATAATTAGGAACAATTAGTAATAATTAGTAATAATTAGTAATAATTAGGAATAATTAGGAATAATTAGGAATAATTAGTAATAATTAGTAATAATTAGCAATAATTAGCAATAATTAGCAATAACTAGGAATAATTAGTAATAATTAGGAATAATTAGGAATAATTAGGAATAATTAGGAATAATTAGGAATAATTACCAATAATTACCAATAATTACCAATAAATACCAATAATTACCAATAATTAGTAATAAATACCAATAATTAGTAATAATTAGAAATAATTAGGAATAATTAGTAATAATTAGTTATAATTAAGAATAATTAGTAATAATTAGGAATAATTAGGAAAAATTAGGAAAAATTAGGAAAAATTAGGAAAAATTAGGAAAAATTAGGAATAATTACCAATAATTAGTACTAATTACCAATAATTAGTAATAATTACCAATAATTAGTATTAATTACCAATAATTAGTATTAATTACCTATAATTAGTAATAATTAGTTATAATTAGTATTAATTACCAATAATTAGTATTAATTACCAATAATTAGTAATAATTACCAATAATTAGTAATAATTAGTAATAATTACCAATAATTAGTAATAATTAGTAAAAATTAATAATAATTAGTAATAATTACCAATAATTAGTAATAATTACCAATAATTACCAATAATTAGTAATAATTAACAATACTTGCCAATAATTGCCAATAATTGCCAATAATTACCAATAATTAGTAATAATTAACAATACTTACCAATAATTACCAATAATTGCCAATAATTAGTAATAATTGCCAATAATTAGTAATAATTGCCAATAATTACAAATAATTGCCAATAATTACTAATAATTGGTAATAATTAGTAATAATTAGTAATAATTACTAATAATTAGTAATAATTACTAATAATTAGTAATAATAACTAATAATTAGTAATAATTAGTAATAATTATCAATAATTAGTAATAATTACTAATAATTAGTAATAATTACTAATAATTAGTAATAATTAACAATAATTAACAATAATTAGTAATAATTAGTAATAATTAGTAATAATTAGGAATAATTAGTATTAATTAACAATAATTAGTATTAATTAACAATAATTAGTAATAATTACTAATAATTAGTAATAATTACCAATAATTAGTAATAATTACCAATAATTAGTAATAATTAGTATTAATTACCAATAATTAGTAATAATTATTATTAATTACCAATAATTAGTATTAATTACAAATAATTAGTATTAATTACCAATAATTAGTATTAATTACCAATAATTAGTATTAATTACCAATAATTAGTAATAATTACCAATAATTAGTAATAATTAACAATACTTACAAATAATTATCAATACTTACGAATAATTACCAATAATTACCAATAATTAGTAATATTTACCAATAATTACCAATAATTGGTATTAATTACCAATAATTGGTATTAATTACCAATAATTGGTAATAATTACCAATAATTGGTAATAATTACCAATAATTCGTAATAATTAGTAATAATTACCAATAATTAGTAATAATTAGTAATATTTACCAATAATTAGTAATAATTAGTAATAATTAGTAATAATTACCAATAATTAGTAATAATTACCAATACTTACCAATAATTACCAATAATTACCAATAATTAGTAATAATTACCAATAATTTGTAATAATTACCAATAATTACCAATAATTGGTAATAATTAATAATAATTAGTAATAATTAGTAATAATTAGTAATAATTAGGAATAATTACCAATAATTAGTAATAATTATGAATAATTATTAATAATTCATAATAATTACAAATAATTAGTAATAATTATAAATAATTACCAATAATTAGTAATAATTACCAATAATTCGTAATAATTACCAATAATTAGTAATAATTAGTATTAATTACCAATAATTAGTAATAATTAGTAATAATTAGTATTAATTAGTATTAATTAC
Organism: Viscum album; assembly: GCA_963277665.1. Taxonomy (NCBI): domain Eukaryota; kingdom Viridiplantae; phylum Streptophyta; class Magnoliopsida; order Santalales; family Viscaceae; genus Viscum; species Viscum album. The sequence goes on along the minus strand of OY728156.1, from coordinate 1,128,282,406 downwards.
CAATAATTAGTAATAATTAGGAATAATTAGTAATAATTACTATTAATTACCAATAATTAGTAATAATTAGTAATAATTCGTAATAATTATTATTAATTAGGATTAATTACCAATAATTAGTAATAATTAGGAATAATTAGTAATAATTAGGAATAATTAGTAATAATTACCAATAATTAGTAATAATTACCAATAATTAGTAATAATTACCAATAATTAGTAATAATTACCAATAATTACAAATAATTACCAATAATTACCAATAATTACCAATAATTACCAATAATTAGGAATAATTACCAATAATTAGTAATAATTACCAATAATTAGTAATAATTACCAATAATTACCAATAATTACCAATAATTAGGAATAATTACCAATAATTAGTAATAATTACCAATAATTAGTAATAATTACCAATAATTAGTAATAATTACCAATAATTCGTAATAATTAACAATAATTAGTAATAATTAACAATACTTAGTAATAATGACCAATAATTACCAATAATTACCAATAATTAGTAATATTTACCAATAATTGTCAATAATTACCAATAATTACCAATAATTACCAATAATTACAAATAATTGGTAATAATTACCAATAATGACCAATAATTGGTAATAATTAATAATAATTAGTAATAATTAGTAATAATTAGTAATAATTAGGAATAATTACCAATAATTAGTAATAATTAGTAATAATTATTAATAATTCATAATAATTACAAATAATTAGTAATAATTATCAATAATTACCAATAATTAGTAATAATTACCAATAATTAGTAATAATTAGTATTAATTACCAATAATTAGTAATAATTAGTAATAATTAGTAATAATTAGTATTAATTACCAATAATTAGTAATAATTAGGAATAATTAGTAATAATTAGTATTAATTACCAATAATTAGTAATAATTATTATTAATTACCAATAATTAGAAATAAATAAGAATAATTAGTAATAATTAGGATTAATTACCAATAATTAGTAATAATTAGGAATAATTAGTAATAATTAGGAATAATTAGTAATAATTACCAATAATTAGTAATAATTACCAATAATTACAAATAATTACCAATAATTACCAATAATTACCAATAATTACCAATAATTACCAATAATTAGGAATAATTACCAATAATTAGTAATAATTACCAATAATTAGTAATAATTACCAATAATTACCAATAATTACCAATAATTACCAATAATTAGGAATAATTATCAATAATTAGTAATAATTACAAATAATTAGTAATAATTACCAATAATTAGTAATAATTACCAATAATTCGTAGTAATTAACAATAATTAGTAATAATTAACAATAATTAGTAATAATTACCCATAATTTCCAATAATTACCAATAATTAGTAATAATTACCAATAATTACAAATAATTACCAATAATTACCAATAATTAATACTTAAAGGGTCAATTTTTTTGTCTATCTCAATAAAAATTTTGCATCTGTCGTGTATGATCTAAACTCTATAATTATCCTATCTTTAGTGTTTTTTCTAACAAATTATTCAAAACCAGTAATGCTTTTATATTTTATAGAGAAATATGGAACAACGAGGTCGTCAACAATCATTATTAGGTGACCGCATATGGATAAATCAACGTAGAAATCCAAACAGTTCTGGTTTAAATCCAGTATATGTAGAGGGTGTGGAGACTTTTTTATCATTTGCGGCATCAAATCCAGAATTTTTTTCAGAAGGCAAAATAAAATGCCCTTGCAGAAAATGTGCATTGAGAACGTTTGACACATTTGACAAAGTGGGAGAACATCTCTTGCGTTTTTGTTTTCAAGCGGATTATGTTTTTTGGTATCAACATGGTGAACGTAGTTCCAGAGAAGGTGATACCAACTTGATTCCGGATCCATCCCGGTTTCATGATTTAGTACATGATGTTGCAGGTTCATCTGTTCAACATACAGAAACTCCAGCTGATATAGCCTAAAATCCTGAGTTGGCACCGTCTGAATTTTATGAGTTGTTGAAGTCTACTGAGGATGCATTATATCCTGGATGCAAGATGAGCAAGTTAGAAGCAGTTGCAAAATTTATAGCTATAAAATCAGATAACGGAATGTCAAACACCTGTTTGACCAGATATTTTCTTTGCTGAAAACACTGTTACCCGAAGGCAATGTTTTACCTTCAAATTACTATGAGAGTAAGAGGCTGGTTCAAAATTTGGGACTTACTTGTCAAAAGATTCATACATGTTCAAATGACTGCATTTTATATTCTGGGGAAAATGAGTCGTTGGATAGTTGTCCCACATGTGGGCAAATGAGATATAAAGAAGGACAATACGGGAAGTCTGGTTTGATTCCTGTAAAATAGTTGAGATATTTTCTGCTTACATCCAGACTTCAATGTTTATTCATGTCTAAGAATACAGCGACAATGATGTCATGGCATACAGAGAATATTTCAACCGATAAAATCTTGAATCATCCAGCCGATGGTGATTCATGGAAACATTTTGATAGAGTGCATCCATCCTTTGCTTTAGAAGCTAGAAATGTTCGACTGGGCCTTTCCACTGATGGTTTCTGTCCGTTTGGATCTTATGGTAGTCAATATTCATGTTGGCATGTTTTTTTAACTCCGTACAATTTACCTCCATGGATGTTGATGAAGGAGCCATATATCGTTTTGACTTTACTAATTCCAGGACATCCGAAGAAAAATATTGATGTTTATTTGAAGCCATTGATTGATGAATTAAATTTATTGTGGAGTACTGGTGTCAGTACATATGATGTTGCAATGAAACAGAATTTCATACTGAGAGCAGCATTGATGTGGACAATAAGTGACTTCCCGTCTTATGGGATGTTATCTGGCTGGAGTACACATGGTCAGAAATCATGTCCTTACTGTATGGGAGAGAACAAAGAATTTATGCTCATTCATGGAAAGAAACCTTGTTATTTTGACTTTCATCATAGATTTCTTCCAGCTGATCATCCTTTTCGCAGAAACAGATCTCATTTCAGAAAAGGAACGGTTGAAAGGGATGGACCTCCAAAAATGCTATCAGGTTCGGAGTTAAAATCAGTTGTATTTTCATTACCTCCCATCAATTATGGTCCCACAATAAACCAACAGAAAATTTCTGGTTTTGGGAAAGAACACAATTGGATTAAACGTAGCATATTTTGGGATTTTCCATATTGGTCTGATCTGTTGGTCCGACACATGTTAGATGTCATGCATATTGAGAAGAACTGTTTTTATAATTTGTTTCATACAGTTTTGGATATGCCAGGAAAGATCAAAGACAATGTAAATTCACGTTTAGATCTTGCCCAAATTTGCAGGCGTCCAGAATTGGAACTATTTGAGAATGTCAGAACAGAAAGGTTACCGAAACCAAAAGCATCTTATACATTTTCTAAAGAAAACCATTTATTATTTTGTCAGTGGATTGCAGATTTGAGACTTCCAGATGGCTGTGCTTCCAATTTGGGTAGATGTGTAAAGAATGGTCATATTACTGGATTAAAAAGTCATGATTGTCATGTTATAATGGAGAGACTTCTACCCATTGGATTAAGAGGTCTGTTGAATTCTGTGATTTGGGATTCCATAACAGACATGTCTCTTTTTTTTCGGGAAATTTGTGCGGCTACGGCAAATTATGATGCTCTAGGCAAACTTGAAAAAGATGTTGTTGTAATTATATGTAAATTGGAAAAAATATTTCCGCCGTCTTTCTTCTACTCAATGGAACATTTGATGTTACATTTGCCATATGAAGCCAAATGTGGAGGTCCGGTACAGTTTCGATGGATGTACCCATTTGAAAGATGCATGCAAAAATTGAAAAGAAAAGTACGTAACAAAGCATCTGTTAAAGGATCTATTGCAGAAGCTTATTTGCAAGAGGAAATATCTTTTTTCTGCTCCCATTATTTTGAATCTGAGTATCCTTCAAAACACAACCGACTGGGACAGAACGAGAGAAATATTGATGAAATCGAAAATCAATTATCTATTTTCAACCAGTCAGAGCTTGGTTTTGGTGGAGTTTATGAACGCTGCCTTTCAGATGATGAACATCAGAGAGCTCATGCGTATGTTCTGCTCAACTGTGAAGAGATGACATCAGTTGTACTGTAAGTGTTTATATCACTTATTCTATCATTTATGTTGCAGTAAATAACTTTGGTTTTTATAGGTTGTATGATAATCATATCAAGAAAAAAATTCTATAAATTATAGCAGCTGCTCTCGAAGAATGTCGACTGAAAAATTTCTCTCAGTGGTTTCAAAAACTGGTAACATAAATTCTTCATCTTTTAGCAACTCATTCAATGTATAGTTTACTATATTGATTATTATTTCACAAATTTTCTGGTGTCTCGACATGCTGATAAAGTTGACAAACGACTGTGTGTATTGAGTAACCCACCTTCCAAACTTGTTAAAAATTATAATGCATATGTGGTGAATGGATTTCGATTCCACAGACATGCATATGGGGAATCGAAAAAAACAATGAACAATGGAGTTATCTTGAGAGGATCTCATCATCGAGAAAATGAAGTTGCCTTTTATGGCATACTTGATGAAATCATTGAACTCTGTTATCTTGGACAACATTACATAACCATGTTCAAATGTCGGTGGTTGGATACAGAGAGAGGCGTGCATATTCATCCGACTCATGGAATCATCGATATTAAATGTAAAAGTGTTCTCGCAGTAAATGAACCATTATTATTGGCTCAACAGGCACATCAAGTTTATTACGCAAAGTACTGTGCTACATCAAGAGACCTGACTGATTGGTGGAGTGTAATAAAAATCCAAATTCGAGACAATCAGTTTAGTCAAAGTGAATTTGCTTTCACTGATGTGAAAAGAATTGAAGTTTTTCAAGAGAGTACTCAAAATCAATCTTTTTTGCAAAGAGACATGAGTATCGATGACGACACCTCACATTTAAGAGTCGGTGATGACGATGATGTTAATGATGTCACATATGAATTTGAAATGGTAAGAGATGAAGCAACTGTAACTCGAATGGATATCGATGATGTTGAGGAGGAATATGAAGATGACATTGACATATATGAAGATGATGATGATGATGAACACTGATAGAATTCCATGGTATTTATATACAATCATAATATGTATATATGTATATATAATAGTAATTATGAATTATTTGCTAACAACATTAACATTTTCTGTTTCAGATGGACGATGCCACATTTCGTGAGTTGGCGGATGCTGACCTGACTTTCGATGCGGATGAGTTGCTGCCAGATGACCCTCAGCCTGCAGGCGCTCCAGGGAGTACGCAGAGGGGCGCGGTCTTGCACGATTGATGATTCCTGACCCCATCCCCGAGCGACGTCCACGTCTTGGGTTTGATCCACGCACACGGAGGTGTGATAAACTATGTGATAACCTATTGATTTGACTAAGTTTTCATTAATCTATCCACATAATAAATGTTTAATATTTTTACAGTTTTCCGCATATAGCAGTCGGATAGGGAAGTGCTATTTTGCGCAACTATTTCTCTCAGTCGTGGACCACATGGGAGCAGATTCCCATTGATGTGCAGCAGGCCATGTTCGGCCATTGGTTGGTACGTACGTAAATAAATAATTTTTATTTTGAAAATTATTTCATTTCTAACTTGATATTTTGATTTATTTGTAGGGTTTATGGTATCCGATCGAGGATACCATGCGTGACGCCATCCACGAGGCATGGGAGGTGTCCATGCGTGATCACCTTCGTCAGTTTTTGCACAATTTAAGAAAAGATGAGATGAAGAAAGCAGGTGTGTCAGATTTTCACGAGTCATGTAGAGCACACCGACCAGAGTACATTTCATCCCATGTATGGGATGGATTATGTGCGCACTAGTTGAGTGGTGTCTTTCAGAGGAGATCATCGGTGGGGAGGCAGAATCGGGGGAGACAGGAGGTGACTCATCGAGCTGGGAGTCGTTCTTTCAGTACTCATAGACAGCATCTGGTACGTACATTATTTATAAATATTTTATATAACTATAAATATTAACAGTTTATTTTTTATTCTTATAGGCTGTCGAGCACCCCGATATTACGGAGTACGACGTATATCTGAGGATGTATTGTGATCCTGCTACTGGGGAGCTCAGAGGTGATCGTCAGCATCACATCGTGGTTAGTATTATTTGTTTTCAAGTTTAAAAATTAACTGTATATAATATATTCACAATTTTAATTTTAAATTGCAACTACAGGAGTCGTATGAGGCCGCAGCGTCACAGGCCCGACCTGAGAGTTAGGCCGAGTCATCAGATCAGACCACTGGCCGTCAGTTTGATGAGGCGGCATGGATGCAGGCCACCCAGTATGCCTTCGAGAAGGGCTGGGTAGTTGGTATCAGATATAGACTGACTCCCGGAGATTATTATGGCAGTGCTGCGATGTCGGCGTCCATCTCGAGAGGAGCTCGTGCATCTTCTTCTGCTACACAGTATGAGGATCAGTTGCGATCTCAGACTGCACTAATAGAGAGTCTCCAACAGGAGCAGGAGCAGATGCGTCAGCAGCATGAGGAGGAGCGTCGACGCCAGCAGCAGCTGTACGAGGAGCAGACGAGTCGGTGGCAGCAGCAGCATCAGGAGCAGATGGAGTACATGTGCCGACTCACTCATGCTTTAGGGATGAAGTTTCCTCCACCACCATCTGCAGATCCCCCACCTCCCCCCCTCCTTCAGATTAGAGATTGTACTTATGTTATAAAATTTGTGAAATCAAATTATTATTTTTTTCTATTCGTAGTTTCTATCTTATTAAAAAATATTAATAATATTATATTTTTAAATAACAATATTAATATAAATAATAATATTATTTATATTTTATAATATTAAATTATATATATATATTAAAATTTTATAATATTATAATTTAATTATATTTTTTGTAATAGTTGAATTATTTTAATATTTGAATGTAAAATAATTCTATTATTTTTATATTAATTAAAATAAATTATTAATATTTTTTTATTTATGAATTATAATTCTAATATTATTATATTAATTAAATCATTTATTAATATTCAATTATTTTTTATTTTTGAATTATAATTCTATTATTATTATATTAATTAAAATAATTTATTAATAATTTATTATTTTTAATTGTGAATTATAATTCTATTATTATATTAATGAAAATAATTTATTAATAATTTATTTTTTTTATTTTTTTTATAGTATTTGCGACGAGATACTATGCCCGTCGCAAATACTAGTATTATTAATAGTTTTTTATTTTTTTTAAAAAATAGTTTTTGCGACGGGCCCGTTGCAAAAACTATTTTAAAAGTTTTTTACAAAAATACGGAGTACTATTTGTGACGGGGAGAATGACCGTCGCAAAAAACGGCTTTAGCGACGGGCCCGTCGCAAATAAGTGTTGTTGTGACGCCGTTTTCAGCAACGGGCTATTTGCGACGGGCCCCCGTCGCAAAAAGCAATTTGCGACGGGATCCCGTCGCAAATGCCCCGTCGCAAATACCTGTTTTTCTAGTAGTGATAATGTTCAAATAAAATACATATATATTGTAGAAAATGAATATTAGTTCAATGTATGGTTTTGATCCAAATTTTTTAATGAATAAATGTGTTCTTGTGTATTTAGTCATATAATTTGGAATTATGATTTGGGGGTCATTTTAAGAAGTAGTATGGTGAACATAATTCAATTATTCTTCTGAGTTTTTTTACATAAGAATTTTTTTATATAATGAATGTTAGTGCACCTCTTCATCATGGGATTCCATTGAAGTACCGAGTCACTAAGATTCCCATTAAACTAAAATATCATTCCATTGAAGTAATTAGGGGAAATCTTTTACAAACACAGGTTGGAAGAATGTATATATTATTTAATAATATAATGATATTGATATATAGATAGTGGAATTAATTTATTAACAAATGTGACCCCAAAAGACTATTCAATTTTATAAATCTCTGACTGCTCTATTTAGAGTAGGACACAATGAAACTCATTTTTATCGATCTGGTTAAAATGGGTTAAAAGGAATTGGTGGATTTAAAATAATTAACCCATATCACACCAATAACACATAACACATCGAATATATTTCTTCATTATAGAAATTTATTAATTTTTCATATACAATATAATACTTGAACTCTTAAAAACTGAATGAAATATAATTATGATGAATGTTAACAATTCTCTTCTAACAATGTTTAAATAAAAAACTCCAGTATTTTGTAATCCCATTTTTTATATCAAAAAAATTATTTTATATATCACATGATTACATTGAATGTATCCAAATTATTAAATTGATAAAAATATCACCATTTCTGCGATGACATTCATTCCTCTCTGTTCAAATATTCAGTGCATTTATTAGAAATGCAGTTAGAAACCATTTTAGATTCTATTTTCTTATATATAATTAGATTTTATAAATGTTTTTTTATAACAGATAATATTATTATTAGGAACAAAATGTTAATTTTTTTTAAATTAATATAGAGGCCACCTCATGGGTGTGGATTGTTAAAATATATCCTTAATCTAGTTTTATTATTTATGTAAAATGGGATTTTTACTAGACCTTGATGGTAGATAATTACAATTTTTTAAATCAGTATGACTCAATAATATATTATATAATTCCTTTATCAATATAAATTACTTATTTAGGTATCAATGAGTCTTATATATTTAGTGAATAGTATTAGTGTTTGGAAAATGTTAAGAGGTTGTAGAAGACCTCTATCTTGAAGGTTGAAAAAAATTTCTTCGAATGTTTATACTATAATTCTTAATATAGATGTGTACAAATATAATCTATTTTAATATGATGAAAAATATGATTATTTTGTATAGGGAAAATAATTATCAAATAAATAATTTCTTTTTATTGTGGTAATTTCATTAAATCATCACCATATTATAATTGATATTTTTTACGTATCATGAGAGTATATTATTTTAATATAGAATTTCATCATAAAAAATGAGCCTTTAATAACACTTATCTTTTCTAACTATATATATATAAATAATTTTAATAGTATTGAAGTATTTTTATTATGTTAATTTTATTAATGTTTTCCCAGAATATTGGTCACATTAGATCCCTACACAAGTCACCCTTTAATAAGGGTGTTATCCTTCTTGTCATATCATCATTTTCATTTTGAGATTTTGGTTTACCATTTATAAAAGTTCAAATAAAATATGTATTAATATTATTGTCACGACCCGTCCTCGGGGCCCGTGCCGTGACTACCCCAATCCCTCCTTCCATAGGCCAGGGGCTGGCGACTAGCCCCAAAGGCGTAAATCCAGATAACTGGGAAGGCATTGCCTTTATAAAAGTAAACAAAACACCACAGAGTAAAAGCAGAAGAAAAACACTAGGTAAAACTGAAACAAGCTGTGCTGAAAGTAAAGGGGCCGGAAATACAAGCCCAACTGTAATGTACAAGGAAAAAGACAAAACCGCCCAAATGTGACAAGAAGCTCTTGGATCGTTCACCAAGGATCCTACCAGAAGGGTAGGTATAGATAGCCTCCACAATGCTCTCGCCCATCAACCACCTCCGAGTGTCGTCTCGTCATAAAGTCCACCACCAGATACTGTCTCGTCTTAAGGTCCACCTCCGGGTACCGTCCAGTCCTCGAACACTCGGCCTCTGTCTGCGCTGCCCGTCATCTGCAACCAACACAACAAGGTGCGAGCATAGCCCGTGTAGGGGTGAGTATATCGATACTCAGTAGGGACCCCGAGACCCTCAAGGTCTTACTAAATCCAACAAAGTTAACAACAAAGAAGATCTCAATAGATAAACTCTACCTAGGTATATGCCCATACATATACCCAAGTTATCAAGTAACCCATCTCAATCATGAGGAAACACAAAGATTATGAATCAATGGATAACCACTACCCATCTATATGCACATACATATACCTTAGTTATCAAGTAACCAAACTCAATCATGAGGTAAACACAAAGGTCATAGACTCAACTCAAACCAGGATTTTCATTATCGAAACCGTAACTGCTGAAGAGCTCCGTCTCTGGAGTGTACAGTGGTCCTGTCACGACTCTGAGGTACTGCTCACTAACCTAAGACTGCTGAGGTACTCCTCCTGTCGAGTACCGCGGGTTAGCCACCCAAACATAGTAGTTCTTCCCGCTGAGGAATGTCACCCAAACACAATAGTGCACACCACCTAGTAGCCTGCTGAGGTACTCTCCGGACGAGTATCGCGGGTCTGCACTATCACACAGGTAGTGCTTCGTCCGCCATGGGTCTGCACCTCACAAAGTAGTGCTCTGTCCACTAGGCTAGTCGACTCACTCCAAGTCGTGTCGGTCAAGCATTCGTCAGGTCTCAGTCGGCTACACGGTCTCCGTACTCCGCACGCTCGTCTCCGGGAGGGTCCGCTCCATGAGCTACAGGTCGATACTCCAAGTGTCTCAAAGTCCCACAAAGAAGTATCTCAAAGGACCTCCTTATCATAGGGGTCTCAACGCAATAGACGGCGCGTCAATCGGACGCCCGGTCTGTGAGTAACTAGTCTTTTCGTCCTAGGGGCCCGGTTGGTTTCATGTGCGAACCAACCCGACCGTATCTCAACTATACCCTGAACTCTCACAGGGTATGCCCATAGGGACCATTTCTCAACGTGATCACCAACGCCGCTGACGGTTCGTCAAACGACGTCCGGTCTGAAAGGTATTAGCTTTTCTGTTCTAGGGGCCCGGTTGGATTTCGTGTACAATCCAACCTGGCCATACTCCAACAATGTCCAGATCTCAGGCGAAGTATGCCAAAAGTTCTATCTCATCAAGAGGAATCCAACAAAGTCGACGACACGTCAATCGGACGTCCGGAGATCAAGATATAAGTTTTTCTACTCCGAGGGCCCGGTTGGTTTCGGGTTCGAACCAACCCGGCCATACTTCAAGTGACACCGGTTAACCAAACCGATCACACCATTGCGATCCATACGAAAAAACACATGATATGGACTACCCATTGGTCCAAAAAGGATAGCCGGTGAAAAAGTTGCATTTCCCCGCAACACGCGCGAACCGGGCCTCGTGGGGCCCGCACCTTGACCTCGACTTAAATATAGAAAATTGGTTTTGAAACATCCGTCTTAATTCTAGGGATGCAACCTCACAGACGGTTCGACATTCCGACATCGTATGAGAGAGATATGTCCGATACAATATGCTGTAATAATAATAATTATTATTTATTCGGTGTTTCGTGGGCCCGAGCCAGGAACCAGAATTTAGTATTCAACATTAGACTTGAATCGACCGTCTTAAAGACAGGGTCACGTCGCCGCTGACGGAAATCCAATCAGACGTCGCACGCATGAGTTACAGCAGGTCAAAGATTTAATAATAATATTAAATCTATTATTTTCCGAGCGCTTCAGGTACCCGATCCAGAAACCCGAAAAAGACATCCAATATTAGACTCATAAATTCCTTCTCGGAGTCAAGGTCACACTACCGCTGACGGTTCGTGAAACCGAGGTCGCACGAGGAAGATACCGTCAAAATATAGTTTTCCCAACAAAAATAATAATAACATTATTATATTATTTTTATTTTTATTTTGATTTAATTCCTTAAATCCCACACCCTCAAATCCACGCACCACCCAAAAGTTGCGCCTACCTTTACTCCATGCCTTCACGCCCCATCAATTCCTATTGATTTATTATGTCTTCTTTTAATTTATTTCTCTTTATCTCCTTCTCTCTCCAATTTTCAGTCTCCATTACCAAACTCTCACGCTTTCTTCTCCTCCAAACCCGGGGGCTGCTTCCTCCGCTAGAAATATGTCGCCTTTGGACATCCGTCATCCCGACATGACATGTCGGCATCACTTTCCTCGGACCACCGAACGCGCTACGGTGGTCCGATTCACCTACCGTCTATGCCTGCGTCTCTCCCAGGACCCGCTCTTTACTGCGCCGACTTCAAATTGCCGTTGCGGCCCGTTTCTTCATCGCCCGTCATCCCGCGCACAAGAGAACAACCAGCGTAGGGTCCGAGCTTGTTCGTAAGCACATGCCCGCCACATTAGAAGCTCAATACATAACTCATCAACGACAAGGGTTTAAATTATTCAAGATAAATTATACAAACACCATGCAATTAAAATACACATGCACGAGGGTATAATTCACATATACAGTTTATACAAAAACCCCCTACCTCGCAAAGATTTCGCACGTCGTCGAGCTGCGGAAAGAGGCAATCGTTGCGATGATCGGACATCGTGGAAGATCAGTGCTGATTCCGTTGACGTTGGAGGAAGAGTCGTCGTCGTTGTGGATTTCCCACAGCGGTGTCTCCTCCTTTGATGGAGAACTGGGAAGCATTCTTCGTCATGAAGGAATGATCGTTCTTCGTCAGTGAGTTGGTACTCTTCAAAAAAAAAAATTCTAGAGCTCTCAAATCCTCCACACAACAATTGCCAACCCCATATATCATTATGTGCCCTTCTTTTATAAGATTCCAAGAATTTCAAAAGAAGTCAATGAGGTGTGACAAATATAATTAATAAGGTTATTAATTATCTTAGTTGTCTTAAGCTTGGGAGGTGGAGAGGCTCCACTTCAATAAAAGATAAAGTGGAGTTGCCAAGCATTTAACAAGGGGTGAGTTATGGGGAGGTGAGGAGTTAGGGTCTCGTGTGGGCCCCACAACACTAAACTCTCCCATGGGAGGTTAGGTGGGTGTGGGCCCCACCTCTAACTTCCCCTTTGTTGAAAATAACCACTTACCTTGAATAAAATTTGTACACATCAAATTTTATTTGATTTAATCTCATTCCCAAATATTTAACCTCAACCTGCTCAAAACGAAACTACGGTAAAGGTTCCCTTAAGCAATTACCGGCACTGCGAGTTCATCGGCGCCCTCAGATTTCAATTCCGAGTACCAGTTGAAAAGATATAAAAAAACCCGCACGTACGTTTACTGAACGTACCCGAAAAAACGTTCGGAAAATTATTATCAGTCACCCTCGACCTGCGACGGTCGAGGATAGGCTCCACCTAAGTAAAACATGCCCTAACGAACCCATCGATACTCTCGAATTTTCAATCCGAGTTACTGTTTAGAAGTTATGAATTTTACAATAAAATAATTGTCACTTAATTATTTTATTTGCGGCCAAAAACTAACTTTTTCTGGTTGCCCGCGCCGACCAAAGTTAATATCTACTTAAATAATGAAAAACCTCATGAGTCCAACGGTGGTCTCGGATTTTTAATCCGAGCTACCGTTTGTGAGTTATAAGCATTCAAAAAATAAAATAATTTATTTAATTATTTTATTTACGGTTATGCCATTTTTGGAATTTCTCACAGGAGGCCCGCACCGACTAAAATTAAGTCGTACCTAGGGTAATCCCGCCATTGTGAGCGCAATGGTGCACTCGGATTTCTGATCTGAGCAACCGTTCAATAGTTATTCCACTTTTTCAGGAAAAATGTTTATGCGCGTTAATTTTAATTTTAACAAAACTTCGACGGATCATTCCGGGCACTTCGGGCCTCAGAATCAGGTGTCGTCTGAAACCGCGCACTTGCAAAATTCCAAAGAAATTATGAAAAAAATTTCCTTGAAATTTCTGGGTCTTTACATTACTCCCACCTCAGGGATTTACGTCCCCGTAAAGCTTCAACACATACTAGGGGAAACAAAAAGTGGTACTGAGCATGCATCTAAGCCTTCTGCTCCCATGTGATCTTCTGGAGGTTCCTATGCTGCCCGAGGTTTCCTTTTCTCCGACCAAGATAAAACCATCCCATCGTTTGCCTAATACTGTCAATTTGAGTATGAGCAGTGATTTCCCAATCCATACTCAAACTAATGTCGTAAGGCCTCGACGCTGCCACCAAGAGGTCCCAACCGAGACTCTCATCTCAAGGGTTAGATCACACTGTCGGCGTATGTGTGACTATCGAGTCTCATCCCAAAGGTATCTCCAGACGTGAGGGTCAAGTCTACGGTTTTAACCGGAAACTCTAGGTCTGGGACAAGATTTGTTGAAGGAAGGAATGATTCGTATCAATGTCTGTTACTATGGCAGCTAGTAGTGGACACAGACTGTCCCTCGAATCATTCATAGAGCCATTGGGTCACACTCCTTGACCGCGTGCTGCTACTCTCTTCCCCTTCCCTCCACGTCTGCTACTCTGCAGATTTATCTGTCCTTAACATTTCATATTTTTGAAACATTCTCACGCCCAAGTCTCAGAGACTGGAACCAGTTCGCATCTTCCCACTGCAAACATTCACTGGTTAAAACCGATCATCCAAAGAACATTCAACCACAAAGGTTCTTTCTAGCACCCTAACATAAATAGGAATGCATAGAGAAAAGAGTTCTTACTCAGATATCCTTTAAAAACACCTCGCTCTGAGGTCCGAGCTCTAAAGCATTGATCATATCATAGTCATCAAGTAGTAAGAATGATCGGTACGCCTCGATGAATACTCATCTATCGACTCGTCGTCCTGCCGAAGCTGTATAAGCTCAAGAAAACTTTCAGCCACCTCCTCAAGCCAGTCCTCATCCGCCTGTGAGTCAGGTTCGCCTCAGAACTTGAGGGTATCTGATGTTAGAACATGTGTATGGCAGTAATCTTACATGTGTCACCTACTGGTACCGCCAGTTGTAACTGCTGATCAACATGTAGTGATGTATAGCTGACACACTACCCGAAGGCACTATCTCAGGCATCGGTCCATGTACCAAAGCCTCATCACTATGCGGACCATCCTCATGGCCATTCACTGGAAAACACTAGTATCCAAGTCTACAATCCACTCCACTGGTGTCTCATTTAGGAGGAAAACTCTAGCAATTGCCTCCAGCTAGTGCGCTACTATCTGGGAATCTGCCTCTCCTCATAACCTCAGAGGCCTCTACTGCTGGAACTCGTGCAACACGCTCTACCAGCGTGCAAAATTCGCTAGTATAGATGTTGGAATCTACTTCCCAACAGGTGGTGGTGCTGCTGGTACACAACCCGAGGGTGCCAACATAGTAAAAAGGGCCCTGCACTAAAGCCTCGTCACTTGGTGAGCCGTCATCGAGTACTCTCTCGGAACTCCAACTGACTGTCTATGTGGAGACATCCTAAACAGATGCGACACGGTCAATGATTTATACCTGGTGAGCTGACTTTAAAACTTTTTGAAACACACATGCAATCAGTGTTTTCGTACACAAAGTCAGAAATTAGTAGTCAGGGACCTGGTGCACGGATACGTCGGCCGCCGCACCAACACTGGACTCCCTGAACTGAAGACCACACTCGGTACCCATAACACTTTTGCTTCACAGAAAAGAAAATATTAGATTTATAAGTCATGCGGTAGAACCGACTCCTCTGATACCAATTTGTCACGACCCGTCCTCGGGGACCGTGTCGTGACTACCCCAAGCCCACCTTCCATAGGCCAGGGGCTGGCGACTAGCACCAAAGGCGTAAATCCAGATAACTGGGAAGGCATTGCCTTTATAAAAGTAAAAAAACACCACAGAGTACAAGCGGAAGAAAAAAACTAGGTAAAAACGAAACAAGCTATGCTGAAAGTAAAGGGGCCGGAAATACAAGCCCAACTGTAAAGTACAAGGAAAAAGACAAAACAACCTAAAGGTGACAAGAAGATCTTGGATCGTTCACCAAGGATCTTACCTGAAGGGTAGGTATAGATAGCCTCCACAACTCTCTCACCCGTCAACATCCTCCGAGTGTCATCTCGTCGTGAAGTCCACCACCAGATACTGTCTCGTCGTGAGGTCCACCTCCGGGTACCGTCCAGTCCTCGAACACTCGGCCTCTGTCTGCACTGCCCATCGTCTGCAACCAACACAACGAGGTGCGAGCATAGCCCGTGCAATGGTGAGTATATCGATACTTAGTAGGGACCCCGAGACCCTCAAGGTCTCACTAAATCCAACAAAGATAACAATAAAGAAGATCTCAATAGATAACCTCTACCTAGGTATATGCCCATACATATACCCAGGTTATCAAGTAACCCATCTCAATCATGAGGAAACACAAAGATTATGAATCAATGGATAACCACTACCCAGGTATATGCATATACATATACCTTAGTTATCATGTAACCCAACTCAATCATGAGGTAAACACAAAGGTCATAGACTCAGCTCAAACCAGGATTTTCATTTTCGAAACTGTAACTGCTGAAGAGATCCGTCTCTAGAGTGTACAGTGGTCCTGTCACGACTCTGAGGTACTGCTCACTAACCTAAGACTACTGAGGTACTCCTCCTGTCGAGTACAGCGGGTCACCCACCCAAACACAGTAGTGCTTCCCGCCGAGGAATGTCACCCAAACACAGTAGTGCACACCACCTAGTAGCCTGCTGAGGTACTCTCCGGACGAGTACCGTGGGTCTGCACTATCACACAGGTAGTGCTCTGTCCACCATGGGTCTTCACCTCACAAAGTAGTGATATGTCCACTGGGCTAGTCAACTCACTCCAAGTCGAGTCGGTCAAGCAGTCGTCAGGTCTCAGTCGGCTACACGGTCTCCGTACTCCGCACGCTCATCTCCGGGAGGGTCCGATCCATGAGCTACAGGTCGATACTCCAAGTATTTCAAAGTCCCACGAAGAAGTATCTCAAAGGAACACCTTTTCATAGGGGTCTCAACGCAACAGATGGCGCGTCAATCGGACACCCAGTCTGTGAGTTACTAGACTTTTCGTCATAGGGGCCCGGTTGGTTTGTGTGCGAACCAACCCGACTATTTTTCAACTGTACCCCAGACTCTCATAGGGTATGCCCATAGGGACCGTTTCTCAACGTGATCACCAACGCTGCTGACGGTTCGTCAAACGACGTTCGGTCTGAAAGTTATCAGCTTTTCCGTTCTAGGGGCCCGGTTGGATTTCGGGTACAATCCAACCCCGCCATACTCCAACAGTGTCCAAATCTTAGGCGAAGTATGCCAAAAGTTCTATCTAATCAAGAGGAATCCAACAAAGTCGACGACACGTCAATCAGACGTCCGGAGCTCAAGATATAAGTGTTTCTGCTCCGAGGGCCTGGTTGGTTTCGGGTTCGAACCAACCCGGCCATACATCAAGTGACACCGGTTAACCAAAATGATCACACCATTGCGATCCATACGAAAAAACACACGAGATGGACTACCCATTGGTCCAAAACGGATAGCCGGTGAAAAAGTTGCATTTCACCGCAACACGCGCGAACCAGGCCTTGTGGGGCCCACACCTTGACCTCGACTTAAATATACAAAATTGGTTTTGAAACATCCGTCTTAATTCCAGGGTCGCAACCTCATAGACGGTTCGACATTCCGACATCGTATGAGAGAGATATGTCCGATACAATATGCCGTAATAATAATAATAATATTATTATTCGGTGTTTCGTGGGCCCGAGCCACGAACCAGAATTTAGTATTCAACATTAGACTTGAATCGACCATCTTAAAGACAGGGTCACGTCGCCGCTGACGACAAGCCAATCGGACGTCGCACGCATGAGTTATAGTAGGTCGAAGATTAAATAATAATATTAAATCTATTATTTTCCGAGCGCTTTAGGTACCCGATCCAGAAACCCGAAAAAGACATCCAATATTGGACTCATAAATTCCGTCTCGGAGTCAAGGTCACACTACTGCTGATGGTTCGTGAAACCGAGGTCGCACGAGGAAGATACCGTCAAAATACAGTTTTCCCAACAAAAATAATAACAACATTATTATATTATTATTATTATTATTTTGATTTAATTCCTTAAATCCCACACCCTCAAATCCACGCACCACCCAAAAGATGCGCCTCCCTTTACTCCATGCCTTCACGCCCCATCAATTCCTATTGATTTGTTATGTATTGTTTTAATTTATTTCTCTTTATCTCCTTCTCTCTCACATTTTCATTCTCCATTCCCAAACTCTCACGCTTTATTCTCCTCCAAACCGGGGGGCTGCTTCCTCCGCTAGAAATATGTCGCCATTGGACATCTGTCATCCCGACATGGCACATCGGCAGCACTTTCCACGGACCACCGAACGCGCTTCGGTGGTCCGATTCGCCTACCGTCTGCGCCTGCGTCTCTCCCAGGACCTGCTCTTTACTACGACGACATCAAATTGTCGTTGCGGCCTGTTTCTTCATCGCCCGTCATCCCACGCACAAAAGAACAACTAGTGGAGGGTCCGGGCTTGTTCGTAAGCACGTGCCCTCCACATTAGAAGCTCAATACATAACTCATCAACAACAAGGGTTTAAATTATTCAAGATAAATTATACAAACACCCTGCAATTAAAATATGCATACACAAGGGTATAATTCACATATACACTTTATACAAAAACCCCCTACCTCGCAAAGACGTCGCACGTCATCGAGCTGCGGAAAGAGGCAAGCGTTGCGATGATCGGACGTCATAGAAGATCGGTGCCGATTCCGTTGACGTTGGAGGAAGAGTCGTCGTCGTTGCGGATTCCCCACAGCGGCGTCTCCTCCTTTGATGGAGAACTGGGAAGCATTCTTCGTCATGAAGGAATGATCGTTCTTCGTCAGTGAGTTGGTACTCTTCAAAAAAAAAATTTAGAGCTCTCCAATCCTCCACACAAAAATTGCCAACCCCATATTTCATTATGTGCCCTGATTTTAAAAGATTCCAAGCATTTCAAAAGAAGTCAATGAGGTGTGACAAATATAATTAATAAGGTTATTAATTATCTTATTTGTCTCAAGCTTGGGAGGTGGAGAGGCTCCACTTCAATAAAAGATAAAGTGGAGTTGCCAAGAATTTAACAAGGGGAGAGTTATCGGGAGGTGAGGAGTTAGGGTCTCGTGTGGGCCCCACAACACTAAACTCTCCCATGGGAGGTTAGGTGGGTGTGGGCCCCACCTCTAACTTCCCCTTTGTTGAAAATAACCACTTACCTTGAATAAAATTTGTACACATCAAATTTTATTTGATTTAATCTCATTCCCAAATATTTAACCTCAACGTGCTCAAAACACAAATACGGTAAAGGTTCTCTTAAGCAATTACCGACACTGCGAGTTCATCGGCACCCTCAGATTTCAATTCCGAGCACCGGTTCAAAAGATATAAAAAAACCCGCACGTACGTTTACTGAACGTACCCGAAAAAAAGTTCGGAAAATTATTATCAGTCACCCTCGACCCGCACCGGTCGAGGTTAGGCTCTATCTAAGTAAAACACACCCTAACTAACCCATCGATACTCTCATATTTTCAATCCGAGTTAGTGTTTAGAAGTTATGAATTTTACAATAAAATAATTGTCACTTAATTATTTTATTTGCGGCCAAAAACTAACTTTTTCTGGTGGCCCGCGCCGACCAAAGTTAACATCTGCTTAAATAATGAAAAACCTCATGAGTCCAACGGTGGTCTCAGATTTGTAATCCGAGTTATCATTTGTGAGTTATAAGCATTCGAAAAATAAAATAATTTATTTCATTATTTTATTTACGGTTATGCCATTTTTGAAATTTCTCACAGGAGGCCCGCACCGACTAAACTTAAGTCGCACCTAGGGTAATCTCGCCATCGTGAGGGCAATGGTGCACTCAGATTTCTGATACGAGCAACCGTTCAATAGTTATTCCACTTTTTCAGGAAAACTGTTTACGCGCGTTAATTTTAAGTTTAACAAAACTTTGACGGATCATTCCGGGCACTCCGGGCCTCAGAATCAGATGTCGTCTGAAACCGCGCACTCGCAAAATTCCAAAGAAATTAAGAAAAAAATTTCCTTGAAATTTATGGGTCTTTACAATTATTTACACATTAATAATTTTTTGATGTAATTTATAGTAATTACTAATAGAAATATTATTAATGAAAAATTAATATTTTAATTGAAATAATTAATATTGTAATTACTAATAATTAATAATGTATTTTTTAATCTACTAATTATTATACGTACTTATTTATCTGTTAGATAATATAAAATATGATTTTAGGTACCATTTAAATAAATATTCTTATATATTAATAAAATAATCATCAATTTCAATAAAATTTTATTAGGTTCATGATTTTTATTTCAGTTATATATATTATTATATATATAATATAAGAATTCAAATGAACTACATAAATGTTAAAATGTATCATGTTATATTAATAGAAGGGATATAAAATATAATAATAAATTCAATATTATTTAAATTCATAACATTTACTAAACATATATTAAATAACATGATATATTAATTAATTCATTGATAAATTATACAAATTTTAATGTATAAAACATTATTTTTTCAAAGCGTTATTTACTTACTATAAAAAATTCCTTTTTTCTTTAAAAAAATATTAAATATAATTTCAAATTACAATATAATTACAATTTAAAAAATAAAAATATCATATATATATATTAATTGAAAATAAATATATTGAAGAAAAATAATAATGAAAAATATTTTAATGAGAAAAATTATACAAATTTGAAATCATTACATTTATAAGTTAAAAATATTTATGGTTAAATTTTTACTAATAAGATCATTATGTATTATTAATTATATAAATAAAAATATTTTGATATTTATTTTCTTATTTTTCTTGGTTTTTTTATTCTATCTATATTTTATTATTAATAATTATTATTTATAAAATTATTTTTCATTTATTTTATTGTGATGTAGTAGTTAATATTTTTATATATTATTGCACATTAATATTTATTCTATTTTGTATAATTATTTCTTAATTTATTATTAACCAGACAAATAATTATTTATAATTTTGTTATTTATAAATTTATTAATAACTATAATATTATGATAATTGAGAGTTATTATTAATTACAATATACTTTAGGCTAGAAATTGCATTAGCCGTAATTATTGAATATTTTAATTTAATAACTATTTTAATTTTTGTTATTAATTATTACGAGTTTTTTATCATTGATGATGGGTATTAGGAAACACTCTCTCTAGGAACATGGTGATTATGGAATTTACTCAATGATATTTATAGATGAAATCAATTTTTTTCTCATTGATAAAGGCCCTCTATCTATTTCTGTGGAGGAATCATGAAAATCTATGGTTGTTGCAGCCTCTTCATGTGATGCATCCTCTACACAACAAAATTTATCTTCATTGAAGGAAGTTGATCCTGTGATGATAATTGAAAAATCATATGATTCACATGTTTATTCCCATCATTAAGAAAATTTCTGATCATTTTGACCATTATAATAAATTTACAATTTGATGAAGCATCATTAATATTAGAGATAAAACATAGATATTTGAGGATCGTGTTATGATTTTAACTATTGTTTGAATTTATGAATAATAAGGGAATTATTATGGGTAGGGTCAGTTATATTTTCTTTTCCCTTTGAATGAATCGATGTAACATTCAAGGCATAATGGTACAATTTCAGAATTGAAATGACATTTTTTAACTAAGAGTGTTATCACTACATTGAAATATTTTTTTGTCAAATTCTTTGGTGAAAAAACTGATGAACATGTTTAGAATAAATTGGATCTTATGTCAATATATAATTTTATTTTATATTTTTCATATTGTTGGAATTATAATAATATTAGAAAATATCTATAATGTTTATGAATATGGAATCTCAGAAATACTATTTGTCGATATTAATATAGGGTATAAATTAATTAATAAATAAGGATTATCAATACCTGATGATGTAATCTATATTTTAATAGAATATGAGAGGCATAATAGTTTTCTTTAGATTTTTATTTCATTAAATATATTCAGTATTATTTTTCATGGGATGTTAGTATTTAATCAATTCAATGAGGTGGAATTGATGAATTTTTTGACACAAGGATTAGTGGTATAAAAATGATTTTGAATTTGATAATATTATACTTAAATAGATTTTATCATGAAAGGAATGGAATTTTGGGGTCATGTATAAAAAAATTAAGGGAATATGGACCCTTCTACTTTATACTAATATTAAGTTGATAATGTTTTTGTAGTTTACACTTAGAGGCTGGTGGAATATGTTTTTTCAGATAATCTAGTTGATACTCATATTACGACATTGGGTTCTCGGTATACACTAGATCAATAGTTTGTTATCATGCCTAAAAATGGATTTTATTCCTGGGTAGGATCTGTATGGGTTATTACAAGTGTTTATAATTCAACATTGACTTGTAAAATCAAGAATATTTTATTCTTCCTAGTATATTTTGTTTTAATTTGAAACCTCCAATCCTAGAGTATTTTACATGAAAATTTCTATGAGTTAAAAGCTATTTTACAGTCTCGCATTATTTTGTGATTCTTTGAATTATATTAAAACAATCACATTATTGTAATATTTTTCATTAAAAATTACATTTATCTATTATATCGATACTGTTTTCTATTATGAATGATTATTTCATAAACCGTCAAATATTTTTACATATGGTTTTTACATTGAATTTTATTTTATTAACTATGAAAATGTTGATATATTTTTATCCTTTATTAAAAACAAATTTTTGATAAGGCACATATTGTTTGAGTTAAATAGATTATTATATATATTAGGAATACTTTTGAATGGTATGTCATGGGTTTTTTATCATTTAAATTAAGATAGCTAAGGCATGGGTAGTCTCATGAGATGATTTAGTTGGTCAATCAAGATGGGTTTCTACACAATATATTTTAAACAGTCTTGTTAAATTTCAAGACGATACAATTTACATGTTCCTGGGAATTATGGCATACAAAGTTTAATCATTACCAGCAATAAAAGATCATTTATTAAAAAATACATATTATTTATTATTTAAAACTATCTATGGATTAATTTCATTTTTAGTTTATTGATTTAATGGTATGTGTTTCCATTACTAACCAAGAAATTTTTATTATTCCTTGTCAAGATATTCATATCAAATGTATATTAGTTATCTACATTTCCATGACGATTATGCTCATAAGTTCAGGTTTTATTCCTCTATAAATTACACATACAAGTAATTTTATATCTAAATTATTTTTTTTCTATTCCCCTATTTATGGAGATGATACCATTGAATCATTTTAAATTATTTGTCTTATTAGATTTTATTATGTATTACATTTCATTTTTCATTCTCAATGTAAACTGAGTATCATGTATGTATTCGATTCAAAAAAATGCTAATTTTTTGTCCTTTGGGATTTCATTAGTTCTGATCATTACAATTTCTCTATGTAAGGAAACATCTACAAGCTTTTGGGGTCATGGGTACTAAAAATAACCCATGAACGATATTGATCCTAGGATAAATCTCTCAGATAACCTTATTGATTGGGTAAATACTCATGTGTACCTATTTGTATTGGGATAAATCCTCTCATGTATCAATTTTCATGTGGTAAATCCACCCATTTTCCTTTTATAATATGATGAATAAGCATGTACACAATTGGGTTGGGAGAAATCCCCATGTGTACACTTTATCTACGAAAAAATCCTCTCATGTACCCTTTAATTTATGCTAAATTATATTGTATACCCTAGGGATTCTGAGAAATCCAAAAATCTACATATTGGGTTAGGATTAATCCTCTTATGTTCCCCTTGGAATATGATAATTCCATTCATATACACTTTAGATTGGAAAAACTCATTCTCATACCCTTTAGAATAGATTAATTCATTATTTGTTCCCATTACCTTCAGATAAATCCCCTTGTCTACCCTTTAGTATCATAATATATAAAAATTACCAATGAATTAGAGGGATATATTGGGCCAGAATAGTAAATCATCCAAACATAGAGTGAAACATTATAAATATTAAATAAGAACATTACAAAGAACCAATGGAAATAAAAATTGACTTCAAATAATTTCCATATGATATCACCAAAATTGATTATTTTTTAAACATATATTATAAACATATTCTTCTATTATAGTTTATTTTTTTCATCGAGCAACATACAATTCAGTTTTTGTTAGGTAAAATGCATCATAAAGACAAAATCAATTCTCCCTATGTTGTTTTAATGTCACTAATTCCTAGATAAATAATTATATAATAATTTTTATATAATTATTTATTATTTTCTATTTTCAAAAATACCTAAATATAACTTATAAAAAAGTATGTGGTGATTAACTAGTTTTTGATTTATATAACGATATAAAGGTGATATATTAATAATTTAATTAAATATTAACAAAACCATTTTTAATCATTTAAATATATTTAAAATATATATATTTAAACATATAACCATTATATTACTTTCTAAAATCATTTAGAACAAAATCCTTATGACAACATTTACATATGTGGTAATCCACACCCATATGGTAATGTATAATAATGTGTTAAGGTTATTAATTTAGATTATAATAATATGATAAATTATGAATAATAAAATATAACAAAAATATCATATATCCCATGTAAATAATTTTTTAGAAGCATACATGATATGTTGTGATGAAAAATGAAACTTGTTGTCTATAGACGTAGTACTCTGCACATATGCATGATCAGTGATACAATTTCTCAACAAAATAAGGGAGTAATTGTATATGAATGAACACACTTAAAAAAATTATTATCCAAATAGATATTTTACACTATCCCAGATTGTTTTTCATGAATAAACAATTCTTGTCGCTTCATAAAGACGGCAGCCAGCATATACAAACAGACGATGATTTCATTCATATTTAAATAATAGGTAAATTAATATATTATTCTAATACTCTAATTATAAAAAAAATATAGTATAAAATTTATACTAATATCCTCACATAATGGTGGATATAATAAATTTTAATTAAGATAATTATGATTAAAATAGAAGAAGTCGATAATACTCATGTTGGAAACATGTTTTTTATATTGGAAACTCCATTGAAATGGGGGATTTAGAGAAAAAGAGATTAAAAAACCATATATATTTGGAATATAAATTAAATATAAGATAATTGGAATATTTTAAACAATAAATTTGAAGAATAGTTGATTCTTGTATGGGTGGAACCATTATGTTTTTATATGTGAAGTGAATAGTTGTTTTCGGTGTAATGGTGAAATGTGAAAAAAGTTAAGATAAATATTTAAATGTAACATTATCTATTATGAAATAAATTGGATGGTATGTTTTTTGGGTTAATATTATCCTCATCCAGTCATTATGGATAATACCTTCCCTATTTTTAGGGATTTTCATTTGACATTTTAACATTTAACCTAATTTACATTTATCTGGGTAATTATTTTCAATCATATTAATTAAATTTGATGGAACTATTTATGAATATACATTTTACATAATTTTACCATTGAGATATTAAATTCCTAAATAAAAATAAAATAAAATTTATTTTTTGTTTTTAATTGATAATTATATAGATAATTAACATAATGTAAAAAACTGTTTTTCAAATAAGGGAGTTATTACTTTTATAATTTTATATTGAAAAATATGACAATATATATGTATTTTTATGGCATAATTTTATTACTAAACAATTTATATGTAATTGAAAAATAATAAATAACAAATTAAATTTTCTCTATAAGTACACTATATTACAGAAAATGATAAAAAAATAAAATTGATTTATGACTAATTTTAATTTAATATTATAAATGTTGGACATTTGATTTATAGGATCAATGATTCTTTTGAAATGTATAATTAAATTTCTAAATACAAAATTTATAATTTTTTTAAATATTTTATTATATCATTATATAATGATAATTTCAAAAAAAAATATTATTTTTTAAAAATATATATTTATCAACTAATCAACATTATTTAAAAAAAGAACAATTAATTTTGAGTAATTTTTTATTTTATTAATTAAAAATTAGTTTGGTTTTAATAAATTTTAATTCCACATTTTAAAATTTATATTTTAATATAAAATAAAAACTATAATTAATAAAAATTTTATTTAAAATAGAAATTTATCAATATATACTAATATAAATTATTTTCCATTAAATGATAATAAAATATAATTATTCACACTATTTGTTTTTATTATTGCCATATTAATAGTGTTCTTAAAATATGATGATGTAAGATAAATTTTTTTGTTGTACATAATGAACGTCATCGAATATATTTGTCTTATTTAAAGGTAGTCATATATCAAAATCATGGATCATTACATCCCCCACATAATAATATTGTGTACTAATAGTTTTTGTTATGAAATTCACATGTAAATATCCAAAATAATTTTAATTACAAATAGAAATAAGGATATAATTCACAGAGAGCTATCAAACTTACGGACTTGGGAAAACTATCTCTTTCTATAGAATAATATTATACCTAATAAAGAGTATTTCATCAAATATCTTGGCCAACACCCTACTATAATTCGTTATTTACCCCACATTATATAATTTGTTTCATGGGGTTCTTATTATAATTCACTCATTTTTAGCATTTCAAAGGTTCAAGAGAAATGTTTTTTCCCTACTCTAGATAATGTTTCCTTTATGTGGGGAAAATATACATCACCAAAATCAGATTATATTAATAGAAATCATTGATAATCAAACATCCGTAGTGAAAATTCTTATAAAATTAATCAAGGAATAAAATAAATTTATAAGTTTTCCTTCATAATAAATTAATCATGGTAGTGATTTAATTCAGAAGGAAAACAAACTACATACATAAAATATTTTCAAATAATAATTAACTTTGGTATCCAAAACTATCAGTGGAGGATACATGTACCTAAATATCTCCAATTCCTTGAATAACTTTATATAGTAGGAGTACCATTTGCCTTCATTGATTTTAATTATATTAAATGATATTGATGTTTAACATTGTTTTTAGACAATTACAATTTGTGTTGAATTTATACCACTCATTGTTATACACATATAATCCATATAGAAATTGATATCATTCTAGTTTTAACCTAGATTCCACTTTTATTGGGTTTTATAAAGCATAAAATATCTAAAAATAACATTATTCCAATTCTTCATATTTTTCAATAATATCAAATGATCAATCAATGAAAATAAATTGTGAGTGTCAATCCACATTTATTGAATTTAAACAACTCATTTGATGTATACTTATGATTAAGTTAGTACTTATCCACCCCTTTTAGGTGGGATTGAAATTAGGTTCATTAATACCACAACAACATAAACATTCCAACATCGATATAATGATATATATCTAGTAACACAAAATAACATAAGTCATTAGAAATATTTTAGAATATCATCATATTCCTAGATTCATCTATTGGGTTTTCACTAAATTTAGCTTTTCCAAAGACCCTAAATATTAAATATCACCATAATTAACATAATTTATAATATATACATTTTAGAATTATAATAATTCTTAAACGTTTCTATTTTTTATAATATTATAACACCTAATTTATTCTTAAAAGATATCATCCATGTCACCAAATTTGACTGGAAAATTCTCTAAAACAAACTATTATATCTTATGCATAACCATCTGGTAATTACAAGACATAATGAAGATGTTCCATAATAATACATTCCCCTGAAAATTTATTTATAGATTATTAGTGAAATGGGGAAAATTTAACTATTAAAACAAATCACCATTGTAACTAATAGAAATATTATCCACAATTACAGTTGCAACATAATCCATAACTAGTCATCAATATCTATGAAAAAGTATACACATAAAGATTTGCTGTATATATTATGTACTTTATTATTTTTATAAGAAGTGGAATTAAAACATAAGGATGTGGTCATCTCAAATTCTTTGTAATTTTAAACATAATTGTAAGAAATAAAATATCTTAAGAATGTATAGGATGATCATATAGATATAATCTATAACACCCCAAGATTTTGTGAAATGTTTTTGAATTAATTTAACCATTTTGATATTTTTCATTAAACGTAACATTGATGTAGTTTATTTTATTTTAATGTATTATGCTTGACTTCTGTTATACACAACACCAACGTAATCAAGAACAAAATAAAACATAAATTTTAGCTTTATCACTATGGGACACTAATTATATATTCATCTTGAAGTATGTTACACGAACTACCGACTTTCATTCACAAACATTCAACACAAACTTTGCATATGTTACACGCAACGCGGATGCTTCTATGAAATTATATTATACTATTATAATTATTTAAGTGAAATAATTTTAACCTAGCCATAAAACAAACTAATATGAATAGTTATAACTAATTTTCTGAATAAATATTTATCGTTTTATTGAAATAAAAAAATTATTTCAAAATATTTATTTTTTGTTAAAGAACATATATGTTTAAAAATTCTATTTTCTAAAATGTATATCATTTCATGTCCTTCTATAAAAAAATTAAAAATAATTATAGAAAAATCTAGAAATTTAATTTCACAATATAAACTTAATATTTGTGTTTATAATTCTGAAATTAACTTATGATGAGTTTTGGGGTTTTTATGAGAAACATCATTTCTTGACGAATATTGAAAAATACTTCATTTTAGTTAATAACAGTAATTTAGTTTAAATAAAAATTAATGAAGAATTATAAATTAATTTTTTTAATGTAATATTACGTAAATAATAAATCTATTAATACCATTTAGTTCATTATAGTAAATTTCACTTTGAAACTGAATATAAAAACAAAAACCACAATTCAACATTTCTCTACTTTAAGAACCTATTACTTTGTCCGGTCTATGGGATTAGAATTTATATTAATTTATCTGCATCAATGAAACGAATATCTAAAAATGTACCTACAACATTTTAATTCGAATAATATTTGGAGTATAATTATATTATATTAATTTTTGACAAAAAATTATAGTAAATGTGATTGAAATTATTCCCAATGATTATGGTCAAAATAAGATTAATAAGGGTCTAAACACTAACCATAAGGGAAAAATGACCAATAGAAATTTCAAAAACCCATTTTATGGAAATATTTCGTCCATAAACCTGCAATTATTTCTTTTTTTGTTTAGTATTACATTTTTTAGGAATGAACATGTGTACACCTACCTTGTTTCCAAATATTTTATGTGAGTCTGTTTCTTTCCCGATAAAAGTCCACCATATCTCCTAGTAATTAAAACATATAAAACATCATAGGATCATAAAATATCTTCCAAATAAAATTCTAAATATCCCTCTCAAACTCCTATAATTCCCTTTTTTCCATAAAAATATGTGGAAACTTTTTGAAAAAAATCAAAAGGATATACCTGATTAAGAGGTAACCCCTTCAATTAAGATCCATTCATTTATCCTTCATCTCAAAACCCCCCAATATATTACTCAAATGGTTCAATAAAAAATAGAATCATAATTATACTATGATTTTTTACGCTAATTGTTCTACTTACACTAACACACATGTCCACAAAATGGGTAACAAACATAATATTTATGTGTACGATGAACAATCACCGCACTGAACGATGCTTGTTCATTTCTCCTTTACTGTCTCTCATGGTGGAACAAATGGTGGAAACTAAATTTATATATTTCATATATTATATTTATTATGTATTTATTCTTATTTGTTAATTTTTACAACATATATATTTTTACTTCTTATTTTGTGTAAATGTGAAAATGTTGTTTGAGGATGTGTGGACTTATGCACCATAAAAATTATATGATTCATTCATACACTATGTGAAATGTATTAAGGATGGTTTTAGTGAATAGATAAAACATATAAATATTATAATAAATCAAATTTAAAAATTATATATATATATATATATTTGTCTTTTACTTTTTATTTCAACATGAAAAAAATGGAAATGGCATTTGTTCGTACATACGACCCACCGTCTCCAAGAACATTGTAATCAGTTTCATACTTAGATATTATTTAGATTATTATAATAAAATTATAAAACATATTAGAGATATTTATTTTATGTTTTACATTATTCAAATAATTATATACTTATAAGGACGAAAGATATAACAAATGAAGACATAGGTGAAAAACAATGTGAATATTAACCATAGTGTAACCTTAACACAAAATTGCTAACAAGAGGGTAATTTAATTTATAATTAATAAAAATATGGTATTATATATAAAAATATGGACAGAAACTATTTTATAAATAATTTATAATTATTATACTAGAGGATTGAGAGAGTACTCCGAGAGTAAACACACAAGGTAAGAGGATTTTATCACTTTTTATTTTCGTGAGTTACATGTTTTACTCACCACAAATTATTTTGAGTGATGTGTATATTTCCATTGGATGTATTATATTTTTATAATAATTAAAAAAATGGGTATTTATATATCCATTTAATGACATTTCTTTTATGAGATATATGTTTCCAAAGTTACCAAATCGATGAAATAAGTTTCTCTCAATTGTCCTTCATTGAGGCACGCGCCATGTTATGTACCTATATTATTCTATTATTTTTATATACTTATGTTTAAAGGTTATATAAATAATATCCTTATTTTCATGATAAATTAATTATCATTTAATTTCATTTTTTTACAAGGGGATTATGGTTCAAAGTTACCTCATGGAAAGAGTTTATTGAAACAATCTCTCCATTTTTTGAGATTATTTATGTTTATGCATCCTATGATGAAATTTAATGATCTATGTCTCAGTAAAATTCATTAAATTTATTCTCCTATGTTTATTAATGATTTATTCATAATTTTTTTCCATTTAATACACTATTTCATACTTATGATTTCAATTATGTGTTTTTAAAAAATACAACTTTTACCCTCTCTCCAGTCAGAAATATGTGTTCCCTTAAAACCATGTTTTCTAAAAAGGGTTTTCATAAACATTATAATAATATAATATGGTAGTAAAAACAATTTTAACCCTTTATTTTACCAATGTTTTCAATATAGTGTTATTTCAGCGTTCTAAATGTTGAAATATTTAAACCAATTTGTCATGGAAAATCAATGTTCTTTTTACCTTGCACAACATGCATTGATTTATACGCAATTAATCCATTACTATTTTAATTTCATGGTTAAAAGTTAATTTTAAAATAAATTATTTTAAAAGTGATTTTAAACAAAATTACATTCAAAACTTATTGAAGCTTCTTTTATATGATTTCGTGGAAAATGGATTTAAAGTTTTATTTGATATAATTTTCTATGTTTTTAAGGAATGATTTTATAAAAAGGTTTCTCTCCTTAATTATTATTTATTAATATTTTTCAAAGGAATTGTTTTTAAAAAGGTTATAATTGTTAAAGATATTTTTTTAATGAAGAATGTATATTTTCCTAAATGAATTTTTCAAAATACCTTCTTTGTTTTTTTCCACCAATGATGACATCCCATTATATTAATGATTTCCTTATAAAAACTAACCCAAAGGTTCCATTTTTATTATTTCATAAATTGTTAATTTTTTTAAAGAAAGATTCTTTTGTCAAAATATTCTATTCCACATATTGCATGATTTTGAAACCGGATTCTATTCACATGTGGTGATTATGTGGTGTACCTCTATTCTATAGGTAATGATATAAATAAATGTTCATGATATATCAATCCATGGGTTATGGTATGATTGTTGTCTATATTCTTTTCCAACTCATATGTATGATTTTTTAATGTCTTGTGATGTATCTATTTCTCCCTCTAATACATTTCGTATGGATGGATGACTCTTGGGTATAAATTTTATATGTGAACATAGTTTCATGTTGAAAATATCATGCGTGAACAATATTTGATTTTCACAATGTAATACATGGACCAAGTTACATGTACCTAACATTATGAATAAACATTATTACATGTAGAAAATGTCATTACTGAATCATATTAAGTATTCACATTGTTATTTAAGGACCTAATATCATGTCTATATATTTATATGTGAACATGATTACATGTTGACAATGTTATGTGTGAACATGATTACATGTTCACAATGTTATGTGTGAACATGATTACATGTTCCCACTATAATGCATAGATGTAGTTTAATTTTCATAAGGTTATGTGTGAACCTGAATAAAATTTCACAATGCTAGGAATGGGCCTAGTTGGATGTTCATAAGTTTATGTGGGGGGATGATTTCATGAACTTCATTTAATGAGTGGACTATTTTTTCATTATAAATGTTCAAAAAATTATAAGTAAATGTGAAATAAACATATTCCATGTCTTATTCCTATTTTATGAATTCATGAAATATGTTATTAATTCTTATATAATAAATGTCTTATGAATTTACAATATTTATTATGATCTCTAATATGTAGTTTATGATCATCAAGTTCTAGGATCAAGTTCCATACCCAATTTAATCATTTTATGCTTAAACATTTCTTTAATTTTCCCATACAGAACATCTGAGATCACCACTTTCTTATGTTTATTTTCACCATGTTATGAAGGAAGGTTTTAGGTAGATGTACTAAAGGTGGATATATTTATAGTATTTTTTGATGATATTTCACCAGAATATATGATTATGATTCCTTGTTTCCATAGATGCTACTATGTTCCAGTCCTCAAGCATGTATTTCTGTAATATAGTGAATATAAATCTAAATTGATGTAATATCAATATATGAAAATACTAGGTCACTATGGTTAGTATCAATTTAAATGGTTATTAATCCTTTTTAAATGATGATTGGAAAACAATAGAGATACCCCTAGGTATGTTTGTAAGGATGTGTTTACAGAGGTCTCTAAGGATGAGTTAATGTTTGATAAAAATGTCTTAAAATTTTGTTAAGGGGTAGAGTGAGTGGTTTCCTCGAAGTAAATCCCTATATAGATACTACATGTGGTTGTGGCTCTCGAATATATGTACCTTTGGGTAGCAACTTGGAGAAGATGTTCTGGTCTAGACTCAGGGTAATCGGGTACATGAAATTGGGCTTTATTATTCGCCAATTTCAAAACCCCTAGGGGTATGAATTAATTATTCAACAACATTTCATAAACCATTATGAGGGATTTAAATAAAGTATTTATATGAATAATATAGGATAAACCAATGTTTTATTTGATTATAAGGTAGGTTTCATGATTTAGACATCATGTAAGTAATTTTTCATGATTATGTGGCTTTGATATATTATATGTGTTTCTCACCTCGTGATTTTTGGTTTTAATAAATGGATATAACAATATGTATTATTATTAATGTTGAATGTTTCTTATATGTAATTTATGGGAAATATTAAAATTGATTTCCCATGTGCACATCTAGTGAAGATAATCTAGAAAGTTGTATGATTATTGTTTATAGTTCTGAAGATAAAGAGGTAGAAAATGACATGTGTATGCTACATGATGTCATTCTATCGTTGTTAAAATTTGAAATAAAAATCATGATTAGATTGAGGTTGAGGAACTCTATTACGTGATTAATATTTTATATCCAAGGAAATAGGTATTAAAGAATATATTGAAGAAGTCATAGTAATGTTTTATGAATTATAGTGGATTAATGAAGTATTTACATTTTCAAACTCAAAGATTATGATATATGAATCATGATATATATTTTTATTATTATTATATATCGTCATTATGTATTTAAAAGGAAATTTTTATTGGTTACTAATATATCGAAAAGTGATTTCATTGAAAGTTTATTTTTTATTAAGGGAAGGTAATAATTAAATATTGTTTAAAATTGAGATAATGATCTTTTGATAATGATATATTGGAAATAATTAGTAAATTAGAAGATATGTATTACCTTGAAATTGATTATTGACAAAATGGTATTTTTCATTAAAGATAAATTTTACGACTTCAGTGATTTAATGAATAAATATATAAATAATTAGAAAAATGAAGAATTCATGTTTTGCAGATGTTTTAATGTAATAAAATTTATTAACATGGTTAAAGGAAATATATAATTTGTTTTCACATGTTTGGAATGTGAAAAAAGTGGTATATTGTGCTATAAGGGGGAACCAATGTTTAGATGATTTCATGTCTTTATCTATAAGGTTTTGGATTTTCATCTTTTATAATGGTTATAAGTTTAACCATTCATAAAAAATTTAACATAAACAATGGAGATGATATTTTTATATTGACATTGTATTGAAAACTGAGGTTAAAATTTTAATTATTGATTAAAAATATTTCAACGATGTCTACCATATTTTGAAAATTATATTAGTATGGTTTTAGAAAAATATATCATGTATGTTGGGTGAAAACCAACAAATTCCAGAAAGGTTGCGGGTCCTGACCCCATGAATGGAGGAAGATTAAGGTTATACACCTGCCATTGGCCAACATGATGTCCTGGTTAATGTGTAGTTATTTTCTATGAATAAATATTATTGATTAACCATTGTAGTTACTTTTTAAGTTTATATATTACTCTATTTTCAATGTTTATTTTTAATAATCATATGAGTGATATAGCTACACTTTTCCTTCTTTTATAGGACTCATTGTCTGTTAAAAGTATATTTCATCAATTTAGGAATCCAATTTAACAAATAGACTTCCATTACATGAAGTACTGGATGATTTATAAATCAATTAAAGTACATTTAAATAATGATATTTTGTTTATACAAATATATCAAGGACAATTCCTTTTATTCATGGTCAATAAAAGAATTACTCAATGTCAGGATAATGATCAAAATAAAATGTGTCATCCTAATACAATAATTTTTTTTAACTAATGGCCTTTTAAATCATCATAGATTTATGAACATGAGAGCCTAAAATTTGTTATACCATTTAGTTTTTTATAATTGATGACCTCACTCACTCTGTATAAATATTTAAATTTTTCCTCCATATCCAATAATCACTCCCAACCTATGTTCTCTTATGTGGAAACCCTAATATATGTTACATTGGGTAACTATTATTGTTCCAACATTATATTTTATTGGATTTATTAGTATTCATTTCGATAATTTGGGTTCCTATTAATTAATCAGTTAAGTAATAAACCATTTCTAACTGATCCATATTTTCAGGGATAAATTCATTTTAAGGGGGTAGAATGTAACACCTTGAGATTTTGTGAATTTTTTTGAATTAATTTATCCTTTGTGATTGTTTTCCATTCAGGTTACATAGTAAATCGTAAATTTTATATTAATGTAGTATGATTTCCATGAATTGTACACAACACCCAGTTAATTGTGCACTCCGCACAGGATAAATTTTTTCTCGCTCTAAACAAAAAATCATGGTTAGATATAACTTGTAATAAGTTACACACACAATATAATTGTCTTACTCAACATGCACCACAAACTTAAAGTTTGTTACACACAACACTGATGTTTCAACAAAACATCATTATATTATTATAGTTTATTAAAAAAGATAATTATATCCTAATCATTTAATATAGAAATAAAATAGTAATAAATTACTTTTAAATATAATTAATAATATTTTTATAGTAATAAAACATATTGATTCAAAATATATAATTTTATGTACAGACCAAATATGAATAAAAATACTATTTTCTTGAACAAACTACATTTCAGAACCTTCTATGAAAGAAATTAAATTAAATTATCTAAAAATGTAGTAATATAATTTGATAAAATAATCATTATTTTTGAATTTATAATGTTTAAATTATCCGTGGGTGTATCATTTTATGTTTTATGAAACTTTGTTTTTTGATTAATAGTGAAAAAATTCTATATTTTAGTTAATAACTGCCTTTTCTTTTAAATAATTATTAATGTTAAATTATAAATTATATTTGTTTTAATGCAAAATTTAAAAAATAATACATATATTAATACCATTACTTTCATTATAATAATGTTTACATTAAAATTAAATATTAAAATATAACAAACTTTTGAACATTTTTCTACATTAAACACCCATTATTTTGTCTCGTCTGTGGGATTAGCATTAATATTATTTTTTTCCACTTTTGGGAATTGAATTTAAAAAATGGACATAAATACATTTAATAATTATTATATTTAGTGGATTATTATATTAGGTCAATTTTATACCAAAAAATGAAAAAATGATTAAAATTAATCACATTGATTCTCGTAAATTAAGAATAAATATTGACAAATTATTAATATTAGGGGTTTAAATGACCTATAAACTTGTCCAACACCCATTGTGTAGAAATAGTTTTTCTATAGCCCTCTAATTATTTATTTCTTTTGGTATTCTATTATTTTTTATGTAATAACATGTTTACACCTAACTTGTTTTAAGAAATTCCATGTGAGTCATTTTCCTTACAAATAAAAAGCAAAAAACTCTCCCACTTCTTCACACAACTCAAACCTCTTAGTTTGGACCCATATCTACCCAATACATATATATACATCCTTAACTTCATTATAATATCCTATCATTGTTATAAAAGAAATCCATGTATTCCTTTTTTCTAAAAACAATTGGAGTAAACCAATTAATAGGTCACCCATTTTCTCAAGATTCTATCTTTTATCATCCTTCTCAACCAAATCCACTATCTTAATTTGATTCATGTATATCGAAGTATTATATTCGATATAATAGGATTATTTTATTCTAAGGGTTTTAGCTACACATTGAAACACTTTCATTAAATGGTTAGCATGCATTGGGTTTATTTGTATGATGAACTACTCCCACACTAAACCATGAATGTTCATTTTTACTTCATTACCCCTCAAGGTGAACATTATCATTGACACATAGATTATATCTTTCATATTTTATTTATAATATGTTTTTAAGAATTTTTATTATTTTTTTCATCACCTATATTTTTAAAAAACATATATTTTTCTTTCCATTCTATGTAAATATGATAAATTCATTTGAGGAAGTGTGGACTACCACCCAACAGAGAGATATAAATAATTTATGAACTACATGATTTTTATTTATAATTATTTTAGTGAATACGTATGATTTATATATATATATATGATATTATAATGCTATTGCAACAATGATATATATATATATACATACATATATCTCTATTACATTTTTCTTTTAACATGACAATTAAATAGAAATAGCGTTCATGTTTATGTATGCCAAACTGTATCCATGAAATCTGTATTATATTTCATACTTATATATTCTAAATTTAATTGTAATAAAAATATATTGTACATAAATGATATTAATATGATTTATTTCATTATTGAAATAATTATATAATTATAAGGACCATTGATAAAAAAATCAAGACTTGAGATAAAAAAGTAAATATTACCTGAAGCATAACATTAACATGAAATTTCTAACAAGCTGGTAATATAATGTCACACAATGTTTTTTATAGTTTCGGTATATGCTTCAGTTTGGTGGGTAGTCTGACCATCTTCTCTAGAACTATTTGTGAAGGGTATCAATTTTTTGACTTATCTCCTTGTATAATTTTTCCACCCACTATATATCTTGTCCTAGTTTAGAAATTTTTACAAAAAGTATTGATGATAGGCCTTGGCAGACCCTAGAATATGGATGGTGCATGGTTAGGGACAATCATGCATCAGATCCAGAAAACTGTGTGGTGGGTTATAAAACCTCTCAGATGACTACCACATATTTTGGGAAACTGTGCACTCGATTCCCATGTAAATGTGTAGTCATAAATCCATTAGTAGTGGCTATCGCATAGTTACCACACAGTTTGTTAAACCATGTGTCCTAACCATACAAATTTCCCCGAATTTAAAATTTTGGGATCTCTAACATTACCCCATGTTTTTTAAATCCAAATGCTTTTTTTTCTCCCACTCCAAGTTCATGTGACCCTAAGGGGATCTCCCCTTTCTTCCCAAGCCTTATCCCCTTCATTGGGTGTTGATATAAGGATTTCTTCAGGGATTTGGCTATATTTTTCAAGGTATCCACCTCTAATCATCTCCCTCATCGGTCTTCATTCATTAATTCTTGGGTTACATTTCTCACATATTCATTTTGACTTAGGTTTTAGTTTTACTCATGGTTTATGTTGTGGGTTTTTTTATTTTAGGGATAATCTTCATATATATATAGTTTGGGAACCCTCATGGTGTTATTTTTGGAATTCGTTGTTGTTGCACTATGGAATAGAGGTTGGTTTTTCCTTAAACATTCCTTTTTTTATCTTAAAAGCCTTAGTTTTATGATTTTTTACACCATAAATAATTTATAAATTCTGATTTATGATACGTGGTTCAATTTTTTGGTTGGAAAATGGTGTTTTGAATCTTTTTTTGTTATGAAATGAATTTTTTTTGGTAAGTAACACACATTAAGTGTTTGAATAAATATTCTATTTTCTTTTATGGGTGATTTGGGATATGAAATGCATGGTTTATATTTGTAATGGTATTAGTAATATATTAAAAGATGTATTGGGTTTCTTGTATGGTTTTCCTAATTGATTATGGGTTTTATTAGGAAATGGGTATTGGTTGTAGAATGTTTTGGTATGTATTTCCGGTAAATAAACCAATTGGAATTTCATAAAAATGGTTTGGTTTTTAAAGGTTAACATTAATGTTTTAAGACATCGTTTTAAATTATTTTTAAATGATAAATGTTGTATATCCAACCTTTAGGGAAAGCAGAATCGAATCTTTGATGAAAGTGGGATTTGGGAGAATTTCGTGAATGTCTATATTGCAACTTTGTAAAAATGATGAAAGTGTTTGTTATGAAAACATCCTTGGGATGTTTCTCATGAATTTTATATGTATAATGGATGGAATTTTCTCACTATGGAATATACATGATCCAATATAAGAGTTCCAATGTTTGGAACCTTTGTGTTCTAAATATTCAATTGGCTGAGAATAGTCCATATGGTGATTCGGGGTGACGAAAGAAATAAATTGTTATTATTATTTTATATGCTTCAAATTTCATTATCAGCTAGAATTTATTAGATAACCCCCTTATATAAATTTTAAATTTCAACATGGAATATTGATATTATTTTTTGAGAATGATTTCCCCACTATTAAGTCACATAC
Organism: Viscum album; assembly: GCA_963277665.1. NCBI lineage: Eukaryota > Viridiplantae > Streptophyta > Magnoliopsida > Santalales > Viscaceae > Viscum > Viscum album. The sequence continues at coordinate 1,128,243,283 of OY728156.1, read as the reverse complement.
AATCCAGTGCCCAATAGTATATGGATATATTTGGGTTTATTACTATAGGATTTGACACCTCGGTATATCTAGAATTAGGGTGCCTTTGTGTTTGGGCATTTTGATTTCCACTTTTGAGTCATGATTCTAGGGATTTGGTATGATTCATTGGGTATGCTATCGATAGTTTTTGATCTACTAAGTTAACCTATATCTTTTCTCTCTTAGTTTCTAGTAGTGAAGTTTGAGATACATGTATGATTATTTTCCTTTCCCTTGATATGTGATTTCAGTAGTTATTTCTTTTGAGGTGTTTCAATTGAAATAGGATGTGTTAGTTTCAAAATGTTTTATGAAATATATTAAAAATATAATAGGGTTTTATCCATTTTGGTGTATGTTGAACATTTAAATATCAAATTCCCCATGAAAAGGTTTTAGTATCACTAATGGAATGAGCTTGATTTTGATAGAAGAATAAGTACAATTGGTTAAACATTGTATTTTAATTAAAAACATTATAAATTAATTATTTTACCTATTTTATTTCAATAATGAAATTGATTTTTCATTTATTTTAAAGGATGTGCATGGGGAATAGATTATAAGGCCAACCTACTAAGTTTTAATACTCATGCCTATACTTTTTTCTGTTTTATTTCTTTTGTAGGTGTTGTATTGAGTTCAGTAATCATTGGATACTATTTATATTATGTTTGAGAGTGACTCACTTGGTCGCATGGATATGGTGTAGTCTTCTTGTCTGGTTGGTTATGTTGTGTATTTTGGTTTTATATTCATCTTATTATATAATGTATATTTGGTATTGTTTAAATTATGTATTGGGATTATTGTTCATATTCTTCTGTTTAGTTACCATTAATTATTTATTGGATGAAATATTTCTCTTTGTGTACTATATTGATGCATGGAAATAGTTTCCAATTAGTAGGTATCTGTAACACCCTTTGGGGCCTGCCATAGATCTAAATGGGTGGCCGATTCAGGGTTGACCCCGGTTGGTTAGTGAAAAAACTATATTAGAGGAGGCACCAAATATTTGGGAGATGTCAAGGTAGATGCAGTCGGATTTTTAGGAATAAATTTGTAGGTGTGGGAAGAGCATCATGAACTCTTGATCGTTCTGATCCAAGTGATTCCATGGGATGTTGGATTTTTTATTTTAATGGTATTTAGGTAAAATTTGGTGGTTGGGATATGAAATTGGAGTCCTACTAGTGGGTTCTTGGAGCTTGCAAGGCCTTTAAATTCATCTGGATCTAGGTGCATGGTCCTAAAAGGCAATCTTGTTTGCTTTTTTGTTTGGGATATGTTACCAAACATAGGGTAAAGTTACCCACCAACAATAGTTCCCTCTTGTGTCCCTCATTTAATATTCTTGCATTTTGAAAAACTGTTTTGAAATTTCTTCTCGGAGAATTATGGAAATCAATAATTATGGAATGGTTGGATCATGAAAAGTGTAATGTGAATTTTCATAAGTTACCTTATGAATGGCTTAGGAAATTTTTATTTTTGTAAAACAAATATTTCTGTAAAATAGGCCTAAAAAGTAATCATTGGTGAATTTTTTAAAAAGGAATATGGGTGATTGAAAGGGGATGTTTTATTTGAAATTTGTTATGAAGGAAAAATCAACGCGATTTGATCAAATGGTATTAATTAAATAGGCTTTGATTATTTTTTGTTAAATGATTCTAATGAAATAAAAGGTACTTTTTACTTAAATCTGTGGGATTTCATATTCTTGTTTGATAAAATATATTTTTTTGTGGAAATTGAAAAATATTTTTTTAACGTTGTGGTTAGTGAGACTTAAAATGGGAAATGATTTTTGAAATTTGTTAAATGAATTTTTATAGAATATGATGTAATATTTTTATCCATTAGATTACAGAAGGGTTATCAAAGGTGTAGTGGAATGTGGAAATGTGTATGGTTTACAGGTATCGCATGGTGGATGGGTACCCAAGAGGGAGCAGAAATGTGCACTTGAGTGAGACCCAAAAGAACACCATTTTTTATTATGGAAATCTATCAATTGGGTTTTCAAATGCATGTTAAATGAAAAATTATAATGTTTTTGTAAACCTATGGTTATGTGGATTGTTTTCTATGTCATAGAAGTGTTTTTTATTTGGTATGCTTCATCGTGTTAGGTATGTGACACACATGTTGTGTCCTGAGTAGGAATCTTGTTGTTGGCTCGGTTTTGAAGCATTGTTTATTGAGACTTTCCAGAGCTCTTAGGAATATTTTATCCATTTTCCCTTATAGTTACTATGTAAACAATGTGATTTTTCCTTCATGGGCCTGTTTGTAGAGGTCTCGTAGTTCTGTTGTCACATTGTGTTCACCCCCATAGATATTTGATTAATATTGTAGATGTGGATTTGAATGGCTCCCTATTGGAATGATATCCCATTGATGGACAAAAGGATTTCAACTATGAGTTCCAAAATCTAAATCAACCACATAAAAGTTTTTCCCTGCCCATTTTTTAGAATAATGAGTTTTTTGGGCTTTTTATATGATGATTTTTTGTTTTGATGATTCCCTCTATTTTAGTAGTATTGTTCGATTATGTTGATGTGTTTCATCATGTCCCTTGTCCATTATTATCCTAATTCGGTGTTATAGATAATGTTGTGCTTTATCTATAAGTCTGTATTTGGGTCAATATCCATTGTTTAAAGAATTGAGTTCTATGTTTAGTCATAATCCTTTTTTCCAGCATGGGATTACTATGAGTCTTCTTGTGGAACTAAAATAAGGAGTTCATGTTATGGATTATAAGTTAATGACTACGACCCAGTAGATGCTTCCTACATTAGAGATCCAACCATAGGTCTTGGAGTGATATTAGTGTGTATCCATGAATCCAATTGGTTTATGGGGTTTGTCTAATATCGTTCTCCCACCATTATATGGAGGAAGTTCTAGTGTTTCTATTTTTATTTCTCTATCGATCTGGACCCCTCTGTAGGACAATATCGTGATGGAAATACCCCTCATAAAAAGTTAATGAATGTTTATTTATAGAATATTAGTTATAATCAATCTCATTAATTAGACCGACCATATGTATAATTTTTTGTATTATCATTTCTTAGTTTGTGATAGTCAAGTATTGGGTAATTGTTGGTTGTGGTTTTAGCATTCCATCCATTGGGCCCCATTCATCTCTAACCCATGTTGTGGGGTCTTTTGGTCTTTTTAGAAATTGTTGGAATAGTTCTCATCACCTCCTCTCGAGGGTGGATAAATTAAATGATCTAGTTTCATTGTTCTTGTCATTAGTTTATAGGCCCCTGTAAGGAAATTTTGGGAATGAATGTGTTAGAGTGGCCCGGTTTTGGGTTTGGATGAATCCTATTTGGATGGAATTAGTTTTTTCTTTAATGGTAGGGGGGTCCATTGCGTATCTCGTTGAGTTTTCTCTGATGATTTTTTAAGTACTAGATAATTTATAATGGTGGGGAGTCTATTTGGATCTCCCATCTAGTGGTGATCTATTTCATTTTTGGGTTCGTTTGATCTGGTTGGTGTAGTGCATTTAAAATCCATTTTTTTTGTTTCCTATTGATTTGGGTTGAGCGTCGGGTTTCATGGGAGAAGGACCAACAATTTTTTGTCATCATTTTGGATGTGATGGTTTGATATTTAGCATTGGTCTTAGAAAGTTGTTTTGGGTTGTTTATTTCTTTCGAAAAATTGGCATAAGATCTATTGGTAAGTGTTTTGAAATCCGTGGGAGGAAAGAATTAGTGGTGGGGTGAATTTTCACACCTGGTTTTTTCAATTTTTGGAATAAGCTTGAGTTAGGTGGGGATTCCAAATTTTTCTCATGCTCTGGGTGTGATGGGTGTAATGTGTTGAAGATATTACACATATAAGTTTATCCTCCATGGTTTATTGTTTGTTTATTTTAAATTTTTTGATGATATCATTAAATTTTCGCCTTGGTAGTCCCTGGTTGATGGTTGGAACACTATTGTTACCAACCATGTAGCCTGTCTAGAAAACATTGTGGTAGGTTACAGAACTGACCACATGGATACCACATGGTTTAGGAAATCATGCTATATATTACCTGGTAATAGCGCGTTCATTCATTCATGGGTAGTTGTTATTACACAATTACAACATTGTTTGATAAATTCTGCGGCCTAACCTTGTGATTTGGAAATATATTAAAATTTTGTGATCACTGAATTTTCCCCACCATTTTATTAATCCAAAATATATCTTTTCTCTCTCTCATAGTTTTTACAACCTTTAGGGGATATCACATTACTCCCCAAGCCTCACCCCCTTCCATGGTAATGGTTATCAAGATTTCATTGAGGGTTTTGTAGGATTCTCAAGGCAACCATGTCTCCTCATCTACATCATCCTTCTAATTTTATTTATTCTGGGTTTCTTTTTCTCCCATGGTCATGTTGACTGAGGGTTTGGTTTCCCATTAGTTTATGATGGGTTTCTTTTACTTTAGGATTCCACATCATATATCTATATTTTTGGAACCCTGGTGGAGTGATTTCAAGTGTGCATTGTCTTTCGGCCATGGACTCAAGGTTGGTTTTCAATGAATTTGCACATTTAATTTAAGAAAACTTAATTTCATTAATTTCACAGATAGACAAAGTTATAAATACAAATGTATTATCCATAGTTCAATTTTCATGGTGTGAAAATGTGGTTTTAATTATGGTTTTGTTATTACTAGAATTGTTCTGGTAAATAGCGCACCCCAAGTGTTTGATTGAATACTCAATTCGATATTATGGTTCATTCGTGATATCAAATGGATGGTATAGATTTATAAAGGATTCATTAATATTTGAAATGATGTATGGGGTTCCTTGAATGGGTTTCCAAAGTCGATTTTTGTTTTATAATGAAATGGGTATTGGTTATTAGAATGTTAGGCATTTATTTCTGGTAAATGGACAATTTGGTATTTGATAAAAATTGATTTGTTATTGAAAGGGTGAGATAAATGTTTTAAAGGACTATTTTCAATTATTTTTAGATGGAAATGGTGTGTTTTCACCCTTTATAAAAATGTATTTATATCATCGATGAAGGTTGGTTTTGTGATAAATGATTGATGTCCCACTAGGAATAATTGTGAAAATGATAAAAGGGTTTATTATGAAAACATCAGTTGGGTGTTTCTCAAACCATATTATACATAATATATATGGGATAACCTTGTCTTGGAATCCTAGCGATCCATTATCATAGTTATTTAGTTTGGAATTTTTGTGTTCTAAATAATCATTGGTATGATATTTGTCATTGGGATGACTCAAGGTGAGGCATACAATGAATTGTTTTTATTTATATATGTTCTTCTATTTTGATGCTCAATGGGAATAGGTTGGCTCACCCCTAGAATATAAATGATACATGGGAACCTAGAATTTTGAGATAATATTCTACAAATTATTTATGCATTGGTAAGTCATGTATTGACCCATGGCCCATAGTAAGTGGATATATTTGGGATTATTTATATGGGATTGGGCCCCTCAGTTAGCCCTAAGTAAGGGTGGTCATGCATTGGGTCAATTTTATTTCATCATGTGTTTCATGATACCAAGGATGTGGTCTCATGTATTAGTATATAATGGATAGTTATTGATCCCTACGGTTCAACTATGTTTATTGGAGCTTATATTCTTGACGGGATAATTGAGATGTTGTTCTTTATTATTTTTATCACCCTTGTTATGTGATTTCAGTAGTGCCTATTGTGTAGTGTATTAGTTGGATTGGAATTTGTCAGTTTTAAAATGGTTTACGTACATTTCATTAAAATAAAATAGTGTTTCATACTATTTTATTCATGTTTAAAATGTAATCATCACATTCTACACGAAATTTTTTTTGTATCACTAATAAGATGAGAATTATTTTTTGAAATGAAAAAGGTTAATGGGGTGTTAAATTTTTTTATCTAAAATGTGTAGAAAAGAATTCTATTTTGTATTCAAGTTCAAAATTTAAATTATTTATTCTATTATTTTAAAGGAAGTGCATTTGGAATAGATTATTGGGAAAGAATATTGAGTTTTACTATTCACGCCTATATATTTTTTGTTTCTATCCCTTATGTAGGTTTCATATTGAGTTTGGTCACCATGGGAAACGATTGATCTTATATTGGACAGTGACTTGCGAGTTCACATTGAGATGATGTTGTTTTCTTGTCCTATTGGTTGTGTTCTTTAGCTTTGTTGTATTTTCAAGTTCTTAAATAATAGATATGTATTTCAGTTTCATTTATATATTGGGATGTTTGTGCATCTTCTCCCAATTAGTCATCATTATTTATTTATTGGGAGAAATCATTAACATTGTGTACTCTATTGATTAATGGAAATAGTTTCCAGCCTATGGGAATTGGGAAGACACTTTGAGTCACTCCACAGATCAGCTTGGGTAACCGATTCAGGTTTGACCCAGGTTTCTTCATGATATATTATGATATACTCAATCCATATATGGTATTATATATATGATTATGGTTCCAAAATAAATTATAATAAATATTTATTTATTATATATGAGTTTTTAACTAGTACTATGAGTGTAATGAAATAAGAAAAGGGGATTTTATCTAACTTTTTTATTTCTATGAGATACATGCTTTATTCACCACTCATTAATTTTTAGTAGTGTGTATACTAGCCATAGATTTATTATATTATTTTTCATTTAAATTTATTTTTTATAAATATCCATTTTATGAAACACATTTAATGGATTTTTTATGTAAAGACCCGGAAATTTCAAGGGAATGTTTTTCATAAATATTTTGGAATTTTAAGAGTCTGTGACTTCTGAAGGCACATGATTCTGAGGCCCGGTGTGCTCAGAATCAATTTTCAAAGTTTAGCTCGGGTACATTCAGTAAACGAATGAGCGGGTTTTTCTATCTTTTGAACTGGTGCTCAGAAATGAAATCTGAGGGCACTAATGAATTCACAACACCGGTAATTACTTAATGGGACCATTACTGTAGTTGTTTTTGTGCGGGAGGAGAAGTTAAAAATTGTGGATTAAATAAGAAGTGAATAAAAATGTGGAACAATTTTTATTCTATATCAAAGTGGTTATATTCTACATGAGGGAGTTGGGGTGGGCCCGTAACTACCCATGTGAGGATATTTGTGAGGTGGGTCCCACAAGAGCCACAACCCTTCACATTCTCTAAAACTCCATAAAACCTTCCCCTTTAAACTTTTTAACTCCTCTTTAATGGGGACTCTTCCTCTCCCTCTCTCACTCTATTAAAACCCTCCAACCTATCACATAATTAATTAGAAAAATCATGGATTAATTAATTAAGTGAATTGGAATTGTAATTTTGTAAATTTGAGTGCATGGAATGATTAAATAAAATACGGAGAAGCCTTATTTTATTTTTGGCTGTCTTGTTGTGTTAAGATTTTGGGGAGAGAGATCTAGAGTTTTGAAGAACGCTTCATCTCCTTTGTTGAATAACACCAACTCTCTGACGAAGAAATTCGACTCGGTGACGCCGAATTATCCATCTTCTTCTTCCTCCACGACAAGGAAGGATACACCGACGTGGGAACTCGCCAACGACATAACGCCTTGTTTTCTTCTATCCGTGATAAAAAGGGGAGATGCCGCTTCCTCCTCGGACGCTCTATGTTGACATCTACGAATCAGTATCTCGCGACGCCGTCAACCGGAATGCCAACATTCAACATCGATTATCGAGGTAGGGGTTTACTCTTGAAAGCGGATGTTTACGTACCCTATACTCGTTTGAAATCATTGTTTAAATATGGCCTATTTTTATCATTTTACGTGGAGGGTGCGGGCCGAACGAACACGGCCCGAAAACTCTATGTTGTTCTCATTTAATTATTCTAGAATCGGCAATCAAAAGCGGAGGAGGCACGACGCCATCGCGCCATGCCGGGAATGCGACAAAGGAGGCATGACACCGTCGCGCCATGCCTGGAATGCGACAAAGGAGGCCGATGCCATCGTGTCGGTTGTGCGGGAAGAACTGCCGCCCGCTAAACGGGCCGCTTCGGCGGACGAAACGGTCAGCCAGGAAAAGAGAAGCCACAGTGCTAGGAGGGCACCGCGCGAGAGGACCGGCCCGCCCGTCGGCCGGCCGGGCGGAGCTGGACCGCGGTTCCAGGAGGGCGTTGCGCTGGAAGATTGGCAGCCCACCTATGCGGTCCACGTGCGCAGAATAATAGCCGGTCTAGCCAACCGGTTTGGGGAAGGACGGTGCCGCGTGTGCGGAAAACCGCCCCCCCGGAACCCACTCGGCCTCAGCCGTGCCACTCGGCCAGCCGGCTGAGCCAGCTAGACCTCACCAGGCTGGGCTGGGCCCCGCCCCGACGAACTGGGCCATGCCACTTTGGGCCGCGCCGCGCCACTTCGGGCCGGGCCGCGTCCCTTCGGGCCGAGTTGAGTATTTCCTTCGGAGCAGTCTGACACCACTACTAGGTCAGACCCGTCAAATTGGGTTAACCCGTCCCGTCGGCCCACTGGGCTAAACGGGTCGGGCCTGTTTATCACTGAAAAGGGAATAACTCTAAGACCGTGTGTCTGATCGACACGCCGTCTACGGTACTAGGACTCTTTTGACGAGACAGTCATTTTGTGATACTCTAAGTACGTTTTGGATGAATTTGGATATCGGTCGGGTTAGAAATGAGCCTATTTCTAACCAGGCCCCAGGGACGAAAAAGCCTATATCTATCAGACCGAGCATCTGATAGACGTGATGTCTGTCGCGTTGAGTTCTTATTGACTATACGGAAAATTGTGATACATCAACTCTGGATTTTGTCATAGTTTAGGTATCAAAACCTTGGCTCATGGAGCGGACCCTCCCTGAATCGAGCGTGTTGTGCACGGGAACCCTAGAGCTGACTGTGAATGCGACGACGATGATGACTATACTTGGATCTTACGTGATTTTGACAGAAAGGTAGATTGTACAAGGATACTCTGTGGGTTCGGTAGCGATGGCGACTGTACTTGAATCCTATGTGGGTTCGGCAGCGATGGTTATTGTACTTGGATCCTACGTGGGTTTGGCAGCAATAACTTTTGTACTTGGATCCAATGTGGGTTCGGTAGGGGAGATGATTCAGAGGATACATGTATCATCTCCACCCCTCTTCGTGAATAATATACCTGTGTGAGCTGAGCCTTGACTTTCAGTCACTATCATCGATGTGATTGACTTACTTTCCTATGTGGACGGGGTTGTGCTTTCCTATGTGTACTGGGTTGTGCTCTCTAGTGTGGACTGGGTTGTACTTGGGCTCTTGAGTTAGAGTCTAACTGGAATGGATGACTTAGGTATATGTATGGGCATATACCTAAGTAGAGTTGGTTGATACTTCGTGTTTGTATCATTCCATTGTGGTTTATCCTTTGTGGATTCTGGGAGATCTTTGGGAGTCTATGGGTCCCTACTGAGTATCGTATACTCACCCATGCATGGGCTATGCCCGAACTACGTTGTGTTGGATGTAGACGAAATACATCACTAATCGAAGTGGTGTCTTGTAGAGCGGGATAGTACCTGGTGGTGGACCACTTGGCAGGATGTACATTGAGCGGATTTCCCGTCCTGAGGAGCTGAGGAGACCATTTGTATCCACCATATAAGTGGTATATCTAGAAGACGACTCAGTGGTTCCTGGTTTACTTTATTGGAGATGTACATTCTTTATTGTTGTACTGTACTTTTAGTTGGGTTTGTATTCTAGATCATTTACTTTCCAGCACTTACATTTGTACTGAGTTTACTTAGTGTTTACTTCAGCTTGCATACTCTATTATGTTTGTTTACTTATATAATGGAAATTCCTTCCCTTTTATCTGTATTTATGCCTTTGGTGACACTCTCCAGCCCTAGCCTATGGAAGGAGAGCTTGGGATAGTCACAGCACGGGCCCCGAGGACGGGTCGTGAAAAATTGGTATCAGAGGAGTCGGTTCTACCGCGAAATTAGGACTCTGATAATTTCTTCCTATGAAGCAATAGTGTTAAGGGTATTGAGTGTGGTTATCGGTCCATAGAGTCCAGTGTTGGTGCGGCGGCCGACGTATCCATACACCAGGACCCTGACTTCTTATTTCCAACTCAGTGCATGAAAAAATTGATTGCATGTGTGTTTCAAAAGCTTTCCGAGTGATTACTTTGTGTCAGCTCACCAGGTATACTGTATTACCGGGAGCCCACCTGTTTTTCTTCAGGATGGAGCCACGATGGCTACCAGCTAGTGCTCATAGTTACGTGCGAGATATCAGCCCACCTAGTGATGAAGCCTCGGTGCAGGACCCCATTACAGTATAGGCACCAACGGTACCTCTACCAGATGGACCACCGATACCACCAGCCCCAGCAGTGGAGGGTGCATGCCTCATGATTGCACTGCATGAGTTTCAGCAACAGAGGACGCCCAGGTTATGCGGCGAGACGGAGCCTCAGGAAGTAGAGGATTGGCTTTAGGCTATCGTCTGGGTATTCAGATTGGTAGGGACACCAGCAGATCTTATCTTGATCCTTGTGACGAGTCTCCTGCACCCATCAGTAGGTAGATGGTGGAGCCTGATACTCCAGGTGAAAGACGATGCATCTCAATTATGGATGGACTTCGAGAGCCTATTTCGCTCAGAGATTGTTCCGGCCACCCTCCGTGCGGTGCGCATCTAGGAGTTACTATAGTTGCGGCAAGGCTGTATGACTGTAGCCCAGTACTCGGCAAGGTTTACCGACCTCTCGCGCTACTCCACGGACATGGTACATAACCTATTCTTCCAGGCCCAGACCATTGAGAAAGGAATGAGGCTTGAGATCAGGGATTTGATGATCTCCCTCAGCATTCCAACGCAGGTATGAGTACTGGAGCGATCCCTTCTTGTAGAGAGCTTCCTTGCTGAGCCTATGCCAGTAGCGAGGCCTACTGCAGGGCGACACGTAGTGGAGTCTTCTGCAGACTTCAGTACACAGATGTTGTAGAGGTCCAAGCGGACAAGGCCATCAGGTGGGTGACCTCAGGATACTTGTTCGGAGGTGTGGGGCACACACAGAAGATCTAATCATACAAGAGGCAGGTAGTGCTATGCATGCCGAGGGCAAGGTAACATGGCTCGCAACTGCCTGACCTGCCATGCAGAGGAGCAGCAAACAGTTGAGGGACCACCAAGGAAGATGTAGAGGTTCGACCATGGTGGTCTGCAGGGAGCAGGTTGACGAGGCATAGGAGTCAGCCGAGAAACGGGTTGTGGGTGATGCTTTGAGGCTATACCACCACCACCTCTACCAGGAGGTCCACCCCAACAACAGGGAGCTGGCGGACAGAGGCAGGTTCAGCTTCTAGTAGTGGAGGCTTACCACCACGGTGCACCTGAGATGATTCGAGGCACTATCTATGTCTAGTCCACCCTTGATTTTGTTCTTATAGACACAGGAGCGATTCATTCTTTTATTGCCGCTACCCCTGTTCGGAGCTAGGAGATTCCGACAGAGCCGTTGGCTCGATCCTTATGGCTAGATACTCATATGAGAGTAGACTTGATGATTACACATGGGTGTCGACAGTGTGAGATTACTCTAGGAGGAGAGAGCTTCAGCTGGGATCTTCTTATAGCGGCGTCAAGGCCTTATGACATCATCTTGGGCATGGATTGGTTGTCTACAGTTCATGCTCAGATCGACTGTATCAGGCGCAATGTGCGGTGTGTCCACACAGATGGGGGCATGTTCACCTTCACCGAAGAGAAGGGAGCCTATGCAGCGCAGGATGAACTTTCGCAGAGGAGGGGGAAGCCGATCACCCATATGCTGGCTAGTCTCATCCTAGGAGTAGTTGATGTGCAGGGTCCGATTTTTCCTGTTGTGGTGGATCAGTATGCAGATGTTTTTCCTGAAGATGTCCCAGGACTACCTCCTCACAGAGAGGTAGATTTATACATTGACCTCTACCCCAGGACAACCCCGATATCTACTCCAGCATATCAGATGGCTCCCGCTGAGCTTCAAGAGCAACGGGTATAGTTGGAGGACTTCTAGAGAAAGGTATTTATTTGACCCAGTGTTTCACCTTGTGGTTCTACGATTTTATTCACCAAGAAGGCAGATGGGTGCTTACGAGTATGTGTTGACTACCGTCGCTTGAATCAAGTGACCAAAAATAACAAGTATCCCCTCACAGGGATTGAAAACCTCGTTGATCAGCTCATGGGAGCAGGATGGTTCTCGAAGATAGACCTCATGTCAGGCTATCATCAGCTCAGAGTTCTAGAGGAGGATTTGCAGAAGACGGCCTTCAGGTGTCGATATGACCACTATGAGTTCTTGGATATGCCTTTCAGAATAACCAATGCTCCAGATGTTTTCATGAGTCTGACGAACAGGATCTTCCAGCCTTACCTCGATCAATTAATTGTAGTATTCATCGATGACATACTGATTTACTAGACTACTGAGAAGGAGCATGCCTACCACTTGCAGGTTGTACTGGACACACTATGAGAGCACCAAATTTATGGTAAGATCTCTATGTGTCAGTTCCGGATTCGAGAGTTCCACTTCTTAGGGAACGTCATCTCTCAGGTGGTAGTTGCGGTGGACCCTGCGAAGATCAAGGCAGTACTTTCATGGGAGCCACCCAGGACTGTGACTGAGGTGCTGAGTTTCCAAGGTCTGGATGGGTACTATCGGAGATTTTTTCTAGACATCTCCAGAGTTTCAGCACCACTTTCAGCTTTGACAAAGAATGGGAAACCTTTCGTATGGTCAGATAGATGTCAGCAGAGCTTCCAGCAGCTGAGACTGAGATTGACCAGTGCACCCATCTTGAGGCTACCAGAAGAGGACATAGGGTACGTAGTTTACTACGATGAATCAGGGACCAGACTCGGGTGTGTCCTGATGCAGGAGTTGTCAATGATAGCTTGTGGTTAATGACAGTTGAGGCAGCATGAGAAAAACTACACTACCCATGACCTGGAGTTAGTAGCAGTGTTCTTCGCCTTGAAGATGTGGCAACACTATCTGATGGGTGAGCAGTTTATAGTCTACTCTGACCACCAGAGTCCCAGGTACATCTTCTCGTAGAAGGACCTGAACCTGATACAACAGTGATGGCTTGAGTTCCTCCAGGACTATGACTTTGAGATAGTCTATACTCCTAGAAAGGGGAATGTGGTAGCTGATTCCCTTAGCAGGATATCAGGAATTCAACAACTTGGAGAGGCGACAGAGCAACAACCCGCATTACAGATATCCTTTGTGGATAGAGATGGAGCAAGAATTCTACAGTCACTCACAGTCACTCCTCCACTACTTCATCAAGTAACAGAGGCTCAACGTGGGGACGTTGACTGTGAGACGTGACGAGTACATATATCCACAGGACATGCACCTGATGGATTTTCTATAGGAGGAGAGCACGTCATCCTCCTCATGGGATTTAACATGGTACCAGTTGAATTACAAGAGGATGTGCTAAGGGAGTTTTACACTTCCCCTTTGGTGGTACATCCATGAGTAGTGAAGATGTAGCAGGATCTCAGACGACAACACTTGTGTCCGGGTACAAATAAGGTTCTGGCAGAGTTCGTTTTACGATGCCTCACTCGCCAGTAGGTGAAGGCGGAGCACCAGGTTACAGTAGGCTTGGTGCATCTCTTAGAGGTCCCAGAGTGGAAGTGGGATGGGATATCTATGGATTTCGTGATGGGGCTCCCCCATACGTCCAGAGGACATGACTCCATCTAGGTGATTTTTGACTGACTCATCATGTCAGCTCACATCCTACCTATCAGAGAACAAGGATTAGTGGAGAGCTTGGGATGCCTCTACGTTCAATATATCATACGACTTCATGGTGTGCCATCATCTATCATCTCTGATCGAGATTCTCAATTTACTTCCCAGCTCTAGAAGGGGTTGTAGTAGGCTTTTGGGATGCAGCTACACCTGAATACTACCTTTCATCCTCAGAGAGATGGACAGACGGAGAGGACCATTAAGACTCTCGAGGACATGCTCCATGCATGTGTTCTCGACTTTGGTCATAGCTGGGAGGATCACCTACCGTTGGTGGAGTTTGGGTACAACAACAGCTACCACTCCACCACCGGGATGGAACCATACGAGGCACTGTATGGCCGACCATGCAGATCACCTATGTGCTGGACTGACCCTAGGGAGTCATCACTTGTAGGACCAGAGATTGTCCCGGATACAATGGAGAAGGTGCAGATCATCTAGGAGCGGATGAGGACTGCACAAAGTAGACAGAAGTCCTATGATGATAGCAGATGGAGACCACTGGAGTTTGAGGATGGTGACCACATTTTCTTATAGGTATCAGCTCGACGTGGAATACAGAGATTTGGCCAGGGTGGAAATTTATCTCTGCACTTTATCAGACCATTCCAGGTTCTCAGCAGGGTAGGCGAGGTGGCTTATCGCCTGGCTCTTCCCCCTCAGTTGCACTGGGTTCACGACGTCTTCCACATATCTCACCTGAGGAGATAAGTAAACGACTCGACGCATATCATTGATCACAGGGAGCTGCACGTCGATGACGAGGTGAATTTTGTGGAGGTCCCGCTGGAGATCGACAATCGACATGAGTGGGTCCTATGGGGACTGTCGATTCCTCTGGTTCGCATTCATTGGAAGCATGGGAACCTCCAAGAGAGAACATGGGAGCGAGAGGCTTAGATGCGTGCATAGTACCCTCATTTGTTTCCTTGGTTTATGATGTAGCTTTATGGGGATGTAAATCCCGGATGTGGGAGTAATGTAAAGACTCATAAATTTCTTGTATTGTTTTTACTAAAATAATGTGGAATTTTGCGAGTCTGTGACTTCTGACGACACATGATTCCGAGGCCCGGTGTGCTTGGAATCAATTTTCAAAGTTTAGCTTCGGTATATTCAGTAAACGAACGAGTGGGTTTTTCAATCTTTCGAACTAGTACTCGGAATTGAATTTTGAGGTCACCAATGAATTCCCAACCCTGGTAATTGCTTAAGGGGACCTTTTACCGTAGTTGAGTTTGTGAGGGAGGAGAAGTTAGAATTTTGGATTAAATAAGAAGTGAATAAAAATGTGGAACAATTTTTATTCAATATCTAAGTGGTTATATCCTACACGAGGGAGTTGGGGTGGGCCCCGAACTACCCATGTAAGGATATTTGTGAGGTGGGGCCCACACAAGCCCCAACCCTTCACATTCCCTAAAACTCCTTAAACCTCCCCCTTTAAACTTTTTAACTCGTCTTTAATGAGGAATCTTCCTCTCCCTCTCTCACTCCATTAAAACTTGCCAACCTATCACATAATTAATTAGAAAACTCATGGTTTAATTAATTAAGTAAATTGGAATTTAATTTTTCAAATTTGAATGCATGGAATGATTTAATGAAATAAGGAGAAGCCTTATTTTATTTTTGGTTGGATAGTTTTGTTGAGATTTTGGGGAGAGAGCTTTAGAGTTTTGATGAATGCTTCACCTCCTTTGTTGAAAAATGCCAACTCTCTGATGAAGAACTTTGACTCGGCAACCCCGAATTCTCCATCCTCTTCTTCCTCCATGAAAACGAAGGAGTCACCGACACTGGAACTCGCCAACGAAGTCACGCCTTGTTTTCTTCTCTCTATGATAAAAAGGAGAGACACCACTTCCTCATCGGATGCTCTCCTTTGACGTCTACGAATCCTTATCTCGCGACGCCGTCAACTGCGATGCCAAAATTCGACATAGTTTATTGAGGTAGGGGTTTACTCTGGAAAGTGGATGTTTATAGACCCCTTACTCGGTGGAAATCGTTGTTTAAATATGGCCGATTGTTATCATTTTACATGGAGGGTGCGGGCCGAACGCACATAGCCTGACAACCTTCCGTTGTTCTCGTTTAATTATTCTAGAATCGGCAATTGAAGGCGGAGGAGGCACGACGCCGTTGCGTCGTTCCAGGAATGCGACAAAGGAGGCATGATGCCATCATATCGTGCAGGGAACACAAAAAAGGAGACCGACGTCATCGTGCCAGTTGTGCGGGATGAACCACAGCTCTCTACATGGGCCGCTTCGGAAGAAGAAACGGTCGGCCCGTCGGCCAGCCGGGTGAAGAAGAGCCACGACACCAGGAGGGTGCCGCACGAGAGGACCGGCTGGCCTAGTGGAGATCGATCACGGAGCTAGGAGGTCACCACGATGGAAGACCGGCGGCTCGTCTATGCGGGCCACGTGCGCAGAAGACCGACCGGTTTGGGGAAGGGTGGCGCCATCGGTGAGGAAAACCAGGGCCCCCCTGGAACCCGCTTGGCCTCGACCACGCTGGCCAGGCCGAGCGCCCAGCCGGGCCTGGCCGCGCCCAGAGGGACAAGTTGAGTATTTCCTTCAGACTAGTCCGACACCCCTACGGGTTCAGACCTATCAAACTGGGTTAACCCCACCCATCGGCCCACTGGGCTAAACGGGCCGGTCCTATTAATCCCTTAAATGAGAATAACTCTAAGACTGTGTGTCCAATCGACATTCCATCTGCGGCACTAGGACTCTTTTGACGAGACAATCCTTTTGAGATACTCTATGTTAGTTTCGGATGAATTTGTATATCGGCCGGGTTAGAATCGAGCACATTTCTAACCAGGCCCCTCGGAAGAAAAAGCCTATATCTCTCAGAACCGGCGTCCGATTGATGTGCCCTCTGTCGCATTGAGTTCCTATTGACAAGACGAAAATTTGTGATACATCAACCTTGGACTTCTTGATAGTTTATGTATCGACCCTTGGCTCATGGAGCGGACCCTCCCAGAATCAAGCGTGCTGGGTGCGGGAACCCTAGAGCTGGCTGCGACTGCGACGATGATGACGACTACACTTGGATCCTACGTGGGTTCGACAGTGAGGACGACTGTACTAGGATACTTCGTGGGTTCGGCATTGATGGTGACTGTACTTGGATCCTACGTGGGTTCGGCAGCAACGACTTCTCTACTTGGATTCTACGTGGGTTCACCATGGGAGATGATTTAGAGGATATGTCTATCATCTCCCCCCCTCTTCATGAATAACATACATGTGTGAGTTGAGCCTTGAATTTCAATCATTATCATCGATGTGATTAACTTACATTCCTGTATGGACTGGATTGTGCTTTCCTGTGTGGATTGTCTTCTGCTTGGGCTCTTGAGTTGGAGTCGAACTGGAATTGATGACTTAGGTATATGTATGGGAATATACCTAATTAAAGATGGTTGATACTTCATGTTTGGATCTTTCCTTTGTGGTTTATCATTTGTGGGTTCTGGGAGACCTCCGTGAGTCTCGGGGTCCCTACTGAGTATCGTATACTCACCCCTGCATGGGCTTTGGCTGCACTACGTTGTGTTGGATGCAGATTATAGACAACATTGATTGAGGTCGAGTCTTGTGGAGAGGGATGGTACCTGGTGGGGGACCACTTGGCGGAACATACACGGAGTGAACGACCGGACCCGAGGAGATGAGGAGACTATTTGTACCCACCCTACAGGTGGGATATCTGCAGGATGACTCAATGGTTGTGGGTTTACTTTACTACAGCTATTCTTTCTTTACAGTTGTACGATACATTTAGTTGGGTTTTTATTCTGTCCCATTTACTTTCCAGCACTTACTTTTGTTCTCAGTTTACATAGTGTTACTTCAGCTTGCGTACTCAGTTGTGTTTGTTTACTTTTATAAAGGAAAATCCTTCCCTTTTATCGGGATTTATGCCTTTGGTGCTAGTCGCCGGCCCCTGGCCTATGGAAGGCGGGCTTGGGGTAGTCACGACATGTGCCCCGAGGAGGGGTTGTGACATGTGATTCAAAAGATACCAAATTAGATAAATATTTTTGACTTAGTTTTCTTCCTTTGAGGCACATTGCAAGTTAGGAACCTATATATCTACATTATTTATATATAATACCTTATATGATTTATATCATTAATATCTTTAATTTAATAATATTTTAATAATTATTTTATTTTATTTTATTAGATGTGGAGTATAGATTAATGTTATCTTGTGGTAAGAGATTATTAAATAAATCTCATCATTTTTTTAGATTGTTTATGTCTATGATTGCATTGATAACATTTTATCATTCATATCTCATGAATATTAATTAACATTGTTATCCCCATGTTATATTTTATTTATTGATATATTGGTGGTATTTATTCCACTCTATTACATAATATAGTAAGGAAATTATTTAAAATACAAATTTAATTTACATTCACTTCGATAAGAAATATGGGTCCCTTAGAATCATGTTTTCTAAAATATGTTTTCCAAAATATTAAATTAATCCCCTTTGATCATTAAAATAAATTTTTACCATTTTTTTAACAATTTTTTCGAAGAAATCTTCTAGTATCTTCCGGAATGAAGCATTTTTATATGGTTTTTACCATAAAAAAATATTTTTCTTCCCTCATACGACATGTATGGATTTATCCGCTATAAAAACTTTTAATATACCATATCATGTTTAATGGTTAAATTTTTATGAAATTTTTATAAAAATATATTTTTAATGATATTATTTTTTCAAAAAAAATCATTCTCCAATTATAAGTTTCCAAGGAAAATGGTTATCAAATTATTTTCAAAATATTTTTTATGTTTTAAATTAAAATTTATTAATGTGTTTTCATGACATATTTATATGTTTAAAATGTATTTTCAAAAAAAATTGTTTTGATATGGTTTTATGTTTTAAATGTAGTTTTCAATTTTGAAATAATATTTTCCCTAAAATGTTTTTTCAGAATATCCTTTTATGTTACATTCCTTATCAGATGAAGTCAATTTATTTTTTTAATCTAAATGGCCTGAAGACCTTCATTTTTATTTTATTATATATAATCCCCCATTTAAGAAAACATTATATGGTTCAAATCACTTTATTTATAGAATGGTTTATCTTTTGATGTAATGATGCTAATAACACCTATTTCTCTATCAAAACCCGCTTATTTTCACAAGTGGTTATTATGAGACCTACATATTTTCAATATGTAATAATGTGATAAATGTTTATTATTCCTATCTCATTTCATGGGTTATGATATTATTATTTTATATAATATTGTGGCACTTGTATGATTGATTTTTTATGTTTTTGGTTGGTTTTATGTCTCTATACACTACATTGTGTAATGATAGATGACACATGGGTATAAAAGTTATGTGGTAACCTAATTTATTATTCACAATTATATTTGAGAACTAGATTTCATGGTTATAGTGTTATGAATGGATCGTTTTTCATTTACATATGTTCATACCTGAACCTAATTATATGTTCACGATGTTATGAGTGAACTTGATTACATTTTCATAGTTTTATGAGTGGATCTAGTTTCATTTCCATGAGTATATATAAAATCCTGATTACTTATTGATATTTTTATGATTGAACCTGATTAAATGTTCATAATATTATGCATGGACCTAGTTTCATGTCCACAAAGGTTATACATGAACCAAATTATATGTTTAAAATGATATGCATGGACCTGGTTTCTTGTTAATATGTTGATGTGGGGGCATCATTTAACATACTTACCATAATTAGTGAACTTGTTTCTACTTACACATGTTCACATTGTTATACAATATTGTGCATCCCACAAATTTCATGTATAATTAATATTTTATTTTTTCATAAAATATTCTCTTAATTGTATTATTTTCCATGTCTTATAAATTTCCAATATTTATTGTGATCTTAAATATGCAGTGTATGATCTTCAAACATTATATAAAAGTTCCATACACTTTTTAATCATGTGATGATTATTCATTTGTTTTATTTTCACTAAATGATCTTCTATTCTGACCCATATCATGGTTTTCCTTTCCCCAGGTTATGAAGAAATTTTTTAAGTAGAAGTAATAAATTTGGAGATCCTTATGGGAGTTGTTGAAGATCCTTCAACATGATAGATGATTTTGTTTCCATGTGTCCAAACACAATAAAATATTACTATACTTGGGCATGTATTTTTTCTAATTCCCAGAGAGTGCATCTAAAATGATGGCATATCCATGTATGTCATCCTTAGGTCAATATATAATGAAAACATAAAATAAAAACATACATAATAAAGCCACTATCATAAATCATTGAATATGCCTGTAATTTCATAAGGCATGAATAAAAAGATTTTGAAACAATAATTCAATTCCCAAAATAAAATAGATAATAATATTTTTATCTATATAATCATAAAATGATTATCATCTAACTATAACAAAAATATAAAGATATTATTTATTTGTTAAGGATAATGTCCATGAAATTAATAACATGGTAGGATTAGGATAATAAAATTTGTAATTTCTTATGGTATGGAAAATCCTTCAGTGTGCCCTTGTTCTAGGGATATATCATATCGTGTCACCATTAAATATTGGATATACAATCATATTTATCCATTGGCTTCGGATAAATCCACTCATGTATCCTTTTTCTTGAAATAAATATTCTCATGTACACTTTGGCATGGGATAAATCCACTTTTGTACACATTTTCCTGGGGACAATTTTCATTTGTACCCCATGGATTGATATAAAACCAATCATGTACACATTGAATCAAATATATCCTCAGTTAAGCCCTTTGGATTTTGATAATTCATCTTTTATAGTCATTTTTTAAGAAATCTTCATGTATTTCCTTTTTCTTAAGATAAATTCACATTTACACTTGTTGAATTTCGATAAATCCTTTTTTACCCATTAAGATCATAAAATATAAAAATTTCATTTCATTGGAGTGATATATAAGACCCACACATCAATTATCCATTGATGTGGTGCCACATTCTAAATATTATTAAACATTTTCAAAAGAGACAATAAAAATGAAAATGTGGTTCACAACATTCTCATATTTTATCATAAGAATTGTATTCATGAATGTACAAAGTTTATACCAAAAATTAAATCTCCCAAATATATTGTTTCATAATAATAATTAAAATTCGATTCATAAAAAATGAGTTCCAATGGAAAAAATTCCCCTATAGACAAATAAAAATAATTCTGCTGAAATAAAAAAAAGGTTCTAGAAAACATATATACATTTACATTAGTGGAATCAGTTTTGGATACATTGGATGGAAATTTTTTAAAATAAAAAGGGAAAATAGAAAAAAAACATTTAATTATAATTTTTTTTAATAATTTATATTTTTGAAAACTGAATGTTTATCCAAATGAATGTTAGGTGATAGATAAAACCTTGTATTTTGATTATTTGGAATCCTCATTTGAACATTTCCAAATTACCATGTAAAAAACCCCCTAACTAAAAAGGTTAACTAAAATACATTTTCAAATTTTTAAAATGAAAATATGAATGTCACATGAGATAAAAAATAATTATTTTTCCAATTATAATGGATAACACTTACAGCAAGGATATTTATAGTCATGGATAAAATATATATTAAATGAAATGGGAATCATTCAGGGAAAAAAATACATTTTAATAAAATAATAAATTAATACAAGGAAGAATAATTTGTTGTAATACAGGGTTTACAAAAAATATTAGGTATAAAAATTACATCATCATAGGTTATAATTGATCGATCGTGAAATATAATAGCCAAACATGCATTATTATTACCCAATTAAAATAATTGAGTCAGAAAACCCCTTACAATATGAGGAGAAATTAACTCAAGAAACATATTGAAGGAGAGATATATTAAAATATAAATTCAACCACCATGAATAAATGGTATTTATTGATATATAAAATCAATTAAGAAGCATATAAACTATGTCAAATAAAATAGTATCCAAATACTAAACATTTCTCAAATACATTATTTTTTGATGAAAACAACCCAACATTATATTCCATATTAACTAATCATTATATAACATCCTGTATTATAAAAATAAATATTTCATTTAATTATATAATAAAATTAATATTTTAAAAATAACATTTTCATAATTATTTTATCAACATGTATAATAAATATATTAACCGATTATAATTTATTTTCATCACCGGGGATCATAATTTTTTGACTATTTCATAAAAAAACACGATGATGGTATTTATTATTATTATTTCATTTCAATTTCATCACTCATATATCCTTCAAGATATAATAATAATTTTTTTTAATTATAACATAAGCCTACTTTTTATTTGGTCATATACGTGAATATGGATTCTAAAAATGGAAGTTATGAGAAACTAGTTTTCAACATCATTAACTATAAACAGGTGATATTTCGATAAATATTACAAATATTAACAAAATTGTACTATAATATTACAAATATATTATATATATTTATTAAATTATATCATTATTATATGATCTACCATAATAATTTATGAAACTATGTTAATATCATCCTTTATATAGGTGGTAAAAACGAACCAAAAGAAAATGTATCATAATGTTTTCATGAGTAAGGGAATGATATTAGATAATGCTAATATCACATATTATGAATCATAAAAATTTAACAATCATAAAATATATTCATTAAATCCTTTATTATGTTATTTCAATTATGATAGTGATGAAAAACTAGTTTTTTTGTTCGTAGATATGGAACCCAACAAGTACCCATGATTAACAATCATGATTCTCAATTAATAAATTGAAATATCATATATAAAAATAATCATGATATTATTAAATATTGACATAAAAAATATATAATCATTATTTAAATAATTTTTTCTTTTATTGAGTGTAAAATTTGAAAAAAAACCAGAATCATTTACGGTGGTGAAGGTGGTGATCTAAATAACTCACAAACAAAAATTTTGTTTTTCTTAATGAATGTGAGAAATAAATAGATAACCATAATAAGATAAATATAATAATATTATTTTATGTAGGATATACTAATATATTTATATTAATACTAATATTATATATTTGAATTAAGATAATTAGGATGAAATTATTAGTAGCTGATAATATAAAAATTGGATGTTTGAGTTTTCTCTAATAAACCATGGATGTGAAACCATTAATTAAAATAAATATGACTAGAAGATTATGGACATGATATAGGGTCATATTAATATATAATTGGTTTATTTTCAAAAAAATAATTCATAGGATATGAGATCCATTTTGTTATTTAAGAGTTACATTTTATAAGTGAAGGGAAGGGTATTTTGGGAAGTAATCATTACATTATTTAAATTGTAATGTTAATATTATAATTTTAGTGGATGAAAAATATATAAATTTATAATGGAAGTGTTTCTAGGAAAATATAATATTCATAATCTTATTTTATATACAACCATGAGTGTTTTTTGGTATTTTATATAATATATTACATTTTAAACTATTGTATGTTCACTTTTGTAATTAATTTTAATCCTTAGTAATTACTATAAATAGAAAATTATTATATTTAATATTATACATAATTTGAACAATGCGCTTTTTAATTTTTAATTTTTTTCCAAATATTACTTTTCGTGGTTTTAAATGTTATTTTTAAAACAAAAACACATATTATATAAAAACAATTTTTTATTGAATGTGCGCTAATAATTTATAAATTTATGTACAATATTTGATTTTCAATGATTCAAAATTCTATAATATTATTTGTTTATTATAAGATTATAATATTAATGTATTTTACAAATCAATCCAAATCTATTTTTCTCCATTAAAACACGTAATTAGAATAAAAATTAAAAAGTTTTTACCCCAATAACATATTAATTTAAATCTAAAAATAATGAACAGAAGATTTTTAATTTAAAAAAATCAATTAAATAATTATATTCCTTAATTATATATTTTATTACATAAATTTGTTTTCAATATTTTATGATACTACTCTATAATGTTAATATTTTAAAAAATATAATTTGTTCAAAAAAATCATTTTTCGACTACAAATCATCCATTCCAAAAAAATATCAAAAATCATAATAATTATATATTCTTCTCTCGAATTAATAACTTGGATTTATTTTATCAGTTTTAAATTATACAATTTTTGAATTAATATTTTGAAATAAAATACATAATGTAATGAAAACCACTTTTATTGAAAATATCACCTTTTCACAAGTGAATCATATTAAATATTTACCATATAAATGTAATAACATTAAATGGATTAAAATCATATTTTTTAATAGAGATTTATTTATAAACATATTATATTATATTTTTGTACATTAATGATCGCTATAATGTGTCATTCAAGTTATCAAATACATTTTTTTTCATTTAAAGGAACCCATATATCAAAATCTCGGGATAGTATATTGGGTCACCATTAACATTGAGTAGAATGCTCCCCACAATGTCATGATTTCATTCCATCTTCTCAGTGAAACAATTCAATCAAAATAACTGTAATACATGATGATATACAACATGGTATATGCTTATAAAATCCTTACATAGTCAATCTATGAGCATTATCTTCAAGTAACAAGAGGATAGGTTGTCCCAAACATCACTCATATGATACATAAAACCCCTGGTACCATCAAAAACCATGAAATCTCCCCTCTCCAAAAAATAAAATGATAACAACATACATGTAATGAAATTAATCACGATTTCAATACATTATCTTATATATCTTACTATTCCTACACACACAGTTGGATAAACAGATCTTCCCTTAAGATACATTTTTTATCTACCAAATTCTCAACTTATATCAGTTGATACATTAAAATTAACCAAGATCCAAAAAATCGCTACAAATGTAAATTTAATCATAATTCATATACTAACTAACATTAATTATATATAAACATATGGTTCGACCATATAAATATAGACCACCATACATAATCATCTCAATATTCTCTAATTTTTTTTGGATTTCATGTGAGACCTAAAAACATATCAATATCAAACATGTCATGTTCTCATTACCAATATTTACAACAATACATAATCCAAACTATATATTCTTTTTATACATGTCACTACCCAATATAGATATTCCCAATTCATAATTGGTGTAACCAAATATTTTATCCACCACAATTTTCTCATCATCACAAAAATTTCCCCTAATAGCCATATCTCAAAGACCCATAATTACATAATGTATTTTTAAACCCCTTTATCCAAATTACTTAATAATTTAAGTTATTATTCTTCAAGAATTTTTCATCATGTGATATCTTAATAACTCCATGTGTCACATGATCATCAATACTCTAGTTTATAAACACAATTTGTTCCTCACACTAAGACATAACATTTCTTTCTGAACTAAAACAAAAATCCATACCCATTAATTTCCATATACCTAGAATGAAAATACATCTTACATGATCCCCAATTAATCATTCATATATATAGAATCCAAAACAAATTTTTACTCAATAAAGTGCTTGGTACAAAAACAATTGAGAATTACTTTATAAATGAAATAATATCCCATGATTTTATCAACATAAATCCTGTTCTCCAGATCACATATAAAAAATGAATAACCTCTCACTCTCCAGTATGAATAAGAGAAAAATCCAACCCACATTACTGTATGGAATGTGAGATCTTACTATCCCACTTATTAACCATTACCATACCTTATACCAAGAATCATAATCATCTTATTCACAATATTACTAACTAAATTATAATATAAAGAGTTATATCATAATATACCAAGTAAAGACCATATAATTACCCATCTCACATATGGGTTTCCATCCAACAAAAATCAATGTGATCCTAATAATTAATTGGATTATTTTTAACACAAAAGATCAAAGAAACTAAACACTATGTATCTCTCTCATGCATTAAAACCACTATCATACCCATGAATACCTTAATTAATTCATTAGAGATCAACACTATGATACTATGGACATTTCTCTTAACTACTTGACCCAATAAATAATATAACACCAACTAGAACATGCCTAGATAAAAAAAAGACATGTATTGGGAACCCACCATTTATAATAATAATAATATGTGGAAATATCTACACAAAATCAATCATTAATGTATATTTATCCTCTATACCTATGTAACATCAATTTCTGAATACCAATGTATCATCACATGTTATTATAGAACAATAATTTTCCTGTCAGTTAAAATTTAAGAATATTAATTTTATGTTAAAGGGTATTCCATTTTTGATATCGTACACAACACGCAACAATTTTTTTCTCTGAAGTCTTATATTGAACACCGCATTGAGTTAAACCCCCAAAAAATACAATCATATTATTATAATTTTAAAGGGTAGTTAATGCCTACAAATTTTATTGGAGGTAATTAACAAAATTAACTAATAAATGATTACATATGATTTTAAATATTTTTAAAACTACCCAATTAATTTTAGAGGATTAACATAAAAAATGAATCCATTTTTAAGCATAAAAAATCTAATGTTTTTTAAGGCTCATTTTACTACCTTTTGATGGTAAAACATTTTTAAATATAGTTTTTTTCACTTATAAATGTTATATATAAGAGAATAAAATTATTCTTTAGAATAAGAACATCAAATATTAGTTTGGCTGAAATTTTGGTATTTTTTAACGAAATCTATGTTTTATTGAATAGTGAATAATGATACATTTTAATTCAAAACACCCTTTCCATCTAATTTTTTTAAATTTAACATTATAATTTTAATTTTATAAGCTAAATTGGATTATGTTTTTATCATTTAATCCATTTTTTTTCTTAGATGTAATTTTATATTTATATTGGTCATAAACCCATTCTAATCTTTTGATAGTTTTTGTTTTTTAAAAACCTTCTTTTTAGTTTTTACAACATGAAATAATTTTAAATTAAGTACTAAAATTTCTATGTATCAAAATTAAATTAGTGGATTGAATATTTGGAACTAATAATTCCAAATTCATTAATTATTATCCTTTTATTTTTGGACGTTTTGAATAGTAACTTTAAAAATTGTTTTTATTTACCACAGTTAAAGGGTAAATTAGGTAAATAAGGGTAAAATAATATTATAATAATATAAAAATATCCTAACAAGTGTAAAAATATTATTTTTTGATTCATGGGTGACCAAAATAGTCTTTATTCTAAACATTTGGAATTTAGTAGCCTCTTGGGTGTGAAAATGACTTCTTATAATAATTAATTTAAAGTAAAGAGAAATATAAGACAATCATGTATCGTCTAACTAGAAAAATTAATGTGGAGTTTTATAATTCATATATTTGACTATAAATTATTACTATAATTATAAAAATATTTCCAACATCATGTTATTTTAATTATTGTTCTTATAAATTAAATAAATAAATTTATTAATGACCCAATGATGATGCAGTGATTACATTATCCATGAATGATTCCAAAAAAATGGTATTATATATATGAAAATAAATTCATTTTTAAAATTTTGAGGAATTAAAATAATTTTATTTATTATTATGAAATTTTATTTTCGAGTTAATGATTTTTGGTTTGATGGAAACAAGTTGCTATGACTTTAAAAAAATCAATTTCTAAATAGTGTCAAAATTGATATAAATTATTTTTTAAAAATAATATTTTATTAAATGATATAATGGTCCTAAAAAAAATAAGAATTGGAAAAATGATTTATATATTGTTAAAAAAATCATTAATTACCCAATTGTGTATTTATTGAAATTTTATAGTAACTATAATTACCATATATTACCAAAATACAGGAATACATCGTAAGATTCAGTGTTTTAAATAATGGTTCAATGCAAAAAAGATAAGGTTAATTTAGTGACCTAAACAAGTCTAAAATATGTTTTTCTGGGTGGAGTTACATCCATAATCATCTTATGAGATAAATATATCACTTTTTTAACTATTATAAGTATAAATTCATTTTATAATAAAATAATATTTCAAGCCTTTGTTAAACATAGCATCTTTTCTCTTATAAAAGGTCACCACCTCTACCCACTTACTCATGCCTCTCTATCCCCATGTATCACCAAATTAATTATCAAATAAGATCCCAAAATTCATCTCATCATCTTAGAGGCCACACATTGGGATTATATCCATCCTATGGAGTCTTTTTGTGAAAATAAAATTGAGATACTTGGTAAAGAGATATTTGTTTTATCACCTCTTTCAAAATTCGTTTCTTCTTATACTACCTATTCTTATGTCGTTTCGTTACAAAGGTAATACATAACGTATATTCTACATGATGATATGTTATTAAAATTATGGGACAACCATATACCTCTTTTTATCCATCCATTGAATAACAAAATCACCATGTCTGTGTAAGTACGGCTTACCGTCTCCACGCCATGGTGTAATATGTTAATCAAAAATACATAATTTGGATAAGTATAATAATAATTATAATGGATTTATTTAATGAATATAACATTATAATTTTTCTATATAACTAATATACCATCCAATTCTATATTGATTATCCATTTCTGGAATGATATCATTACATGGGTGTACGTACAACCTACCATCTCCACGATGTGATGTGATTCATTCTACATGATCTTCATTACAAAACGATTATATATATTAATTTAATGAATAATAAAGATATATATTATATTTATATTTACTATATTATTCGGTAATTTTTATTTACAACATAACATAATGCATTCCATAATGTGTAAATACGATAATTTCATTTGAGGAAGTGTGGACTATGTATCCCTCAATGTGATATGACTCATTCATCCCAAACATGGAATGAATAAAGAATGGATTTAATAAACATATGTAACATATATAACATTGATAATATAATAGAACTATAATATAACTATGTATCATTTCTTTTTCATTCATTTAATATGAAAAATAAATGAATGTATCGTTCATTAGTTCGAATGACCTACAGTTCCATTAATGATAAATTTCATTTATTATCTCCAAATGTTATGGACTATTGTAAATAAATATATATTGGATATATATGATATTTAAATGTTGAAAAATATTATAGATATGATGGAAGTTTGTTCAAAAGGCAAATTTACATTAACCAGGCTCATTTTCCACTCATGTACTGAATATCAAAAAAATGATCAATATGAACATAAATAATTTTGTAATCATTATAATATAGAAATAAGTGATATAAAAGGACTAATAAACATTAAAAAGGATTAAAAAATTCAAAAATTTAACAATTTTTTTTATTTAGTAACATAACAAATGCACGTGATGTGTCCGACTCACGGTAAGGGACTTCGTTTCAATCTCCTATCATTGAGGATTATTTTAATGTTATACACCACATTCCTTTATACGATATATAGTAAACTGTTGTTCAGAGTGGACACTCAAGAGGGGGGTGAATTGAGTTCCAATTAAAATTTCTCTTAAAAATATCTCTCTTATCCCCCAATTTAAAAACAAAGTTAAACTGTAGTGAATTTATATAGATTATAAAAGTTCAATTAGTTTCTCAAAGATTGATTGGTTCTCAGTTAATTTAATCTCAGGATTAAATTGACTTTTGAAACTAACATACTGGTTTACAATAAATACAAACACATGCCAATTTAACTATCAAAGTAGCTTTAATTTTTTTTTATTTCAATGTAATAAGAAGCAGAATAAGAAATATATATATTACACATATGACTTAAACTAAATAGCACAACAGAGGTAACCAAGATGTTCAGCCTCAAGCCGAGACTTAGTCCTCTCAACAATATATATAAATTGATCCACACCCTGGATCGGGGTAAACAACAGTGACCACACTGTCTAGGTACAAAGACCTCTACCACAGTTCTGCATGGGAAAACAAGTAACATCTTACAGCTGTCTGAGCCTTACTAGACCTCTACCACTATGCTCAATGGGAAAAAAGAGTTAAAGAGTTTGAATGAGGATTTGAGAATCCCCCAGCTTTGCATAGGAGATAGTGTGTGTTTAAGATAAATAGGGTACACACACTACTCAAAATGTAAATGAAAGAATCACCAAAAATAAGTATGACTGAGTTTAGAAATGCTTTAGTGATTAACAGTGCAACTCTGGACTTGTTTGGATTGTTAAAAAAGCTTATGAGTCCCTTTTCTGGTTTCTGTTCAGAAAACAGAGTATCGTTTTCTTCCTTGGTTCCAGGTTCAGGTTTAGTTTATCAGCCCAAGTGTATGAAGTGTTTCTGTTGAAGTTATTCACTCATTTTTCACCTTGTGTTTCCTCAATCAATTGCTTGATGTATGTTTAGTGATCTTGGATTCTGGATGTAGTATTTCTGTATGCACCAATTTCTAGTTTCTCTACACGTTAAGCGCCTTCTTGATTGCTCTTTTAAAGATCCTCTCTTTCATGCCCGTATTAACTCTTCTCTTTCTATCCTTATTTTTTTTTTTTTCAGTGTTCACTTTTCTTTCTTTTATAGCTTTCAGCTCCGGAAAAATGAATGATCACCTTTTTCATTGGTACTAGGTACGATTCCCTGACAGGGCAGCACAATCCATTAAATAACATTAAATTCATTAAAACCATTAAATTTAACCATTAGCTTAATAAATAAATAGTATTGAGAGTATAGAGTTTGACCGGTTGGTCAATCTTTAGTATCCTTTTGTTGGTAGACATGCACGGTGGACTTTGTGTTGTAGGACCTTCCATCGGTATCTCTTTTGATCTTGCATCGGTAGATCTATATACCAGTGGCTTTAGTTCCATCGGAAGCTGTTGCTCCATTGGTATCTCCTTGAATCAGTAGTTGTTTGAACGTGTCGGTAGACTTACACTATCAACAGACTTCTATCGGTAGCTCGATATATCGGTGACTATACTAGTATCGGTAACTATATGTGAACTGGTTATATCGGTAGACTTCTGTCTATCGGTAGCTCTGGTCTGTTTTTCTGTCGGTAGCACTGGTTATCGGTGACTGGCTGTACTGTATCAGTAGGCTTACTCTATCGGTAACTGCTGGTAGACATGTGCATTGGTAGATCTATACGTATTTGTGACCTTAGTGTATCGGTGACTCTGTCTATCAGTAGACTAAGTCTATCGATAGACTGAGTACCAGTAACTCTTTATCAGTAGCTATACACAGATCAGTGACTTTAACACTTGAATATTTTTATGCAAAACACATCTTATTGGGTTAGAATTACCTCAATAATCATATAAAAATATATAAGCAATGATTAACATATTTTAGAGATTATTTTAATATTATTATCATCTTAATCATAGAATATCATAGATTGAAAGAATTAATATATTGACAAACGTGTATTGGGATTGTCAAAACAGGTGAGGCAAAAAATCTCCCCTTTTTTGATAATCACAACTTATGATATGGGCCTTTTAAAAAAGTGAGTAATTTTATCTGAGATTATATCATTAAACGCAATTTTCTCAGAGAAACCATAATTTATCAGAGGTAGAGTTAAATGTGATAGTATCAGAGATAAAATTAAAAGAAATGGTATTAGAGAAGTAGATGTAATGGCATCAGAGAATTAAAGTAAAAACACTGATATCAGAGGTAATATTTAGTGGTATCAGAAAATTAAATGAAATGGTATCAGAGGATGAAAGTAAAAGCACTAGTATCAGAGGGGAAAAGCATGTTAGATATTCCTTATAGAAAAAAAATTCACCCCCTTTGATACTATCTCCCCATTATTTATTCTCCCTTTAAGACTTCTCCCCCAGGGAGAATATTTCTCCCCCTTAATATCCCTGTAGAACATTTCTCCCCCTTTGTGATAATCAAAATGTGGGAAATAACAAAGAGAGTCACTTGTATTAAATGGTACAACAAATAATATATAGAGAGAAAACAAAATACAAGGATTCATATCAAACATCTTAGCCACTTGAACAATCCACATCCTCAATGTAAGATTTTTTCCTTTGGATCATAAGTGCATTCAGGTGGTGAGGATGCTGGTGAAGGATTAGGAATTCCGGAAATGACCACAGGAGGCTGAGCAACTGACATTGTTCCTGGCATGTATTGAGTAGTCCTTTGAGTGATCATAGGAGTGAGGCTTCGAATAGCTTGAGCATGGGTCATTTGAACTAGAGAAGCAGTAGTGGTAAAAGTAGGCAAAGTAGGAGGCACAATTACCGATCTAGCATCAACATGTAGATAAGGCAGCAACAGATTTCTGAAATCCAAGATTATTCCACCTCCTCTCTCTATGTGAGAAATGATGTCATCCTTATTCTCAATAAACTTTTCCAACGCTGGAGTCAATTATCTTATCTTGCTAACTTGTTCTATGAAGTCTTGATTGACTGGAGGCAGTTTCATATTCTCTATCAGAAGCTTGAAATTACTGGTCATTTGGTTCTTCATGTAAATCTTTTGGAAACAGGAGTCTACATTATCATTCACTTCTTTTTGAGAGGCAGAGGCTTCTCTCATATAGTCTTGAACTATCTTCATTATTTCTCTAGTTGAATCTCTGGTAGAAAGAACAACTCTGCTCAGTTCAGATGAGTCCACAGAGCCACTGGTTGAAGCTGAACCATGATCCTCCTTCATCACAACTCGAAACTGATTCAAATCTACTGAAGGTTTGGATTCAATAGAACCAACAGAGAAATATTCAGTCTCTTTGAAGATCATGGTCAAACCACTAATAAGATTTTGAACTTGGGAATCTTGGGTTTTAACATTCTCTTTCATAGAAGTTTTGAAACCTTCAAATACTGAAACCATCTGGCTTACAACCCTTTTCACATAAGCTAGGTCCTTATCACCTTGGGATTTTTAGATCATGTAAATTCCAAAGAGACAACCGATTCCTTTAGAGATTCAAGATCTTATTCAAGTCTAGAAACTTGTGTTTGGAAGTCTATAACTTCTTAAACTATCTCACCCATAAAGGTTGATAAATTACAAGCAAGAGAATGCTCAAAAGATCTCTCCAAGATACTCATTTATTCAGAAAAACTGTGCTTCATCTCAACAACTGAGGCACTAAAAGACTCTTTTAGCTCATCCTTGAGGGATTCATGATCTATATTGATAACAAAATCAGTAGGTGAAACTGCTAAATATGCTCTTTCAGAGGCTAAACTGGCCACTGAGTTAGTCATAACTGATTGAATTGAAGATACCATAGAAACTTCCATCTTCTTTACCTATTCCACAAAACATTCTTTAATATTATTCTTCAACTTATCCAGGTCATGAAATCTGACCACATATTCAGGAAACAATTCAGATTCAATATCATAAACAATTTTTGGTCTATTGTGAGATGCCTTATTATCTGAATCTAGATAGTCTAAACCACAGACTACAAAACCTGGGTCTTCTGCCCAATCTTCAAGTCCATAAGCCACTGAAACACTTCGAACATTGGTTTGATTCTCCCCCTCAATAGGTGTATCCTAAAGTATAGAAATAACATTATCAACTGGTCTTTCAACCTGAGGAGAATCTTCTACTATCATCTCCATCACTGCAGTAGCAGGAGGGTCCTCTGGTTTAGGTACAGTTTCTTCCCTTTCTTCCACTACAGCTTCATCGGGCATAATCGAGCTTCCAATTAATGGACTCAGACTCAAATTCATAGAATCAGATACTTCTGATTCAGTCTCCTTTTCTTATTTATGCATAGCTGCTGGCTGGTCTCCCTTATCAGCAGGAGTCTCTTCTTCTACTAAGGCTTCCATTCTAGAGGATATAATTTTAGCAGCAGGACTTGGAGGGAAGTCCAGATCTCTTCCATCAGTCTTAGAAGCTACTTCTTCCTCAGTCTCAGCACTGTATTCGGGTTATTCTTCATCAGGTCCTAGACCTGGATCCCCCACATCCTTGGTACATGAAGGATGATTCATAGGATTAAACTTGTCATACACCTTCTGGTCATCATTGACCCATACTCCTCTCCAAGGATTCTAATTTATTCTCATGTACTTGAAAACTGTAGGTTTAACACAAAAGTTATTATTTAATACTATTGTCTCATCTTGAGACTCAGCAACCCCTTTTACCTTGATCATCACAGAGATCAATTTAGCAAAGAATAGGGCATTAGTTTTTGATTTCGGCCCTGTCATATCTTCTATTTGGATCATTAGAAATCTGCACAAATTCACCTTTACACAATGTCTTAAGAGGTGCCAGAGATAGATATCCTGATATCTCAAATTGGAAAAGTCTCCTCTCCTCGGTATCAAGATATGTAGAAAAAATTTGAAAAGTAATCTGTTCTCTCCATCCATTTCTACAGCTACTGCTTGTCTTTGATTTCCATCAACAGTAAGCTCTTCCAAAGCAGTCTCATAATCAAAAATATCATTGGTAGGTGGCATAGCTCTCGATACATATCCAGATACACTTTCATGTGGAAATTTAAAGCACTCATCCCACTACATAGATGAAAACGACAATTCTTTTCCATTCACAAATGATGTCACTCGGTTTTCATTCTCAGATTTCTCAATGGTTACAAACTCGTAAAACTATTTCACTAAATTTGGAAAGTAGGGACCATTGTTGTTCTAGAAACACTCCACCCACTTTTGATCTTCAAGCACTTTGAGCACTAAGGACTTTCTAGGTAGCAACCATTCTACGCATACCTCCTTTCCAATCATGATGACTCTATTCTGCAGATGAGGATTCACTGGTTGCCTCCCTAACCTAGTTCTAGCAACACCGCCACTTGATTCTTACTCTGACTTCTGCTTATTTTCTTTCATATCAATAGTTTCATCTCTGACGGTAGGAAGTTTGGTTTTTTCCATCGCTAGTTCGAAGGATTTAGGGTTCTTAAAAGATTCAGGAGAAAAAGTTCGAGGGTAAAGGGCTTGAGGCTCGGTGGATTTATAAGTAGCTAGGACATAGTTTTTATCATTTAGGAATCATAAAATAAATGAATAAAAAGAAATAAAGTAAAAACGATTCATATTCTTGCGAGAGACAGAAGTTTTAAAACATCGCACTCATCGGTGAGAATTCTATCAGTGAGGTTACATTGGTGAGAATTTCGCATCGGTGAGAATTTCACATCAGTGAGAATTTCACTTCGGTGAGAATTTTACATTGGTGAGAATTTCACATCTGTGAGAATTTCACATCGGTGAGAATATCTACCGATTGAGGTTAAACATTCCTAACTCATGTCTAATGTAACATAACCTATCCGAACTCAATGTTTTAGTGAAAATGTCAACTAATTGATGTTCAGTACCTATAAAATCAAGAGTAATATCACTTTTTTGATAACGATCTCTCAAGAAATGATGCCTTACATCAATATTTTTGGTCCTAGAGTGAGACATAGTGTTCTTCGAGATATTTATTGCACTAGTGTTGTCCTAGTTGATTGACACGTGCTTAAAGTCATACCCATAGTCCAAAGGAGTGTGCTTCATCCACAGAATTTGTGCATAGCAACTACCAGTAGCTATATACTCTACTTCGGCAGAGGACACAGCTACAGAATTCTGCTTCTTAATAGAACAAGATAATAAGGATTTTCCCAATAAATGACATGTTCCTGATGTGCTTTTTCTATCCAACTTGCAACCACCAAAGTCAGCATCTGAATATCTCATTGACTCAAAATATTTTCCTTTTGGGTAAAATAAACCTAAGTTTACAGTGTGTTTAAGGTACTTAAAAATTCTTTTAACAGCAAGTAAATGATATTCTTTTGGGTTAGCTTGAAATCTTTCACACATACACACACTAAACATAATATCTAGTCGACTAGAAGTAAGGTAAAGTAAGCTTCCAATCATACCTTTGTAATTGGTTTAATCCATTGGTTTCCCAGTTTCATCTGCATCCAATTTACATATTGTACTCATATGAGTATCACATTCCTTAATACTATCCAAAACAAAACATTTTAAAAGATCCAATGTGTATTTACATTGATTCAAAATAATACCATTTTCATTTTGAAATACCTGAAATCCAAGAAAATATTTATGTTCTCTCATTAAACTCATTTCAAATTCATTTTGAATACTCTTTGAAAAATCAGTACATAAGGAGTGTTTGGAAGATCCAAAAATAATATGATAAACATAGATTTGTACGATCAAAACATCTTTATAAATTATTTTGATAAAAATAGTTGGATCAACATTCCCTTTAGTAAAACTTTTTGAAATAAGAAAAGTAATAAGTCATTCATACCAAGATCGTGGATCTTGTTTTAAACCATATAAATCATTAGAAAGTTTAAAAACTCAATTTGGAAAATGAGGATTAGTAAATCCAAGTGGTTGTTCAAAAAAAAATCTTCAACAATAAAACCATTTAAAAAATCACTTTTGACATCCATTTGATATAACATGAAATTCAGATGAGCAGCATAGGAAAGTATAATTCTAATATATTCTAATCTAGCTATGGGTGCAATGTTTTCCTCATAGTCCATACCTTCCTCATGACTATATCATTGTGCAACTAGTCTAGATTTGTTTCTAACTATGTTTACAGACTCATCAACTTTGTTTCTAAAAACCCATTTAGTGCCTATTGTCAAAGTGTCCTTGGGTCTATCAACTAATTCCCAAACATTGTTTATTTCAAATTGATTTAACTTTTCTTGCATAGTCATTACCCAAAATTCATCATTAATAGCATCATTGACATTTTTTAGTTTCTAGCTATGAAATAAAAGCTTGATGTTAAACCCGATTTCTTAGAGAAGCTCTAGTTTGTGTCCCTCTATCATGATTACCAACTACATCATCTAAAGGATGATTCATTAGAATCCTTGTTGACCTAGTAAAGGTAGGACTAGAAATTTCAGGTTCATGTATAGGTTTGGTTTAAAGAGAAGCAGATTCTGGAATATGTCCAGAACTGGAAGTTTTTATAGAAGGTTCTTTAGATTTGTCATTAAGGTCCAGAACACTCAAATCTTCTTCAAGATTTTCAAGAGAGGTTTTAGGATCATGTGGATCAGTTTCATCAAACTTAATGTGAAAGGATTCTTCCACACATTTGGTTCTTTTATAAAAGACTCTATAAGCTTTACTAGTTAGAGAATAAACAAGGAAAATTCCTTCATCACTTTTAGATGCAAACATTTCCATATTACCCTTTGTATTATGAATGAAAACATTGCATCAAAAGACTCTAAGGTAACTAACTTTGGGATTTCTATTATTCCATAACTCATTTGGGGTCTTTTTAAGAACAGGTATAATTAGGACTCTATTAATAATATAAAAAGCTATATTTAAAACTTCAGCTCAAAAATAAATAGGCAGGTCATATTCATTAAGCATGGTTCTTGCAATTTCTTGAAGGGTTCTATTCCTTCTTTCTACTACACCATTCTGCTGAGGTAACCTAGAAGCCGAAATGTTATGTCCATAGACATTGAGTGAGCAATAAGATTCAAAGTCTTGATTTTCAAAATCACGACCATGATCACTTCTTAGGGTTTTAATCTTATGTCCACTAAGGTTTTCTACAGATTTTGAGTATTAACAAAGAACAAGCTTCACTTTTGTGAGCTAAGAAGTATAACCAAGTATATCTAGAAAAGTCATCTACTAAAACCTAGACATAGTGATTCCCAGTTAAACTAGAAACTCTTGAAGGTCCAAAAAAGTCCATGTGAACCAACTTGAGAGGTTGAAAAGTTGAGATTTTTTTTATTTAAAAGAAACATTATGTTTCTTTCCCTTTTGACATGGATTACAAACTTTGTCATTTGGGAATTCATGTTTAGGTAGGTCTCTAACTATGTTTTTCCTAGTCAATTTTCTAAGTGAATAGATGTTGTAGTGTCCTAATCCAGTATACCAAAGCCAAGATTCATTATGAAATGGACTTAAACAAGTAACATTTTTCTCAGCTAAAGAATTTAAATCAACAGCATTAACATTTTCATTTCGTAAAGCAGAGAATACTAAAAAATTATTAGAGTTAAAAACATTACAAGAATAATTATCAAACTCAACATTAAAACCATCACCACATAATTGAGAAATACTTAATAGGTTATACATAAGTCCATCAACAAATAAAACTTTAGAAATTAAAGCTAAATCAGTGTTACCAATCTGGCCTAGGCCGATGATTTTTCCTTTAGAAGTATCCCCAAAGGTGAAATGACCTCCATCAAACTTTATCAAGCTCTTGAAGCATGATTAATCTCTAGACATGTTTCTTGAACATCCACTATCCAAGTACCATACCTTTTTGTGATAACTCTTCAAACAGGTTTCCTACAAAATAGATTTATACAGAAAATGATTTTGTTATCCAGATCTTCCTGGGTCCAGAATGGTTAATAATCAAAACTTTAGGTACCCATATGTGTCTTATGGGTCTCATATAATTTATAGAATCAATATATTTTGAAAGATAAACATTAATTGATCTATAACCACATGAATAACTGGTTACAACATTGTAATTTCCAGAACTGGAATAAGCATAATTTTGTCCAGACTTAGGAATAAATTGAGTTTTAGTGAACTATCTCTGTCCAGGTTGGTATCCCAAACCAATAGTGTATTTAGGTGAAACTTGTTTACCTAACATTTGAGTAAGTTTATCCTTTCCATTTGTGAATTTCCCTAAGTCTTTTCTAAGATTCTCATTAGCTATTTTCATTTCAGTTTTTTCTTTTAACAGTTGAGGATTCTTTTCTTTTTCTACGTCAAATGAAGATTTAACATTGGCAGTGAGAGCATGTTGTTTCTTTAGTGACATATACTTGTCTTTAAGTTCATTACATGTTTCTTCCTACATATTACAATAATCAAACAGTTCAGCCTTAGACATATTTTCATCGTTGTCGGAATCACTGTTATTTCCAGAGTAATAATCATTCAGTATAAGGGAAACATGTACCTCATAGGTCTTGGTTATGAAGCACATGTTGGCACGATTCTTTTCAGAATCAGAAACTTCAGATTCACTTGTACTATCCTCCGAATCACTCCAAGTCGCATTCATAGATTTCTTGTAGTTATTGTCCTTATAATCATATTTCTTCTTGAATTTTAATTTTGTACAATCGGCCTTGATGTGTCCTTTCATTTTGCATTCATAGTAGACTACTTTATCATTCTTGTTAGCTTTCTTCCAATCCTTCTTCCAATGTCCCTTGTTGTCATACTTTTCTTTGTAGTTAGATTTTATGAAGAAATTCTTCTTCCAATAGAACTTATTGAATCTTCTAGATATTTGAGCCATCTTAGCATCACTGTCTAAATCAGAATCTTCACTGGTTGAACATTCAGTTTGTATTTTCATTTTCTCCTTGTCTTTTATCTTTGAACCAGTACACTTGAATGCCATAGATTTTCTTTTATGTTCATCATCTTCCTCCTTATTCACCTTGAGTTCTTCCTCATACATCATTAGTTTACCAATAAGTTCATTGACACACATAGATCCAAAGTAACATGACTCTCTAATTGAAACAGATGTGCCCCTCTATCGGTGTGGGATACATCTCAAGATTCTCAAGATTTGTTCCTTTGCTGGAACAAACTTTCTAAGTGAACTCATTGTATTGACTATCTCATTGAACCTGAGATACATGTCAGAAATAGGTTCATCAGTTTTCATTTTATAATTATCATATTTAATAGTATATGTATTTAATCTCATTTCCTTAACATTGGTTATTACTTCATGAGAAACACCCAAAGTATCCCATATTTCATAGTTAGTTTTTCAAGAATTTTTTTTTTCAATTCCTCATCTCCTAAATCATAGTACAGGGCATTCATGGATTTACAATTATTATTGTAAGAAGTCTTTGTAGGTTCATCCCAAGTTGTTCTTTCAGTTTCTGGAATTTTATATTGAGACTCTATATCAGTCCAGATATCAAAACCCATACTCTCTAATTGAATTTTCATTTTCAGCTTCCACTGGGAATAGATTGTGCCATTGATGAAATC
Source organism: Viscum album (assembly GCA_963277665.1). NCBI lineage: Eukaryota > Viridiplantae > Streptophyta > Magnoliopsida > Santalales > Viscaceae > Viscum > Viscum album. The sequence continues at coordinate 1,128,203,356 of OY728156.1, read as the reverse complement.
TAGTCGGTTAGTAGCAGAACCCTCTAATCTATTTTCCACAACTAGAATTTAGAAAATAGTTTTAAAGAGACAAAATTTAGAATTAACAAAAATCTATGATCTTAAAATATGCAATTAAAATCACCGTTCAAAAACAGAGTATTTCAAAAATCATGTAACAAAAAAAATCCACTGATACCAAATGTTGGTCGGAGTGGACACTCAAGAGGGGTGGGGGGTGAATTGAGTTATAATTAAAATTTCTGTTAAAAATATCTCACTTAAAATCCACCAATTTAAAAACAAAGTTAAACCGTAATGAATTTATATAGATTATAAATGTTCAATTAGTTTCTCAAAGATTTATTAGTTCTCAGTTAATTTAATCTCAGGATTAAATTGACTTTTGAAACAAACATACTGGTTTACAATAAATATAAACACTCGCTAATTTTACTATCAAAGTAGCTTTAAAATAATTTTTTTATTTCAATGTAATAAGCAGAGGAATAAGAAAAATATATATTAGACTTATGACTTAAACTAAATAGTACAGCAAAGGTAACCAAGAGGTTCAGTATCAAGCCGATATTTAGTCCTCTCAACAATATATATAAATTGATCCACACCCTGGATCGGGGTAAACAACAGTGACCACAGTATCCAGGTACAAAGACCTCTACCACAATTCTACATGGGAAAACAAAAAACAACTTATAGCTGTCCAGACCTTACTCGACCTCTACCACTATCCTCCGTGGGAAACAAAAGAGTTAAAGAGATTGAATGAGGATTTTAGAATCCCCCATATTAGCACATGAGACAATGTGTGTGTAAGAATAATAGGGTACACACACTGCTTGAAATGTAAATGAAATAATCACTAAAAATAAGTATGACTGAGTTTAGAAATGCTTTAGTGATTAGCAGTGCCACTCTGGACTCGTTTGGTTTGTCAGAAAAGCTTCTGAGTCCCTTTTTTGGTTTCTGTTCAGAAAACAGAGAATCCTTTTCTTCATTGGTTCAATGTTCAGGTTCATCTTATCATCTTAAGTGTATGATGTGTTTCTGTTGAAGTTCGTCACTTATTTTGCATCTTGTGTTCTCCTCAATCAATTTCTTGATGTAAGTTCAGTGATCTTGGAGTCTTGATGTAGTATTTATGTATGCACCAATTTCCAATTGCTCTACACGTTAAGCGCCTTCTTGATTTCTCTTTTAAAGATCCTCTCTTTTACGCCCGTATCAACTCTTCTCTTTATATCCCTTTTTTAGTTTTTTTTTCAGCGTTCTCTTTCCTTCCATTGATAGCTTTCAGCTTCAGAAAAAAGAATGATCACCATTTGCATGGGTACTAGGTACAGTTCCCTAACATGGAAGCACAATCCATTAAAAAACATTAAATGCATTAAAACCATCAAATGTAACCGTTAGCTTAATAAATAAATAGTATTGAGAGTATAGAGTTTGACTGGTTGGTCAATCATTAGTAGCCTTTTGTTGGTAGATGTGCACGGTGGAATTTTTGTCGTAGGACCTTCCATCGGTAGCTCTTCTGATCTTGCATCGGTAGCTCTATATACCAGTGTCTTTAGTTCCATCGCTAGTTATTGATCCCTCGGTAGCTGTTGCTCCATCGGTAGCTCCTTGCATCAGTAGCTGTTTGCACGTGTCGGTAGACTTACACTATTAGCAGACTTCTATTGGTAGCTCGATATATCGGTGACTATACTTGTATCGGTAAGTATCTGTGAACTGGTTCTATCGGTAGACTTCTGTCCATCGGCAGCTCTGGTCTGTTTGTCTGTCGGTAGCTCTGGTTGTCGGTGACTGTATGTACTGTATTAGTAGGCTTACTCTATTGGTAACTACTGGTAGTCATACACATCAGTAGCTCTATACATATTGGTGACCTTAGTGTATCAGTGACTCTGTCTATCGGTAGACTAAGTCTATCGGTAGACTGAGTACCGGTAGCTCTTTATCAGTAGCTATACACTGATTAGTGACTTTAACACTTGTCTGTTTTTATGCAAAACACATCCGATAGGGTTAGAATTACCTCAAAAATCATATAAACATAGATAAGAAATGATTAACATATTTCATAGATTATTTTAGTATTATAATCATCTTGATCATAGAATATCATATATTGAAAGAATTAATATATAGATAAACACGTATTGGGATTATCAAAACAGGTGAGGCCAACATAAATGAATAATAATTTCAATTTCATTCATAGTGAGATTTTTTTCTACAATATTTTTTACTAAATGACAAAAATGAATTTTTTTTATCGATTGTGGTGATGAATCCTCCTCCTCTGACATAATAGTTATTTGATATTTGGCATCCTCTATAAGGTTTAATTTTTTTAAAGGAAATGAAATCTGATATTCACTTTTTTGGTGTCTTGGTATTGAAAACGGTTTTTGAAATTGATGCAATATTTCAATATATGGAAATGATTTCTTCTAATTGAAAATGAAATGTTTTTAGTAAATTATTTATATTTATAAAATTTTATGTGTTATTATTAAATAATGGTACTCAGACATATGAAGGGTTGTTATGTGCTAAACCAATAATGGTTGGTTATGTGATAATCCAAAAATGGCCGGCTCTTTGGTAAACCATGTACGATTGGTTACATTATAGACTCCCATACATTTGGTATGGAAGATGCCATATAACAATTCCATTTGGTGATATGTGTGGACGCCGACCATATGGTCATTCCATTTAATTAAGATTGTGTCTCATATTAACATTATATGATATATGTATGTTTATATTGGTAATAGGGTAATATTTTGGTTACATAAAGGGTATGAAATAAGATAATATTTAGTTATGTATATTAACTTATTTTTAATGATAAAAAGTATTACATTATGATAATGTATTCATGGTTTTCATGTTTTTCCAAGACTAACAATTTTTTTCTTTGTGTATCCCTTACAGATATTTTTATACTCATACCATGTATTTAAATGTTTTCCACATGACATAAAGAATAATAGAGTCAGGGATGGGATCAAGGAAAAGTCAGACTTTATAAACCTGAAATGAACTATGTTTCTTATCATTTAGTTTTTTATATATAAATGGATATTGTGTAGAAGTGTCTACATGTTATATTTAATTTTCTATCGATGAGTTATTACCTAATTCTCAAATTATATAAACCCAAAAAAATATTATAAATGAATTAAATTTAACTGATTAGTTATCTCATGATTAGGTAAGGTTTATGGTTGGGGCCTTATAGATGGTATTAGAGGTCAGTTTAGATGACATTAAGAGTTGGAATATTTTTTCAAGAATATCCCTAATTTTTTAACATTATTGTGAAAATGAAATATCATTTTATGATTTCCATGTTCCTTCCTCTATGATATTTTTGTTTATAATTGTTTTCTACAGAGGAAACATGGAAGTTGTGATGGAAAAGATTAGATATGGAAATAACCTTCCAAATCAACTTCCTTATATGGTTGGAAGTGTAACTGAATAGTTTGTTGCAATGATGGATTTGTTGACTAAGGAAATAAATGGTTGTGGATTCCATTCATGAGATCAACCAAACCAACCACATAGACTGATGACGATCATAGTGCAGTTCATGAGGTAATGTCCCCCATCATTCCAAGGATCATCTGACCATGTGAAAGATAATGGGTGGATTAAAACACTAGAAAAGATTTTTAATGTATTGGGGTTATCACATAATCAAAAGGTTAGTCTTTCAGTTCATCATTTTGAAGGGGAAGACAATCAGTAGTGGTCAATGATTAATGACATCATTGGATGTGAAGATATAGAATCCATGGAATGAGATTAATTTAATAATATCTTCCTAGGGAAATATTTTACAATGGTTATTCGAATTCAGATAGAAAAGAAATTATCAGAATTGAGCGAAAATTAGGGAGACTCTATGACTTCAAATGATGAAAATTTAACATGTTTTTCAAGGTACGTCCCAAATATTTTCCAGGATATTGATAGTTAGATAAATAGGATTTACTCAGGATTAATGGTGAAAATTAAGAAGGGCGTTTGATTCTTGTGAGTTGAAAATCAATGGGAAACATTTCCAATGAGATGAGAATGTAGAAATGATGTTTTCTAACAATCATGTGTTCCATGAGAGAAATTAAAATAAGTGATCTAGTGAGAAGGTGGCGAGAAATAATTCATAGAGAAGATTAGAAGTATCAAAATTAAATTTCTGACTTGTGATAAGTGTGGTAGAAAGATTCATAGAGAATTCCACCCAATGTACAGGAAGTGATTTTGATGTGGAAAGACTAGACATATTGCTCCTAACTGTATGGAATATGATTAGGCAGGCTTTGAAAACCATTTAGTAAGGTGTTTTAGTTTCAATGAGATAGAATATTATGCCAATATGTGTCAAAAGTTGATCACATAGGGTGGAAACCAGTAAGATCAAAAGAATAAGGGCATGGAAAATAATTTTATATTACTATAGTTTGTGTGGGACCATCAAATGAAGTTGTGAAATGTATGTTATAGAATTTTTTCAAAATATTCATCTAATATATTTTACTCAGGATCCTTACATTACTTCATTTTTGAGACATTTTAATGTAAATTGGAAATAAAACCTCTTGAATATGATATTGGACATTTGGTAAAATCTCCAGGTGGAAGTATGAAAAAAACAAAGATTTATAAGAATCTTACTATTATCATTAGTTGGATAGTCATTCCAAGAAATATTTTTTAACTTTCCATAGTGAAATTTGATATCATATTGGGTATGGATTGGCATTGAGTTTATCATAAAAAAATAGATTGTAGTTCCATGAATTTTTTATTCAATGATTTCATATCATTGATAATTTACTAGGATGTTGAAACAATGATTAAATATTTAAGTGAAAGTTATCTTGATCATTTGTTAAAAATAAATAAAATGTTTTGATTAGTGAAATTCTAGTAGTGAATGAATTAATAGAAAGAAACTATTTTGATTATTGAATTTCCATATAGGTTATTTTAATTTAAGGTTTGATTTGAGGTTGGGGTACCATCAGCTAATGTAAAAAGAGGATGAAATTCCAAATACATTTTTCTGAAGGATATATAGGCATTATTACATTTTAATTAATCTTTTTGGTATATCTAATTCACTTGATTTATTTATTAATCACTTTAATGCTGTATTTCATCAGTTTTTTAACCAGTTTTTTGTTGTGTTTACAGATGAAATTCTAGTATATTATATAATCCAAAAGGTACATCAATTCTATGTACATAATATTTTCAAAATAATAAATGAAAATTACCTATATGAAATTTTTAGTACGAGTGATTTATTATTTTAACAAAATTCATTCCATGGACATAATTTTTTTATTGATTTCATAAATGTTGACTTTCCTAAAACATAATTTATTGAATAGTGGCCAAGACCAACTAATATCAGATAGAATTGTAGTCTTCTTGGATTAGCTAGTTATTACTGATCGTTTTTATTTTGAAAAACATTCTCAGTTATCTAGTGTACTGACCAAGAAAAAAAGTACGGGGGTCGAGTTAATATGAAAAAGAGAATTTGATGATTGTTTATAGAAATGAAAAAAAAGATTGGTAAATGCTCTAGTTTTGGCCCTAAAATCTAGTAAAGGTGAATTTTTTATCTATAGTGATTCATATTTGAATGAACATGGGTGTTTCCTAATACAGAATGATCGGGTAATTTATTACGCTTTGCATTAGTTGAAACCCCATTTGTTAAAATTCCCAATACAAAATTTGGATTTAAGTATATTTTTTTGCATTAAAAATTTTGAGTCATCATTTAAATTTCATAATGTGCGAAATATATACAAACAAAAAATTGAATATTATATTAACTTAAAAATAATTGAACATGCGGTAGAGGATATGTCTGGAATTAATCAAGGAATATGATTTCATGATTCATTACCATACAGTAATGGGAAATAAGTTGGATAATGATTTGAATCGAAAGGGTAACTCTAAATTTACAAAGATAAATTTGGAATGAGATCCTTTGGTTTTTGATTTGATGAATTATGGATTGGAAGTTATTATTGCATTGAATTACTCTATTTTGTTTCTGGTTGAATTGAAATCATCTCTATCATACAGAATGAATAATGTATAAAAAGAGGAAACTGAGTTTCATAAAAATATATAATTATATTAGAAGAGTATGTTGCCTAAATTTAACATTGATAAAGATTATGGTTTGAGGCATAGAAAAAGATTTTTTGTGCCTTATAATTCATAGATGTATAAAGAGTTGTTATTTGAATCTCATAGTTCTGTGTTTTCATTTATTCCTGGTAGAATATGATGTACCGAGATCATTAGGAGAATTACTAGTGGGATGTAATAAAAATAGATATTTCTGACCTTACTGAGAAGTGTTTGACCTGTTATCAGGTTAAATTAGAACAATAATTACCATAATGGATGCTTCAGCCTTTTCCAGTTCTAGAGTGGCAACGGGAAAATATATACATGGATTTCATAGTTGGATTACCGAATACTTTTCAAGGTTACAATGAAATTATAGTTGTTTTTGATCGATTGACTAAATATGCTCATTTTCTTCAAATTTGAGATATTATAGCTCTAAATAAACTTTTTCGATAATATATTAATGATATTTTCAGGTTACATAAAGTTACCCTCTATGTTTTATTTTATCATGATCATAGGTTCACTTCTATTTTTTGGAATGAACTTTAGAATTCATTGGAAACTGAACTAAAATTCACTACAACTTTTCATCCTTAATGAGATGGAAACTTATAATGAACAATTAAGACCATGGAGGATATTTTATGTGCTTATTAAATGGATTACCATAGATGCTGGGATCATCATATTTCTTTCTTCTAGTTTTCTTATACTAATATTTTTTAATCTAGTATATAGATGGGACCATTTGAATAATTTTATGAAAGGTAGTGTCAAACTCTATAATTTTTGGATGAAGTAGATGAAAGGAAGTTGATGGGACTGGAATTGGTAGAATAGATTGTATAAAAATTTCAGTTGATTGAGATGCATATAAAGACAGTTCAGAGTAGGTCAAAAGTTATTTAGATAAATAGAGGAAGGATTATTCATTCTAGGTAGTCAATCATGTCTTTCTGAATGTTTCTCTATTTAAAAGTGTGATGCATTTTGGTATTAATGGAATGATGAGTCTGATGTTTGTTATAACCTATGAAATCCTATAGTATGTTTCATCAGTTTCCTACTAGTTCGGTTTACCTAAATTATTATCTATTGTACACGATTTTTTTATGTTTCAATGTTATGAAATTATATGCTAGATACATCTCATTTTTTGACTATCCAGGTAGATCAGTTTCAAGATAATATTTCTTATGATGAACTACAAGTACTGATTTTTGACCACAGAGAGAAAGAGATGTGGTATAGGGTGATTATGCAGGAAAATGTTTTGTGGTAAAACCATGTGGCTAAAGTGGAAACATCAGAATCTAAAAACGCTATGTGGGATAAATACACCCACTTATTTGATGTGTAAATATAAATTTCAGGACATAATTTTAAAAAAGGCAAATATTGTAACATTTTAGGAATTTATAGAATAATACCTTTTCATACCTGTTAATATTTATGAATAAAATATTAATTTTACATTACTGGTGAAACTTTGTTTGATAGAATACTTGGCACGCAACAATGGGTTTCCCTGTATTCTTACGTTTCAAAAAACATTATGTTATACCAAAATAACAATACAAGAATATTATTATTATTTTAAATGGTTGTTAATGCCTTGCCATTATATTCACGGGAATGAACATAACTATGTAAACTATGATTACACATGTTTGTTAAATGTTTATACATTTATCAAATAAATTTCAGAGGTTTAAATTGAGAATGAATCTAATCTTAACCATAAAATACTCTAGTATTTTTAAAAGATCATTTTACAAACATTTGATGGATAACCCTTTATAAATAAATATTTTTCACTTTTATATGCTTTATTTGAAAAAATAACCTTATTATTTAAAAGTGGATCATCAAAATTAAAAATGGATTAAATTTTTGTATTTTTCTCATGAAATCCATATTTTATTGAATACTGAAAATTGATGCATTTTAATTGAAAACAACATTTTCATCTAATTTATTCATATAGTTATAATTCCTTTTTAAACGTTTTTAAAGATTAATTGGATTATTTTTTTTCACTTAATCAAATTTTGGACATTGATGTATTTTCACATTTAAATTGGAAATAAAAATATGTCAATATTTTGATTGTTTTAAATTCTTAAAAACCCACATTCATGTCCTAACAATTGGAATTAATTTTAAATTATTCTCTACAATTTGTAGGTTTTGTATTGAGAAATTTAGATTCCATATTTTTATTCATAGAGTTAAAATTTTCTAATTAGTTACCTTTTATTTTTAGATATTGTGAATAGGATGTTCAACAATTATTATTATTTACCACAGTTAAAAGATAAATTGGGTAAATAAGGGTAGGAAAATATTATAATAATATAAACATACCCAAACTCATGTGTTAATCTTATTATATGAGAAATCGGTATATAATACAATAAATTTGCTGAACCATTGGCATTTTTCATTCACATGGTTGTGAAAATGAAATTTCATAATAATTAATTTTTAGTAAAGAGAAATATAAATCAAATATGTATCTTTTTACTAAAACAATTCTAAAGTGGGTTATATAATTGATCTATTTTACTGTAAATAGTAATTATAAATATTTAAATATTTCCATGATCATGTATTTTATTTAAATATTTTATAAACTAAATAAATAATTTTATTTATGACTCAATGATGATGAAATGATTACCATATTAATGAAAGATTAAAATACATGATATTATAAAAATAAAAATAAATTTAATTTGAACATTTTTATTCCATCCCAGAATTTTATAGATAATTAGGAAATATTTTATTTTAATTAATTCTTTTGGCTTAATGGGATCACTCTTTTATGACATAAAAATCAATTACTAAATAGTATCAAAATTGACATAAATGGGTTTTTATAAAAAATAATATTTTAGTAAATGATACAATAGTCCCAAAATTATAATATATGGGAAAATGACTTATATAATGTTACAAATGGAATTAATTATCCATTTTTGGTTATCTTCTCATTTTATAGTAACTATAGAAAACATATATTTAAAAAATACAAACAAGACATGGTAAGAGATTATATTTTTAACAAAGGGTTAATCATAAAAGATAAGGTTAATTTTTGGACCTAAAACTTTCTAAAACATATAGTATGAGAGGCTCTAGAACCATACTAATATAATACACTAAAAATATCACTTTTTAAAAATTATATTTCGAAAATCAATTTATAATATAATAATATTTTATGTCTTTCGTAAAGTGCCCCTCCTCAATCTTATAAACAACCACCAAATCTACACACTTACTAACACCTGTCAAGCCCCTTGTATCATAAAACATATTCCGAGATAATCTCCCAACATCCCTACCATTCACCAAGCATCCAAAATTTGGGCATAAATCTGACTTGAGGAGACTGTTAGGGAAAATCAAAATGGGACACTCAAAAAAATGGTCCATGTTTTATCACATCTTTAAAAATTCTTTTCTTCTTATACAACAAATTATTATGTAATTTATATAAAAAATTATCAAATATAGTGTCTTCTGAAATATAATATGTTATTATAATTATTTTGTAGCCTTAAACTTATATTTATCCATCATCAGTGTAACAAAATCACCATGTGTGTGTATGTACGGCTTACAGTCTTCATGATGTGGTTTAATTTTTATTAATAAATAATTAATTTGGATTAGTATATTGATGAGTATAATAGATGTAAATAATTTATAAAACATGATAATTATTATTTATAATTAATATACCATCGAATTCTATATAGTTTTTTCATAAAGAGATTGATATCATCGCTCATGCATACGTACGACATACCATCTCCACGATGTGATGTGATTAATTATACATTATATTCATAAGCCATGATTATATACATGAATTTAATGATTAAATATTATATATACTATATTTATATTGATTATATGCTTCTTTAATTTTTATTTACAACTTACATTCATGCATTCCATAATGTTTAAATATGATAATTTTAATTTGATGAAATATGAACTACCGCCCCATCAAAGTGATATGACTCATTCATACCATACATGGAATATATGTAAGAGGTAATTAATGAACTTATGTAACATATATAACATATATATTATACTTTAATTATTATATACTATGTATCATTTTGTTTTCATTCCATTAATATGAAAAAAATAAATGTAGTGTTTATGTGTACGTACGACCTACCGTCTCCATGAAAAGTGAATTTCATTTATAATCTCCAAATGTAATAGAATATTCTAAATACTTATATACTAAATATATAAGATATATTAAATAATTAATAATATTATATAGATTATGGCATTTTTATAACATGGAAATTTTACATCAAACATGTTTATATTCGAAACATTTATCGAATATCGACAAAACAACCAATATGAAATTAAAAAATTATTTAATTTTTTTACACGGTAAAAAGTGGTATAAAAGGGATAAAAAATGAAATAAGTTCTCATGAAAGTATAAATTAACCTATGTATATTATTCATTAATATAATGATTTTACATGACATGTCAGACTCAAGGCAAGGCACATCGTCTGAATTTAATTGAAAATATTTATATGTTATATGACACCTTCTTTTATATTATGTGTATTAAAACCCTTTTAAATAAAATTACATTTAAAGGTAATATTTTTGGTATGAATCATTTTACTAAATGAAAAACGATTTTTAACATATTAGGTTTCAAAAACTCCCACGCCATCGTAACTGTTATTTGATATTTTGATTACTCTCTAAGAATTAGTGCTTTTTAAAAAAAACCCATTTCTCCATTTTTTGATGTTTTGGTAATGAAAATGGGTTTGGAAATGGATTTAATATTTTAATATCTTGAAATGATTTCTTGTGATTAAGAATCTAATCTTATTATTGAAATATTGATATGTGAAATATTTTATTTTTATGATTGTATAATGGTACTTGGATATTTGACAGATGATTACGTGATAAACCAATGAAGGGTGGTCACATTATAAACCAAATATGGGTGGTTCTGTGATAAACCACAAATGAGTGGTTAATTTATATCCTCCAATGCATTGAGTATTGAAGTCAACCATATGGCTTTTCCATTTAGTGATATGTGTGGAAGTCGACCGTATAGTCACTCCATTTAAGTATTTTTTAATCAAAAAATACCTGTATTTGATATAAGTTTCTTTCTATGTTCTATATTGTAATGTTTTTGTTAAATTTTTTTTTAAGAAATGAGATTATATTTACTGAAATATACATACTACTTCATAAAGTTAAAAAGTATATCTTTGTGATAAATTATTCATTGTTTTCATGTATATCAAAGACATATTGGCTATCCCTTATTGAGATTTTTATTCTCATACCGTGTTTTGAAATGTCTTTCACAGGACATAATGAATAATAGAGTCATTGATAAGATCAAAGAAAAGTTGTGTTGTTTAAACATGAAACAAACCATGTTACTTTTTTATATGTTTTTTATTATTATAAAATTATATATTGAGTTGAATTTTGTACTTGTAATATTTATGTTTCTATGTAATAATTTTGACCTAATTATCGAAACCTCTAGACCTGAAAATATAGTCAATGTGAATTGAAGTCAACAGTCGATTTATCTCAAGATCTGGTAACTTTTAAGTCAAGAGACTTATGACCAAGGTAGAAAATATAAAAAATACATCTCCATTTATTCTTATTTGTAAGTAGTGAAATTAATTTGTAGGATACTTAAAAATATTATTGTATCCATATTATATAAGTAACATCAGTTTTTAAGAACTTTAACATTATTTTTCTATAAAAATTCAATAAAAAACAATTTTTTGTTTTAAATCCCATTTCACATATCCAAGATGTCATGTACATTCTTAGTTAAACCTACATGGCCTGTTAGATTCATTAACAAACAAAAACATTCCACATTAGGCCAATTGTAAGCAGAAAAATCGATATCTACCCAAAATATCATAATTTTATATCCATATAAATCAAAACAACATGTATTAATAAAAATATTATAATACCAATGGAAATATGGATTTTTTACTAGGAGACATGTTCATCATGTACATGTTCAATGTCATGGCCAATATCATACATAAACATGTCTTTGAATACTCGGTCTATAAATAGTAATTCCACCAAAAAATTATCTAACACCCTTTTAAAATTCTCTAAACTATGATCCTTAACATTGTCTGAAAAAGGAGATTAATTGTACCTCATGCATTAAGCTTTTTATGAAAAATACTTCTAATTATTTGTTCAATTATATAATAATAATGGGTATATTATACTATCTAGGCCATCAAAAATGTTAACAAATTAATATATAGAGAATAAAAACATGTGATTAAGTGTAAGGATTTAATTGAATAAAATACCATTAAAATTATACACCATCCACATGTTATAATACAATCATACCCATTCCAATTATAAAACAATATAAAATAAGGATAAACCATTGGGATGAAAAAAAAAACAATGTAATATAGGTGAAAATAGAAGGGAAACAAAACTATAATGAACTAACTCTACACCTGTACCAATCCCCCAAATCGTTATCGAGATATATCTTCCAAATATATTTCAATACATATCACCTTAAAGTGAAAAATATTTAATTCAAAAAAATACATGTTTTATAAAAAATTATTTAGGAAATAATATGATTATTGAACCACTAATGTGATTCCTTGGATATATAAAAATATTCTGTGTGTTTATATGCATGGATGAAAAGTAATATAAACATGAGAAAATGTTCTAGGTAATTTTGTGATCACTATTCCTCAATGAAACGCGATATCACATATTCTAGAAAATTCAAATGGAAATAATTATCCTGAAATAGAAATGATTTCTATGACACATTAAATAGGGAAATGATTAACAATGATGTCAAGACAACTTCCCTCTCAACCATGGTAGGGTTTTATAAAACATATGATCTCATTCCTTGTGGTACCACATTACGCTTACCTATTAGGCACAATGAAGTCTTCTTTCATGTCAGGAAACATATCTCATACAATTACACTCTCACTCAATTTGAGATTCCATACTGAAACACATTCCACAACTCATACAATGTCATACACCACCACCCTGTTACTCATGGTACATCCTCATATCATGTCACATTACATGTCATAGACCACTATACTTTCACCCACTGTGAGGTCGCATCTCTAATATTAATAGTGTATCATACGAACACCTTATAACTTACGGTGAGGTCACATAACCATTTCAGGAATTTACAACCCCACAATCCGGGCTACCAATGTGATAACACTATTACCTATTGTTTGGAATTGTAAACATAACCTAGAAAAATTCTCTCACTTTAAGGGTTGTCTATGATGGAACCTCGACACCAAGGTTGTGGCCTCATATAATGTTTTATCTCCATCTTCAAAATCATATTCAAGGTATGTGTACATAGAAATATACATGAAAAAAAATACTCAATCCCTGAACCAAACTAGCAAAAGGTCCTCCATTATAATACATCTAAAGGATTTCCATCAACATGAGTCATGATATATATCCAAAATCGTCTCATTATATTCATCAACAGTATATGAGAATTATTTTTTACGACATCATATTAGAATTATATGTCACTTCGGATGCATTCCAAGAACACACGTTCTTTCATGAGAAAATAACTTCTCCATTTTTGACAATGGCCTTCTATTGCATTACATAACACCATAGGCTAAAAGGATATCACATCATCATTAACGCATATATTATTATCAAATAATATATTATCCCATTTCATAATTTACTCTTATGTCACTCTCAACACTTTCCACATCTTATTACCTTTCCACCTAAAATGATTTCTCCATATACACCCACCAAAAGTCAACACTACTGAAATAATTCCCAATATAATTCATTAAAATCCAACATATTTCTAAGGAAACAAGAAAATTCAGCCACATAATAGAAATCAAACCAAAAAAATTAAAAAAAATTAAATGTATAATAAATTCTTATCAAGTGTTCATCCTAATTTGTAGGTTTAATAATGTCCCCATTTCTATAAGTACCATTCCTCACCATTGAGATATTATTGTTTATGGTCAACATAGAAACATAGGGATTAACAATAAATTTATTTTTCAATAAAATCACATAATTTCTTATAAATAAAAGAAATATGTCAAAAAAATCACCATGCCCAGTAATTAGAAGATCATGCATGAATGTTATAAAAAAGGTAATATACCTATAACTAGAGATAGTATATTATGTAATGAAACAATTATCTATCATTTCCACATTGTTATTTTCAATTCATAATTTTAAAATATAATATCTTACACACACAATTATTTAATAGTTTAATTATATAAAATTATTAATAAATTTAAATTTTCATTATACATTTATAATAAATCTTATTTACTTAAAATAGAAAATATACATAATTATATTTAATAAAAAATTATAAAGTTCATTCTTTCATCTATGATGATTTATGTTCAGATGAAGGCTTACATAGACTGAATTTTTTAAAAATTTTGAAGAATAATACTCACCTTCCAAATTGAATTCAATCTCATATATTATATTACAATTGGATTAATCTTAATACCACATCATTTCTGTAATTGTTATTTAATCCCTATAATTTTTATTCACATATCCCTTTTAAAATATATCTCTATGAATTCTAACACCTCAAGGAAATCGATAACTATTACTATTAGTATTAGATTTATTATTTTTTATATTCTATAAAAAACCCAAAACCTGTTAATGATCCTTTTTTACATAACACATCATAGTATAATACATTGTGACTCAAAACTCTAAAATCATATATTATTACATTATTCTTTTTCAAGAAATCGTAATGAATACACGATATACAACATCAAGGATCATGGAATAAATTCAAACCAAATGAGAATTAGATATTTCACACCATTAATTATAAATATTTAAAAATAGCGCAATTGAAATTAACATTAAATTCAAATAATCATACGAATTCATGATATATAAATAAATAATTTATTCCTTATTTTCATTATTATATCAATTAAGTAGTTGTTTTTTTATATTCAATATTTCTTGTAATATGTCAAATCTTTCATTTGTTTTTAAAATAATATCAACATTTCAAATGAAATGTAAAACATAAGTAAAAAAAATTATCATATTAACATTTTATTATATACATAAATACTTTCTCAACATGCCATATCTGAATAACTATGATCAATTAAAAATATTAATCATATATATCAAGGAATTAATTCTAAAAATATTGAAATAGAATCAATAAAACTCCACTTGTTAGTAATAAATATATATTCATATACAAAATACTCATATTGGGAGTCATTTATGTTAATAAACATACCATTAAAAATTATGTTTATAGATATTTAATACCAATGTGAATTTTTTCCTTAAAATATCAAGATTGGAAACTATTTAAATTTACAATTTAACATATAAGACCCATAAAGAATGATTGAACACTAAATATAAATTTTATAAAAATATATATTTGTAAAATTAAAATTACTCATTCATTAGATTTCATGAATTAAAAAATTTTCAATATTTTTAAATATAATTGTATATATTTATTCATACACCATAAAATTTAAAAATTATTAATTATATCTCAAATAAAATGTAATATATTAAAAATAAATTCACCTTCCAAAATCAATTAATAATATTTTCCATTTACAATAAATAAAACATTTTTTAATAAACTCATATTTTCATTGTTTAAATAAATTACCTTTATCAAATCATTCAGATTATCCTTCCTCATAATTATATAAAATGATATTTTATATATTATTTAAAACTAATTATTTTTAAATAAGTATACAATATATTATAAATATCACAAAATTTCTAAACGCCATTATATATCGTATTTTCATATTTAACCTCAAGGTCCCATCAAATTAAATAATAATATAAAATCCTATAAATTATCTTTTAAATGTTGATTAATGAATTTTATTTTCTACGAATGGGCCTCAATTAAGAATAAATCTCATTTAACACAATTTTATAATTATAATTTTTGTCCAATAACATAATATAAATCAATTAAATCATAATATAACCACTGAGAATATATCAAAAAAATAATCATTTTAATTTATCATCTGGAATGCGATCAAAACTAATTCATACGACAATATACATAATAATTAAAAAAATTATTATATGAATAAAATTAAAATCACCGACATTAATTGTGAAAATTATTTCCACATATCACCATAATTTATAACTACATTATGAATCAAATCACGATTTTATAGTTTAAAAAATATAAAAATTATTATAATATAAAACTGAATGATTTTTTATTAAAATAGTAACCCATGGTTTCAATTTATTATATGTAATTCATTATTATAAAATCCTAACATTAATAACTCTAACCAATTTATTCATAAATTGAATCAACTATTGTCATTAACCATATAGTTCCACTCATGATATTTAAAAATCTCATACAAAATCAAATACATATCAATAATAATCTATATATATTATTTTTTGTTAATAAGAAAATAATGACAATAATAGTCGGGTTATTTATATTTATTTTTTATATAAAATATTTTTTAATGCATGAAAGGTATAACAAAAAGTTATCTTAGAAATTATGAAGATACAGATTTAAAAATAATCTCATAAGTTATTTTCTACTATATCATTGGTCCTAAATGGGGATATTACCATATAAAATAGCTTTCTTTTGCATCATTATGATGGATCAGAATGAAAATAAGTAATAATTGGTATAATAGTCATTATTACTAACCCTTGAGGCATTGAATTGTTGGAATTCATGGATGAAAAATATATGTGATATTAAATATAGTTTGGAGGTGTAGTTATGATGCCATTGAATAGGGTATTAAGTGATGTAGTTTTGTCAATGACAATGAATACTCATAAGAAGTATCACACACTTATGCCCCACTAACCCCACTGGGAGACTTATTTAAATATTTATCGTGAACTTTTTGATATCCCAACCTACCATCAATGGATCAATTGTTCATGTTTTTGTATAAGATTAAGAATGTTATGTAATCCCATATACAATTTCATCCTCTCATTACCTATTACTATTCTTATGAAATATATTTATGGTTATGTAAGATATTTCAATAATAGAAAATATATTTTATATTAAAATCATAAACAGAATAATTTTGATCATGTGAATTGTTTTTAGTTTTTATAGGATCACATTATGAAAAATAAAAATGGGATTATGATCTTAAGGTCATATTGTTCCATCATCTATGGTTAGAGGATCGTATTACCCCCATATTATATTATTATTCTACGTCATGAAATTAATGTTCCTTTGGTTATATTTCTTATGTTTTATATTAATCCAATGATTTCAAGAGTTGATTTATTAAATTTTTATTTTGTTGGGTTGACAAGGTCAAATAGTATGAATATTTTTAGAATAAACATGATTTTATATATTATGAAATAAACCATGGGATTTTATTTTAACAGTGTTTGCCAAAAAGGTATTTTCTCAATATATTATAAATTGGATAGTCACTGGATTTGGTTTTAATGGATTGATTTGGGATGATTTATATAATTTATTTAATATATAGTGTTTAATACAGGTAAATATTTTTCTGGAATTAAAACTTCTTGGTTAATTTAGTGTGATATGTACGAGAAACAAAAGAAAATTGTTAGGTATAGATAAAAGGTTTTAGTATTTGATAGTAATTGGTGGTTTCATCAATTTGGTAATATTGGTTGGGGTAATACATGATATTTGGAATACATTACATATGTGATTACGCACATTGGGGGTATTCTATTATCATAGGTTGAAATCTATCTAATTTTCATTATCTTTTGATCATGTCTCCTGTTCATTTAATAAATATAAAATTTATAAATTATTATTGATTAAAATTGAATGGTACTTATTTAGTTAAATTATATATTATATTATTTTCATATTTTGATATGTTTTATCTAGTAATTTGAAAACAATTTCTCATCAATATGTTATAAATTTTCTTCAATTGAAACGGTTAAATTGTAATAAACTATTCCAAATTGGATTTTATGAGATTTGTGTTTTATCTTACTCATTATGACTACTCACCCCAACCCACAAATTTCAATGTGCATGTAAATTAATTATTTAATTATGTAGGTATGGGAATTTTTTAATGGATAATGGGTGACTGATAATTGGAAATATGTTTTGGTGGACTTGGTGGTGATTGGATATGTATTGAAAGATAATTTGACCACCGAATTTGTATGAAGAAGGTATATTTTTTCTAACATTTTTACATGGATTGTTTTAATTTATTTTTTGTTCCTCTCTATTCTTTTAGGTTTTATTTATATGGATGTTATAGATTTATTATTTCCAAAGGAAAAAACATGAATTTTTTTCTCATGTTTTTCTTGGATTATATTTAATAAAAAATCATTTACCAATGATTATTTATTATATGTCACTTTTTACCATCCTCAATTCATTGTGGAATTTTAATAAGTGCATATATTTGTTTTGGATTAGCCTCATGATTTAAGCATTAAGATTGAGTATTCCGTTAGTAAGAGTATAGTGGAAACATGATATAGTTATAGAGGATATATATAAAATGTGAGAATATATATAGTGTATGTGGTGAGAATAATAAAACTAATATGGTTTCTAATGACTTTTCATTATATAAAGTTTATTATTTTGGATAATTATAACACCAATGATTGTTGGATTCATTATTTATTTATGTGGAATGTTTTATTGATATATGAGGGTGATTACATGATCTAGTCTTAAATAATACTAAAAAATGTTGTCAAATATCATCACAAAAACATGTTTCTACTATGCAATTACATCGAAAGCTGTTTATTTACTTTATGAACAATGTTTTGTGTGAATTGGAGCTCTATGTATAAGTGAGGAGAAATAATTCTATGCCACATGGTCTATTGTATAATCTTGGGAGTCTATGAATGGTCAAAATTCGGGGGCCAATGTTCTGTATGTTCCCATTTATCATCACTGGGGAATATAGATACTGACTATGAACATAGGATTAAATAATGAAATAATAAATGTAACAATCCAAACACATCTCAAATGTCCCATTCATTCCATTAAGCATCCTACAATGATTTATTCAGTGTTTTATGAAATATATAATAATCTCTCAACCTCACATAAAAAGATCGAATTAAAAGTTATTGGATTAAATGACATGTCTTATGTAAAACCTTTATGTATTTTTTATACATAAGTTCACTGATTTTCAGGGGAAATATTGATATTACAAAAATATTTTTCATATCTCTCAGAAACCAATGGATTGAAACAAATGAAAATGGTACAAAAACGATAGATGGGACAATTTACCCATTATATACCATAAATCATGTTATAATTGAATCAAGTCATATCCAAAATTTGATACATGAATATTTACAAGAACAATAATCATATCAATACATATCCTTTACAAACTGATAGGAATTAACAGATACTTAGAAAAATTAAACCATTTCCAAACATTAAATATATGAGAGTATTGTTTGTAACACTACATCATACTCAATCAATAACTACATCCATTATCAATTCTACATATATAATGATCACTCTATAAAGGTGCTCTATTGGAGAAGTAAAACAGATTTCCCTTACATATATCATAAATGAAAACATCTACCAACACACAAATGTGAATACATAGGTTGGAGGAATATAACCAAATAAATAATCACCATCAGGATTCCAAATCTTGATAATATTGTAATAAAAGGTTATCCTAAATCAATTATATATAAGATAAGCACCAAAATTAAACCATGTCTTTAAGAATTAATATCCCGTGAAATTAACACACACCATAAAATACAAACATAACCTAAATAAAACCCCTTTCATAAAAATCCTATATATGACCCAATATAATAATAAGAAAATCACCCCCTTTTCAAAGTCATCACTCGGTGATAGAATCATGTGTGACCACCTAAATATCCCATCAATCTTTGTTTATACCACTATCTACCCTTTAACTCAATAAGAACACATTCCATGTAATATTGAAAAACCAAGATCATACATGAAAATATATCTCAAATTTTAAAACAATACATCTTTAATTGGTTTTAATGGACTTTTTTGGACTTTAACAATATATTTTCATTAAAATTCACAATTCATCATGAATACATATTTATAATAAAATATTATTTTTAAATGGAGTAAATATAATTAATCCAAAAAATGTAAGTCCTCACATTCATAAAATATAGAAAATTACATAGGATTGACCATGATTATATCAAATTTCATAGTAGGAATCATAAGGAAAAATTTTATAGAAAAGAGATCATATAGAAATTCCTCTAAATATTCATTGTTTGAGATCCAAATCAAGAGGGAAATTGTTTGGACTAATAAGTAAATTATGTGGTGTTAAAATTGAAATCAATATGACTTAAAATATTTCAAATGATTTATCATTAAAACAGTTAACTTCAAACAAATAAACAATAGTGGAAATGGGTTTTTAGAAAACAAGGATGACGGGGACCACACCATCGTCCATGGCATAATATTATCTCTGAAATCATTTTAAGAATTATAGAATGTACCATAATTTACTATAAATATGGATATAACCATGAAATTATACAGTGTCCTATGAATTTTAGAATGAATCCAACAAGAAACTGACCACACATAATAAAAACACCCACTGAAGTAGTATTTTAGTTATCTTGTTTCCTAGAGGTGGACATCCCAGACACTAGCCCCACCAACATGTTATGAAATTAAATGTGGTGTTTTTAAACTGATTGGATGAATCCAAAAAATCATACCAATATTATGGGTTTTTCCATGATCATTACCACCATAATCACCATACTGTGATGAAGCTTGTATAGCCCAAACACAATTGGTCCAACTCACCATACTTCCATGGAATCCCTAACCCTAAAAAGCCACATTATTATGATAATATAAAAAATAATAAGAACATTCCTAAAATTGATGTGTCACATTCTCCCCACCCATATTATTTTAATTCATGAAAATCTAGAGGTTGATGGGTTATATGAAAAGATCAATCCTCTACTCTATAATATGATTCCTTCAGTGTTATGTCACTTCTTAGATATGTCCTTTTTCCTAAAGTACATGTATTAATTAGATATAATTACCATGAATAAACATATGATTAATTTATAAGGTTTAACATATGGTTTAAATTAGCAAATTTTCTATATCATGTGTCAAATAATCCCATGTAATAACATGATCGAGATTCAGCTAGTAATTATTTAGTTGAGATATATGGAAAATTTTATGAACATAGTCGAATATTGTTTCTATGGATTAGGGATATTGAACATAATTGGTATAATCAAGAATCTCAAACGATCATACATATTTAGGATTTTGATTCCTCTTCTAACTGATGTAATAATTACCCATCATTCAAGAAACTCATAGAAAACCCTGGTCAATGAACTCAAAATTTATCCGGTAATGGTAATTACCAATGTATTATTTCAGATGTATTTTTATCATTTCTATTCATTTCATGATTATCTAGATCCTATATAATGTCTCATATATATGACTATTTCTAATCAGTTCTCCTTATCCAACCTCAACCAAATAATTTTTTTGATTGACATAGTCTACCCTATAATGCTTCAAATATATCAGTTTGTATCAATGAATAATGAACTATTTATATATGATAATTAAACAAAGGGAATATGGAACACACCTAAACCCCCAATTTCCATGACACATGCTCTTATAATATATACCACAGTCAGAATAATGAACTCAAATTGTCTATAAATTTGATAATGATAAGTGTCACGACGCAAACCCATGTGGCCTCAGCTGCTACCCCACAGTAACACATCTAATAGGCCAAGGGATAGATACTAGCACCATGTATGCATATCACTTATAGAAGATACATTTTCTTAAGGTACTTATACAATTGTACAAGCAAATACCAAAATCAAAAAGTGAAATGTTATAAAAAGTAAGTAGCTAAAATGAACAAATATAACTATTCAAAACCCGAGTACAATAGATGTACTAAAAGTGTATGATAGAAAAAAATAAGGCCCACCAAAAACATTTTAAGTGTCCAACCTACTCTGGGGGAGTGGATCAATTTCAAAATCAACTATCAGAATCCTCCTTGGCCCAACTCTGGTAAACACCTCGGTCAATTTGGATTACTAAAATTTTCCATCCGTGGGTCATCTAGGGACTCCATTGAAAGAAATATTGTCATAAAAATATAAAAAATGTTTCATGAACATAGATTTTGGGGTTATTATAATAACACATAATAGGAAACACAGAAAACCTAATGAAAAGTGAGAAACTGAAAGGTAATAGTCTTCTCGACCTCGCCATAGGGGAACTCAGTTGAGAGGGAAACTCTATCTCAAACCATATTCTTCAAAAAATTATTATTCATACTATCTCACAAGGGGTCACAACAATACACGTGAAAAAAACTCTAGGAAACTCAGAATAATGTAGATATACTCATATCAGAATCCTTGTTTAACGTGGTTATGACATCATAGTCAATTATAGGTTTCTACTCAAAGATTTGATGGTAACACTATAAAGAGAAAACAATCCATGATCTCAGCCATCCCAAATGAAACACAGCCAACTGTTACACTCCATGAAGAAAAACCAAATTATTCTTATTGAAACATTAGAAATAATATGCTCAATCGAGATCAACCCTAAAGGTCAAACTCAAGTTCTCGATACTAGAGGTCCAGGAGGAGTATACCTACCCTCACACTTCACATGGTTTAGGATGAACTGATCCATATTATGCACAACATATAACGTTTATAACTATATTGAACTAAGGGAGTCACTCCTTTCCACTGACCATCTGTTTTGGGGCTACTATCTCTTAATCCCCCTCCAAAATCTCTACCAGTCCTATATAGAGGGTCCCACACCTCAACCCTTTTATGGATAATAACATCTAACCAGTTATCTCACTTATCTATTATAGGGTACCTTTCCTCATAACATTACACACAAGAAGATGGAGCTCCTACTCCAATGGAGTACCCTTTCTCTACTTTTATTGGAAGACGAGGGAGTGTTAATTCATAGATGAGGACACACTGCCATGTAGGAAAGGACAGTATCACTCATTGATAGATTGCTGACACATTGATGTGATATGGGAGTATTAATCCATATATATTATACCCACACCGTACCATGAAAAGGAGAGATCCACTCTACCAGGTCTGTCAAAATGGGGGCCCACACCCTGAAAAAATAAGGGTGTACCACTCTACCAGATCGATCACTATGAGACCCCACACCCTAACGTGATATGGGATTACCATAGTACTCACTCTATCAATATAGGTGAATCAAACTCAGACATCACAGGGGATTACTGACCCCATGTTTTGAGGACTCACAGCCTGGTACAAAATGTGAGTTCTATCTTTTTCAAAATAACAAATATGGAGGAAGAACACATTGAAACATTTGTGTAGCTTTGAATAAAATAGTAGAGGTTCGACACCCTAACACAATAATGGACTACCCACTATACCCTTATGTCACTTATGGAGGACCAGTTCCCCAAATTGTAGTATAGTATCAACTCCATGGATAAAGAAAACCAACCCTAGGAAAAAAGGAAGTACTTAATTTATCTAACTAGAATGTATGGAGGGCATGCACCCAGGAACGACAAGGTAGAACT
The DNA here is from genome assembly GCA_963277665.1 of Viscum album. Lineage (NCBI taxonomy): Eukaryota > Viridiplantae > Streptophyta > Magnoliopsida > Santalales > Viscaceae > Viscum > Viscum album. The sequence continues at coordinate 1,128,179,336 of OY728156.1, read as the reverse complement.
ATCAAAAACTATGCAAATGATACATGGTACCCACTCTTGGAAATGACATGTGAGTACCATCCCCTAGATAACTTCCACATGTATAGAAAACTGACAACCAAGATCTGAGGAGTCTCATCACTACCATATAGGTGATGTAAGATAAATCCACGCCATTAGTGCAATAAGGGATTTCTAGTCTAAGAATCAATCTCATGAACCTCACTATTCTCCAACATAGACTGTGAGTTGTCGTAAATAGTCTTATTTTAATCACACATTTCATCACAACACAGTTGTGGTTCGGGACCCACACCTTGATTCAATAGGGATGCACCACTCTACCAACCTAAAGAGTCGAAAAGACCCCCATTATAAGATGATTGGGAAAGGTACCAACCCAAAAATAAACACGATGATCCACCCAAATTACCACCAATTGTTACCACTAATACTGTATTGTTATCTAAGAAGACCACATTGTATCTCATAATCCATAACAGAGGCCACCATCCCATTATAGATGGAAAACTTCCCATGAAAGGCTACTCATACTCTTGAATCTAACTTCTAGAGAATGAGATATGAATGTAGGAATGTCTCATGAAGATCCACAAAAAATTACAGTGCATTCACTAGCACCCACATGTCATGGGAACTCTCTCATGAAACATGTCATATCCCCTGTCAACACATCTTGGATTTTCTAGGTATACACAGATGAAGTGTATCTCCAAAACATGGTGTGTTCTTCCTCACCAAGTCCAAGGCCATTTTCTTCTACCTCATGGCTTGGCTACTTGATTCACTCACAAGACGTGTACCCCATTATAAATTGTGTGTTCATGTTAAAATTCCACATGGTCATTTCATCTTCTTATGTACATATATGGTACCCCTTGCCCATGTACATTAGAAGTTTATTTGTACATAGACATTTATAATCACAAAGCTAAAAATTCATCTTTACATAATGGAATGAACAAATTTAGTGTTTCTTAATTTCACATGATGTTTATATGGAATGTATGATCATAATTTCATTCATATTTCCCTGGATTTTACTATTTTCTCAGAACCCAATAGATCAAACATGAAGGGAACACTATAAATTGAAATTGGTATCTATAACCTTAAAAATAACCCTAACAAAGTGGATAAAAAAAGTAAATTATACCTACCTTGATGGAGAAACAATAAAATATTGTGTCAAAAATGAATCTTGTGTTGTGTTTCTAATCGATCTGATGATGATCATCACCATTAATAGAGATCATTATCACTTCATCACCTCAATTTAGTATCACATCATCATTTCTACATATAGGAAGAGGAGGAGCATCTCCTCCTATAGATCCCTATCTCTTTATCACTATTTATAGATTACATTGTGTCGTGCCTAGTATAAACCAAACATTTTGAACCTTATTGTGGTATTTGAATTCCAATCTGAGACTTTTCTTGGGGGTTATTCCTTGTATTAAGATTAAATGTATGATTCAGACCGAAATATATTTAATATTTTTAAAATCACCACTCTAAGGATCTCCAAGCTTCAGAATCATGTGTTGAATAAGCGTCTTTCATGCAAAAAATTTATCAAATTATTCCAAACTCTTACAATTTATAAAATATGTCCCTCTATTATAACCACCTTAAGGATTTTGTCCCTGAAAAATGATAGTATGGGCAAAATATAATGAATCCAAGGTATCCATTGGATGTCCCGCATCAGTGATCTTTATAAGGGATTTCATGCTACTTACAATAACACAATCTGAGTAATCACCACATCCAAACCACACTCATGTCTCTCTCAGTTGGTTTGACATCTTAAAAAATGCTGCACATGTATCCTCATCTACGATAGGTAGAAAACACCAACTATGGTCCATTAGTTGTCATAGGTTCAAGTGGTTGGCCACCCCACTAATGTGACACAAATATATAAGTAACCATGTTGTTCACATCAACCCCAAGATGAAGTACACCATGACCCAACTAAATAATCATGATTTCAATGTTTATGTGTAGCACATGAGGCTACCAATGAACACAACATGTCTACCCATGCGTAATAATTGGGTTTCACAAGGCTCTCCATCTATAAACATCCATTAATGACATATCTTTATAATCCAAAAACTCGTCCACACCCAGTAATGGAATCCTAACTGATTATGGATGGTATTAAACAAATCCATACTACAGAATCATCGTATGATATAGCTTTGCAACTACGAAATGGTTCTAAAGAAATATATCACTCAAAAATGGATTCCGAAAATATAGTTTTAGAATAAAAACTCTTCTAGAATGGCTGAGACCTATGACTACACTAAATCTCACAACCCAACCTCAATGACACAAGTAAAAGGAAATCATCCACAGCACCTCAAAATTTTCATTGTATGGTGACATTGACTCACCCACACAATTTTTATCACATCACAAAAATGTGTCTCTTTGGGGAAAGCTTCCCTATTCCTCATGAGTCCAAAGAGACATCAATAACATCCATACATTGTTCTAAGGACACACTTTGTAATACTAGTTAATCCTTGAGTAATAAGAGGAACATATATAGTACCTAACAATGGTGTATAAAAATTACTACTATAGAAATTATTAAATACATAGAGTTTACAAATATTCACCCATAGAGATTTTGGGTCAAAGGACCCTAAATCCTGGATTTTTCCTCTCCCGCATCATTCAGATCTAAGAGCCTACCGTGGGACACATGTAGGTGGTACTGACAACACTTAAAACCGCTTGACACCTCCGGTTACTCTTCCTAAACCTCTTATATTTCATCCATATTATATAAAACCCTTATCCAAATGCTAAATCACCAAGTCATTTTGTTGGAAATTTATCGGTCCATAGCACAGAAGGACAGAAAATATCTAACAATGTTCCCATGTTGCAATAAGATTAGTAGCACCTCTCATGCGGTTTTCATGATCCTTGAAATCAATCTTTCATTACAGGCCCATGTTACTTAGACTAGGCATGGTTGTTCCGGCTACATGATGATCTCATTGTCTACAATCTGAAAACTGCTAAAATTTATTCAGCCTCATGACCACCACTATGGACCACACCCTCAAATCCCTTCACCAGGATTCTATCTACAACTAAATATCCCTCTAGTACCCTCACATATTTGGGAAGGAACAAGGAATATTCACATACTTAGGCGTATCTTTGGAGTCCATTATAGCAATATTTAGATCTATGGAATGATTTCATAACTATATCAAGGGTTCATCGTGATAGGTCAATGAACTCTCTGAGTACTTTGAGACATTCATACTATGTTTCCAACACTTCAGAATCTATGGGATAGACATTGATATCAATGGGGTAGGGAAAAAATCTTCCCTAAAGTGTTTATCAAAATATAACCATGTCACAGTCACCTAATAATGGGAATGTCTACCTAAACACCACCATTTCATAAAAAAACCCTTTATAAGTATCTCTTTTAGGACCTCCATCTGATCACGATTTGTCCTAAGCAGGGAGAAAAGATATTTGGCTACCTGGAGCTAGTCATATGTTGCATGTGGATATGGTTCACCCTTGTACCTAAAATCTCATTTCCTCTATAATTCATCTAGTGAAAACATCCTATATCTGTACTCATCTTTAATTGATGAAAAACTTAGTGGCTCAATAGGTGGTGGTGCCACAGAAAGACCACCTGGTGGTTCCATGAAAAAATGAATGCCATGAAATGAATCCTCACTAAGAAGTGGATCATTATCAAAATAACACCATTAAACCATGTCATTATTTGATCACTATTTCATTCATAAATTGAATCATGATGTAAAATGATAAATAGTAAATTTGGGGAGCTTACTCAAAAAGGATGAGGAACCCACTTCCAAATCCAATTACATTCGTCTACGAATATTTCTCTATGACTGGTCTCCTAATGTTCGCAGTTGAAAAAAAGTTACCAGAGTCCTATTGATTGGAGGTGGTGGTAATTAACCCAACACTAGAATCTCTAGACTAAGGGGATAAATGAAAAAACCATAACACTTTTGGGGTACATCCATAATCATACAGATGAACTATAGTCCCAAACTGGTTTCCACTATTATACCACTTTCTCATGACCCGAACAAATGGGTACGATGCTGCAACTCCCCAACCTTGCATGCAATAGGCTAGGGGATGGATATTAGCACTGAGTAGGTATATCACACATATTGGAGGCCTTTTCCTAATGTACATATATTCACTCACCTATAATCACCTAAATAAAAAATTGAAGAGATATAAAAATTTGATTACTAAAATTCATGCATAAAAAATTCACAATCAAGAGTAATACATTATTAACAAAAGTATAAAAATGGGTAAACCCCATCCCCCCATATATAAATGTTTCCACACTTATCAGGAGGAGAGTATCACTATCAAATGATGTTTTTGGGATTCTATTCATCCAAGATCTAGTAAAAACCCCTGTCAGTATAGATCACTATGCTCTATATTCCATGGGATCTCTGGAAACTCCATCGATATTTATCTAGTCTACATAAGAAAAAAATACATGATAAAATCCCAGGAGGCGTGAGTATAATAGTACTATATTGAAAATATAAAAAAATTTAATAAAACGGGAAAATGAGAGGAAATTATTTAATAAACATAGCCAAAGGGAACCCAATCTATTGGGAAACTCCATCTCAAACCATCCACAGTTATACATGACCGGTCAAATTATTCCACTAGGATTGTTATCCAAGACAAATGACAATACTAAAATTTCTATTGGGATCACCCATATATACTCACCTCAAACTCCAAGTCTCATTGGGATCTATCATCAAAGCCATATGTTGGATTCTACACAAGGATCTAAAGGTAAGACCACCAGGAGAACATAGTCCACAAGCTCATCTATCAAAAATGGTACTTGTCTGAGTATTGAACTCCATTGGGAACAACCCTACAATTCTTTATAGTATGTCTGATAGAACACACTCTATATATAACAACTCACTAGGTCAAATCCTGGTGCTCAATACTAGAGTTTCTTCGATCCCCACCCGACACCATGTTCACGCTAAAAAAACTAAGAGATGAGGCCATCCTCTCATACTAAACATAGTTGATAGAGAACTACTTAAACTTCTCATTATGTTCAATATCTATAACAATAGATAATAGAGGGACCCAAACCTCACAAATCCCTAAATTTGAAAGAATTCTATCTCCGAACCATACTATAAATCCTCTACATAACTTATATAGTGTTTCATGCACCTAAATTCATTAATAGAGGACTAAATCATAACAAGGTATCACATGTAACATGTGAAAGAAATATCTCATCATAATTGTACTCATCATCTATGGGATATCTAACACCAATGTTGGATTCACTCCCTTCCACCACACTATGATAGGGTAGTGATACTATATAGATGACGAACCTCACCATAGTATGATAAGGGAGTATCATTAAATGATAGAGAAACAACACCATTATACTAAAGGGGAGTAGAACATTAAAGATAAAGGACCCACACCCTCCCGTGAAAGGGGAGCAGCAATCTACCATCTCGAGGATTTGGGGGACCTTCACCATAATAAGATAGAAGAGTACTTACCCCATTATAGAGAAAATTCTCCATGATATGGCAGTGGACTACTAACACTGCTAGAATAAAAGGAATGGAGGGCTTGTTCCCTAGAACGATAGATAAGTTCCAACTCTAATGATAGAGTAAACACTCCCTATAATGGTAGGGGAGTATCCCCTCGTCCATTATTACAAAAATAGAAAAACCACACTCTATCATGATAGGGGAGTTCTGACTCCATGGATAGAGGACCGAAACCATGATTCACTATGGAATTACCTACTCTATCCATCCAACAAGTAAATATAGACTAAACCTTGGAATGTAATGGAAGAATTTTATCAATCTATATAAAAGATAAATGGAACATGAACCCATATCCTACTAAGGGGAACCATCCTCGAGTGAACTACCTCATTAAAGAAGATAGGTAAGGGAATCCATCAGTTGGAATTGCATAGGGGAGTACCAGTCATTGTGTCTCTCTTGATAACCCCACTAGAATTTAACATTGTCTAAGAAACACATATAGGAGCATTACACATATCATATCTCACATCAAAACACTTACATGTGCAGGGAAATTATGCCCTCATTCAATACGGGATCAACTTTATACTAGTCTAAAGGGTCTAGGGTACCCAGATCCTAATAGAATTGGAATAGGTTATAACCATAACATCAACCAAGTTATATGACCTAATCACCCCTATGGTTAAAAACCAATACTAAATATTATTCTAAAACAAAGCCAAAACATACCACATATACCAAAATAATGGTCACAATTATGTTCTATATAGAAAATTGATGAGGATTATATGCTCAGAATCCTAAATCCGAGTTCTATAGAAAGAGATACTAAGGTGTAAGATATCATGATTTTCTCATAGAATGTATATGTTATGCAGTAGATCCCATATGACATGTAAACCCACCCATGCACTTGGTCGTGTCACCTTTTCACATGAGTTGTTCTAGACATATAGGCATACTGGGTTTATACATCTTGTACATGTTATGTTCTTCCTGACATGGCCTTGGGCCTTGTTATTCATTTATATGGATCTTCTACCCATGTCTGTCAAATGCAAGTAACCCATAATACATGATGTGTTAATGTTTAAAGACATCTCATCCATATCTTCTACCCATTTTCGTGTCCAACAAATTGTTTTCTTGTACACTGTCTATGATGTTCTATACAGCCATGTTTGATGACATTGCTGACCAAGCCATGTCCTTTGGCCCCATGGCATGGTTTCAGTACATGGAATGTGACCCTGGTACATGGTGTGTAGTCTGCAAAAGACATCATCCCTGAATTAGAAGAACACACAGAATTTAGTAAAAGGGGTAACTAGTAATTGAAATATATATCTAAAATATAAAACAATGATTAATAATTGGGATCAGGACCAAAAATCAAATCCTCTGACCTTGATAGAGAAAAAACAATTATTTGGGTCCAAAATGTATCATTCTTCATGCTTCTCCTTGATCTGTTGATGATCAGCACTACGAATTAAAATCAACATCACATTTTCACTTCAATTCGATTTCGGTTCATAGCTGCTCTGATGGGGATGGGAGGTTTGTCGCCTCCTATGTTGGGTACACCAACTGTTATAGGGGGAGGTGTAGGGTTATGTTAATTTATTAATTAAATTTTTTATTTAATGAAAAATCTCACCACAAAACGCATTTCCAACTCTCCAGAAACTACATACTTTGTGCATAATATATTATGTAATGACTAGTGTAAACCTGACACTATGAACTCAACCATATTCCAGGTATTCATATGTGATTCTCATCTCTTGAATTATTCTATGTATCATGAAAAAATGCATGTGTGGGACAAAAATATATTTAATATTTTTAAAATCATAGTTTTGAGACTCTCTGAGCCCATGAAGCTCACGCTGATGAGGTTCCCCTCTGCAGAAACATTATTAGAATTAGTCAATAAAGGAAAAATTTAATAATTTACATAATAGGGTTACATGTGATTGATTAAAAGACCATAAAAAACACGAGGTCAATCTAATGACTCATACAAAAATGATAGAAATTAGTACAACATTCAACCTTAATATTTTGCGGATGTTCATATTTGGTAGATCATTAGCCACATTTATCTACTAAATTTGGCGTTAGTGCAAAAAGTTGTTGATTCTATCAATAGTCACCCAAGGATAATTATATTTCTTAAATTTAAATGCCGACTAGGGGATAAAATACCTTGAAATATACTACCATTTAAATAACATAGTTGGTAGTGATTGAAACATTTCACCTTTACATCATTGTTGGATGTTAATATATTAATATTTGATGAATTTCTCAACATAATCCTTAATATTTTACTTCAATTTCGACCAATAGAAATGTTAAATTAATATGTTTTACATTTAATGAATACACATGTTAATAGAATAATTTGAATAATGAATATATGAAATTATTTTTTCCTAGAATGATGGACAAACATACATTCATCCTTAAAATCACAAAACTTCATCAAATAACTCTATCCATCCTTCAACATCCTCCCCACCATTAACATTTTATCTAATTGTATGGATGTTATAGTCTAAATATCAAGATCTTCTAACCTATTCAACAAAATTAGGAATGAGTATTATCATATAGATGATCATGATAACATTAAATCCCATACTATCCATGCTCATATTTGTAACGACCCTAGTAAATTTCCATTGACCAAGATTCACTGAATACATGTTTCTATGGATTCTACCTTATTACATCAGCCACTAAATTCAATATCTTGACTGTTTACACAAATTAAATTACTAAAAAATTGAGGTAGTTCTAAAAAAACATTGAAGGAAGATCAAATCACTTTGTGAGGAAATGTGTCTCAATATATTATAATTGGTGAATACCATAAACATTTAACTAAAGTGAAAGTGGTTCCATATTTTGAATACATAGACCACTACAACTTATTCTAGATCATGTTTTAAGATAATTATTATTATGTTCCAAAACTTACTATGACCCATAGGATCTAACATAAACATTCATATTTAGGATGAAAACTAATCCAAGATTAAATGAATCTTAATAAACTATGTAATGATAACTAGGTTCTGGATAAAATAGAATATCTTTTTATGTATGTAAATTCATAAGATCCTAAAGGGAATATTGAAAAATGTTATTATAATAGAATTCAAGACCAATAAGAGTTAATTTTAAAATAGATAATGATATTCAAGAAAAATCCGGAAAAAAGAATCAATGATTCCATGATAACACAATAAATCATTAAATGATAAATATATTTCCATGAAGATACCCATGAAATAACAATGTTAATTTTCTCTAAGTCTCTTTATCTTTCTTCTTAAAAGATTAAATGTCCAATGAATATAAATTATTATATATGTAATCCACACTTAAATAATTTTCATATAGTCAATTATCTTATAAATTTCCTAATATATTATCTATTATCCATTCATGGTTTCTTTTTGATCAAGAATATGTCAAAAATAATCCAAAAATATCAACAGAAATGATTCAAAGTAAATGTGGAAGATATCAGTCATTAATTCCATAAATACTATTTGTTTATTAATAAAGAAAAAGGGAATTACTAAGTGATAAAAAATTCAATAACATCTCCAAAAAGTTATTTTGTTGATATCCTGTATCCAAAATCTATGTTGGTGGTACCTTCATCATAGATCAATCATGGAAAACCATTTGAATCCCTTCCATTAATTGAACATATCAACTATTTCTGGGCACAATTTTCAATTCATTATCAATTATTAATTTTGAAAATGATTATTCACATATATTTGACTAATTATATATTCATACATTACATATTAAACTAGAGTTTAAAATTGAAATATTCTAGGTATAATAAATACATTTCTTTTAAAACCACGGAATTAGATATTTAGTTAACTTAATTTCAACTTTTTCCTATTATATGAAGGAAGTAAAAAAGGTAAATTTTTAATGTATATCTAAAGCCCACTCATCCTATCATTAATGTGGTTTTCCTAAATAATCACTCAAAAATGTATTGGGGTAATGATTTACTCTATAAAGATGATAATTAGTTCTATTCAAAAAAAATATTACCCAATGATACTCTTGATTATAGGTAAAACATTTTCACAAAAATTTCACTAAAAGTATTTGTCTTCTATAAATTTGTCTAATTACACATAAATAAAATATAATTATCCATAGGAATATGTGAAGGTAACCCACTTATTGTATCAATTTGTATAATACTTCTATTATACCCACCAATACACTCCCTAGATTATATCAAAAAAATGTATCAAAAATAGTGATGTCCTAAGAAATGGTTTATACATTTTTTTTCGTAAAAAATTATTAAAAAATAAATACCAAACACTCAAGTTGCTTAAGGGTTTTCCTTACTCTCAAGACACGATGCATCATCCCCACATGAAATATCATTTGAGTTAAGACATTACATGTACTGATAGAATGTGATGAACCTATATAAAAAAGGATTCCATAAGAGTTGAATTAAGAATAATTCTAACAATCATTATTGGGGTTCCTAGTTCATTATTCCGAATAATCTACCTGGTTTAATAAATTTATTTTTATTATCCTCATTAATGATTCATTCCCCATTATTGTGGTGGTTCACGATTATATATTAAAGTTTTTATAAAATTAGAGTGGCTAAACAATGTTTGTGTCTAGAAATTATTCTAATAAAGTTGTTTTTGTTTGATATTGGTGTCATTTATGATATAATAACAATATTTTCTTATAATCATTGGTTGATTTTAAAAAACACGTGATTTGAATAATCATTCGATAGACAAAAAATTTATAAGATTTCATTTATCTTTCCATCATTAAAGTTTATAATGATCGACATTAGAAACAACACATATGATTCTTTATATGAGAATGGATAGTGACTTCCCACATAGATTGGTTGTCTTATGCCCTACCCCCATTATTGATGTTATCCCTGTTTTGATAATTTCCTTTACAATAGTTTCCGCCTATATATAAGAAGATTATAGTGTTCCCATCACCAGGAGTCTCATTAATATATATTTCTTCAACCATGAATTTATTTTGTACATAAAATTATTACATCAGAGTTAATATATACTTGTAAACTCTACAGAAACATGCGATCAATGAAAGATTCAATCATATCCACCAAAAGTGAAATTATGTCTACATAGGAGACTCAAAACATATATTATTTTATAAAAGTGTCTCCATTCATTATTTCAATGAAATCCATAATTATTAAAACATGGATGGTATTTTATTTAAATATTCAATAAATATTTCTTCAAATCACTCTCATGTAATTCACGGATTTATCATATCTTAGACCACTAATTCCCACCATTATTCTAAATGGTGTATGAGAATGTACACAACTATATTAATTTTTTTTGGAGTTCCAAGGAAATAGAATATTTGATTCATGATTCATTGTCATGCCTCATCATATTCATGTGTAATTTCTCCCTAAGAGAATGGTAGGATTTTCCAATGAAGTCTTACTAACTTTTCCCCATCATGAGTTTCCACAATTCATTTTATTCAATTTTTTTTGATAGTAATCATTGATAAATATAATTAGTTAAATATTTAATTGTCCATTAGATAGAGTAATAATATAATTGAACCCCTTTTTTGGTTCCTATGTCTTTTGATAGGGGCAATTTTCCAATTTTCATTGTTAAAATCATCCCTTGTCCCAACCTTCATTATAATTCAATATTTACCCTATATAGTAAAGTCATAGGAAAATAAAAAATTTAAAATTTCAATACTATACCTTGAAATTTAAGGATAATTAAAAAGTCTATTGGGATGTATATTTAGTTTATAATTATCTAAAAACATAACATCTCCACTTAATATGATGAGGTGACGAATCTTCAAAAAATGTCTACAAACACAGTATACCTAGACTAAACACGTAACAATAATTTTATTATAGAGATACTAATTGTATATTTCTGTAATCAAAATTTTATATTATAACACACCATATCTCTATATCTACCATCCCATATAATATATTTTAGATAAACTAATACAATTTTTACCATCTCAACCCCAAGCCAGTTATAATTCCATTAATTTTGGGTACAACCTTGGGAAACCAAATGATTGAAATAAATTTTATGTGTATATAAATTAAATGGGGGTGTGATTTACATATTTTATTTCACATATTTCATAATAAAAACACCAACATTGGAGTTATTATTTTAAGAGAAACTATTTTTTCTTGGGATTTCATGTCTATTCGATGATATGAATGTCATTAAAACGTAATAATTCATATTTTACATTATTATAAATGAAATTAACATAATAATTTCAAAGAGTATATGAAGTGTTTATATGGTTTTAGATTTTTCCCTATATGATTAGAAATTTCAAATTCTATGATGATATTATGAGATATATTTCTATGCTCAGATCACACACTATGATGGGACATATAGAATTCTCAATTTAATGTTTGAGTACTTATTTTATATTGAAACTTCTTATTGTGAAGTTAAAAAATGGTAATCTCCTTGGTATAATAAAATGAGAAAAAAGTTACCATTATTAATTCTTCATGTCTATGTGTAACCAAATATGATTATATGTTAGTGTGTTAAATTTTCTCAAACATTATGATTTTCATTAATTCATGTCTTGAATCTCACACATAGATTGAATAACAATAAATATGAAACTATATTATCATTGGATGTATAATATGTTCAGTTGATAATGAATGACATGTTATTAATGGATATTTTGAGGAATGATTTTTTTCATACATATTTATGTGTGTTGATATCTCATCCAATTGATTGAATTATAATAAGAGCAATAAATTTTTTATTCATGGTGTAATGAAATTTCTAATTCAAATAATCAATGATATATGTATCAATTATATTGGTTGATGAAACATAAGTTTAAAATACCAGATTAGATATTGTAAAAAATTAATTGTATTACATAGTGGGCCCTTATATGTTGTTTTAATCATTAAAATATTAATTTAATTCTCTCATATTCCTTAACATATTATTAAGAAATTAAATCTGGTTCAGTAATACAGGGTAGGAATGAAATGTAAATCAGGTTCATTAATTCATGGCTAGAACGGTGAGTAAAACCAATTAAGTAATGGATATTGTACACTATAATGTTCTTGGAATAAATGTATTGGCTACTATGGAAATAAACTTATGTGCTTATTTGTTTTCCAAAATTCTAAGATATATTCCATGTTCTATTTTATCATTTTTCATGCTTCCATTATGATTTATTCCTTATGAACTACCAAGATTTACTTCATGACCCAAAATATAGGTAAATGTAAAATATGAAATTATATTTTCAATATTTATGTTCATGTTTTTACATTCTTATGTTTATGTTTTGAAAAATATTTTCAATACTTACCCTTAATGAGCATTTGAGATATCCCCTTTTCATGTTTTCTTTTTCCCAAGGATTTTAAGAAGGTTATTTAGTAATATGTGTCAAAAGGTTGTTTTAGTTATGTATAATAAAGAAAGAGATGATTTAAATGTTTTATGAAAAAATTGTTTATGTTTTCCAGTTTCGAAAGGCTCTAAACAAATATGGTCTTTGGGAATATATTTGTGTCGTGTATTATGTATTCCACAAATTAAATGTAATTTCCATGTAAGTCATGATTGGGTTTTTTGAAAAAATTTCATCTACATGAGGTAACAAATAAATATTATTAATAGTTATGTAATTCAAAGATTTATAGTCAACAAAAATACTCAAGGAAAGAACATTGTTTTTAACAAAAAAAATAGGATCACCCTATAGTGAAATGATGGGTTGAAGAAAACCATAATCATGAAAGTATTGAAAGAGGATTAAAAAATTTATAAGTATCCCCTTAGCCATTCAATATGGGGGTTTTGAAATTGGAATAGTATCAGGAACTATGTCAACAGTAAAAATGAACTCCCGATTATGCATTTGACAAAGAAAATCATTAGAAAAAACATCTATGTATTCGCTCACTTTATGAAATTTATTATTATGAAATGTTAAATTATATTCATAATCTTTTGTTAAGTATCATTCACTACCAATTATAATAAACATATCCTCTTTTTATATGTTATTAATTCCATGAAATCATTGAAAAGTATGTTCTTATCTCTGAAATGTATCTTCTAATGATTAAATTGAATACAAATCCATAACCAAAAAAATATTGAACTCGAATTTGGATAGTTCTACATTATTTTTAGTAAAGACAAATTAATTGATAATATCATGGAGATTTATATAAATCAAGGTTTTTATAATACATAAATTTGCAGTTTTCACCAAAATTCCTAGCATGAATTCATGATATGATATTCCTTATATTATTTAAAATTTATTAAAAATTAATGAATGCCATGATCTAAAATCACATATTGTATTAGAATTATTTGAATACAAAAAAAATACATTTGACCAATCATTTTATTAGACCAATATATATTTTTTAAAAAAAATATACTCGCACACTCTATTGTTTTTGATCTTGAGGCTTTTTACATGAATCACATTCTCTGGTCACTTGTTATCATAATACTCCATCTCATTCCAATTAAATTATCTTACTATTTGATTTTAATTATTTATATGATCATTTTCCTTACAGTCAAAATCCATGATACCTATCGTTCCACATTAAATTAATTTTCTATATTTTGAGAGATATTAACCCGGGTGCTTCATGATAATATATTCATATGAATTGAATTTTACCTTATTAACTCCTAAATTAATTGAAAAAATCATATCCAATACATGGAAACCATACTGTTTTTTATTCATATCATCATGGGATGTATAAGAGTTGGTAAACTCCATTTCAAATTTTTCAGAAGAATGAAAAAAAAATTCAAAACAATTAACCTATCCTAAATCCAATGTTCTTCCTAATATTTGTATCAATATATGGTAAAATATATAAATTTTCTTATAAATGACTCGAAAAAAAGGTGGTTCATACATAGTATTTTTTTACAATTGCATTTAGACGAAGATATAGAATCATCATCCTATAGCCTCCGTTATATGAATTGTTTCTCCATTTTAATAAACTCATTTTTTGAATATAATCATCCACAAAAAGAATCTAAAATTCATCACATTTTATAACTTCTAAATCACATTTCTACATGTCATTCTTACAAGGATACCATCATCAATTAGATTCACCTTAAATATGATGAAAGAATATGGTTATATTATTTTATTCAAAACATGCATAAATGTTGAATATCATTTGTAGTAAAATTATCAATCATTCAGCTACAACCGGGCTTGAGGTTCCACTAAAAAATGGAGTATATTGACTCTTAAAATAGTCAAATATTGGAATATTCCTATATGGTTGTTATAGATAATCTATTTCTTGGAAAGAACCACTATTTATATCTTCATTCATGTACTCTGTCACTATGAAAAACTATTTTTTTTGTGATTCCATCCATATTGGGATACTGATTTGGAAGAAGATTTTCCTCTTGTTGTGTTACCACTACAGATTTTCTATATCCTCTATAGAAACCCATTCTAAAAAGAAATATCATAGAGGATGTAAAGGAGATATAATAATATTACCTCTAAAAATTCAATATATTTTTCATGAAAACTCAAAATAAATAATATAATAATTATGTTGGTATCTTGGGAGATCATTTTTTATATCACCCTTACAAATGGATTAACCAATATGGATAACATCCAACACTTGGGTTCCCAATGCATTGGAGGTTATAATGTAACCACTCATCCTTGGGTTATCATGGAACCAACTAGAATTGGTTTATAATCGATCCACCTAATATCATAAAAATCCATAAATCCCCAAAATCAATAGAGATAATGAATTATTTCATCATAAACACACTTTAATAAAAATAAACATTTCATTTTGAATATCACTCATTTTGGAAAATTGTGCATTTATAATAGAAATGTTTTTCATCAAAAGTAACCATATAAACATGTAATTTAAATTATAAAAAAATTTACTTTACATGAAATAGATAAATTCCATTCATTCCATATAAATTTATAAAAAATAGTCATTATAATCTTGTAAAGAGATACAATAAAAGTAGAATTTTAAAGGAAAGTCCATTACATCATTCTATAAATCCTATAAAACTCATTAATAATTGTTTAAAGAGTGTTATTTATTTTAAAAAAAACTATATATATATTTATAACACCTTATATGATCTTATTATAAAAAAATTTCACCCATTTATTACAAATATTTCATTATTTCCATTATTTCAGGTCAGTTTGTTTCATGGTTTCATAGATTGTTGACATGTATATGTTTATATATTCTCCTATTAAATTGTAATAGTACCCAAATATTTAATTTATTTGTTATTAATTTACATATATATTTTTATATTTTCACATGCATCCTTTTTCTTTATATGAGGATGATTCATTTGATAAAACCATAATGATAAAATTTTAGTTTATTTTTGGTGCTTTTTCTAAGAATCACAACCTCATATAATTTTATTTAATATTTTATTTGTATATTAATTGAAAAATTTGATAAAAATTTTGAATATAGTTCATATTTATCAATTATATGTGAATTTAAACTATCCATGAATTCATTAAAGGGAAACCAAAACTCATCATCCTCAACGGTTCTGAATCGACATGCCACTAAAAATATTTTTTAATGAATAAAATCATAAGATAAGACATTTTATGTTAGATATATCATTAACACATCCACATTGTACTTTATATTTTTGATAATATATTTTTCATTTATATTTGTAAAGAGGTTAAAGATAAGTTAGAAGAGGGAATGAATTTAAAAGACAAAAGGAGGAATTAGACTCTTAAATATCATCTCCTTGATAACCTCCATATATAATAGGTAATTGGTATCTTCAGGTAACAAAAAATACTAAAATGATTTTATATATGAGTAGAATATAAATTGGTAGTGTCTGGTTGAGAAAGAGGTCTCAATGTTGTGACAATAATTAATGGAAGTGGTACCATTTTATAATTGAGTTGAGGGGAATTTAAGGAATTTCATAAAATATTAATATATAATCATGGTTATTATAGAGTCAAATACTTCAAAATGTACTTTAAATCACATGGGATTACATTATCAACAAAATATTATCCCGTTTGGACTTAATCAGTATTTATATGATTATTTTTCTGTTAAATCAACTATTACATTCATGAAATAAATATTCCCAATTTTAATATAATTCATTTCTATGACATTATAAACTTCCAAAAAGTGTAAAATGTGAGGACAAAAATTATTCTATATAAATGTCATCGTTATCAATATAATTCATGTATCACATCAATTATCAAAAAATGTTTGCATTTTAATATTTTTAATGTCATTTATTTAATTCTTTCATTAATTTAATAAATACTACATCATCATTGTGTAATATTATTATGTATTAATTTTTTTATAAAAATAAAAAATAAATATACCTAAAGAAGATAAATCTTATATAGTTCCATGAAATATTTATAGCTTAATAAAACATCGGTAAAACTATACATAAAAATTTATTCAAATTAAAAACAATGTTTTGAAACATTTAACATTCTTTTAAATATAATTTTATATGGGATTAATGCCTAACATGTGGATCCTTAAAGGTATTAAATTTAACCCATGAATATTTTCGTAAATGAATACTCATAAATTATGATTTTATACTAATTTTTAGTCATTTAATGATTATAAAAAATATAATAGAAATGATTTTATTAATATCTCTTTATCCGATGAAAGAACTACTATTACGTTTCATTGTAATTAATGTTATTTATTTCCCAAAAAACATGAAAAAATAATAATATCATAAAAGTAAATTAATTAGGTTATTGATAATATTTAAAATTCATTAATTACCAATATTGATTTCTAACCTTGTCAAAAAACATCCTTAATTTGTAAATTTGACATTTCTTTCCTTACGCTTATATTACACAAGAATTTGGACAAGATTCATATTATATAAATCTAAATTTGGAAAAAATAAAAATTTTATCATAAATATATAATATTTCATTAACAAATCATGAAAATACATCAGGACAACAAATTATAAACTAAAATACAATAATAATTTTTTATTACAATTTATCGTAAGCAATGCATTATCAACAAAAATAATTTTTATGTTTACCATTAAGTAAATTATAATTTACATGTTTTTAATAAATTTTTATAGAGTATATATATATTTTATAACATAACACATTATCCATTCAATATGATTAACACATATTATACCCTAATAATGTTTTAGTGATATCAAAAAAGATATGAAATTTTATTAAACCATATTATTTTTACTAATCACCAAAAACATATCTTTTTAGAAAACTCTAAAATATAATCACATAATATTTTTTATATGATGCTTTCAGATTTATAATGAGTTTTAACAAATTGAAATTACATAATTTTAAAATTAATATTTTAAATATATCCTTATAAATATTTACATTAACAAATATTCTAATTTTTAGAATTTATTATCATAATAAATTTAACTATTTATTTCAATAATATTATCAAATTTTATTAAAAAATATTATATCAGTAGATGGGTTTTTATAGTAAGAACAAACTAACCAGTTTGAATATCATGTGGAGGGAGCTATATAAAATCAACATGAAACAATTGTTAAATTACATGAAAGACTCAAATAATAATAATAGGAATAAGAGAATGATCAGGGGATAACAGTCTAAATAGTGGAGTGATTAGAATGATCATGGAAAGGACAACAAAGGAAGTTGAAATTCCTTCCACTCCCATTCCAATGATTATGTTTTGTTCTTACAAATATATAATGAGAATAAATGAAAATAAAAATGATGGAAACGTTATTAAAATATTCGATTAGAAATATCCATCTTGAATAACTCAAAAAATGTTCTATAGATTATGTATTTCATAAGGAATGTTTCAAAAAAGTCATTATCTTTAAGGGAATTAATTATTTATTTGAGAAATAAGTAAACCAGCTGTAATCACAAAAACAAAATTCCCAAAAAACTTTTATACAAAAGTATTTCATTTCAAACCCTTTAATATTGAATCTATAAATTTATCAATGATTATTATGATTGAATATCTTGTTTAATTTTTATTTCATTTATAGTATTTCCATAATTACCAAATGGATGCTTTATTCCCCCCAAGATTAGTTTCATACCATGAAAACCAATCCATTGTATTTTATATTAGGGAGTCGAAGGATTTCCTTCTGAAATCTCATGATCATCACATCCAATATAACATATATATATTGAACATGGAGGATGATAAGATCCAATAATACTCAACCATAATTTTGGGGAGATCATTCTTAATTAAATCAATTTCAATTAAAAATTTTCAGTAATAAAAAAATATTAAGGAGTTAAAAGATATCATAGATCAGTTAAATATATTTAAATAAATGAAGTTTAATTCTAATGAGAAATCACCCCATTCATTGTCCATCATTGAAGTGGAAGAAAAAATTTATTATCCATGTATGTTTCGAAATATCTAAACCTTAGAGTAAAATATAATGATTGAAATCTCTATAAAAAATAAATATATCCAAAAATTTGAAGAAAAATTTCTTATATTTGATGAAAATATGGATTTTAAATACATATTTATATTTTTTTTCTCATTTAATTATGATTATTTTTACAACTCATTTATTGTAAATAAACTATTTTTAAAGAAAATTTAAAAACCCAATTTTAGTCCCTCATTTGAACATCTACAAAATATGGAATTAAATGATTTACCAATGGATTTTTAGTATATGTACCTAAAATGGAATACATTTTTCAGTTATCATTGGGATTATGTTTTCCATAACCATATCAAATAAATTGATCATATTTTTTCATCGAAAATTTACAAAAAAAATAGTGTGAATTTTAGGATATTTTAATCATCAGTCCTCATATATACTAACAAAAAAATCATGAATTAGACTTAAGGCTTGTAAAAAATTCCCAAAATTCACTAAATCACATCTTAATGGATTAGATAATAATATATAGAAGTTTTTTAGGAAATAATAATCATTTCTGCATATCTAAATCATAATGTGCTAGCCCAATCCATGAAGTTCCCAAAATTGAATTTTACCACTATAAAAAGAGACCAAAATCAATTATTCTCATTGATTATTTAGAACTATTGGGGTGTTCATAGATAATAGAATTTAAAACAATGAAAAAAATGAAATATCCCTTCTCAAGTTGTATTCATTTATCATATACAATACTGATTAAATAGGAAACCCTTTATTTATTTCTAGATGGGTTTTACGAAATTTTCAAGAGCGCATAAACTAGTATTCAATGAAAAGACAACCACTACAACTAACTAGGTCACCTTTTCCTAAAAATGTATTCCACAATGGTTATATAATAACCCAAAAAAATTTCATAGTATAATGGAAGATATATTATCATATTAAATTAGAAAATTCATATTGGTATTTTTAGATGATTTCAATCTTTTTAATTCTTGGGATTCATGTTTAATAAATACGAAAATTTTCAAAATATTAAACCTAGGAAAAAATAATTTTGAAATTTGAGATGCATCGATTCTGGATGGATAGAGGAAAAATCCACAGTAAATTGGAATAAAAAATGATCATTTAATTATATTTACAAGAATTTATGTAATTGTTTTCCATATCCAACATGTGTGAAACATGTATGCTGTTTTTTTAGGAATCAAGTTTTTTAATTTACAATTATTACTGAAATTATTGAGGTTGATCTCCCTTAATCCTTGTTACGATTGGAAGAACATTATTTTTATTTTTAAATTGAATGTATGAGAGAATTTGATTATATAAATAAAATTCTCTTCACCCCTATGTAATGTATAAAACAAATTGGTAGAAATAAATTCAATAGTTTTACAAACCATGAAGTACATATAAATATTATAAATAAATTTGAATGAAATCCATATATGGTGACAATGATTTGGTTGTTACTAGTGTTCAACCTAATAATTAAGGATTAAAAAATAGTTTAAAATAAATTAGTGGATCACCTTATTGAAAAAAATGTAACACTCCTAATAAAGATATTCTCAAACTGGACCCACTAAATAACCACTTACCATGATGCCTAATCAATTCCTAAAATGTATAAGTACCATGAATATTGATA
The DNA here is from genome assembly GCA_963277665.1 of Viscum album. Taxonomy (NCBI): domain Eukaryota; kingdom Viridiplantae; phylum Streptophyta; class Magnoliopsida; order Santalales; family Viscaceae; genus Viscum; species Viscum album. The sequence continues at coordinate 1,128,158,453 of OY728156.1, read as the reverse complement.
TGGTAAATAATTTGGTAACATCCAAGGCAAAATCTCACCTAAAATATTTCCAAATTAAAAATCACAAATATGAAGGTATAATTTTTTTCAATTTTAAATGTTTAAAAATATTGTAAATTTGAAATCATCAACAAATCAAAAATTTTGTACATTAAGAAAAATTTAGTATATTTTCGAATTATGTCACACCCTATCTTGTGGAATAGAATTTAGACCACATAGAACTGTAATAAAAGGCATTCAATCGACAATTTATTCGCCCACATAATTTAAATATACATATATGCTTAGTAGGGAATGTAAAAATTTTAAATTATTATAAATATTTCAAAATGTGAATAAATTAATCAAAATCCCATTATATTTTAAGAAAATTTAAAAATGTTAGAAATCAAAAATATGGTACCAATGTTTCACATCCAATAGTAGATCAAATATTCATTATGGTGTAGATTCCATTTCTAAATGGGTGGAAGCCAAGGACCCAAAAACTAATGAATCAATGTTTTTGTGTTCATTTTTCATATTTATTATACTTTATAGATTTAGAGTTTCAACATACATCATTAGTAAACAAGGAACAATATAAATGGTGAAATATAAAATATAAATATTAATGGATTTTTGGAGAAGAATATAAATCCAAAAATTGGAGGCTATTTAGAAACATTGGGTGTATCTTTTTACTTCTACAACACTACTTAAAATTCACTAATCAGAATTAGAACATAATAACAAATTTCATGTAAAAACATTTATCCTCCAATTAGAAAATTTCTAAAACAATATTGGTCTACTAAATAATTTAATATGGGCATAAATAAATATGTAAAAAGTGTAAAATATAGTTATATGACATGAAATAAATTAGGATAATATCCATTGAGAATTCAGAAATACAAATGGAATGAATTCAAGTAGATAATTAAAAAATGAATCAATAAAAGGACTAATGGTCTACTAAAAATTATTATTATTTAGTTAATAAATAAAAAAAAATTTGGATAAATTAAATTATTGATATTTATTCAATTAAATAGTTACTAATGTACAATATTTTTATGTTGTGATGTTTTTTAATGAAAAAAAATGTAAATCATTCACGATAAATAGACATAGACATATAAAATACCATGAGAATCAACCACAAGAAGTACTGGATATGGTCACACTCTTCCAATCATCTTATCAGTGAAAACACCATGTAATACCACCACATAAAATTTATTTGTATCCTTAAATTAACCTTAAATGTTTTTAATTATTAATTTAGTTTTAATAAATTATATACACGACATCATTTATGTGTATAAGGAATAATAATTTTTGATTTTCTATATTTCTATATTTTCCAAAAATAATTTTTTTTGAATAATTTTTTGGTCTTTTTTTATTATTAAGTTGGTTATAAATCCTATGATATCTAATAAAATACTATTAAAAACCCAAAATCTATGAAAATATTTAGAAACTAATATTACATAGTCCCTCATGTTAGAATAATTTTGATGATAAATGTTAATCATATTATGTGTGAAGTAAATGATAATAAAGGCACGAATTTTTTAACACATTCTATCACATACAATCCCATAATTTTAATCACTTACATTAAAGGCTTCCAAAATAATTTGGAAATTTTATTTAAAATTTTTACTTCTTAATATAGATGATAAATCCTTAAATGACCATAATTTCTAGAGTAATATCATCAAACAATTAGATCAATCATGAACCATGTACTAAAAGATATTGCAGATTTTTTTTCAATGAAAAAATAATTTGAAAAAAGGAAAAAAAATATGTTATATCATATAAAACTTATAAAAAATATATCTAACTACAATGATATATATGATTTTATAATATATTTTTTGAATTCAAAAATCGTAGAATAGGAAAGAAGAGGAAAAAATATTATTTGAATAATCTGTGTGAATTTAATGACGTATTTTATGCAACCATTATGATAATAATTTTGGGGAAAAATAAAATTTAATAATGGAAAAATAAACTTGATGTCAAATAAGGGAGGCCATAGAAGTTCCATATAGTTTAAATCAAAAATATCCCACTATTTACCTTAATAAATTTTTCTAAAAAAATAGGAGATATAAAAATATAGAATCATTGATTTAGAAAAAAAGGGAAACTATAATTTAATAAACGATTCTATTGATGTTTCAATGTTCTTTGTTTTCTAATATATTTTCATTAGATTTGTGTGAGTAAATTTTTTTTATTTAAATATAAAATCCACTATAAAATTTTGATTGAAGGTGTTATCAATTTAAATTTTATTGTATTATGTTATTGATGTCTTGGAAGATATGACCTTGGGTTCTTCATATGAAAGGAATATAATTTTTACTCTAGGGAAAGGAAGAACTCAATAAACCCATTAGAAAATCCAATCTCCCTCTCAACCTATAAGTGTAGTAACAAAATGAAAAAAATAAAAATTTATCATGGTAATGAAACATATATATGTAATTAAACGAATTCGAAAATGATAAAATGCGTGGACAATCCATACATAATTTAAATTTGGGAATTTTATTTTTGGGAATTGGACATTTATGGATAGTCTACTATTGAAAAAACTAAAAAGTAAGAAATGAACTTCATCTTATAGATGAACCTATTCATTCAGCCTCTAGAGTTTAAGGATTCATATCCCACTCTCCATTAAGCATCATTAAAACCATGATTATTACCTAATGAAATAAAAAAACTAGAATAATTGGGTGGATATAAATAAACTCATCATTCCAATGGTAAAAACGTTTATGATCTTGGATTGAAAAAAACCCATGCTGTAAAATCATATATTAATACTGAGAAATATATTATAAGAATTTGTGTCAATGTTTTTATATGAGGATACATTATGTTGTAATTAATTGATTGTAAGTTTTGGTGAAAATTAAATAAATACCCAGAAGGTGGAATGATAAATTGAAGAACATTGTGCTGAAAATGAACTCTTATTAGTTACATATTTGGATTACTATTAAGTAATCATTTGGAAGATCATTGGTCTAGAGTTCAAGGATTATGTGTGGGATTTTTGGAAATTTAAATACCTAAATATATTTCATTAAGTTTTTTACATGATTTTAATCCATTTATTTTACCATTTACTGGTTATTTGAAATATTTTTTATTATACTAGTATTATGAGTATTGGTGAGAAATTTCATTAAAAACCCAATTCAAATTTTTTCTGATATTTTGAAAATATTTTACTAATATATACGTTTTCTTATTTTGGTTTTCATTACAATATTTAGTGGTTAGAGTTTTTTTAAATTAAATTAAAATTGATTATGTTTTTTTCTTAGGGTTCATGAAATTCTACAAATATTTATCAATGAGACAGTTATGCAGTAGGCCGTTTGACTACATGATGGAAACATTTTAACCATGACTTTCAAAATAATACATAGATGTAAATTCTCTAATTCCTCTACATACCATGATAAAATTCTAGCATCTTTTTACAAAAAACATTACAATCAACTGTGAAGTTTAACCAACACATTACTCTGGTCTTCCAATCACATGTACCTGATCAACCACATGATATATTCTACCACGGGGACACATTTCTATCATACAGTTGATCCATCAACCATAAGTAGAAACTCAATTAACCCTTCAAGATATGTGGATTCTTGTTAATCTCAAGAGACCAAACAACCATCTAATTTAACAATAAAAAAATCTTTCACATCAAAATTTGTCTATCATGTGGTAGAACCTTGAATTTTCCTAATCATAGCCATTCCATCAGATTTTCATAAATTAACTAATGAAGATCATATGTATGCCATGTTCATGATTCAGTTTAATCCATAAAAAATATATGTAAATGAATAATGTTTCCTTTTTGGAAGTCCTTCAACCAAAAGTATGGTTTTTATGAATTTAAATAGGAATAATGGAATGGTAAACACCGAACAAAGAATGTGATATATTTTAAGGAATTTCATATCATGATTTTTATTTTAGGCTATGAGAATTAATGGTGAATTATATTTTTAAAATAGGGATGATCATGTGGGTGTTACAAATCCTATACAGAATCAACATTTTTCTTATATGTAAAATTGGTCAAACAATGGATATGGGACCTGGTATTGATTGATACATGGATATCATCTTCATGAAAGAGATACATTTTCCCATTCTTTTCATTTTTACCTATTTTCCATTTTCATAGTCTATCATTTCCTCTCCTTCCACATTATAATATATTTTCCCCAAAATACAAGTTTAGTTTTTTATTTATTGGGCATGGAAAGGGTTTACACATATAATTCATGGCTCTCTATAGTTAATTTAATAATGATATTATCTTACTAATTGATTTCAATTATCAATGATTATGTAATACCATAAATTATATTCGTTTATGAGGTTTCTAAATTTATCAATAATACTAATTGTGAACATAATTATCAATATCCCACCTCCTAGTGTATCATCACTCTAATAATAAGCACACATTAAAACGAAATATTCTAGAAAAAATTGGATTTTTTATTGGATTGGATGACTCTCAGTTTATCTATAGATTCTAACAATCCATTGGGTTCATCCTTGATATATTTGATATAGTATTCTAACATGTCAGGAATTGAGTAATGGATGCTGACTAAGATTTAATTATTGTTAAATCAATATATTTAATATCATTCAATCAAAAGTTGTTAAAGGAATAAAAATGGAAATTTTGCATTAATTAACTATGAAATAATATAAATTAAAACCATTTTGAAACTATGATAGTCCTAAAATAAGAAATATAACCCTAATGGAAAATAATTTATAATAAGTTATCATCAATTATGCGTTCTATTTATTATTTTTATTATAGAATTACAAAACCATACTCAAAAAACCCATTCATCATCTTAAAAAGTGATAAAGACATTTTTTAACTCATATCGTGGTGACAACCCTTGTTTACCAATAAAACAACAATTAATACAGTTAAAATGGTGTTTTCAACATTTGATAATGAAATTGAATCATTAAATGATTGTCTTAGTAGAAACAAAGTTCATATATTAGAAAATTATTCCATTTATAATATAATTGATTCTTTTAGATTAAAAACTAATCAAAGAAGGTTATTTGAATTTATTAAATGAAATAATATCTCCAAATAATTAAATTATAGGATTGTATTTCATATGAAGCTAATTATATCTTTCAAAACATATGACACCTCAGGATACTAAAATACATGCCACAAATCTAGTCTCAATACACAGAGGATATTCTTTGATTTTAAAGACCACTAAATCCCAAAATATTGGGAATGATTCACTACTCACATAATAGCCTATAGAAAATATCCTTCTACCATCTGATCAAGATAATCGACATTCACTCTAGGACATTGTTATGAAACTTCCACCCATCATCAAATCTAGATCTTCCTAGAATACTTAAAACACATGAATCAAATATTTTCATTGTCGATGAATTTTAAAAATTGTAAAAAATATAAAATTTAAAATTACATAATCATGCACAATAGATCTTTCTAATGGAACCTCAATGAGAACAATTCTTTATTTTTACGTTAAATGATGGGGAAAATACTCTATCTTGAGATTGTAAGTTAACTATTCTATAGAACCTTTTTCTGGTCAACCATTGTTCGTCCTCTACCACACTCAAGGCTACCCATTAATTGAACCCAACGATAATGAAATAAATAATAATCCAGAGTATTCATTAATTGAATGTAAATCAAAAAAATATTATAAGAACTCCTGAACCATGAGGGTATAAAATCTACTATGTAATTTCATCACTTCATTACCTCAAATTTTTTGAAAACCATTTCTCTTTAAAAATTATCTTACATCTCAAGAAAATAATAATAATAAATCTCAAAAAACTTTTATTCAACCCAAAATTAATACTAAAATATGTTAATTATAAAAATTAATTCACAAACTATTTGAAAATAAAACTATAAATTATTGAAACAATCACATTCACTCTAACTCCCTGGAATCTCTAAACAAACACATCCTCTAGAAAAAATCATATTATATTTCCAAATTAAAACAATCTATTACTCAAACAATAAAATTTCCATATTGATACCACAACACTAACCTTAAAACCATCATAAAATCAAAAAATATCATTCTTCTAATAATTAATCATGTCTACTAAAAAATTGGAACAATAATCCTATATAATGAAAGGACGTAAAAAACAACCACCAAGAAAGAAACATTTCATTTTTCATAAATTAAATCACATTAAAACATGGTAAATATAATATATAAAACAATAATTTATAATATTAAGAATTCCCTAGAAACCAACAATACTAAAAACTTATTAATTAATAAAATGTTTTCAATCAAAAAAACCATTTCTATAAACCTATTTAAATAGAACTAAAATATTTCCCATTAAATATAGGAATCAATAAAACCCATTATAAGATAAACTCAGTCATTTTTTCACAAATTTTTTTTATAAGTATAATAATTTTTAAAAATGAATTATTCTATTAATATAAAAAATATTATTAACAAAAATTCTCATCATTACTTATGAAACTCACGAAAACATGATAAACCAATTTTCAGACATTTTCACACATCATGGTAATCGGTATCAATAATCACTATTATTAAATTTAGAAATATTTTTAAAAATACATTATCAATTTTAATATACATGATCAACCAATTGTTCAATTTAACTCATCATGAATGATAATATGATATCATTTTTGTCATTAATAGATTAAAAAATATTTTATTCCTTCCATTAAGTCACATAACGACCCTGTAAATTTTTTTTATAAAATTTATAGGTCTTGTAATAAATATAAAAGATTTGGGATAGAATAGTCATGATGAATAACTATTCATATAAATTTTTTTCCATAATAAAATTCATATATATGTAGTTTAATATTATAAGACTTTATCAAATTTTCTATTTTATAAATAAATTCAAAAAAAAAAATTCCAAAAAATTTAACATGTTTAACAAAAAAACATGAAAATCAAGGTCAATGCACAAAACATTATATAAATATTATATCATAGTAAAAAAATGTACTATTAAATTAAATTGTCCATTATGTTACTAAGATATGAATAATTTTAAAAAATGTGATAGGGTAACCCCTAAAATTTTACTTATTATAGAAACTATAAAAATTCATGAAGATGGTTTCATCATTGTAATGGTATCCAAATTTCAATGAATATTCACATTATGTAAAATACACCGACTCATAGAGTATAAAATTAATTATAAATTTAAATCCTTTTAAATAATATATTAAAATAAAATCAAAAAAATATTATCATAAAAATGTTTCTATATATACAACCCAATTCCCATAAGAACTAACTCAGACCACATAAGGAAAAGAAACTAAAAACTTTTGAAGACTACAGGTGTAATAGTAATAAGAATACCAATATCCTACAATATTATATTTAAAACATTAAATTTATCACATGTGAGAAATGAATCCATAATCTCAATATATTTCATTTCTTGTTGTATTATTTCATAATTTTCATTTTCATTACCTAAAATAATCCCAACTCAACCAAAAATTACTATCATGTTTGAAGAATGTAATTATCCAAGTTATCTACCCAAAAAAGAATAATATCATTCCTATTGTTTTATAAAATCATAATTTTATTTTATCCTCTAAAAAGGTCCAAATTAATATTCCGTATCAGGTCTCTTGTTTTTTTTCTCACACATTGTCCAATTGATAGTGTCTCCCTACAAAACTGATGAAGTCTAATCCAGTTCCAAACACAAAAACTATCTAAAATCTCACTCATAGTTATGATAACACTCTTTAATTACATATACCAACTATGTACACCTTATATTCAATTAGTGGCTATGTGTGTTACATGTGAATCCCACCATAAATTGGCAAGAAGTTAGATATGGGTATTGGGGTTATAAACCCAACAAAACAAGGAAATACATTAAAAAATATCATGAATAAAATATTAACCCCCAATAAAATCTATGTAATATAAACGATCAAAATTAATTATTCATATAGAATCGATATATAAATAAGACCTCAAAAAACACAAACAGAAAAATTATATGGAAACCCAAACTACTGATTCCCCTGAGCTAGTACGGTACATATACATCTAAAACTCCAGGCTAAAAACCTCAAAAAAATATATAGATATATAGGTGATGATATAGTTATACTCAATAGTTTCATCCTAAAAACATAAAACTATAATGCATTAATTTTCCCCTTTCACTCCAAGAATCTCATGGTGAAAATAACCTTATGCCTTTTCATTTGTTTGTTAGCCCTATGAAAACAAAGTCAAGCACAATATGATGATATATATTCAAAGAAAATTGAGTGAAACCCTTGACACCTCTCCTCAAAACATAATATACACTAGACCACCACATCAAATAATAGAATTTATCAGGGTAATATAGTCCTTTTACCAAAAGATATAAGACAATGTGAGCTTAGGAACATGCACAAAAACGGGTATAATCATTCCTAAATTTTATACATAGAAGATAAAATCAATAAATTATATAAAATTATCCTAATTGGCCTCATTAAATATTCAAAGTATGTAAAACAATCCTTAGGATAGATTAATACCACCACACTATAACCTCAATAACTATAGTGAAACCAAACTCACATTAAATAAAATATAAATTGTTTACTTCATACTAATATAAAGGGAAAAAAGGTTTATTATACTATGTAAGATTAATTTAAAACATCTTGAGGCCATCATATTATAATAAAACGACTCACATCATAACCAAAAAACCTTATTATAGTGGAATGTCATATAAATATTCATACTTCACCCCCACACCAAAATTCATAAAAAATTCCATTACATATACCTTAATGGAGAAACACAATAAATAGATGTCCAACACTATCTATAATAAAACCCTTCACAATGCATCAAATATATCCATGTTGTAATACATCTCCCCAACTTACATTATATCTCCATCATCATCTCCATCCTTTTAAGCTTCCTTGGACACCTTAAACAACCAAAGTACATAATTTATCATTTTAATATGGTCTATGATATTATATTATTTCTCTCCCACTACATCTAATTCCTCTTGTACATAAAAATTTATATACGGAATTTCACTGACTTATTCTTAAACAAATTATATTTGATGTGAAAACAACATAAATTATTTTTTCATTTTACGGACAATTAATTATCTTAAAATTATTATTTATAAGAATATTATTTCTTTATATTTTATTGAAAATAATGTAATGTTGGAGGAGAATAAAATAATAAATAATGCTATAATAAAAAACATACATGGTGATGGAAATGAATATTAATTCAATTTATGGTTTAAACAGAATTTGTTTTTATAAATAAGAGTGTTCTCAGGTATTTAGACATATAATGTAAAATTATGATTGGTGGGATTTTCAAGATTGCATAGTTTTCAGTCATTTCAAAAAATGCCACTTCATTGTTTGGTTTTCTTTGAAATATTATTTGATTTGGGCCTGGTCCAGTGCCCCTCGTAGATGAAACGTCTGCTGGTTCTTTCTCTTTCACTGGTCATTTCATATATGTATGAATCATGATCCATTCGCCATACCGTAATGGGTTAGTCTCCCTCAGCTCCCTCTACCTTTACAAAATCCTACAATCATTCGTATGATTGGTAATATGGTGGGTCAGTTTCTCTATTCCGATGTTCGAACATCCACTGTAGGCCATCTGATCAATCCCCACCTCGGTGTTGAGGTGGATGTTGTAAATCCCTTAGTTAATTGGATCTAGATTACTATTGTTGAAGAGTTCAGATAGATGCAAGCCGTCATCATTGAATCTTTAGTGGACTACTGCAAGATGTGTTTTTGACTGGTGTATATGGCCTCGAAATGTAAATATGAGGTGATGAACAGAATAACCCCTAATCCAAGGGAGAGGATATGCATGTGCTTTGGGATGAGACTGATGTCAGCTGTAGATTTGGCTTCTAGAAATGAAGATGGTGTGGGGAATCGAGATGCAGCATCTTCAAAGTCAAGGAAATTCCTGAATCCTGGTCTTTCAGTAATGTTCAACAGGCTTCTATATGATCTGAAGTTGGGTGATGAGGTGAAATAATCTGGTGCAAAGGATGTTTTCGGTACTGGCTAAATGAGAGGTCCCTCAGGTTTCACTGCAGCTAAAAAGGACACATAACCTGATGTTTCTGTGCCTTTATATAATTCCATAAAGGTTGAGGATTTGTGTAAGGGACCAAAGACTATGGTTGAAGGCATTCTGGATGATGTTGGTTGTGATAGTGGTCATTTGGTGGTGCGGGAAGTTACTATTAGGGTACATGGTGGGGCTGTGAATGATGGGGGTGTGGGCTTCACAGTTGATACTAGAAATTGTTTCCCAGAGTTGGAGTAGGAGAATGTGAAGGAGGAATTTCCAATGACTGAAGGTGCCGGTATTCAGCTAGCACCTCTTCCCTGGTGGGTGGCACTGGAACAAAAAATCTACAGTAGGGGACAATGGTTAGTTACAAGTCTATCGAACAATCAAGGTGTCTAGCTATGATTGGAAACAATGTCCAATTCTAGAAGGGAATAGGAGAGAAGGATAGATATCAGCAGGTTATTATCCCTAGTAAATTTGGGTATTACTCTAAGAGTGACAAGGAGAATGATGGTTGTATGATCAAGACTTCATTTAGTGATGTGCTTCAGTGCGAGAGGACGAAGATGACCGAGACTCCGGAATTTTGGATTGATCCACTGCGACGCATGCCATGGAATTACTACTCCTACCTGCCAAAGATGATGTCCACGAGGTATTTCATTGGAAACACCGAGCTTTTATCCTTAGAACAAAAGAATTTGTGAAGAAGATATGCAATGTTTCTGAAGCATTATGAAAGTTCGGAATGGTAATCGGCTACTGCGGAGGAAGCCTTCTACCAGGGATGCGGAGACAGGTTTGGTTTTTATGATATGTAATTGTCCTTTTTGTTTTTTGTTACTTGCTTTCTATCCTTTTCTTTTATATTAATAAATGGTAAGGGGGTTATCCCTTGGCTGACCTTCTCTGGTTAAAATACAGTTCCATTGAAATAATAAAGGGGAAATATCCTAAAAAAACATATTGGTAAAATATGTATATTATGTAACAATTTAAAGATATTTATTGGTTATTAATGGAATCAAATTTTTATTGAATGTGACCTCAAAAGAAAATTAAATTTTTTATACTTTTTTGAGTTCTCTATTAAGAGTTGGACACAACACAGCTCATTTTTATCGATTCGGTTAAAACGAGGTAAATGGTATTAGAGGATTTAAACTAATTTACCCATATCACACCAATAAAACATGGCATAGTGAATATATTTCTTCATTATAGAAATTTATTAATTATTCTTATACAATATAATACATGAACTCATTTAAAACACACTTACGTATACTTATGATAAATGTTAACAATTCTGTTCTTATTATGATTAAATAAAAACTCTAATATTTTTTAATCCCATTTTATACGAAAAAATTAGTTTATATTTTAGATAATTACATTGAAGTTCTCTTAATTATTAAATGGTTAATAATATCATCTTTTCTGTGATGACATTCATTCCACTCTATCTAAATATTTAGTGGATTTGTTGGAAATGCAGAAAGAAGACATTTTAGATTGTATTGTCTTATATATAAATATATTTTTAAAATGGTTTTTATAAGAAATAGTATTATTATATAGAACAAAATTGTATCTACTAATTATATTAATATAGAGGCTACCTCATGAGTAAAGATGGTTAATATATATTCTTAATCTAATTACATTATTTCTGTAAAATTGAATTTTTACCCGACGTTGATAATGAATGATTTCTATATTTTAAGCCATTATGACTAAATTATATATTATATATTTTCTCTATCAATATAAATGACTTTTTTAGGTTTAGATTAGTCATATTTATATGGTGAATAGTATTGGAGTTCAAAATATATTGAGAGATTGTAGAATACATCTATCTTGAAGGAAAAAAGAAATTTCTTCTTAAGTCTATACTAGAATTATTACTATAGATTTATAGGAAAATATTCTATGATAATAAGATGATAAATATGATGATTTTGGATCAAAAAAATAAAAAACAAATCATAATTTTTTTATAATTGAGGTAATTTCATGTTATCATCACCGTTTTGTAATTGTAATTTGTTCACATATTTTCATAGAATAATTTTTTAATATAGTAGTCCATCATAAAAAATGATCCTTTAATAAAATTTATCTTTTCTTACTATATATATATATATTTAATAGTATTGAACTATTTTTGTTATGTTACATTTATTAATGTTTTCTAAAAACTTTCCACACATTAGAGCCCCATGAATGCCACCCTTTAATAAGGGTGTTATCCTTCTTGTCCTATATGTATTTTCATTTTGATATTTTGGTTTCTATTTTATAACAGATCAAATAAAATATGTATTAATTTTATTAACACATTAAGAATTTTTTTTATGTAATTGATATAAATTACTAAAAAAATACAATTACTAACAATATAGTAATTTAATTGAAATAATTAATAATGTTATTAATAATAATTAATATGTATTTAATAATATATTAATTATTATACTTACATATTTTAGGGTAAAATAATACGAAACAATATTTTTAGGTATCATTTAAATAAATATTTTATCATTTTAATGTAATTATTTTCATTTTCAATATCATTTTATTATGTTTGTGATTTTTATTTCAAATTTTTTAATATAATTTAATCATTTAAATCTCCTAAAAGAGTGTTTAAAATACATAATGTTATTTTTATTGAAGGTAAATATAATATAAAATATAAATTCAATATTAATTAAATTCATAACATTTACATAAAACATATAAATTAACATGATATATTAATTAATTCATAGATAAATTAAAAAAAATTAAATGGAATAAAACATTATTGATTCAAATCCTTGTTTATTTACTATGAAAAAATCATGTTGCTGTCGAAAAATATATAATATAATATAAAATTACAATCTAATTAATATTTTAAAAATATAAATATCATATATAAAATAATTGAAAATAAATATATTGAATAAAAATATTGATGAAAAATATATTAATGAAAAAAATTATATAAATTTATAATAATTGCATTTAAAATTAAAAAATATTCATGCTTACCATTTTTTACTAATTAGATCATTATTTATTGTTAATTACATAATTGATATTATTTTCATATTTATTTATTTTTTGTTTTTTTTATTATTATTCTTACTGACATTTATTATTGATAATTATTAATTATAAAATTATTTATAATTTGTTTTATTTTGATGTTTTAATTAAAATTATTTATATAGTTGTTTACATTTATATTTATTCTATTTTTAAAATTATTTTTTAATTTATTATTTACATGATATCAAATTATTTTTAATTATGATATTAATAAAATCATTAATTACAATTATAGATAGATAATTTAGAATTATTATTAATTTCATTATAATTTAGACTTGAAATTTCATTAGTCGTAATAATTGTACATTTTTATTCAATAATGATATACATTTTTGTTAGTAATTATTATTAATGGTTTATCTATGATGATGGGGATTAGGAATCTCTCTTTATTGGAACATGGAAAATATATAATGTCTTCAAGGATATTAATATATGAATGATATTTTCATTCAATTGGATAGTGTCCCTCTCTCTATTTTATTGGAGGAATAAAAAAACAATGGTTTTTGAAACCCCTTCATATGATGCATCATTTTTATAACAAAATTTATCGTCATTATTCGAATTGGATCCTATAAGTATTATGGAAAAATATAATGATTCTCATGTTAATTCCCTTAAAAAAGAAAATTTATTGTAATTTTATCCCTTTAAAAACTTTATAATATGGTGAAGCATCATTAATATTAGGGATAAACCATAGTTATTTGAGGATCATGTACTCATAGTAACTATTGTGTAGAATTAACGAATTGTAAGGGAATTCCAATGGGGAGGGGAAACTACAATTTATTTTCCCATTTAATGAATAAATGTATCAATAAAGGAATAATGGTTCCATTTCAAAAAAACACCAGTTCTATACTGAGAGTGGGATAACTATATTAAAAACTTTTTTATGAAACTATTAGGTGAAAACACTTATAAAGGGGTTTATATTAAATTGGATCTTATTTAATTATATAATTTTATTAGTTATTTTTTACACTGTTAAAATTATAAGAAAATTAAAAATACCTACAATGTTTATGAATATGGAAACTCTGAAAGACTGTTGGTTTATGTTGATATTTGTAATAATTTATTTAATAATGATGGTTTATCAATACCAAATGATTTAATTTATTTTTTCATAGAATATGAGAGGCTTAATTTTTTTTATGAATTTTATTTCATTAGGTATATTAAATATTTTTATTCAAGGGATGTTAATAGTTTATTCAATTCAATGAGGGGGTATTTAATAATTTTTTACCAGAAGGATTAATGGTTTAAATATTTTGGTAATGGGAAGTATTCTATTTCATGAGATCTTATCATGAAAGGAATTTAATTTTGGGAACTTTTATAAAATATTTAAGGGAATATGAACCCATCTACAATATAATAATCAAAGGATGATATTTGTTTTATCGTTTACACTGAGAGGCTTATAGAATATTTTGTTTTAGATAATCTAGTAGAAACTATTAATACAGTATTGGGTTCTCAATATACACTAGATCAATAGTTTTTTACCATGCCTAAAAAAATGGATTCTACTCATGGGTAGGATCAGTATGGGTTATTACAAGTGTTTATAATTCAAAAATGACATGTAATATCATGAATATGTAATTCTCCATGTTATTTTCAGTTTCAATTTGAATTATCTAATCCCATGGTATTTTACCGAAAAATTTCTATGAGCTAAAAGATATTATACAGTGTCACATTATTTTGTGATAGTTAGAATTACATTAAATCAATCACATTATTGTAATCATTTTTCATTAAAAAAATTAATTTATATATTATATCCAAATTATTTTCTATTTTGTGTGATTATTTTATAAAATGTATACTATTTCTCCATATTCTTAGTAATCTAAATGTTATTTGATTAACTAGGGAAATTTTGAAATATTTGAATCCTTTACTCAAAAATAGTCTTTGATAAGCCACATTTTAAATGAGTTAAATATATTATTTTATATATTAGTAATACTTTTTAATGGTATGACATGGGTTGGGGACCATTTAAATTAAGACCTGTGATTCATTGTTAGTCTCATAAGAAGAATTAGTTGGTCAAACAAGATCGGTTTTTACCCAATCGATTTTAAACCATCTTGTGGAATTTCTTGATGGTAAATTTTTCATGTTCCTTGGAAACATGACATCACAAATTTAATCATCACTAGAGATAATAATTAAATTACTAAAAATACATAAAATGTTTGATAGAAAATTATCTATGGATGAATTTCATTATTAGTTTATTGATTAAATAGAATGTGTTTCAATTACTAACCAGGCCATACTGATTATGAATTATCAATATATTTATATGGAATGTATAAATAGGTATCTAAATTTCCATGAATAGTATGGTCATCGATTCATATTGTATTCCTCTATAAATTAAACAAATGAATAATTTTATATCTTTATTATTTTTTTCTTTTACCCTATTTATGAAAAAGACACATTTGAATTTTTTTCTAGGATTTGTATTTTTAACTTTTATTATGTATTACATTTCATTTTTCATTATCAATTTAGGGAAAGTATCATGTATTTATTCAGTTACCAAAAATGATAAACATTTCGGTCTGTTGGGATTTGATTCCTTATGATCATTCCAATATCATAACGTAAGGAACCAACTTCCAGATTTCTGGGTCGTGGATGCTAAAAATAACCAAAGTACAATATTTATCATGACATAATTATCTCTCATACCCTTATTCTTTGGTAATTAGTCATGTTTACCCCTTTGGATTGGGATAAATCCTCCCATGTACCCATTTTCTTAAGGTGAATCCACCCTTTTTTTATCTTGGGATGAATAGACATGTATACCCTTGGGTTGGGAGTAATCCACATGTGCACACTTTTTATATGGAAAAATACTCTTGTGTACCCTTTAGATTATTATATATCCTCTTTTATACCATAGAGATTGTGATAAATCCTCTAGTCTACAAATTTATTTGGGATTAATAAGCTTTTTTTTCTCCTTAGAAAAGGATAATTCCATCCATATACACTTTAGATTGGGAAAAATAATTCTTTTACCCATTAGATTGGCATAATTAGTCATCTATTCCCATTACCATTTGATAAATCCCCTTCTATACCATTTTATATCATCATATATAAACATTACTAATGAATTGGAGGGATATATAGGGCCATAATAGTAACTCATCCAAAAATATGGTGAATATAAATACAAATTCAATAAAAACGTCACTAAGAACCAATGGAATGAAAAATTGGTTTCACATCATTTCTTGATGGTATCACCAAAATTGACATAATGAATTTAAACAATCGATATCCAAAATTATATCAACTAAAGAGATTATTAAATAATAACCATTATTTGGTTATTCCTAAAGAATAATTTCCAAATAAATAAATCTATTATATGGGGAAATGAAAGTGGTGATGAAATCATAAAGGGGTAATTATGAAACACAACAATATATTTCATAGAATATGAATTTTATGTCACTTAAAATGATTATTTTTTAATAATTTTTGTGAAAACACATTGAAAAAAATTACCTTTAAAAGTAATCATAAAAATATATCATTGAATTGACATCATGGATATCAAAAGTAATTTATAGTGGATGACAAACCCATTATTCTTAAATGTATAGAAATACTATTTGATCATTTTTAAATTAAATTATAGAAAACACATGATATCAAAATTTTAACCAAAACATCAAATTAATATGTGGATATGGTGATAATAAAGCTCCTATAAATTACAATATATATAGGGTTATAATTTCAATCATTTTAAAATAACATTATTCAAAAAACAAATCATAAAATAGTAACAAAAATCTCGCTTTAAATAAGTTAATAAATGTACAATTTTTTTCATGTAAAAGACAACGTATTTAAGGTAATAATTACGATGTAAAATATTGGTGCAAATAAAAATTATGGACATAGAGAAAAAAACTATTAAATGAAATTGGAATTTATTTTAACAACCCTTTATTTTAAAAAATTCATGTATTCATCCTTGAAAGAATATTTTTTTAAGAAAATTGACATCCCAATAAAATAATATATAAACATCAAATAATAACATCTCTTAGAAAATAAATCATGAATGGAAATAATTAATGCGAATTGAGTATTTAAAAAGTAAATGACGTTAGTTATGAAAACCCATTATAATTTAAGGAATATTTAGCACAAAACATCTTAGAAGGGAGATTAAAATACATCATATTATACCATGAATAAGATATATTCTATAATATTAAATCATAATTAATATGTATACAAACCACATAAAAAATTATGCTCATAATGAAAAACATGTCTCATAGAGTGGAATTTGAGACAAAAAAACCCTTGCCTTGTATTCCTTTAGACCCAACCATGAACTAATCCCCATAAATATAAAAAAATGGTCATACAAAATGTATAAAAACATTAATTACGATGTAATACCATTTTTATGATTATTTTATAAACATATATTATAAATATATTAATCTTATTATAGTTAACTTTTATCATTGAGCAGTATACCATTCAGTTTGTGTTAGGTAAAAAACATCATGAAAAGAACAACAATTCTCCCTATTTTGTTTCAAAATTAAAAATTCCAAGATAAATAATTATATATTAATTATTATATAATAATTTATTATGTACTATTTTATAAAGGAAAAATACAAAAATATTGCTAATTAAAATGTTGGTTTTGATGAACTAGTTTTCAACGTCTATAATGATAGAAATGTGATATATCAATAAATTAATTAAATATTAAAAAATACATTTCATAATAATTTAAATATATTTATAATATCTATATTTAAATACATAACAATAATATTACTTCTTATAATCATTTATGACATAATCTATGTAACATCATTTACATATGTAGTAATTCCCACCCAAATGGTAATGTATTATAATGTGTTCATTAGTAAGAGAATGAATTTAGATAATAATTATATGATAGATTAAGATGAATAAAAATTAACCAAAATATCATATATCTCATGTAAATAAATTTTAAGAACCATCCACGATGTGTAGTGATAAAAATGTAACTTTTTGTTTATAGAGGTAGTACTCTTCACATATACATGATCAGTAATAAAATTTATCAAAAACATAATAGAATAATTGTATATGAAAAAATAATATTTAAAAATAATATTTTTGAAATAAGAAACAAATTTATTCTCTAAGTATATCTTGAAGACAATCTGAGATTGTTGGTCAAAAAATACAATTCTCATTGCTTCATGTAGACGGTAGTCATCATAAACAAACATATGATTATTGTATTCATATTTATATAATATATAGATTAATATATTATTATAATAAATTAATTATAAAAACAATATCGTATGAAAATTATATTAATATCATTATATTATGGTGGATGTAATATATTTTAACGAAGACAATTAAGAAGAAAATCTAAAATGTTGATAATACTAATATTGGAAGCTTGTTTTTCCTATTGGAAACTCAATGGAAAAGAGAGATTCAAAGAACAAAATATAAAAAAACCTCCTATATTTGGAATAGAGTTATAATAGAATAATTTTGGAATATTTTAAACAATAAATTTTAAGTATAATTGATTATTGAATTGGTAGACCTGTTATGCTTTTATATGTGAAGAGAAAGGTGGTTTCAGATGTAATGGTTAAATTTTAAATAATATATTATAACTATTTAAAGGAATTTAGATCTAAATATAAATAATGTGTATGGAATGCTTGTTTTATTCAATATTGTCCTCATCCACTCTTTTTGGATGAATCCATGAATGTTCTTATTGATTTTTATTTTTCATTTTAACATTTAAAATAATTTGGATATATCATGGTAATTATTTTCAACCACAGTAATTAAATTTGAAGGAAAAAATTATGAATATAACTTTCACATAATTTTATCATTGAAATAAAACAATTCAATAAAATAAAATTATAATTTTTAATTTTTTCTTAAATGATAAATATAATAATATTGAACATAATTTTAAAAAAGGGGTTTTAAAAAAAAAGTTATTTCATTTATAATTTAATATAGAAAAATATGATAGTAGCAACCTATTTTTATAATATAATTTTTTTATTAGACAATTTATATGTAAAGGAAATCAAAATTAATGAAAAAATTACTCTATCAAAACACTATATTACCAGAAATGATATAAATATTTATTAATGTAAAATTTAAATTTATTATTATAAATGTTGTACATGTGATTTATAAGTTCAAAAATTATATCAAGAAGTATAATTATTTTTCTTAAATACATATTTTATAAATTATAAATTTTTAATATTATATTATATTCTTACATAATTATAATGTCAAAAAAATTATTTTTTTGGAAAAATATATTTCTCAACAAATCATTATTCTTTCAAGAAAAAAATAAACAATTAATAATTAGTAAATTTTTATTTGATGAATTAAAAATGAGTTTGGATTTATCAAATTTAAATTCAACATTTTTTAGATTTATAATTTAATTGAAAATACATATTATAGTTAAAAAATATTTAATTGAAAATATCCATTTATAAATATTTAGTAATATTAATTATTTACCATTATATGGTAATAAAATATAATTTTTTACACTATTAGTTTTTATTATTTATTTATTAATAGTGTTCTTAAATTATGATGTTTTAAATGACATTGGGTGTAGTACATAATGAATGTCATCAAATAAATATGGCTCATTTAAAAGCAGTCATATATCAAAATAATCGGTCATTACATTCCCCCACCTAAATAAATTATGTCCAAATTGTTTTAGTGATGAAATTCCATGTAAACATCCATGCTAATATTTAATTTCAATTACAAATAAGTATGTAATTAATAGAGAGCTATCATACTTATAGACTTGAGAAAACTGTAAAAACCCGGATCTTATTTTCAGGTATGTTTTTCATTTTCTAGTCGTTTTGGAAGAAAATGGAAATTATGGAAATTTTATAAGTACACGCCGTGTACTATTTGAGTACATGCAGTGTACATCCTTGCCGTAGGAGGCCGTGTGCTGGCTGTGTAGTACCCACACACACGGTCATGTGGGAGTGACTTGGAGGCCACTTCAAGCGGAGTATGGAAAATGTGAATACACTCCATGTACATCAAAATTACAAGTCATTTACTTTCTTTTTTGTCATTAAATGCACCGGGGTCATGTCTAATCGACAAAAACACACCTTTCTTTGTTCATCTCGTCCAGGACCTCCATATGACCGCGGATCATTGACGATCCTCCGAGCATGCGTCTGTCCTCTGAAACAAACATCATGGGTTGTGTTGATATCACATCGATCTTCAACATTCAAAGGATATTCAAGATTCGAGGTTTACATATATTTATCTCCCAAACCCAAGGTAGGTGGTTTGTGCCTTTCCGTTCAAAGTCTTTTAGTCATATGTGCAAATTTCACCAACACCCTTGAATGGGGTATTGCGTGTTTACCATGTTACCCTTGTTGATTTCCTTACATGATTGTATGCTTGTGTAGAGGTTATATGGATATGAATAGGTCTGACTTCAATGCTTTGGATGTTTTTCCCTTACATGTTCTGTTTACGACTGTGTGGTCCAGTTTAGCCAATTTTGCTGCCTAGCCTTTTTTTCATGCCTGTTACTGTATGATGGAGAGTTTGTATTCTGAAATACTTTATTTGTTGTAGACTGTTATCCAAGTAGTTCTGTAGGTTTACTTTGGCCATATTACACTTCTATGCTCGTTGACCAACACAAGGCTGTGAGAACGTGGTTTAGTAGACTATAATGGAAATTGACCAAGTGAGAATCCTTAGAGAGCCTAGGACCACTTGGGACTATAAGGGGAATTGAATGAGCGAGCTTCCTCAGAGAGTCCTTGCCTGCTTTAGTTATAATGGGAATTGATAGAGTGAGCTTCCTCATAGTGTCTTTGATTTTATTCTGGAATTGTTTAGACTATAAAAGGAATTGACAGTGAGTGCTTCCTCAGAGAGTCTATGAATGACCTGGGCTATAAGGGTAATTGATAGAGTGGGATTCCTCATAGAGATCTTGACTTTGGGGCTATAAGAGTAATTGACCATGCAATCTTCCTTATAGATTCCTGACTACCATTGAATATAAGGGTAATTGACTATGAGTGATTCCATAGAGCGTCTTTATATACTAAACAATAGGGGTTAGTCCGAGTGCACTATTCAGAGGGTTGCTTGTACTTGTATGGTAGGACCAGAGGGGATGGCCATGAGTACTTCTCATAGGGTTACCTGTTGTGTTTAGCTGTTTGATTAGTCGTTTGTTGAAGTTGAAATTGTGGATTATTTACTACTGCGTACTTTCTTGTTTACTGCTTTCTAACTTTACCAGACATATATTCACTGAATGTTAGGCACTGATCTGTGGGTGTTTGCCTAATTATATTTAGCCTCACACCGTGTTTGGTCCATGCTTTTGGCCCCAAATAAATTATATTGGTGCAAATATAGATAAGGGAAAGTGCCTTTCTACTTTAGTTACTTGATATGTTGTGGAGCTGGAGAGCATGGGACCAAGCTATGGCATGCATTGATGAGGAGCTTATCTACTTTATTTTTCACTTTGTTTTATCATTATTGTATTTCAGTATTGTGACTTGTTTGGTAGTTTTCCTAGGCATAGGAATCATGCATCATTTTATATATGTTCTGTAGTTTATAATTTATGTTTTCAGCTATTCCTATTATATGTCATTATTACCGCTTCCACTCTTTAATATATTTATGTACTTCCATTGTGTACTCATCCAATGATGGAATAGTTTCCCCACTATCACACCCAAGGCCCTCACTGCTAGTCGGTAACCTTTGGCGTTCGTGGAAATGCTATTATTGCCATGTGACCAACTGTGTACTGGGAACCTCTGGGTGGCTTCCGGAACCGGGACGTTACAAAGTTGTATCAGAGTAATTCTTCTCTTCTTGACATAATATTTGGAGCCTATAGCCATAGATAAAACGGAATTAGAACTTGGTAATAAGTGGAGCCCGAGAGTAGCTATGTCGTGTATAGGGAAAAGCCAGTATACCTTGTTTAATTGAAATTTGTCTGGTTGTGCAATTATTACAGTTGATTTGATTTCACCTTGAGTGATTTACATGATTTGTGTTGTTATTGTTAACGTTATTGAGGCTCTATTTCTGTCTCATCCCGATGAGATGAAGGTATTCCATCTCATGCATCATATAGGCACCTATAAGAAATCACATGTCATGCATTATTTCCATGCCATTTATGATGAATTAGCGACTGCATGTTGTTGTGATAGATTCCTTGATTAAAAAATACCTTTTGTTTGATAGGGTATTGTTTTGGTAATGTTTTGTTTGAATGAACGCCAAAATTTGGTTCTTGTGGTATTATTGGCCCTCCTAGACCGAAATTTTGTGGATCATTACCTTGTTCTCCTTGTTACAACATGTATAAGATTCCAAAAATTGATTCATGGGGAGTATGGGCCCTCACAGATTAGAATTTGACACTTTATTTGTTTCTTTCAGTGTTTTCTGGGTTCTAGAGTAGTTTCTGAGGATTACTGTCTGGAAAAACTCAGAATACACATCATGTAGTGTTAAGTACATGCCATGTGTTCTTCTGTTTGGGAAGAGACTTTTTTGTTAAGTACACGCCATGTACTTTATGTACACGTCGTATAGTCTCTAACCATGTCGTAGTCCATGTGGGAAGGGACATGGGATGAGGGAAATGTCTGGTGGGAACATGATGTGTACCTGTCTGACACGCCGTGTAGTGTTGACCCTATGTCTGCCCGTGTAACTCACAAAACAGAGGGATAAAACCTTAAGGTATACACGATGTGTCGGTATAGAACACGTCATTTAGTTGGACCTAGGTACCTGACCATGTCACAAACAACACTAGTTGGTGTTACCCCTTCATGCACACGCCGTGTCTATCCGGAACACGCCGTGTAGTGTGAGACGTGTGTTCGGTCGTGTCACTAACAACATGGGTTTGGTGAAGCTTCTCTAGTACATGTCGTTTCTACCTTGAACCCGCTGTGTGGTCTTTTCATAGGAGATTCGTGTGGCTCTACCATGTATAAGGACTCGGGTAGGGGATGTGGATTCAAGTACATGATGTGTGTTAAGACAACATTCCATGTATTTGGGTTGTTACACGACCAGTTTAAGTAGGAGTACACGCCAATTTAAATTACATAAGGGAACATGTTGTATAGGAAATGTACATGTTGTGTATTCATGTTTTTTAAAACATGAATTCTTTCTTTCTCCCTTTACCTTAATATAATCCTTGTTTTCAGTCTGTGATAACCTTGATCTAAGGTGTGTCCTAGACCTTGCAGATTCATGCCACTGATACGTCCTACGGTTGTGCGCCAGTTTCTAGATGGTGATCAGAAACCAGAAATGGATGATCAGAGACTACCTGCAGATCCTCTTGTTATGCTGGCCTTGGAGCCAACTATTGTACCTGACATAGGTGCAGATGTATAGTTCAGGGAGGGTTTTCAAAGGATGATGTATACTTTTTAGGGAGCACTACCTCCATCCCTGTAGAAGGCTAATTTGATGCAGGTCATCCAGAAGTAACACCATTCTACTTTCTCAGTGGATGGAGGACCTCAGGTTGTAGAAACATATCTTGAAGCCATGCTGACAAATTTCGAGCATCTGGAGATACCTCTAGAGGAAATGGTGAATCTTGCTACCTACATGCTCCGAGATTTTGCCAAGAAGTGGTGGGATGTGATCTCACAAGTGGGGCACCAGTAGAATATGACTTGGGATGTGTTTCGACACTTTTTTTATTACTTTTATCTGGAGACCTTGAGGGCTGATCGATCCCGAGTGTTCATGAGTCTGGAGCAGGGTAATCTTTCTGTTATGGAATATTCCTCTCACTTCACAGATTATTAGTGTTTCACACTTATTCTAGGAGGATATGAGTTGTTCCTTGCACAGAAGTTTGAGGATGGTCTAAGGAACATCATCCGATCTCAGGTTAACATCTTCATCTTGACTTCGATATCCTCTATCATCAATGAGGCGCTGATTAAAGAGCATAATCTAAGGGATTCTATAGCACGGAGCCCAGGCGTTTTGACATCCAAAGTTAGTGCTCTGCCAGCTAATAGTAGGAAGCACCGCAGGGAGGCTGCATGAGGAGATCAGAGCAAGTGGGATTCATCTTCCGGTAGCCAGGTGGTGCGCTAACAGTGTGGGAGAAGTGGGAATATGAGGCCACGTTGCCCGAGATACCCAGTGGCATTTGGATGTTGAGTAATGATGGGCCATCTTTAGCACTATTGTCAGTAATTCTCACCAAGAGCTGGTGACATGGGTTCTTCTATTACCCCACGTTCATGAGCAGTGCCGCCAGTTTTTGACCAGTCTGGGAACTGGAGTTCTTCCGGCCATCCGAGCTAAGGTACAGGTCGTGACCATGGTAGTCATTCTACAATTCATCAACGACAGTAGGGTGGATCATCTCATAACGGTCAAGCAGGGTCATAGGGTCGCGGAATAGGACATAGTTTTACAGTGGGGAAGACCCAGTGGGAGCAGGATCCATTACCCTCCACAGTTCTAGGTACGATCTTAGTATCCTTAGTTTTATCTTCCGCTCCTTTCGGCACAGGGGATTCCAATATCTTTATATCTGTTTCTGTAATGGAGATCCTTGTTCTCTGTATATTTATTTCTGCTGGTATCATGATTCTAGACACTCTGCTGGGGACTAGAATGGCTAGTGTACGTCAATGCAAGTAGTTCCCTCTAGAGCTTGGTGGGTGTCACTTTGTATGGGACCTATGTTTCCTAGAGATGACATGCTACGATGTCATTCCCTGGATGGACTGGTTAGTTCCATTCCAGGCAGTCGTTGACTGTTATCGCCGTAGGGTGAGCTTCACATCACCAAAGGTGAATCTTTTCTTCATAAGGGTGAATGGTATGTCCAGGTGAGTAGAGCAGTACCTGAGCATCATGGGAGGAAGGAGTTACAGCTGAGATTTATATTCTATATCTGGATGACCAGGGGACTACCAAGTTATACATTCTTTTAGTAGCGGATCATTTCAGAGATATCTTTCTAGAGGAATTTTCAGGTTTTCTTCCAGAGCGTGAGGTATAATTTTCTATTGAACTTGTTCTAGGAGCGGCACCGGTGTCCATTCCTCCTTATAGGATGGATACAGTAGAGCTGCAGCAGCTCAAGAAGTAGTTGGAGGAGTTGCAGGAAAAGGGGTTTCATCTGACCCAATAAATCTCCTTGGGGGTTTCCTGTCCTATTTGCGATGTAGGAATATGGCACCCTTAGGAATTCTGTGGATTATCGGAAGCTGAATCAGTGGATGGTCAAGAACCGATATCCCTTTCTGTGGATTGAGGATCTATTTGATCAACTTTGAGGAGCCCAAGTGTTCTTGAAGATTGACATGATGTCCGGTTATCATCAGTTGCACGTTATACCATTTGATACACCTTTTACAGCTTTCTGGAGTAGGTATGGTCTATTTGAGTATATGGTTATGTCATTCAGTCTCACGAATGTGCCTGCAGTTTTTATGGCATTGATGAACTGAGTGTTTCATCCCTATTTGGATTTAGTCATAGTGGTTTTAGTGGATGATATCTTTTTGTACTCTCACACTCGACACAACCATGCTACCCATCTTGAGATATTTTTGATTACACTAAGGTAGCTTTAGTTATATGCTAAAATCACAATGTGCCACTTTTGGATGGAGCAGATTTACTTCCTGGGTCATATTATCTCAGAGGAAAGAATATCAATAATCCTAGAGAAAGTGATATCTGTAGTTTATTAGGAGTATGCGAATAACATATTTGAAGTTCAGAGTTTTCTAAGGATGGTTGGACACTACAGTCATTTCATAAAAGACTTTTCATGCTTAGCAGCACCACTGGCAGGTCTAACTAAGAAGGGTGTGAAGTTCTCATGGTCATATTCCTATGAGTCATCCTTTCATGATCTGAAAGAGAGGTTGAATTTAGAACCAATACTAGTATTTCCAGAGTTTGGAAAGAGCTATATTGTCTACTATGATGCGTCAGGTATCGTTCGGGGAGCTATCCATATACAGGGAGTTGGATTCGTAGCATATGGGTATCGGCAGTTGAGACCACATGAGCGGAATTACCCGACACACGATATGGATTTGGCAGCTATTGTTCATGCCCTACTCTATTGGATACATTACCTTATGGGGTAGCATTTTGTGGTTTTCACCTACCACAATTCTCTCACGTACATCATCACTCAGTGTGATTTGAATTTGAGACAACGCAGGTTTGTTGTGTACCTACAGTCCTTTGATTTTGAGCTTACCTATACTCCTAGTAAGGGAAACATGGTGGCTAAGGTGGTGAGATAGAGGACACCGATACAGGAAGTTCAAGATTCCAGCAACGAGTGGCAGCTTATGGCTCTGTTTTCTGAGATGCATTTGGAGGTGCATGACAGACTGGGGCATACTTTTCTATCTTCTGTAGCTGTTACTTCTACTATTCTTGATTGAGATTGAATGAGGCAGCTATCAGTTTTTGAAGGCCTAGTCCTAAGGTAATGTGTTTTAGGAGAGGTCCATATTTCTGGATGGACCATATGCGAGGATGAGAACTTGCATTTCAAGGGGCGCGTATGGGTGCCAGCAGACATATGCGAGGAGCTGATGCAGGATTTTCACTCCTCAGTTTGGGTAGTTCATCCTAGCATAACCAAGATGTATCATGATATAAACCATCATTATTGGGGGCCATAAATGAATAGGGATGTTTCTGGTTTCTTCATGAGGTGTTCCACTTGTCTGACGGTGAAGGTGGAGCATCAGCGACCAGTAGGGATTTTACAGCAGTTACCTGTTCTCAAGTGGAAGTGGAATGATGTTGTGATGGACTTTGGGACAGGGTTGCCGAGGTCTCCTTGAGGGAATGATGTCGTTTGGGTTTTCATTGATACAGTCATGATGGTCACACACATCTTTCCGATCAAGGAGACTTTCAGTGTTGATGAGCTGGGACGGTTGTAAATCCGAGAGATTGTATGTCTACATGGAGTTCCACACTCCATTGTTTCAGACAAGGATATGCGTTTTACTTCTCAGGTCTGGCAGGGGAGTCAGAAGGATTTGGGTACACAGGTACTTTTGAGTATAGCTTACCCCCCCAGATAGATGGCCAGTCTGAGCTTACAATTTAGGTGCATGAGGATATGCTTCGTGCATGCATTCTAGATTTTGGAGGTTCTTGGGGGAAGCATATACCTATTATTGAGTTTCCCACAACAATAGTTTTCAAGAAACTCTTCAGATTGCACCTTATGGGGGTTTTATGGTAGGCCATGCCCATCAATCTTATGTTGTCTAGAGGGAGGAGAGGCATCTTTGTTGGGACCTCTTCTTGTTTAGACGACAACAGAGCAGATAGAGTTAATTTGGAAGTGGCTGGCTACTACTTAGTCTCCACAGAAGTCTTATGCTGATCAGAGGAGATGACCTCTGGAGTTTGAGGTCAGGGATCAGGTTTTCCTATGTGTCACACCAAGGTTGGGTCACAAAAGGATTAAGAGATAGGGAAAGCTTTCACCGAGGTATGTCGGGCCGTTTAAGGTGTTGGATTGAGTTGGGATGGTTGGCTATCCGTTACATTTATCTCTGAGGTACCGATCTATGAACAATTTCTTCCACGTTTCTTAGCATCGACGTTACTTCTCAGACATGTTTAACGCCTTCTAACCCAAGGAGGTTGAGTTGGAAGTGGATGCATCCATTGAGGAGCATCCTATCCAGATTGTCGATCGTAGTGTGAAGGTTCTTAGTGGTAGGTCTATTCCTTTAGTATGGGTGTTAAGGTAGCATGGGCGAGAACAGGATGAGACTTGGGAGAGGTAGGTAGACATGCGATCACAGTGGCCAGAGCTGTTCGAGGTTTCTTCTTCCACACCGCACTAGTGAAATATGAGGACAAATTTAATTAAGGGGGGTTTTTGAAAGAACCCAGATTTTCTTTTATTGTATATTTTTCATTTTTTGGTCGTTTTTGGGAAAAGAGTAAATTATGGAAATTTTCTAAGTACACGTCGGGTACTATATGAGTACACGCCGTGTACTTCCTTGCCATAGGAGGCCGTGTGCTGGCCGTGTAGTAGCCACACACACAACCGTGTGGGAGTGACTTGGAGGCTGCATAAATCAGAGTACGGAAAAGGCGAGTACACACCGTGTACTTCAAAAGTAAATGTCGTCTACTTTTTTATTCATTAAATGCACCAGGGTCGCGTCTAATCGACAGAAACACCGCCTTCTATGTTCGTCATGTTCAAGAGCTTCGTAAGGCTGCAGATCCTCGATGAACCTCTGAGCGTGCGTCCGTCCTTCGAATCATACACTGTCAGTTGCATTTGAATCGCATCGATCTTCGACGTTCTTAGGAGGTTCAAGATTTGTGGTTCATGTATATCGATCTCCCAACCCTGACGTAGGTGGTTTGTGAATTTCTGTTCAATGTCTTTGAGTATTATGTGCAAATTCTAGAAATACCCATGAACAAGGTATTGTGTGTTTACCGTTTTACCCTTGATAGTGTCCTGCCATTCTTGTAAGCTAATGTAAAGGTTATATGGATATGAATATGTTTGATTGTTGTGCTTTGGATTTTTTCCCTTGCATGTTCTGTTTATGAACGTTTGGTCCTGTTTAGCCAGTTTGGCTTCCTAGCCTGTTTTCCATGCCTGTTGTTGTAGGATGGAGAGTTTGTATTCTGATATACATTATTTTCTATAGATTTTTATCCAAGTAGTTCTATAGGTTTACTTTGGAAATATTACACTGTTATTCTCATTGACCTACATAGGGTCTTGAGAACCTGGTGTAGTAGGCTATAAGGGGAATTGACTGAGTGAACATCCTCAGAGTGTCTTTGAGCACATAGGGAAATAAGTGGGATTGACTGAGTGAGCATCTTCAGAGAGCCTAGGACCACTTGGTACTATAAGATTAATTGACTGAGCAAGCTTCCTTAGAGATTCCTTGTCTTCTTTAGACTATAAGTGGAATTGACCGAGTGAACTTCCTCAAAGAGTCTTTGATTTTATTCCTGGACTGATTAGACTATAAGGGGAATTGACGGTGACTGCTTCCTCAGAGAGTCTTTGAATGACCTGGTCTATAATAGGAATTGACCGAGTGATCTTCCTCGAAGATTCCTTGACTTTGGGGCTATAAGAGGAATTGACCATGCGAGCTTCCCCAGAGAGTTCGTGACTACCTTTTACTATAAAGCGAATTGACTATGAGTGCTTCCTTAGAGAGTCTTTAAATACTAAACTAGAGATGTTAGGCCAAGTGCACTAACCAGAGGGTTTCTTATACTAGTTTGGTAGGACCATAGGGGACGGTCGTGGGTACTTCCCATAGGGTTACCTATTGTGTTTAGCTATTTGATTAGTCGTTTCTTGATGTTGAAATTGTGGATTGTTTGCTGCTGAGTACTTTCCTATTTACTTCTTTCTATACTTTACCTGTCATATATTCACAAACTGTAAGGCACAAATATTTGGGTGGCAGCCTACCGGTATTTAGTCTCAAACCCTGTTTGGGCCATGCTTTTGGGCCCAAAAAGATTATATAGTTGCAGGTATAGATAAGGTCATGCACCTTTCTACTTCAGGTACTTGATATGTTGTAGAGTTGGAGAGTATGTGACCAAACTATGGCTTGCGATGCTGAGAAGTTTATCTGCTTTCTTTTGCACTTTGGTTTAGCACTGTTTTATTTCACCATTGTGAATTGTTTGGCCGTTTTTCCTAGACATACATATCATGCACCATTTTATTTATGTTCTTTAGTTTATACATTCAGTTTTCTACTGTTACTGCATTATGTCATTATTACGACTTCCACTCTGGTATGTATCTATGTACTTATTCTATGTACTCGTCCAATGAGGGAAAAGTTTCCCCACTAGCAAACCCAAGGCCCTCGCTACTAGTCAGAAGCCTCTGGCATTTGTGGAAATGCGCTTGAGTCCCTGTGAACAACCGGCTACGGGGAGCCTCTAGGTGACTTCCAGAACCGGGATGTTACAAAAACGATCACTTTCTTTAGAATAACATTATTCCAAATATAGAGTATTTCTTCAAATATCCTTGCCAAGACCCTTCCATTATTCAGTATTGACCCAACATCATATAATACTATTCATGGGGTTATTATGATAATTCATTCATTTATAACATATAATAGGTTGAAGTGAAATATGTTTTACTTACTCGAGATAATCATTCCTTTATGTGGGGATACCAGATCACCAAAATCACATTAAATTTATAGAAATAATAGACAATAAAACATCCAAAATTAATAGTATTATAGAATTATACAATGAATAAAATAAATTTATAAGTTTTCTTTGATAATCAATTTATCATGGTAGTGATTTATTAATCAATGAAAAAACTACATACACTAGAGTATCTAGAATAAGAATTCAATATGGTATAAAAAATTGTTGACTGAATGATATGTGTACCTTATTTCCCTCAATTCCGTGAATAACATCAAGTTATTGGAGTAGCGTAAGCCTTCCCTAATTTAATTTATATTTGAGGTTATTGATGTTTAATATTGTTTTTTGGAAAATTACTCAATGTTTTGAGTTTATACTACTCATAGTTAAATATATATCATCCATATACCATCTGATATCATTCAAATTTTAATAATTGGTTACTCTTTTATTGGGTTGTATAATACTTCTAATCTCTAAAAATAACATGAGGCGAGTCCTCCGTAGTTTTTAATTAATATCAAATGATCAATCAATGAAAATACATTGTGAGTGTCTATACAGGTTTATAGAATTAAAAATACTCATCATGAATAATATTTAGGATTTAGTTCGTATGTAACCAACCACTTTATGTGGTATTTGAATTAGGTTCATTAATACCACAAACACATAAACATCCCAACATCCAAATAATGATATATTTCTGTTAACACAAAAAACATAAGGCATCACTAATATTTTTGGATATTATCCTATACCTAGACACATCTATAGAGTTATTACTTAAGCTACCAATTTCAAATATAAAAAATATTCATTATTACAATAATTAATGTAATGTATATTATATACCTATGAAATTGTGATAATTCTTAAATGTTTTAATTTTTTATAATTTCCAAATCCAAATTTATCCCAAATGATATCATCCAAATAACAAAATTTAATGGAAAAATACTCTAATACAAACTATTATATCCTATGAATTACCATCTGTTAATTAAATTAAATAATATTTTTTTTTTTAATAACAGATTCCGAAGAAAATGTTTGTTCAAATAATTATTGAAGTGGGGAAAAATTAACAATTATGACAAATCCCCTTTAAACTAAATTTTTTTTCTCCACCATTAGAGTTGATTCTTAATCCATAATGATCCATCAATATCTACCAAAAATTATCCATCTATGAAACTCTTCTAGATAATACTTCCATACTATTTTCATATTAATTGGAATTAAAACATAAGAAAGTGTTCATCTCATGTGCTTGGTAAAATTAAACATACTTGTAATAAATCAAACATCATAAGATAGTATATGACGAGAATATAGATATAATCTATAACACCCCAAAATATTACATAATTTATTCGATTTAATTTGACCTTTTGGATAATTTTCATTTCATGTAACATTGGAAATAGTTTATTTTATTTTAATGTATTGTGTTTGTCTTACGTTATACAAAACACCAAGGTAATCGTGCACTAAAAAAACCAAAATTTTATCTTTCTCTAGATGGAACAATGATGACAGATTCATCATGAATTATGTCATATGCACCCCTAACATTTCATATAAAACATTCAAAAAAACATATCATACATCACACACAACACTGATGTTTCTATGAAATGTAATTCTGCTATAATAATTATTTAAATGAGATAATTATACCCTAGACGTAAAAAATTAATATGTATAGTAATAACTATCTTTTTTAAAAAAATGAATTGTTTTAAAGAAATAAAACATATTTATATCAAAATATATAATTCTTGATAAATACCTTATATGATTATAAATAATATTTACACATATGAAATGAATTTCATGTCCTTCTAAGAATAAACAAATTAATTTAAGAAACATCTAATAATTTAATTTGTTAAAATATACGTAATTTTTTAGTTTATAATTCTGAAATAATCATATGGTGAATTGTTGGTATTTTTCTAAGAAACATCATTTCTTAATGAATGATGAAAATTACTGCATTTTAGTTAACCAATGGAATTTGGTTTTTATATTTATAAAAGATAAATTATAAATTAAATTTTTATTAATGTGGTATTTAGTAATTTATATATCTATTATTACCATTTTGGTCATTATAATATATTTCTCTTTGAAACTATATATGAAAGTATAAAAAATGTTTCAATATTTTTATACATTAAGACCCTGTAACTTAGTCCCGTCTAGGGATTATAATTAATATAAATATTTTCATATCTATGAAATGAATTTATAAAAATTTACCTAAAACATTTTAATTAGTATAATATTTGGAGTATAAATATTTCATGATAATTATTTGAACAAAAATATTATTAAAAGTGATTAAAATTATTCCCAACGATTAAGGTCAAATAATGATTAATTATGGTCTAAACACTAATCCTAGCAGCCCAAATGACCTACCCACTTTTCTAACAACAATTTTATGGAAATATTTCGTCCATAATCTGTCCATTAATTTTTTTTGGGTTTTTTATTACCTTTCTTAGGTCTGAACATGTGAACACCTACCTTGTTTCCAAAAATTCCAAGTGAGTCGTTTTCCTTCCCTATAAGAGGCCACCATCAATCCTAGTAATTCAGAAATTTTAAACCTCATAGTATCATCCATGATCTTCAAAAACAAATTCCAAAAATCCACACCTTACTCCTGTAATTCCGTCTTTTGTCATAATGTAATCCATGTAATCTTTTTGGAAAAAATCCATAGAATATATATGATTAAGAGGTAACTTCGTCTCTCAAGATCCATTCATTTATCTTCCATATCAAAACCCTCCAATATCATACATCCATGATTATATAAAAACAATAGAATCATAATTATACTAGTATTTGTTTATGCTAAGGGTTCTACCTACCCTTGCACACACGTCCAACAAAAGGGTAACTAACATAATGTTATGTGTACGTCGAACTATCGACTCACTGAATGATGATTATTTATTTTTTCATTTACCACCTATAATAGTGGATATTATGGGGGAAATCATATTTATATATTTCATATATTATATTTATTTTTTATTTAAACTTCTTTATTAATTTTTAAAACAAATATATTTTAACATCCTATTTTGTGTAAATGTGAAAATTTTGTTTGAGATTTTGTGAACTTACACCACATCAAAATAACATGATTCGTTCATACACTACATGAAATGTATTTATGATGGTTTTAGTGAATATATAATAAATATAAATCTTATAATAGTTCTACATAAAAATTATATATATATATGTGCGTGTTAATTTATATTTCAACACGACAAATAAAAAGAAATGGAATTCTTGTGTATATATGACCTACCATCTCTAGGAACACTGTATTTAGTTTTATACATATATATTATATAGTTTTTTATAATAAAAAATATAATATATATAAAAGATATTTATTCCATGTTTTACAATCTTCAAATCATTATATAAGAATAAGGACCAAAGATATAATAAATTAATACATATCCCAAAAACAAAGTGAAAATTACCCAAAGTGTAACCCAAACATGAAATAGAAAAAAAGCAGGTAATATAAATATTAATCAGTAAACATGTGGTATTATATAGAAAATTACATATATAAATAGTTTTATGATTTTTTTATATTTAGTATACTATATTTTTGAACGAGTTTGACGAGAGTGAAGACATAATGTAAGGGGATTTTATATCACCTTTTGTTTTCATTAGTTACATGCTTTACTCCCCACACATTATTTTGAGTGATGTGTACATTTCCCATGGATGTATTATATGATTTTTATACTTATATTTATTGGTATTTACATATACATTTAATAACATTTATTTCATGGAATTCTTGATTCCAATGTTAACAAATCTATAAATTAATTTTCTCTCAGTTTTGTTTCATTGACGAAAATGCCATGTTATGATCCTATTTATTATATTTGTTTTATATACTTACGTTGAAAGGTTATATAAATAATATTATTATAATCATGATAATTTAAAAATCATTTAATTTCATATTCCCACTTGGGGAGTATGGGTCAGTGTCACCACGAGGAAGGAGTTTATTGAAACAGTCTCATCAATTTTTGAGACTGTACATGTTTATGTTTCCTTTGATGAAATTTTATGATCCATCACTCAATAAATTTCATTAATTTTCTTCTATTATGGTTATTCATGATTTATTTATATATTTTTTCCATTTAATACACTATTTCGTACTCTAGATTGTCATTAATGTGTTTTTAAAAAATCTATACTTTACCCTCTCTCCGGTCAGGAATCTATGTTCCTTAAAAACATGTTTTATAAAAAGGGTTTCCATTAATATTTTAATAATATACAATGAAAATTTTTAACCATCATTTTACCAATTTTTTTCAATATAATTTTCCTTTTTCCTTCTAAATGTTGATTTTTTCAAACCATTTTATCGTGGAAAAAATATGTTATTTTCTCCTCTCACAACATGTATAGATTTATCTACCACTTATATAGTGATGTTTTATTTTCAGGGATAAATGTTAATTCTAATATAAAATATTTTTTTAAAAGTTATTATAAAGAACATTCATTAATAATGTTTTAATCTCTTTTTATATATTTACCTGGAAGATGGATTTCAAAATTTATTCGATATTATTTTATATTTTTTTGGATAAATATTATCAAAAAGTTTTCAAGATTTATATATAAGTTTTCAATTTTATTTCAAAGGAAATGGTTTTAAAAAGGTTTTGATTTTTAAGGAAATTTTTTCAATGAAAAAATAATATTTACCTCAATGAATTTTCCAAAATATCCATCTATGTTATTTTCCACCTAAGATGAAATTTATTTATTGTAATCATGCCCTTATGAAAACTAATAAAATGGTTCAATTCATATTCATTCTTGATTGGTTTATTTTATGATTGATAGATTATTATGAAAACAATTTATCTTCTATATGATATATGCTTTTGAAGCCTCCTTCTTTTGACATGTGGTGATTATGAGACCTACCTCTTTTCTATTTGTAATGATATGAGTAAATATTCATGATGATTTTCTCATTCCATATGTTTATGTTATGATTATTGGTTATATAATATTTTAACTTATATGTATGATTTTTCAATATCTCGAGATAGATCTATGTTACCCTCCAATGCATTAAGTAAGGATGGATGACTCATAGGTATAAATGTTATGTGTGGACATTGTTTCATGTTGAAAATATTATGAGAGAACTTGATTATAAGTTCACAATGTTATATATGGACCAATTTACAAGTCCATAAGTATATGAATAAACTTAATTACATATTCTCAATATTATGATTGAATTATATTGTGTGTTATCAAAGTTATTCAAGGACCTAGTTTCATGCCTGTAATCTTATACGTGAACCTCATTACATTTTCACAATGTTATGTGTGAACATGATTACATGTTCACACTATTATTCATAGACCAAGTTTAATGTCCATAAAATTTTATGTGAACCTGATTAAGCATTCAAAATTTTACGAATGGGCCCAGTTACATGTTCATGAGTTGATATAAGGGAATTATTTCTTGTCCTTGACATAATGAGTGAACATGTTTTTTATTTTACCCATTCAAATATTTATAAATAAATCTGAAATCCATATATTCCATGACGTATTACTTTGTTATTCTTTCATGAATTATGATATCAATTCTCTTAAATTCCATGTCTTATGAAATGAAAATATTTAGTAAGATCTATAATATATAGTGTATGATCATCAAATTATAGGATCATGTTCCATACCCTTATTAGTAATATTATACATATGCATTTCATTATTTTCCCTTACTAAACATTGGAGCTCACTACTTTCTTATTTTTATTTTCCCCATGTTGTGAATAATTGTTTTTGGTTGAAGTTCTAAAGGTGGATATATTTATCATATTTGTGGAATATCATTAACCATAATAGAATATTATTTTTCCATGATTCTATATACACTACTCTATTTCTATCCTCAGCCACATATATTTGTAATGTATGGAATATAAATCTAAATTGATGTTATATCCATGTATGAAAATCCTAGTTCACAATAGTTAGAATAAAAATAAAAGGGTTAGTAATCCTTTTTAAATGATGATGGGAAAAAGTTAGTGATATCCCTAGTTATATTCATTAGGATATGTCTAAGGATGCATCTATGCTTATGTATTAGGTTGATTTGATATTTGATAAAAATGTCCTCAAATTTTGATAAGGTATAGAGAGAGTGATTTACTCTTAATACATCCCTATAAAGATGCTACATGTGGTTGTGGATTTGAAACATATGTACATTGGGTTAACAAATTTGAGAAATTGTTTTTAGACAGACTCAGGGTAATCTCGTACATGACAGTGTGCTTTGTTTCACACATCATTCGACACTCCCAGGGGATATGCATTCAAAATAAAAAACAGTTCATGAACCATTTTAATAGATTTAAATAATAAATGTATATTAATAAGATATGATAAACATAAGTGGTAAACAATTAAATTGTAGGTTTCATTATTGAGAAATCTTATATGTATTTTTTACAAATATGTGGCGTTGATATATGATATGTGATTCTCAACCCTTGCTTTATGGTATTTATAAATGGATATAACAATAATAATTATGGTTAATATATAGTATTTCCTATATAGAAACTATGTGAATTATGAAAATCGATTTACCAAGTGAATATCTCTTAATGAGAATCAAGAAGGTGGTATGAGTATTGGATATACTTTTGAAGAGAAAGAGGTTGCAAATGACATGTGTACTTTATTTGATGTCCTTATAGAATTGGTAACATTGATAAAAATAATCATGATTAGGTTGAGGTTGAGTAATATTATATCTTGGTTCATATTTCATATCCTATGAAATATGTATTAATGAATAAGTTGATGAAGTCAGAGTAACGGTTTATGAATAATGGTGGATTAATGATGTATTTAAAGTTTCAAACTCAAAGAATATGATATAATATTCATGAAATATAAAAGTACTTTTAGTATATATCTTTATTAAGGGATAAAAAGGACATGATTAATGGGGATTAATACAAAGAAAAGTGATTTCATGGAATGGTTATTTTTTTATTAATGGAAGGTAACCAATTAATAATGTTTAAAATTGAGATTATGATCCTTGGATAGTGATATGTTGGATATGAATAAGTAAATTGTATGTTATGGATTACATTGGAATTTATTATTGATAAAATATCATTTTTCATGAAGGAATAATTTTATGAATTCATGGATTTAATGAATATATATATATATATATATATATATATATATATATATATCAATGGAATAATGGAGAGCACAAGTTTTTTAGATTTTTTTTTATATTAATTATGTTTATTACCATGTTTCAATGAAATATATGATGATTTTATTCACATGTTGGGAATGTGAAAACCATGTGGTACATGATTCCATAATGGGGAACCAATGTTAATATGATTTCATTTTATCTGATTTATGGTTTTGATATTCATATTTCAGAAGGGTTATAAGGTTTACCATTCTCATAAACATTTATATTAATCTTTAGAGAAATTATTTATGTATTGAGATAGTATTGAAATCCTCAGTTAAAATATTATTTTTTGATTAATAATATTTTAAGGATGTATATCGTATTTTAGAAATTATATTATTATGGTTTTATAAAGAGGCATCATGTATGTTGGGTGAAAACCAACCATGTATGGAAAGGCTGTGGGTCTTGAACCCATGAAAAAAGGACGATAAAGGTTACACACCTACCACTGGCCAACACGATGTCCATGTTAATGTGATGTTATTTTTGATGATTATATATTAATTATAAAAAATTAAAGTTAATTTTTATGATTACATATTACTGTATTAACTATATTTATTTATGAATAATGTATTGAGATAAATAGTTACACATTTTATTCTTTTATAGGTCTCATGGTCTATTAAATGTATATTTCATCAATCTATACATCAAAGGTAATTTATGGACGTCCATTACATGATGTACTTGATGATTTGCAAATAAATTAAAGAACAACTAAATAATGAACTTTTTTCTAATAATATAGAGAGTACATTTTATTTTATTCTTCACCAATAAAAGAATAACTCAATGTTATGATAATGATCAAAAAGAAAATGTGTCATCCTAATTCCATAATTTTTTTTGAACATATGTCCATTTAAATCATCATATATTAATGAAAATGTGGGACTAAAATTTCATTAAACCATTCACTTTTTTGTGATTGATAACCACACTAACTATGTATAAATATTTAATCATTTTCTCCTTGTCAAATCATCAATCCCAACCTATGTTATCTTATATGGAAACCCTATTATATGGTACATTGGGTAACCATTATTGTTCCAAAATTCCATTTTAATGGTATGTTTTTGTACTCATTTTCACAATGACGGTTTATATAAATGAATATTTCATGTCATATACCAATTATAGTTGAGAAACAATTAGAGGGATACATTCATTTTAATGTGGGTAGGATGCAACACCATGAGATTTTGTGATTTTTTATGAATTTATTTAGACCTTTCGATATTTTTCATTTCACGTTACACTTAATTTTTTTTATATATTAATGTAATAGATTTTCTATCATTATACAGAATTCTAAGATAATTGTGCATTGAACACAACTTAAATATTATCTTTCTCTAAAATGGACATCTAGGTCAAATGCCTCTTAGAATAAGTTACAAACACCATCGACTTGGCATACACAACACCCATCACAAAAAAATAGTATTTTACACACAACATTGGTGTTTTTTGAAACATGAATATATTATTTTTTTAATTTAAAAAGTTCATTATAACGTAAAAATTAAACATTGAAATAAAAATATCAATAACTACTATTTAAATATCATTAATAATGGTTTTATAGAAATAAAACATATTGATAACCAAATATGTATATTTTTAGTAAGGATCATATATGTTTAAAAACACTATTTTCTCAAATGAACTACATTTCATGTCCATCTATGAAAAAAATAAAATAATATCTTCTAAAACTATAGAAATATAATTTGATAAAATCGTCTTAATTTTGGATTTTATAATGCCCAAATTTTATGGGGATATATCATTGTATTTTTTAAATAAATTTCATTTTTTGATTAATAGTGAAAAATAGTGCTTTTTAGTAAATAATAGTTTTTTCAATTATATGATCATTAATGATAAATTATAAATTATATATGTCCTAATATATAATTTGAAAAATTATACATATATTAATACCAATTATTTAATTATAATAATGCTTACATTAATACTAAATATTTAATCATAACATACTTTTGAACATTTTTCTACTTTAAACACCCATTAATTTGTCTTCTCTCTGAGATTAGCATTAATCATAATTTTTACACTTCTTTGAATTAAAATATTAAAAACTGACATAAAAATTAATAATCAGTATTTTATTTTGAATAAAATTAAAAAATGTCATTTTTTGACTAAAAAATTGGTAAAATTGATAAAAATTAATCACAGTGATTAAGGTGAAATTAAGCATAAATATTGACTAAAACTTAACATTATGGGAGAAAATGACATATACAGTTGTAAAACACCCATTGGATGGAAATAAATTTCCCATAAATCTTAATTTATTGATTTATTTTCTTTTCTATGACTTTTTGTACGTAATAACAATGTACACCTATCATGTTTTTAAAAATTCCATGTGAGTCATTTTCATTCCAAATTTAAAGAAACCACCCCTCCCACTTCTTCACGCCTCTCAACCCTCATTTTTTGGCACAATATTGGCCCAATACACATATAAACATCTTTAACTGCCTAGTAAAATCATATGATTGTAATGAAAGCAGTCCAGGTAAGCCTTTTGGGACCAACCAGTATGAGTGAACAAATTAATAGGTATCCTATTCCCTCAAGATCCTTTCATTTGCAATCTTTATCAACCCTATTCACTCTATTTATATGATTATTGTATAACCAAAGTAGTATATTCAATATTAAATGATGTTTTTATGATATGGTTTTGTGATACACTTACAAACACCTCCATCAAATGGGTAACGAACATTATGTTTATGTGTTTGGAGAACTACTTCCCCACAAAACCATGACTGTTTATTTTTCCTTTACCAGCCCACATGGTGAACATTATGATGGACACCCAGATTATATAATTCTTATATTATTTTTATTATGTATTTATGCTTATTCATTTATTTTTACAACCCATATATTTTAACCAAACAGATATTTTTTCTTTCCATTATGTGTTAACATGAGAATTTAATTTGAGGAAGTTTTCAATACCACCCCACAAAGAGATATGATTCATTTATCAACTACATAGATTTTATTAAGAATTTTTCAGTGAATATATACAATATATATATATATATATGATATCATAAATATTTTGTGACAATGATATGTATATATATAAATACATATATGACTATTAATTTTTTCTTTTAACACATCAATTAAACATAAATAGTGTTCATGCGTATGCATGATAAACTGTATCTAATAATTTTGTATTTCATTTCATTCTAATATAATATAATATTGTTATAACAATAATATATTGTACATACATGATATTTATATGATGTGTTTTCATTCTGTAAATCATTATATAAGTATAAGTACCAATGATAAATGAAATCAAGACATGAGAAAAAAATTAAATATTACCTGAAGCATAACAATAACATAAAATTTCTAACATGTATGTAATATAAATTCACACAATGTATTTTAACTTTTGGGCTTATGATTCTATTTGGTGGGTATTCCATCCATATTCTATGGCTCTGGTTGTGAGGGAATCAATTTTGTATTTTTCCCCTGGTCTAATATTTCCACCAATGGTCTTATCCTTGGCGCATTTGGAAATTATTAGTGAAAGCACTGATGATTGGCCTTAGAGGACCCTGGAACATAGTTGGACCGCATTTAGGACCAACCATGTGAACATTCCAGAAAATTGTGAGGTAGGTTACAAAACCACCTAGACGACTACCATATAGTTTGGGAAACTATGCCATCAATTCCCTAGTAACTGCATGGCCATTCATCCATCATTAGTGGACATAACATGATTACTGCATAGTTTGATAAATTGTGTGGCCTATCTGTAAAACTATCCATGAATTTAAAATTTTGGGATCTTTAAAATTTCCCCCTTGTTTTTTAACCAAATACTTCATTTATCCCTCTCTTAGTTCATGCAACTATAAGGGGATACCCCCTTTCTTCCGAAACCTTATTACCCTTCCTTGGGTGTGGATCTAAGGATTTAATTAGGGGTTTGAATAGATTTTTCAACGTAACCTCATATCAGAATCTCCCTCATCATTTCTGTATCATTTATTCTTTGGTAACTTTAATCACATGGTCATGTTTACTTATGGTTTAGTTTTCCTCATTGTTTATGTTGTAGGTCCTGTTCGTTTAGGGATCCTATTAATATATTGATAGTTTTGAAACCCTCATGGTGTGATTTTAGACACGTTTTGATATTTTTCCATGAAATGAATGTTTTTTCCATGCACATGACTTTATAATTATAAAACAATTAGTTTCATTCTTTTGGAATGTATTTCCGGTAAATATCCCAATTCTAATTTGATAAAAATGGTTTTTTAAAGGGTAACATTAATGTTTTAAGGTAATATATTAAATGATTTTGAAATTATAAATGGTGTTTTCACCCTTTATAGAATTTGGATTTGAGTCTTTGACTAATGTTGGTTATGGGAGAATTTCTTGATGTCTCGTTTTGAAACATTGTGAAAATGATGAAACTGTTTTTATGAAAACATCCATTGCATGTTTCTGATGTATTTTTTATGTATAATGGATGGGATTTTCTCACTGTGGAATCAACATGATCCATTATTAGAGTTCCTTAGTTTGGTCCATTTGTTTTTTAAATATTCTATTGCATGGAAGTAGTCTGTAGGGTGACTCTCGATGAGGAATGCAATGAAATATTATTATTATTTTATATGCTTATAATTTGATTATTGTCTAGCATCGGTTGCCTCACCCCCTTGTATAATATTGGCATGTCAACATGGAATATTGATATAATTTTCTAAGAAGTACATCCACATTAGTAGGTTACTTACTGACCGGTGGCCCATAGTAGGTGTTTATATTTGGGTTTATTACTATGATATTTTTCACCACGGTCTATCATGTGTTAGGGTGCCTATGTGTTTAGGTGTTCTGATTTTAATACGTGTGACATGATACTAGTTATTGGTTGTCATGTATTGGTATGTTCTGAATAGTTTTTGATCTTCTAGGTTCACCTATATCTGTTAGCTCTTAGTTTCTTATATTGATGTATGAGATACATGTATGATTATTTCCATTTCCACTTCTATGTGATTTCAGTAGTGCTTTCTTGGATAGTGTTTCACTTGGAATGTGATTTTTCAGTTTCAAAATGGTTTATATTTAAAAAAAAAATTAAAATAGTGTTTTATCATTTTTTGTGAAATTTGATAATTTATGCATCTCTTTCACCATGAAAAGGATTTAATACCACTAATGGAAAGTGCATGGTTATGTGAAAATATTAAGAACAATTGGTTTAACATTGTTTTTATTTCAATGGTGTAAAGACATACTTTTATCTATTATATTTCAAACGTGAAAATGAGTCTTCATTTATTTTAAAGGATATGCCTTGGGAATAGATTATCAGGATAGCCTACTATGTTTTAATACTCACACTTATATATTTTTTGCTGTTATATTACTTTTGTTGGTGTTGTCTCTAGTTCATTCTTCATTGGCTACTGTTGATCTTATGTTAGAGAGTGAATCGGTTGGTTGAATGGATATGGTGTAGTCTTCATGTCCGTTTGGTAATGTTGAATATTTTTGTTGAATTTTTATC
This sequence comes from Viscum album, assembly GCA_963277665.1. NCBI lineage: Eukaryota > Viridiplantae > Streptophyta > Magnoliopsida > Santalales > Viscaceae > Viscum > Viscum album. Next base: position 1,128,114,787 of record OY728156.1, on the reverse strand, counting down.
ATCTTATACAAAGGATATTTAGTTTACTTTAAATTATGTATTGATATTCATATTAATATTCTTCTGTTTAGTTTTAATTATCTATTTATTGGATGAACTATTTCCTTTTATACACTCTATTGATGCCCTGCACAGGTTTCCAATCTATGGGGATTTCGATCACCTTTCACATAATGCAATAGATCGTATTGGGTGACCGATTCAGGGTTGACCTAGGTTAGGTCGTGCCAAACTTTTATTAAAGTAGGGCCCTCTTATTTGGCTGAAATCAATGTAGACGGAGTAGGATTGTTGGGACTGAAGGGGTAGGTGCGTGAAGAGCATCATGAAATCTTGATCATTATTCTCCACATATATCATTGGGACATTTGGTTCTGTCAGTTTCTATGTCATTATTTATATTTTGGTGATTTGTATATGAAAGGGGACTAAGAAAAGTGGTATCAAGGAGCACATAAGGCCTATACATCCATGTAGATCCCAGTGTGTATTCCTATAAGGCTCTCTGGGTTGGTGGTGTTTTTTGGAATATTGTCACCAAACAAATGGTCAAGTCAACCACCAACATAAGTTCCATCTTGTGGCTCTCATTTATTACTCTTGAGTTTTGTAAAACTGTTTTCAAAATCATTAAGTGAGAATGTTTAAAATCAATTTTTATGGAATAGTTGGATTATGAAAATTGTAAATTTGATTTTCTTAATTTACATTAAGAATGGTTTTATAATTTTTTCTTTTTTGTAAAACAAATATTTATGCAATTCAAACTAAATAAGGTTTGGTGAATTTTTTAAATTGTAAAATGGTTGATTGAAAGGGTATGTTTTAATTTAAATTTATGTTGATGGAAAAAAGTAATGAGAATTGATCAAATGGTATTGATAAAATAGAATTTTTCAGATTTTTAGAAAATGAATCAATAGAAATTAAATGGATTTTTGACATAAATATTTTGGATTTCATTATCAAGTATGAACAAATGGTTTTTTTGTGTGGAATCAAAAAAATAACTTTTTAACATGGTTGTTAGGGAGCCTTTAGAAGGTTAATGATTTTTTAAATTGGTTAAATGAATTTATTTGGAAGATGAGGTTGTCTTTTTATAATTTGGTGTACTCATGTTTGCTCATAACTATGGTGGATTGTGGAAATGAGTATGGATTTTTGGTATGGCATGTTGGATAGTATCGCGATAGTGGTAAAAAATTCACATGTGAGTGAGACCTGAAGGAACACCATTTGTGAGTTTGAAAATCAAGAAATTTAGTTTTTCAAAAGTATATTAAGTGAGAAATTTTGTTTTTTTGGTAAACCATTGGTTTTGTGGGTTGTTTTATATGTCGTAGAAGTGTTTTTTTCTCTAGTATGCTTAATCATGTTATGTATGTGATACATATGTTCTTTCCTGAGTATGAATTTTTTTATTGGCTCGGTTTTAAGCATTGTTTATTGGGATTCTACATAGGTCTTGGAAATAATTGTTCAATTTTCTCTTGGAGTAACTATGTATACTATGTTATTTTGGGTTCACAAGCTGGTTTGGATAGGTATCATAGTTACTTTCTCACATTGTGTTCACCCCCATTAATATTTGTTTAATATTCTTTATTTGGATATGGATGGATCCTCATTGGAATAATTTCTATTTGATCTACAAAAGGATTTTGTTTATGAGTATTAAAATCTAAATAATCCTCTTTAATGGATTCCACATACCATTTTTTGGAATAGTAATATTTTCTTGCTATGTATAGGATGATATCATGGTTTTGTGATTCCCTTGGTTGAAGCTGTTGTGTTCGATGATGCTTGATCTGTTTCACAATTTCCATTTTCCATTCTTCTCCTCATTCGGTGTGATAGAGAATAGTGTTGTTTGTCAATAACTCCTTATTTAGGTAAAGGTTCTTTGTTTGAAGAAGTGAGTTCTGTTGTGTGTTAGAATCCAATGTACCTACCTGGGAGTGTTATGAGTCTTTGAGTGCAACCAAAATAAGGACTTCGGGTTAGGGGTTATATGTTCATTACTAAAAGCCAATAGATTCTACCAACATTAGTGCTCCAACCATGGGTCCTGGAGTGAAATTAGTATGTTGCCATGACTCCCAAGGGATTATAGAGTTTTTATAATTACATGGAAACAACATTACCACAAGGTAGTTCTAGTTTTTCTATTTTTATTTACCTATCTATGTGATTCTTTCTATTTGAAAACATCATGATGCAATTATCCCTCACACCATGCTCATGAATGGTCCTTCTAGAATATGATTTCCAATCAATTTCCTTTAGTTGACCACCCATGTGAACGGGTCATGGTATAATATTTTCTTGGTTTGTGAAAGTATAGTATAGTGTAGTTTATGTTTGTTTTTTAGGTAGTCTATCCATTGGCCCCTTCCCTCACTACCTTATATGGTGGGAGGGTTGAGGTCTCTGTAGAATGTATTGGACCTGTTAGCATCCCCTCCATTCAAGGGTGGTTAGCTTAAATGATCTAGATTCATTCTTCATCTCCTGGGTTGATAAGCCCTATAAGGGAGTTTTGGGTTGGAATTTGTGAGAGGGGCCCAATTTTTTCTTTTGATGAATCCTCTTTGGTGTAATTTTTATTTTCATAATGGATGAGAGACACATTGCATATCTCATTCTGTTTTCTTAGAAGAGATATCAGGTACTCGATAATTTCTAATGGTTGGGAGTCTATTTAGATCTCCCCTCTTTTGGTTATCTATTTATGGTTTGGATATGGTTAATGTAAATGATTTGGTGCATTTAAAAGCCATTGATTATACAGTTTCCTCTTCAGTTGGGGTGAGCATTAAATTTCATGGAAGAAGTAACAATTGTTTTGTTTTTGAATTCATTTAGGATGTGATGGTTTGATCATTCCCATCGGTCTCAAGAAGTGGTTTTGGTTTGTTGTTTTTTTCGTGAAAGTGGCATAAGATCCGTTGGAATGTGTTATTAAATTCAGGGGAGTAAATAATTAATGGTGGGCAGAATTTTCACACCTATTGTTTTATTTATTTTCATTAAGCTCTAGTTTGATAGGGATTATGACATTTTTCTTAGTCTCCGAGTGTCATGGGTGTAAAGGGGTAAAGGCTCTCCTCATATAAGTCTCTCCTCCATGGATGATCATTAGATCCTTTGGAATTTTTTTGAATAAATAATTGAAGGTTGTCTTTTGTAGTCCCTCGCTGATGGTTGGAACAAAGTTAGTGCCAACCGTACGACCAATATAGAAAAAAGTGAACAAGGTTATGAAAACCTACCACATGGATACAACATTGTTTTGGAAACCATATAGATGATTACCAAGTAATAGTGTGGTCATTTATTCATGGGTAATGGGTATCACATAGTTACCACACTTTTTGATAAACTATATGGTGTAACCGTGTGATTTTATGATATTTTAAAATATTGGGATTTCTGTCTTTTCCCCGTCATGTTTTTAATAAAATTGTATCTTTTCTCCGTCACCTAGTTCATAAACCCTAAGGGGCACTCTAATTATCTGCTAATCCTATACCCCTTCTGTGGTAATGGATATCATTATTTCATCAAGGGTTTTTATAGATTCATCAAGGTAACACCATCTCCTCATCTACATATTCTTTCTTATTTTATTTTATTTTGGGATTCCTTTTTTCCATTGTCATGTGAACCTAGGGTTTGGTTATCCATATGTAAATGTTGTGGTTTTTTTACTTTATGGTTTTTCTTCATAGAAGTACTGTTTTGAAACCCTTGTGAGGTGCTTTCAGGTGTGAATTATCATTGGGCAATGGACTCAGTGTAGGTTTTCCATGAATTTTCCCTTTTTATTTAAGAATAATTAATTTCCATTTTTTAGAGATGAATTAATTTATAAATTCCAATGTATGATACATAGTTAATTTTTTTGGTATAAAATGGTGTTTTAATTATTGTTTTATTATTAAAAGAATAGTTTTGGTAAATAGTACACAACTAGTGTTTGATTTAATGCTCAATTAAATTTTATAGGTTATTTTTGAAATCAAATGCATGATATAGATTTTAGAGGTTTAATTAATTTGTGAACTGATGTATTCAGTTACTTGAATGGGTTTCCTATGTGAATATGGGATATTTTACTAAATAGATATTGGTTGTTAGTATGTTTTGGTATGTATTTAATGTAAATGGATAATTTGGTATTTGATAAAAATTATTTTGTTAATGAAAGGGTGAGAATATTATTTTAATGGAATATTATAATTTTTTTAGATTGAAAATGTTGTGTTTTCCCCCTTTATTAGAATTGGATTTATATCTTTGATGAGTGTAGGTTTTGTGAGAAATGATTGAAGTACCATTGGGAATCATTGTGAAAATGATAAAAGGGTTTATTAAAAAAACATTCATTGGATGTTTCTCATTAATTTTCTATATATATAATAGATTGGATTTACTTTTTGTGGAATCCTTGTTATCCATTATCAGAGTTATTTAGTTGGGAATGATTGTGTTCTAAATATCTGTTGGCATGAGATTTGTCTTTGGTGAGACTCGAGGTGAGGCATATGGTTAATTTTTATTATATATATATATTATTCTAATTTGAAACTCAATGGGAATTGGTTGTCTCACCACCATTATATAAATTTGACATGAGAACCTGTAATATTGATAAAATATTCTATGAATGATTTCTACACTGGTAGGTAAGGTACTTCCCAATAACCCATAGTAAGTGGATATATTTGGGTTTATTTCTATGCTATTAGGCTCATCAGTCAACCCTAGGTTAGGATTTCTGTGTATTTAGACATTTTTTTCATCATATTTTGGACGGTACGGAGGATGTGTTCTCTTGTATTGGTATGTTACGGATAGTTGCTGATCTCTAGGGTTCACATTTATCTATTAGGTCTTAGTTTCTTTTAGTAATGATTTAGATATATGTATGATTATATCCATTAACCCCGTTATGTAATTTCAGAAGATCCTTATTTTGAATTGTATTACTTGGAATGGTATTTGTTAGTTTAAAAATGGTTTATAAAATTTTATTTGAAATAAAATTTTGTTTTATCCTCTTTTGATCACGGATGTAATTAATGATTTTATATAACATATAAAACATTTATATTATACTAGATTTATTTTATACCGATGTATCATTTTTTTTCATTACATTAATATGACAAAGAAATGAATGTAGCATTCAGGTGTACGTACAACCTACCGTCTCCATGAACGGCGCATTTAATTTCTTATATCCAAATTTCCTAGACAATTATAAATAAATATTTTCTATATATATATATGATATTTAAATCAAGAATAATATTATGGAGATGATGGACTTTTTACCACATGGACAGTTTACATCAAAGAAGTTCATTTTCGACTCAAGTATCGAATATGGACAGAACGACCAAAATGAACATAAATAATATTATAATTTTTTACATGGTAATAAGTGATATAAAAGTAATAATATACATGAAATAAGTTCTTAGGATAGTAAAAATTAACCCATGTTTAGTATTTTGAAATATAACGATTGTATGTGATGAGTCAGACTAAAAGTAAGGAAATTCTTCTCAATCTCCTTTCATTGAGGAATATTTTGAGGTTATACACTACATTATTTTATACAGTGTATAATAAACCCCTTTTAATTCAAATTTTATTCAAGGTATTTTATTTATCTACGAAGCATTTTACTAAATGAAAAAAAGGAAATTGTTTATTATATTGGGAGACAACGAATCCTCTACCATCATAACCATTATTTGATATTTGGCTTCCTCTATATGTTTTAATGTTTTATAAATTAAATAAATACACTACTCTATTTTGTGGTGTTTTGGAATTCAAAATGGTTTTTGAAATGCATTTAATATTTCAATTTCATGAAATGATTTCTTGTGATTAAAAATGAAATTTTATTTGTGAGATGTTGATATCTACAATGTTTTATTCGTTATGATTATATAATTGTGCTTAGATATTTTTCGAGTGGTTACGTGATAATACAATTAAGGGTGGTTATATGATAATCAAAAGATGGGTGGTTTTGTGATAAACCATGGATGAGTTGTTACTTTATAACCTCCAACGCATTGAGTATGGAAGTCATCCATATGGTAATTCTATTTAGTGATATGTGTGGATGTTGACCATATGGTAATTCAATTTAAGTATTATTATGTCCCATGATACATTTATATGATATAGGTTTCTTTCTATGTGTTATTAGGTCTTCTTTTGGTTACAAAAAGGGTAAGAAATGAGCTTATATTTAGTGAATTATACTTACTACTTCTTAATGGTGAAAAGTATTTCATTGCGATAATGTATTCATTGTTTTCATGTTTTTCAATGACTTATCATTTTTCATATTTGGTTATCCCTTACTGATCATTTTATTCTCATCACATGTTTTGAAATACATTTCATAGGACTTAATGAATAATATAATGATGGATGGGACCATGGAAAATTCATGTTTTTTAAACATAAAACGAACCATGTTTCTTCTTAAAGTGTATTTATTTTATTATAAAAATATATATTGAGTATAATTTTTTACTTTTAATATTTATGTTCCCATGTATGATATTTGACCTAATTCTCTAATGCAATATTCCAGATAATGTTCACATAGTGAATTAAATTCAATAGTTGAATTATCTCAAGATTAGGTAACGTTTAAGGGAAGGGACTTATGATCAAAGAAGAAAATATAAAATCTAAATCTCCTTTTGAAAATTTTATTAAATAAAGAAATGTGTTTGGGGATTATTAAAAATGTTATTGTATCCATATTATTAAAATTGCATCCATTTTCATCCACTTCATCATTATTATTCTAAATACATTCAATAAAAAAATATTTTTCAATTTACAATCTATTTCACATATCTAGGATGTCATGTACATTACTAGGTAAATATATATGGCATGTTTGATTCATTAAGAAACACAAACATTCCACATTGGGCCAAATATAAAGTTGAAAAATTGATATCTACCAAAAATATCATTATATAATATCCATCTCAATCAAAACAACAAAAAATAATAAAAACATTCCAATACCCATGGAAACATGAATTTTTCATTTTGATACATGTTCATCATGCATCAGTTTAGCTTTCGGTCAAACCTATGACTTAATAATATCTTTGAATATGAGTTCTATAAATAGTAGTGTACCCAAAATAATGATCTAACATCAATTTTAATGCTTCAAAATAGGATCCATAACATTTTCCCAAAAAGGAGACTCATTGAACCTCACACATTCATATTTATATGCCAAATACATCTGATTAGTTGTTAGATAATATAATAAATATAGTTATATTATACAATCAATACCATCATAAATATTCACATGTTAATAGATGGAGAAAACAAAAATATGATTAAGTGTAAATATTTATTTGAATATTAGACCATGAACATTATACACCATAAACATTTTATAATAGAATCATACCCCTTATCAATATAAAATTATATAAAATATGGATAAACCATAGGGCCTAACGAAAAGAATGTAATATAGGTGAAAATAGAAGGGAAACAAAGCTATAATAACCTATGGCCACACCTGGACCAATCTCCCATATTATTATGCAGATATTTTTTCCAATATATTTTACTAGATATCAACATAAAGTTAAAAATAATAATTTTGAAAGCTAAATGTTTTATAAAAAATGATGTATGAAATAATATTATTACTGATCCACTGATGTGATTACTTGGATATATAACTATTATCTATGTGTTTATATTCATGGATAAAATGTAATATTTTCATGATAAAATGTTCTTGGTCATTTGGTGATCACTACTCCTAAATGAAACATTATGTCACCTATTCTGGAAAATTAAAATTGAATAATTTATCCTGAAATTCAAATGTTTCATAATACACATTAAATAGGGAAAGGACAAAAAATGATGTCAATAAAACTTCTGTATCACCCATGGTAGGGTCTTCTAAAACATATGATCTAGTTCCTAGAGGTGTCACATTTCACTTACCAATTAGTCGTGGTAATGTCTTATATCATTTCTTGAACCATTTCACATACAATAACACTCTCACTCAATTTTAGCTTCCATAATGAAACATGTTTCACAACTCATACCTTATCATGCACCACCACCATGTTACACATTGTGAAACCCTGTATCTTGTCACATTAATTATCATAGACCACTAGCCTTTCACTCAATTTGAGGTCTCATCTCAAATATCTAAATTTTAACATAACAACACCCTATAACTTAGTGTGGGGTAACATAACCATGTCATGAATTAACACACCCCCACTCAGGGTAACTAGTGCGAACACACTATCACATATTGTTTGGCCTTGTAAACATATCCTAGAATAATTTTCTTATGCTAAGGGTTGTCTATGATGGAACCCCCACACTAAGGGTAGGGCCTCACCTAATATATTAATTCCATCTACTGAATCACAATCACGGTATGTGTACATACAAATATGCATGAAAAAAAAATCAATCCTTGAACCCTACTAGCAATAGGTCCTCCACTAAAATACATCTGGAGTATTCCCATCAACTTGAGTAACTATTTATATCTCAAATTCATATCATTATATTCATCCACTATAGTTGAGAATTTTTTTACAACATCATATCACAATTATATTTCCCTTCTGATACATTCCTTGAAGACCCGTGTTTTCATGATCCAAAAAATGACACCAATTTGGACAATGGCCCTCCATTGAATTTTCTACCCCCAAGGCTAAAAGGATCTCACATCATCATTAACAAATATATTTATATCATATAACATAAAAAAACATTTCATAATATACCCTTATGTCTCTATAAACACTTTCTGCATCTTATTACCTTAAAACATTAAAGGATTTCTCCGTACACCCATCCACAATAAGTCACCACTACTAAAACAATTCCTTATACAATCCATAAAAATGGAAAATATTTTCAAGGAAAAAATGATCTTCCACCACATCTCAGACATTAACCCAACCATATTAAAAACAAATTAAATGTGTAAGAAATTCTTATCTAGTGTTCTTCCTAATTTTTAAGTATAAAAAATTTCCGTTTTCTATAAGTAATATTTCTCTCCATTGAGATATTATTATCTATAGTTACCATAGAATTATATTGTTTAATAAAAAAGATATTCGTCAATATAATCACAATATTTCATATACATAGGGGAGACTTGTCATAAATAAATCATCATGCACAGAAATTTCCATATCATTCCTAAACAATATATAAAAAAAGTTGATATACCTATCACCATAGGTAATAAGTTATATAATGAAATACTTTCCTCTCATTTCCCACATTAATATTTTCAATTCATATATTTTAAACAGAAAACATTTAAAAAATAAAATCGCGCACTCACAATCTTGAATGGTTTAATTATATAAAAGTATCAATAAATTTAAATTATCATTCAAATTTTATAATAATTATTAATAATTTAAAATATAAAAAATATATAATTATATTTCATGAAAAATGATTCAATTATTTCTTTCCACTATAATGATTTATGTACTAAAATGATAACATAGACTGAATGTTTTAAAAATATTTTAAAAAAATACTCACCTTCAAAATTGACTCCATCTCATACATTATCTTATAACTAGTTTACATGTTATACCACCTCATTTCTATAATAGTTATTTAATCCCTATGATTACTATTCACATACCCCTTTTAAAATTAGTCTCTATGAATTCTAACACCTCAAGGACACCAATATGTATTATGATTATGATTGGATTTATTATTTTTTATATTCTATAAAACCCAAACCCTATTAATGATCGTAGTTTACATAACACATAATAGTATAATACATTTTGACTCAAAACTCCCCAATAATATTTTAAGACATTATTCATTGGAAGGACATAGTAATGAATTCACCATAAAAACACTATGGATCATGTCCTATATTCGAACCCAATGGTAATTAGATATTTAACACCATTACTTATAAATATTCGTAAAATAGTTCAAATAAAATTAACATTGAATTCAAATAATCATACCAATTCATGATATATATAGAAATTATTAATTCTTTATTTCATTATTATATCATTTAACTAGTTTTGTTTCATATATTTAATATCTCATGTCATATGTCAACTAAGTCATTGGTTTTTGGAATAATATCAACATGTAAAATGAAAAGTAAAACAGACGTAAAAACCATAATCTTATAAACATTTTATTATATGCATAAATTCATTCCAAACATGCCCTATCTGAATAGCTCCTATCAATTAAAAAATAAAAAAATATATGTCTCAGTGAATTAATTCTAAAAATATTAAAATAGTTTCAATAAAACTCCACTTGTTAGTAATAAATATATATTCATATACAAAATACTCATATTTGGAGTAATTGATGTTTAAAAACACCCCACTTAAAATTGTTTTTACAAATATTGTATCATAATGCTAATTTTTTCCATAAAAATCAAAATTTGAAACTATTTAAATTTAGAATTTAACATTAAAGACCAACCAAGAATTATTGAACACGAAATATAAATTTTATAAAAAATATATCATTAAAATTAAATGAATTCATTCATTAGATTTCATTAATTAAAAAGAATTAAATATTTTCAAATATACTAGTTTATTGTTATTCCACCACCATCACATTAAAATATTTTAAATTATATCAAAAATAAAATGTAATATATTAAAAATAATATCACCTTCCAAAATCGAAGAAAAATATTTTTCATTTACTATAAATAAAATAAAGTATTTTTTAATATACTCATATTTTCATTGTTTAAATAAATTACCCTCATCCAGATATTCATATTTTCATTCCTCATAATTATATCACATGAAATTTTATATATTATTTACAAGTAATTATTTTTAAATAATTGTACCATTTATTATAAATATCACAAATTTTCTAAACACCATTATATATCATAATTTCATATTATAACTCTAGGTCCCAAAAAACTAAATAATAATATACCAACCTATAAATTAACTATTAAATATTGATTGATAAAATTTTCTTTTCTAATAATGGGTCTCACTTATGTATAAACTCATTTATCCCAATATAATAATAATATTTTTTGTTCAATCACAATGTATAAATCATGAAACTCATAATATAACCACTAAAATATATCCAAAAAATAATTTTAATTTATCATATACAAAGTAGTAAAAATTAATTCAGACCACAATATACATGAAAATTTTGAATAATTATATTATGAATTAAATTAATTTATAATAATTTCATGGGGAAAATTATTTTTAGGTGTCACCATAATTTATACATAAATTTTAAATCAAATAATAATTTATAAATATATAAATTTAAAAAATTATTATAATATATAACTCAATGTATTTTAATAGTATCCCCTGGTTTCAATTTATTATTTGTAATTCATTATTAAAAAAATCCTAACATTAATAACTCTAATCAATTTAGTCATTAATTGAATCAAGTACTGGAATTAACCATAATGTGCCACTCATGATATCAAAAGATTTATCCAAAATCAATTATATTTCATTAACAATCAATATATAATATTTTTTATGAATAAAAAAATCAAGACTATAATAGTTTGGTTTTTTGTAAATTTTTTGATATAGCATGTTTTTAATGCATGAAAGGTATAACAAAAAATGTTCTTAAATATTATGATGACATAGATATTAAAATGATCTCAAAGGTTATTTTCTACTTTTTCAATGGGTCCTAAATGGGGATGTTACCATATAAAATAGGTTTCCACTGCGTCATTCTTATGTATCAGAGTGGGAAGTAGTAATTATTGGTATAACAGTTTTTTACTACAATAGGAGGCATTTAATTTTTGGAATTCATCGATGAAAAGTTTATGTGATATTCTATATAGTTTGGAGGTATATTTATAATGTTTATGCCTTGGGTATTAAGTGATTTAGTTTTGTAATTAACAAAATATACTCATAAGATGTATCTCACACCTCTACACCACAAACTTCATTGTGAGATTTATTTAGATATTTAGAGTGTACTTTTTGACCTCCAAACCCAACATCAATTGATCAATGATGCTTATTTTTGATTAAGATGAAGAATTTTATTTAATTCCCATATATAATTTCAACCACTGATTACCTATTATTATCCTTTTCAAATATTTTTATGGGATGCTAGATATTGAAATCATAGAAAATGTATTTTTTTTAAAATTATAAATAGAATAATTTTGATCATATGATATTGTTTTGGGGTTTTAGAGGATCATATTATGACATATAATAATAGGACTATACTATTAGGATCATTTTGCTCCATCATCTATGGTTGGTGCATCATATTTACCCCATATGATATTTTTATTCTACGCCATGAAATTGATGTTATTTTGGTTTTATTTCGTTAATTTCTTATTTATCCAGTGATTTCAAGAATTTATTTATTAAATTTTTATTTAGTTGGATTGACATGGTCAGATAGTTTGAATTTTTTTGGTTTAAACAAGATTTTTATATTATTCAACAAAACGTGGAATTTGAGTTTCATTATGTTTGTAAAAAATGTATTTTCTCAATATATAATAAATTGGAAAAACACATGATTTGGTTTTAATGGATTTATTTTGGGTGATTTAAATAGAATATTTTTTAGAATTAATAATGTTTAAATCAGGTAAATATTTTTAAAAAATTAATACTTCTTGGCTAATTTATTGTTTTATATATGAGAAAAAATTGAAAAGTGTTGGGTATGGATATATGGTTTGGGTATTTTATAGAAATGGGAGGTTACATCTTATTTTTAATTTGAGTGGGGTGAAGACATCATATTTGGAAAATACTACATTATGTGATTACCCACAATTGTAGTATTATATTATCTTAGGGTGGAATTAATCTAATATTATTTATCTATTAATCATGTCACTAGTTAATTTAAAAAAATTAAAAATTAAAAATTATTGTTGAAGAAATTTTAATGGTTTCTTATTTAGTTAAATTATTTATTATATTATTTCCTTAATTTGATCCTGTTTTATATAGTAATGTGATAAAAAAATTTCATCAATATGTTATATTATTTTTTCAATGGAAATGGTTACATTGTTATAAACTAGTCATTATGAGATTTTATGTGATTTGTGGTGAATCCTACTAATTATGAGTACTCACACCAACCCACAAATTTCATTTTGCATGTAAATTAATTATGTTATGATGTTTGTAATCGAATGGTTTCATGGATTATGGGTGACTAATCATTAGATATATGTTTTGGTGGAAATTTTATGAATGAAGATGTATTGAAGGAAAATTAGACCATCCACTTTGGACGGGAAAGGTTAATTGTTTTCTCACATTTTTACATGGAATGTTTTATTTTATTTTATATTCCTATTTAATTTTTTAAGATCTGTTTATATGGGAAGTTATTGTTTATTTCTTTCCAAATAAAAACCATGGATTTTTTATCATGTTTATCATTGATTATATTGATGAAAGTATAATTTACCAACGATTATATATTTAATGTCACTTTTCATCATCCTCAATTCATTGTTGAATTTTTTATGTCCTTATCATTTTTTGGATTAGCCTCAAGATTTGAGCCTCAAAAATGTGTATTCCAATAGTAATAATGTTGCTGAAACATTATATAATAATGGAGGACATATAAACAATGCGAGATTAGATATAGTGTATGTGGTGAATATTATACAATTAATAAGGTTCATACTGAATTTTCATTATAAAAATTTATTTATTGGGGATAATTAAAACAGAAATGTTTTTTGGATTATTTTTTTATTCAATTGGAATGTTTTTTTGATGTATTAGGATGATTCCATGATCTATTATTAAATAATACTATGAAATCGATTTGTATATCATCTCAAAATCATCTTTTTACTATACAATTACATCAAAAATTTAGCATTTACTTAAGGAACATATTTTTCTGTGAATCAATGCTCTAGGTATAAGTGAGGATAAATCCTTCTATTCCATATAGTATGTAGTAAAATCACATGATTCAATGAATAGTTAAAATGTGGGGACCAGTTATATTTACGTTCTCATGTATCATCACTGGGAACTATAGATACTGACCATGAACATTGGATTAAATGATGAAATTTTCTATGTAACACTCCAAACACATCCGAAATGTCCAATTAATTCTTTTAACCATCCTAGTGTAATTTCATGAGGGTTTAATTGAATATATATTAATATCTCAACCTCACATAAATATATTTATTTATATATGATTTGTTTATATGACGAGTGTTATGTGAAACCTATGTATATTTTTTATTCATACCCTATCTGATTTTCATGGGAAATATTGAAATTATAAAAATATTTTGTATATCTATCAGACAACAATGTACAGAAAAAAATGACTAGGGTAATAAAATGATTGACGGAACAATTTAGCCTATGTATACCCAAAATCATGTGTAAATGAAGCACGACATACCCAAAATCTGATATATGAATATTAACAAGACCAATACAAATTACAGTACACATCCATTACAAACTGATTGGAATTAAAATATACCCATAAATATTAAACCATTGTCAAAATCTAAATATGTGATGGTATTTTATATAACACTACATCATACCCAATCACTAACTATATCTATTCTCAATACTACATATATCATGATCACTATTTAAAGGTACATTGTTGGAGAAGTAAAATACATTTCCCTTACAAATATCATAAATAAAAAGATCTACAATCACACAAATGTGAATACATAAGGTGGAAGCATATAAACCATCAAATAATCTCCTTGAGGATTCCAAATCTTTATAATACAATAACAAAATATTATAACAAAATATTAATGTTCCATATAAGCAATAAATAATAATCCATGTCAGTAAGAATTAAGATCCCATGAAATTAACACACACTATATAATACACTCATAACCTAGAAAGACCCCCTTTCTTAAAAATCCTATAAATGACCAAAAACCATGATAAGAAAATCATCCCCCTATCTAAAGTCATCATTCGGTGATACAATCATGTGTGACCACCTAAACAACCTAATCATCCATTTTTATACCACTATGTACACTTTAAACTCTATATGAACGCATTAAATGTAACATATCAACCCAAGGTCATACATGAAATTTTATCCCATATTTTAAAACAAAAACATCATTAATTGGGTATAAATGAATTTTTTTGGAATTCAGCCATATATTTTCATCATAATTCATGATTCTTCTAAAAAAATTACATGTTTAATCAAAAATTATTTTTTAATGGAATCAGAATAATTAATAAAAAAATGTGTATATCTTCACATTCAGAAAATATAGATGATGTCATAGGATCCACAATGATTATGTCCAATTCCATAGTAGGAAACATAATGAACAATTTTATAGAAAATAGATTTCATAGAAATGCCTCTAAACGTACTCAGTTTGAGATCCAAATAAAAAGGGAAATTTTTAGGCATATTTATAAAATTATGTGGTGTTAATATTGAATTAAATATCACTTAAAATAATTCAATTTATTTATCATTAAAACAATTAACTTCCAACGAATAATCAATGGTATAATTGGGTTTTTAAAAAACCATGATGATGGGGATCACACCATCATCCACTGTATAGTTTTATCTTCAAAATCATTTTATGAATCCTATAAGGGACCATAATTTACTGTAAATATGGATATAACCTTGAAATTATGCATTATCCCATGAAATTTTGAATGAATTCAACATTAAACTAACCACACCAATCAAAATCACCCACTAACTTAGTATTTTAGTTGGCTTGTTTCCTAGAGGTGGAAATCCCAAACAACACTCCCAACAATCTGTTATGAAATAAAATGGGGTGTTTTTATACTGATTGGTTGAATCCCAAAAATCACTCCCACACTATGGGTTGGGCCTGGACCTTTACCACCACAATCACTATACCACGATGAAGCATGTATAGCCTGAACCCCATTTCTACAACTCACATTCCTTATATAGAATACATAACCCTACGGTACCACATTATTATGGTAATACAAACAATAATAAAAAAAATTTATAAAAATTGTGGTTCTATATTATCCCCACCCATGTTCTTTTAATCCTTGGAAATCTAGAGGTTGATGGTTTATAAGAAAAGTTCAGTTCTCTACTCCAAAATATGATTCAATAATTATTTTGTATCTTCATTGGTATGTCCTCATTTCTAAATTACACGAACCAATGAGATATATCAACCTTGTAAAAAACAAATCATTACTTTATAGGATACAAATATGGTTTGAATTAGTTAATTGTCTTTATCATGTGTCAAATGGTCCCATGTAATAACATGATCTAGGTTCAGGTAGTACTTATTCTGGTGATAGAAATGGAAAATAGTATGAACAGAGTTGAATATCAGTTCTATGGATTGGTGATATTAATCGTCACTAATATAATCAATAATTTTGAATTATCACCCATCTTTAGGATGTGGATTCCTCTTATAAATGATAAAATAATTACTCAACATTAAAGATACTCAGAAAAATATGGTCACAAAAATAAAAATTTATCATGTAATGATAATGACAAGCATATTATTTCTGGTGTATTTGTGTCATTTCCATTTATTTCATAATTATCTAGAACAATTATAATGTCTCATATCCATGACTATATCAAATTAGTGTGGTACGTCTATCTTCAACAAAATATTTTTTTTGATTGACATGTTCTAACCTATACTTATTCAAATATATCCATTTGTAAAAAGGACTATTGACTATATTTATATGAGAATTTTAATATTGGATAATGGCCCTCTCCTAAACCACCAATGTCTTTGAAACATGCTATTATAATATATAAAATAGTCAGAATAGTGAACTCAAAATTTCAATCACTTTTAGAATGATAAGTGTCAGGTCTTGAACCAATGGGGTATCGACCACTACCCCAATATAACACATCCAATATTACAAGGGATAGATACAAGAACTATGTATGCATATCACACAAAGGGGAGTCGTCTTCCTAATTTACATATACACATGTACAAACAAATGCATCAATCAAAAAGTGAAATGTTTTAAAATGTAAACAACAAAAAATCATGAATATAACTATCCCAAACACGAGTACAATAGATGTACTAAATGTATAAAATGGGAATAAAATATTTCCACAAAAAAATTTAGGTTCCGACCTACTCTGGAGGAGGGGATCAATTTCAAAATCTACTATTATAATGCTCTTTGTCATAGGTTTAGTAAACACCTTGTTCAGCCTTGATTACTAAATTTTTTTTACCTTGGTTATTATAGGGACTCCGTTGAAAGTAATGTAGTCTTCTTAAGATAAAAAATGATTTGAAAAATCCAATTTGAGGGTAATTATAACAATACATAGAATAAAACACAAAAAAACCAATGAAAAGTTAGAAACTGAAAGGTAATAGTCTGCTCGACCAAGCTATAGGGGGACTCAGTCGAGATGGAAACTCCATTTCAAACCATCATCTTCTATACATTTTTTGGCCAGATCAACCCAAAATGGGTCACAATAATACATGTGGAATTACCTCTAGGACACTCTAAATAACCCAGATATACTCATCTCTGGCTCCACGATCTAATAGGTTCAAAAATCATATTTGGTTGTAGGATTCTACTCACAGATTTGAAGGTAACTCACTGAAGAGAACCCAATAAATGATCTCATCCATCCCAAATGAAACTCATCCGATAGTGTCACTTCATGAAGAATAAACACACTATTCCTGTTGGAATATTAGATAGAATATGCTCCATAGGGAACAACCCACAAGTTCAAACTCTAGTGCCCAACACTATAGGTCCTAGCATTGCAACATTGTTCTAATCACAAGGTAATGAAAAAAATTTGGAGTATTCGTCCCCTCACACTTCACATGGTTTAGGATTAACTAATCCAGACTTTTCACAACATCTATCCTTTAAAACTATATCGAACAAAAGGAGTCACACCTTGTCATTGACCATCTATTTAAGGGGAACTATCTCCAAATCACCCTCCAAAACCTTTGCCAGTCATGTATGGTGTGGCCCACACCAAAACCCTTTTAGAGAGATAAAATCTTAACTAATTATCTCACTTTCCATTATAGGGTTTATCTTTACATAACTATACAAATTACTCGATGGAACTCCTACTCAGCTGAAGTACCCTCTATCCACATCTACATGAAGGGGGTAGTGCTACTTCATAGATGAGGACCCACATCCTCGTATGATAAAATGTTATCACTCATTGATAGATTAGAGAAACAATGACATGGTATTGGTGTAAAACTCCATAGATAGTGGACCCACACCCTACCATGGAAGGGAAGTACCACTCTATAAGATCAATAAGAATGGGGGCCCCACATCTTTATTAAATTGGTGTGTACCACTCTACCAACTCGATCGATATGTGGCCTCGCACCCTAACACAATTTAGGATTACCAATGTACCCTCTTGATCACTACAGGGGACTCGCACCCAGACATCATAAGGGAGTAATGACCCCATGTTAGAGGAATCACACTGTGGTACAAAATGTGAGTACTAACTTTTTCATAAAAAAATATGGATAGAACGCATCATGAAACAAGTGGGTATCATTGACTCCAATGATAGAGGTCCTACACCGAAACAAAATAGAAGATTAACCACTATATCATTCTATAACATATGGAGTTCCAGTTCCCCAATATGATAGTGGGGTATCAACTATAGGTAAATAAAACCCAAACCATAGGAAAAAAGGAGAACCTAATCGATCAATCTATAAAGAATAGAGGGAATTCACCCGAGAACAACATTGGAGAACTTTCATGAACTATATGAACGATACGAGGTACCAACTCCCAGATCTGACATGTGTGTACCACCCCCTAGAGATCTACCACATTTTTAGAAAACCTCCAAACAAGACTTGGGGATTCCCATATCTACTATATAAGAGGTTTAAGAGAAATCCATACCTGAGGGCCATAGGGGAGTTCCAGTCTGAGAAATCAATCTCAAGAACCTCACGCATCGACAACATTGACCATGAACTGCTAAAAATAGTCTCATTCTAGTCACACATGCATCACAACACTATTGTGGCAGGGGACCCGCAACTGGATTCAATAGTTGTGCACTACTCTACTAGCCTAAACATTCTAGGAGACCCACATTATAAGAGGATAGGGAAAGGTACTGACCCTATCATCAATATAGTGATCCACTATAATTACCACCCATGGTGACCACAATTACTATTTTGAAATCTAACCACACCAAATCGTATCTCATAATACAAAATAGTGGCCACCATCTCATTATAGATGGCACACTACTCTGGATAGTGTACTCATAATCCTTAATGAGACATCTACAGAACAATATATGAAAGCAGTAAGATCTCAATAATATACACCAAAAATTACATTGCATGCACTAGACCCCACATTGAATGTGAACTATCCCATGTAACTGGTCATTCCTCTGACCACAAATCTATGATTTTATATGTATGTGAAGTTGGAGTGTATTACCCAAACACAGTGTGTTCTTCCTCACCAATTCCTATGCTATTTCCATCGACCAAACAGCTTGTCTACTTTTTTCACTCACATGACAGGCACCCCATTATACATTAGGAGTTCATGTTAAAAGTCCACTTAGCCATTTCATCTTCTTATATTCATATCTAGTACTCCATTTCCTTGTACATTGGGAATGTATTTCAACACAACAATGTATAATCACACAACTAACCATTCATCTTCCCATAAATGAAGAACTTGTCAAGTGTCTCAAAATATCACATGTTGTCCATATGGAATGTCTGATAGGAATTTCCATTTTATTTTATTGTATTTTCCTATTTACCTTCAAACAAATAGATCAAACATGATGGATTCACTAGGAATTGAAATATCTCTCTATAACCTTAAAAAGACACATCATAAAGTGGAACCACACGAAAATTAAAATATACCTACCTTGATGAAAAAATGATAAATATTTGGGTTTGAAATTACTCATGTATTGTGTTTCTTTTCAATCTGATGATGATCAGTACTAAGAATGGAGATCATTATCACCTGATCACCCCAATTCAGCATCAGTTCTCCATTTCTCCATATGGGGAGAGAAGGTTCATATCATCTTACATGTCTCTATATCCTATGCACTTTTCATGGATAACATTGTTCCATGCCGAAAATTAACACGAAATATTGATCATTATTGTGGAATTTTAATCCAAATACCATAATTTCCTTGGTAGATATTCCTTGTATCAAGAAGAAATTTATTCTTCGAACATAAATATATTAAATTTTCATTAAATAAACACATTTAGGCTCTCCAATCCCCAAAATATTTTTCTGACTAAGCGTATTCAATGAAAATATTTGTTGAATTTTTCTAAAGTCTTACAATTGAAAAAATAATTCTTTTGATTCAACCCTCCATAAGGATTTTTGTCTATAAAAAAAATTATTGTATGGGCATAATAGAATGAATATAAGTTATCCATTGGATTTCCCACACCAGTGATCTTTACAAGGGATTACAAGCTGCTTATAATCACACACTCTGAGTAACAACCATGTCTAAACCATTATCATGTCTATCTCTATTGGGTTGATAGGTTACAACATGCAGAACATGTATCCTTAGCTGGGATAGGTGGAAAACACCAACCATGGACTATGAGTGGTCATAGTTTCTAGTGTTTGGCCACCCCACTAATGTGACATAGATACTGAAGTAACCGTGTTGTTTATATCAACCCCTAGATAAAGTACACCACGAACCCACTAAATAATATTGACTTCAATGTTAATGTGTAACAAATGATGCTACCCGTAAAAATAAATGGTTACCCTAGTGTAATAAATGGGTTTCACAGGGCCCTTCATCTACAAACCATCATCTATGACATATCTTGCTAATCCAGAAACACTACCACACCCACTAATGGAATCCTATAACTGATTATGGATGGTATGAAACAAATCCACACCGTGGAATCATCATAAGGATTAAATATGCAATTATGGAATGGATATATGGAAATATCTCCCTCAAAATGGATTCCAATTATACCAGTTAAGAATAAAAACTCTTCCGTAAATTCCATGACCTATGACTACACTCAATCTCACAAACCCTCCTAAAAAAAATATAAGAAACTCATCCACCACACATCAATAGTGTCTTTATTATGTGACCACGACTCACCAACACTATTTTAATCACATCACAAAAGGTTTTGTCTATAGGGAAAGCTTCCATATTCCTCATGGGTGAAATGTTACATCAACAACAACCAGATAGGGTTCTAAGGACACACAGTATCACGCCGGTTAAACCTTGAGTAATAAGAGGAATGAAAAGTGTACCATACAAAAGTGACTAAATATTACTACTACATAATGTATAAAATAAAAAGATTTTACATATATTTACCTTTATATATTTTGGGTGAAAGGACCCTATGGCATGCAATTTTCCTCTCCGACGTCATCTAGATCATGGAGCTTAGTGTGATCCACATCTAGGGGTAGTAACAATACTTCAAACTTCTTGGAACCTTCTCTTACTCTTCCAAATCCTCTTCTATTATTACCATCTAATATAAATACCTTCTCCAAATGTTGAATCTACTATGTAAGTCCATTGAAAATAAATCTGTCCACAACACGACAGGTTGAAAAATAGCTAGAAATATTCCCCCAATTATTGTAGGATTTACAACACCTCTCATGTGGTTTTCATTATCCTTGACGTGACTCCTTCACTACAGGACCATGTTACTGAGATTGGGCATGGGTATTCTGGGTACATAACGATCTCATCATCTACCATATGAAAACATCTAAAAATTCCATAGCCTCATGACCACCACTATGGGACACACCCTCACATCCCTCCTTTCGGAATCTCTCTACAACCAAATATCTGTCTAGTTCCCTCACCTATATGGGAAGGAACAAGGAATCTTCACATACTTAGAAGTATATTTGGAGTCCAATATAGTAGTTTTGAGCTTTATATAATGGGAACATTAGTATAAAAATATGTTATCATTATAGGTTAGTGACCTCTATGAGTACTCTGACACGGTCATATTATGCTTCTAACGCTTCAGAATCTCTTGGATACACACTGATATCTATGTGGCTGGGTAAAACTATTCCAAAAACTATTTCGCAAAATATAAACATGTGTGTGTCACCTCATCATGGGAATGTCTCCCTAAACAACACCATTTCCAGAATGACCCATTTTTAAGTATCTCTTTTGGGACCTCTATATGATCAAGAGGTGTCCTCACAAGGGAGAAAACATGTGTGGCTACCATAAGCCAGTCATCTAATGCATGGTGATATGGATCACCCTGGTACCTCATAACTCAATTCCGTAAGAATTCATATAGTGAAATTAGCCTATTTATATCCTAATCCTGAATTTATGGAACACCCAGTGGTTAAATAGGTGGTGGCTCAACCGGTGGACCACCCGGTGGTACCACTATAATACCAACTCCATGGACTGAATTCCCACCATGAAGTGGATCTCAATCACAATCACACCACTGAACCATGTCTTACTGTCATCACTATTACATTATAAAAAAGAATCATGATGTACAGTGATCAAGATTATATTCGGGGAGATGAATAAAAAAAATGAGGAACCCACTTCCAAATCCAATTTCATTCAAGTACTACTATTTCCTTATGACCGGTGTCCTAATATTCCTAGATGAAAAGAAGCTTATCAGAGTCTTATTGAATGGATATATTGGCATGTACACCAACACTAGAACCGCTGTCCAAAGGGTAGAAATGGAAACACCATAACACTTTTGATGTCCATCCTAAATCAAACTGATGAACTATAGTCCCACTGTTCGTCCCACTAGAATACCACTTTTTCATGACACGAACCAATGTGTACCATGCTGCAACTCTCCAATCCCACATCCAATAATATAGGGGCTGCATACTAGCACTGAGTAGGAGTAACACACATATGGGAGTCCTTTTGCTAATCTACCAATATTCACTCACCCATAATCACATCAATGAAACAGTGTAGAGATATAAAATTTTGAAAACTAAAATTCATTCCAAAAAATTTCCCAATCAAGAGTAAAATAGAATTACTAAAATCATAAAAATGGGAAAACCCAAGAACCCATAATTAAAAGTATCGATGCTTCTCAGGATTAGGATATCACTATGAAATGATATTTTTGGGAAACTCCTCAGTCGATATCTTGTAAAAACCTCTATCTGTGATGATCCCTAAGCTCTACATTCATTGGGATCTCTAGAAACTCCATCGATATTTTTCTATTCTACACATGAAAAATCATATGTGAGAAAATTCTATGTGGGTGTGAGTATATCAGTACACTATAAGCCTTGAAAGAATTACAAAAAAAATGGAAAATGAGAGGCAAATGTTTACTAGACCTTTATAATGGGAACTTAATCGATAGAGAAACTCCATCTCAAACCATCCTCAGTTATACATGACTTGTCAAATTAGTCAACCAGGGGTGTTATCCAAGAAAAATTACAACACATTGAGGTCTATAAGAATCATCCAGATATAGTAACCTCATACTATAAGTCACATGAGGAGGTAACATCATAACCATATGTAGTATTCTAGACAAGGATCTAATGGTATCATAATGAGGAGAGCATAGACCACGAGCTCATCCATCAAAAAATGGAACTCGTCTGAGTGTTACACTCCATTGGTAACAACCCTACCATTCTTAATGGTACCTATGAGAGATCACACTCTATAGAGATCAACTCAACTGGTAAAATCATATGGCTTAGTAATATAGGTTCTTCCATCCGCACCCGACAACATGCACATGGTAATGAAACCCAAAAGAAGAGTCCCTCAAATCGTAATGCACATAGTTAATAGATAACTACCTCAAACTATGAATTAGGTCCATATTCTATAAAAAAAACATAATGGAGGGACCCAAAACTCATAAGTCCTTAATAACTGAGGGACTAATATATCCTAACCAACATAGAAAACCTCATCAAATCCTATATATAGGGTCATGCACCTGAATTCATTGACGGAGGACTAACTCTTAGCAAGGTATCACATGTAACATGAGAATGAAATATATCATCATAACTGTACTAGATATCCATGGGAGATCTAACACTAATAGAGGACCCACTCCCTACCACCACTATATTTTAGGGTAGTGATACTCCATAGATGAGGACCCTCACCCTAGTGTGATTGTGGAGTACCATTCAATGGTAGAGGATTCATATCGTGATACTAAATGGGATTATAACATTAATAATGAAGGACACACACCCTCCCATGATAAGGGAGTACCACTCTACTATCTCGAATCGCAATGTGGGACCCACACCACAACATGCTATGGGAGTACCACTCTACCCTCTAGGGAACTCTGGGGGACCTTCACCCTAATAAGATATTGGAATAATGAACCCAGTATAGGGTACATTCCCCTTGGTATGACAGGGGACTATGAACACTGCTGGAGAAAATGGAATGGAGGGCATGTTCCCTTGAATGATAGGGATGTTCCAACTATAATGATCGAAGAAAAACATCATATTATGGTAGGGGAGTAACCCCTAGTCCTTTTTGTCACAAAAGGAGGACCATACCTTATCATGATAGGGGTGTGACAAATTCATGGATAGAGGAACCACGCCATGATACAATATGGTTGTACACACTCTATCCTTCCAATGAGTACAGATGGACTACACCATGTAAAGGCATGATAGAAATTTCACCAACTATATCAATGATAATGGGAATATGAACCAATATCCTAATGAGGGGAACCAATTCTATGAGAAATAGCACATGTGTAGAGAACTAAACCCAAGTCTTGAGGCATCCAATCTATACCTAAGTAGAGAATTAAGGGAAATCGTCACTAATAATTTAATATGGGAGTACTAATCTTTGGATATCTCCCAATAACCACACAGTTCACTTACATTTTACATGAACCACATATATGAGAATTACACATATCATACCTCACATCACTACACTTCCAGGTATAGAGAATCTATGTCATGATTCAATATGCGATTTGCATTCTTCTAGCCTAAAAAGTCTAAGGTACCCACATCCTAAGAAAATAGGAAAGTTACTAAACATAACATCAACCAAGTGGTCTAACCTGATCATAACCTAAGGCTATTTACCACTACAAAAACTTCATTCTCAAACAATGCCACTTCATATCACATATACCAAAATAGTGGTCAGCATTATGTTCTACATAGAAAACTACAAAGGATAGTATACTCAGAAGCCTACATATGAGTAATATAGAAGAAGATACTCAAGGTGGAAGACATCTTGAAGTTCTCCTTGAATGTACATGATGTGCACTGGGGCCCATACAACATGATTACTCACTAATTCACTGTAAGAATCCCGGTTTTGAGCCTGTAAGGCTTTGAAATTCTCTTGATGTGATTCTAGAGCAGGGCGTTCTGATAGTGTGCGATTCCAAGCCCCGGTGTAGCCGGAATTAATTTTGGCAGGATTTCACACAGGGCGGGCTAAATAAATAGAATAACACCAGAACGGTAGCTAGTAAGGAAAAACCTAGGGCACCACTCAATCAAGAACGTGCCGTTTACCCTAGGAAGGGTATAATTTTCGCGGGCACTGGCCAACTGTGAAAAACGCCCCTAAAGGAATTTTCGTAATTTGGCGGTCGCGAGCGTCGAATTTTATAAAACAAGAAATAAGGCTTAGATTAAAATTTTGAGGCCTCCATTGCACTCAGGGCATGGTGTTTACCCTAAGGAGGCTTAATCCCGGCCTCGACGAAAGTTCGGGTACGGGCCGACAAGCGGGTTGTTAAGTGTGTTGTTTTATTTAAACACACCACCCACCCTCTTCACCCATCCTTGGACATTCTTCCCCAGTGAAAGGGCTCTCAAAAAGAATCCACCCTCTCCTCCATCACTCCGGAAAGGCATGGTGGCTCCGTCATCCCGATCGTGAAGCGTCGGGCAAAGCCCCTTGAGGTAGGCTCGTGTTTATCTTTTTTTCCTTCCCTCAATCTTCTTAAATTAAGTTTGGTCGCATAGAATTGTTATTCGATTGTCGAGTGAATCCCTTGGTTTAGTAGGGATTGATTTTATCTTAAAAAAGATCCTTTCGGATCAATTTTTGGAGTCCCGAGGTGCCCGGGGTGGCCCGGGGAATTTTTCCGGCCAAATACCCCATATTTCCTGTGGCTCTAGGGTGGTCTGGCGACCCATGGCGACGGTGCGGCGCCTTCCAGTGGCAGAAGCGAGCTCTATCACGGTTGAACATGCGGTGAGCTCCGACTCTAGGCTGTGTCACGGCTCGCAGGCGGCGGGCTCTAGCTCCATGCGGCGGTGCGGCTTGCAGGCGGCGGCGCGGTGCTTCGAACGGGCGGCGACGGTCCTCCGGGTAGGCCGGGGTCGCGGCGCGACCCCTCAGTAGGGAACGAGACCTACTGGAAGCGGATCTACGCATAGACCAAGGACTAGACACGAGGGCTGGTCGGCTGAAGCAGGGACCGCGGGTCCACGGCCAGCCCGCGTGGCAAAGCCGCGGGCCGGCGCAGCGAGCCGGGCCGGTCCCACCCATGGGGCTTGTCCCCTCTAGTTTTGGACGCCCGTAAATATCGCTACGGGTGTCCGTTTTACACGCCGTCTACGGCAGGGTAATCCTATTATAGAGGAGTATTTCTTAGCTGCTTTCAGGGATTTTTAATTCTCGGAACGGGATCTTGGTGGCGCGTCATGCGCGTTAAGTGCAACACCAGGATTTTTGTTTTGGTTGGCGCGGACACATCCGATGTCCGATTTGAGCACCATCAGCAGCGATGCTACCATGGAATCGAGGTGGGTACTTCTAGTATGGTTTCAGGTGTTTAAGTGGGAGTTGAGATGTTGGCCCTACGGGCCGTCTTTGTGAACCGTGCTGCGTTTTTGCGCCTTTTTCACCAGACGTCTATTCGGGGCATATGAGTAGTCGTTTCTGTGTGTTTTACCGAGAGGATCATGATTGAAATGTTCACCCGATGAGTATCAAAGCTGGGGTGCGGGCCCACATAGGCCGGATACGGTGAATAGAACCATATTCACTAGTTTTCCGTTTCGGGCGAGTAAGTAGTCTATCTCGCATGTTTTTTCATGATAAATGCAACGGTGAAACCCATTTGGGCATGTGGGGTCTTCATTGAGATCATGTTAGCATGGGTAATAGATCTTCTTTTTGTGCACTCCGAACCAATGCACGGTGGCGTTGATAGTGACACCTGGTGATGTCAGTAGTAGTGCGAAGATAACAGGATGATTCCGGGACTACCCTCTAGTAGGGTTGGGAAGTGGGTCACCCATCGTCTTGTTTCAGGGTCTACCCTCCAGCAGGACTGGGCAGGGGGTCTCCTGTCGACGTGTTTCAGGTTTACCCTCTAGGAGGGCTGGGCAGTGGGTCACCCATCTTCTTGTTCCAGGTCTACCCTCTCGCAGGGCTGTGTAGTGGGTCACATGTCGATGTGTTCCAGGTCTACCCTCCAGCAGGGCTGGGAAGTGGGTTGTCTGTTGACCTATTCCGGGTTTACCCTCCAGCAGGGCTGGGCAGTGGGTCACCTATTGATTTATTTCAGGTCTACACTCTAGGAGGGCTGGGAAGTGGGTCGCCTGATGATGTACTAGGGTTTACCCTCCAGCGGGGCTGGGTAGTGGGTCACCCGCTGATGTTTCAGACTCATCCATTCTCATGAGGCTAGTCGGCGAAATTTTCCTCCATGACTACCTGAGAAGGACCTTAATTGTGCGGATCAGTGGTGTGTCAGTTTTTAATGTTACCTAAGGACCCACGAGGAAGAGGGTACTTTTCCCACTGAGACGCATCCTTGAGACGCGACCTAAAACCATGCGGGTGAGTCAGTGCCGCCCAAAGCAAATAGTATTGAAGTGCGGTGATTGAACCCCTCGGACTTGGGTTTCCTAGGGGGACGAGATGAGACGCTGGGCTATGAGGATGGATTTACTTGGAACTGATGGCGACTTATCCTAGGTCGAGCTTGGAGATGGAGATCCCCATTACACACTCGTTTGGGTTTCTAATTGAACATATATATATATATATATATCTATATTTGGACCCTACTTTCATTCCCACTCCCTAGGGTCTGTGCCTACTTATCCCTGTCAGGTGGAGCTGTACTCTCTTTACTAAACTTTTATACTATTCTTGTTAGTCTACTTCTCACCTCTTTAGTGCCTTCTTTGTTGCTCCCTCGATCTTTCAGTGAATCCTACTGAGTATCCTTATATTCATCCCTGCTTGGGCATTGCCCGTACCTGGTGTACCGTTGTAGACAACAAACAGGACGAACGTGACTACGAAGGATTGTAGAGGTCACAACAGTTGGAGCAGTATATCGTGGTCATGATAGAGTATTCAGGTGAGAGTCTATCCAGTCATCTTCTTTTTTTCACCTGTTGTCGGGTTCTGACATCTTTGTGGTTGGGTGCATGTTTTCCCTTTTTACTTTTCAGTTTCCTTGTCAGTACTTCCAGCACATTACATACTCTTTTTAGTAGTTGATGCATGACTGTGGTTGGGGTATAGCTGCATGTCTTTTGGTTTGTTTTTTACTCTTCACTACTGCGTCATGTGGGTTGTGTGTGCGTGAGTACAGGTACTTAGGCGAATGCCTCCCCGAGATTGTTACGCCTTCGGTGCTGGTCCCCAGCCTCTAGCCTATGGAGGTGGGCTTGAGTTAGTTGCGGCTCGGGACAGGTAGGGTTGGGTCATGACAAAGTGGTATAAGAGGTGGTTTGTTCCTTGGGGAATTGTTTGGACGTCCCTAAAAAGGAATTGGTTGGGTTTTAGGGCAATGCTGTTGACGTTTCTCGAGAGCGGCTCTCAGGCCAGGGAGTCCAGCAATGGTACGGGCGGCCGACGTATCCATTCACTAGGTTCCTGATAACCTTCTTGTCGACTCAGCATGCTGAGACTTGTTGTAGGGAATTTTGAAACATGCATCCCGTAGGAATGAGTCTTTGACCGTCTTTTTTTGAGCCAGCTCCCCTTTTTCATTACTATTATGTATATATTTGATCATCTGATCATGGTATCCTTTGATTATTTTCAGGATGCCTCTTCAACGGCAACCAGCCAGTTTACCCTCTCCAAGTCATGATGATGATCTGGTTAGTGACGAGGTGTCAGTTCAGGGACCCTCACGTGATCCCCTTCCACCCAGTGCTTCAGCAGTAGCCCCTACACCTGAGGAGAGACAGTTAGTACCGACAGCTCAGGCCGAGGTTACGCGTAGACTGAGCGCACTTCGAGACTTCCAACGTCAGTGGCCGCCGAGGTTCCGTGGGGATCCGGATCCCCAGGTGGAGGAGGATTGGATTGAGTCAGTGGCACGACTCTTCAGGCTGGTATAGACCCCAGCAGACTAGATGTTGGCCCTAGCCTCCAGTCATTTCCTTGGTACAACCAGGCGATGGTGGGATCTGGTGACGAAGACCCCTGACGAGTCATCCCTTACATGGGATGGCTTCCAGTAGCTTTTTTGGGAGGAGTACTCCCCCTTGTTTTTGCACTCTGTTCGAATCCAGGAGCTTATAGAGCTGAAGTAGGGAGGGATGTTCATGTCCTAGTACTCGGCCCAGTTTATTGATCTTACGAGCTACTCACAGTACATGTTCCGCGATAGCTACTTCTGGGCGCGGAAGTTCGAGCAGGGTCTTCGCAGGGAGATCTGAGCTAGTGTGGTGCCCTTGTGCATCCCACTTACATTGGGGTGTTGTATAGGGAGCTTTTGACCGAGAGCATCCTGGTCGAGGGGTGGCCGATAGCAGGACCTAGCAGTGGCCGTTTTAGAGCAGAGTATTTGGCAGGAAGATGACAAAGGGCTGGGCCTCAGCCGAGTAGGTCCTTCTGTGAGCAGACCCATGGCCACGGTCACACACCGCAGTGGCGTCGTAGGGCTCCAGGGAAAACAGGAGAGAGCCGATGCTATTCTTCTGACGGACTGGGTCACCTAGGACGGGATTTCCCAACAAGGTGTACAGATCAGCCGTTGTAGGAAGTAGGCACACCTCAGAGGTAGAGGTAGTGCCGTGACGAGGGGTCACCAGGGTGAGGACCCGGCGGTCCTCATGGAGGCGGCACAGACAGAGCGGCTGGACGAGGAGGTGGGGGACGACGTTTGAGTCCCCCCCCCCACCGGGTGGCCCACGCCAGGCTCAGGGAGCTGGTGGTAGGGGCAACGGGCAGCTTCAGGCCATGGGTATTCGAGATCTTCTAGCACACGAGATGGTCGGAGGTACGCTTTGTTTTTATCCCACACTTGCTTCCGTACTAGTAGACACGGGCACCAACCATTCCTTTATATCACTACTGTTGGTACGAGAGTTGGGGCTTCCAGTAGAGGTGCTACCACTTACACATAGCCTTGAGGTTTTTATTGGAAGTGCCTCATTGGTGACTTTTTTTCCTGAGACAGTGCAAACAGTCGTACGGGGGATGGAGTTTCACGTAGGACCTTCTCATCATCATGATGGAACCTTACGAAGTCATCCTAGGAATGGATTGGATTTCTATGGTTCAATCTCAAATCTACAGTCGTCACAGACGAGTCAGAGGCGAGTTTCCTGATGGGACGAGGTTCACCATCCTTGGTGAAGGAGACCTCGTGGCAGAGCAGATGGGTACTCTGAGCAGGAGACCCTGACCTTTTTTTCACCAGCTGGCGAGCATGGCCCTCGGTGCAGCGGATGCTACAGGAACTTGGATCCCTACCATGGTAGAGGACTACATGAATGTCTTTTCCGAGGATGTTCTGGGACTACCTCTGAGGCGAGAGATGGAGTTCTGCATTGACTTGCAGTCGGGGACTGCTTCGATATCTTGTGCAGCATATCGGATGGCACCCACAGAGCTTGGAGAGCTACGACTTCAGTTGGATGACCTTCGTGAGAAGGGATTCATCAGGCCCAATGTGTCCCCCTAGGCAGCTCCAGTTCTATTTGTGAAAAACACAGATGGGAGTCTACGGCTTTGTGTGGATTATCGTCGCCTGAATCAGGACATGATAAAGAAAAAGTACCCTTTGCTGATTATTGACGACCTCTTTGACCAGTTGTAAGGTGCAAAGTGGTTCTCGAAGATCGATCTGGATACCACAAGTTGCGAGTTCATGAGGCTGATATTCTAAAGCAGGCTTTCCATTGTAAATATGGGCCCTACGAGTTTCTGGTAATGCCCTTTGGTGTGACAAATACCCCTACCGTCTTCATGGCTTTGATGAACCAGATTTCCAGCCGTACATGGACCAGTTTGTGGTTGTCTTTATTGAAGAAATACTCATTTACTCGGAAATAGAGGGGGTGTACGCATAGCATTTGAAAATGGTCCCAGATTTACTTCGAGAGAACCATCTGTACGGGATTCTCCCGAAGTGCCAGTTCTTGATTCATGAGGTTCACTTTTTTGGGCACATCATTACGGAACATGGTTTGGCTGTGGATCCCGCAAAGATAGAAGTAGTTCTTCTTTGGGAGCCACCAAAGAATGCGTCTGAGGTGCAGAGTTTCCTTGGGTTGGAAGGGTACTATAGGAGGTTTGTGGAGGACTTCTCCAAGATTGCTTCCCATTTGACCGCATTGACACAGAAAGGGCGACCGTTTACCTGGACTGATCAGTGCTAACAGGCCTTTGAGGAGTTGAGGTAGAGGATGACTAGTGCACCAGTGTTGAGGCTGCCAGAGGCGGGTGTTGAGTTCATTGTATATTGCGACGCTTCAAGAGCTGGGCTCGGGTGCGTGCTGATGCAGCAGCGGTCAGTGATTGCATATGGGTCGAGGCAGTTGAGGCCCCATGAGTAGAATTATGTGACTCACGATTTGGAGCTGGCAGCGGTAGTCTTCGCCTTGAGGCTATGGAGACACTACCTTTTGGGAGAACGTTTTATGGCCTACTCAGATCACTAGAGCCTCAATTATATCTTCCCTTAGAGGGATTTGAACCTGAGGTAGAGGCGTTGGCTGTAGTTTCTGCAGGACTATGATTTCGAGATAGTCTACACTCTAGTGAAGGGCAACCTAGTAGCAGATTCCCTTAAGTGGAAGTCCCAGGCTCACCTAGTACGGGAAGCATCAGTGCAGTTGGCTTCCCTTCAATTGACCTTGGTGGAGCATGAGGGAACATCTTTTCTACATTAGATAGTGTTGACTCTTTCGCTCCTTGAGTGTGTGAGAGAGTCACAGCTGGGAGATGTCGATAGAGAGGTACTGCGTGATCAGATATCCACGAGCAACGCAACCGATGGGTATTCTGATGGAGGGAATCACACTATCCTATTTCAGGGGCATGCTGTAGTACCGGTGGAGATGAGAGAGGAGGTGATGTGGGAGTTCCACACTTCTCCCTTGGCCGTACATCTCTGTGTGGGGAATATGTACAAAGGCCTTCAGCAGTAGTTTTGGTGGTTTGGCATGAAGCGGAGTGTAGCCGAGTTCATTTCTCGATGTCTTACCTGTTAGCAGGTGAAGGCAGAGCACCAGGTTCCGGTAGGATATTTGCAGCCCGTTGATATCTCGGAGTGGATGTGGTACGGTGTATCTATGGATTTCATCACAGGGCTTCCACGCACAACGAAGTGCCAGGACTCCATTTGGGTTATAGTGGACCGACTCACAAAGTCGGTGCACGTCCTTGCTATCAGGGAGCAGAGCTCGGTGGAGAGTCTGGGACAGTTATATGTTCAGGAGACCGTCCGTCTTCATGGAGTACCCTCGACGATCATCTCCGACCGTGATGTGTGGTTTACATCACGGTTATGGCGAGGCCTACAGGAGGCATTCGGGACTCAGTTGCGGATGAGTACAGCTTTTCACCCCCAGAGTGACGGGGAAACCGAGCGCACTATCCAGGTGTTGGAGGATATGCTCAGGGCGTGTGTGTTAGACTTGGGCTGGAGCTGGGAGGATCACCTTCCCTTGGTAGTGTTTTCATATAACAACAATTACCACTCAAATATTGGCATGGAACCTTTCGAGTCCCTCTACAGGAGACCCTGAATGCCACCCTTGTGCTGGACGGAGGTTGGGGAGACCTCCCTCGTGGGCCCAGAGTTTGTGCATGCGATGACGTAGAAGGTGCAGGTCATTCATGAGCGGATGAGGATGGCTCAAAGAAGATAGAAGTCCTATGCATACCGGCGTCACAAGCCCTTCGAGTTTGAGCAGGGAGACAATGTCTTTTTGAGATTCTCCCCATGGCGTGGAACACGGAGGTTCATCCGGGGAGGCAGTCTATCCCCGAGTTTCATTGGGCCCTTTGAGATCGTACGCCGGGTTGTTGAGGTCGCCTATCGTCTCGCTCTACCCCCGCAGTTGGAGAGAGTACATGAAATCTTCCATGTGTCGCAACTGATGAAATATGTGCATGACCCCACGCACGTCATCGACTGGGGAGAGCTGGACATTGAGGACGGAGCCACCTTTGCGGAATACCCAGTGGAGATTTCGGACCGGCAGGAGCAGAATCTACGCGGACGGGCCATTCCACTAGTTCGTGTGCTGTGGAAGCATGGGAGGGTGCAGGATAGCACCTGGGAGCGGGATAACTAGATGCGGGGTGAGTAACCCGAGTTTTTTTTATAATTTTGTTTTTTGAGGACGAAAAATGTGAAGGAGGGAATGAGGTAAGAACCCCGGTTTTAAGCCTGTAAGAATTTGAAATTTTCTTGATGTGATTCTAGAGCAGGGCATTCTGACGGTGTGCGATTCTGATCCCCGGTGTAGCCGGAATTAATTTTGGCATGTGTTCACATTGGGCGGGCTAAATAAATAGAATAACTCCTGAACGGTAGCTCGGATGGGAAAACCGAGGGCACCGTTGAGTCCAGAATGTGTCGTTTACCCAAGGAGGGGTATAATTTTCACGGGCGCGGGCCAACTGTGAAAAACGCTACCAGGAGCATTTTTGTAATTTGGCGGTTGCGTGCGTCGAATTTTATAACTCTTGAAAGAAGGCTTGGATTAAAATTTTGAAGCCGCCATTGCGCTCAGGGCATGGAGTTTACCCTAAGGGAGGCTTAATCCTGACCTTGATGAATGTTCGGGTACGGGCCGACGAGCGGGTGGTTAGGTGTGTTTTTTTATTTAATCACACCACCCACCCTCTTCACCCCTCCTTGGACATTCTTACCCTTTGCAAGGGCTCTAAAAAAGAATCCATCCTCTCCTCCATCACTCCGTAAAGGCACGCCGGCTTCGGCATCCCGATCGTGAAGCGTCGGGCAAAGCCCCTTGAGGTAGGCTCGTGTTTATCTTTTTTTCATTCCTGCAATCTTCTTCAATTTTGTTTGGTCGCGTCGAATTGTGTCCCGATCATGGAGCGAATCCCCTTATTTCGTAGGCATTGATTTTATCTTCACAACGATCTTTTCATATCAATTATTTGAGTCCTGGGGTGCCCGGGGTGGCCCTGGGATGTTTTTCGGCCAAATACCCCATATTTCCGGTGGATCCAGTGTGGTCCGGCGATCCATGGTGGCGGTGAGGCGCGTTCCAGTGGCGGCGGAGAGCTCCGGCATGGTGGCGCAGGAGGTGGGCTCCGACTCCAGTAAGTGGGGAAGCTCGCAGGCGGCAGGCTCCAGCTCTAGGCGGCGGCGCGGTGCTTCGAACAGGCGGCGACGATCGTCCGGGTAGACCGGGGTCATGGCGCGACTCCTCGGTGGGGAACGAGACCCATTGGAAGGGGGTCTCCGCGTAGACCAAGGATTGGCCACGAGGGCCGTTCGGCTGAAGTGGGGACCGTGGGTCCACGGCCGGCCCGCGCGGCAAAGCCGCGGGCCTGCCCAGACCGGTCCGGCCCAAGGGGCTCATCCCCTCTGGCATTGGACACCCATAAATATCGCTACGGGTGTCTGTTTTACACGCCGTCTACGGTAGGGTAATCCTAGTTTTGAGGAGTATGTTTGGAAGTGGTTTTGGGGATTTTTAATTCTTCGAACCGGAGCTCAGTGGCGCATCACGCGCGTTAAGTGCTACGCCAGGATTCTTGTTTTGGTTGGGCCAGACACATCCGATGTGTGATTTGATCACCGTCAGAGGCGATGTGACCCTGGCGTCGAGGCGGGGACTTCCAGTATGGTTTCGGGTGTTGAAGTGTGAGTTGATACGTGGTCTCTATGGTCCGTCTTTGGGATGCGTGCTGCATTTTTGCGCCTATTTCACCAGACGTCCATTCGGGGCTTATGAGTGGTCATTTCTGTGTGTTTTTCCGAGATCATCGTGATGGCATAGCTTTCTTGACGAGTATCGGAGCCGAGGTGAGGGCCCACATGGTCCATCTATGGTGAATAGTACCATATTCACATGTTTTCCATTTCAGGCGAGTAAGTAGTCTATATCGCGTGTTTTTCCGCGATAAATGCAAAGGTACAACACGTTTAGGCATGTGGAGTCTCCTTTGAGATCGTATTAGCGTGGGGAATAGATCTTCTTTTTTTGCACTCCAAACCAATGCACAGTGGCATTGATAGTGACACCTAGGGATGTCAGTAGCAGTGCGAAGCTAACAGGATGATTCCGGGTCTACCCTCTAGTAGGGCTAGACAGTGGGTCACCCGTCGTCTTGTTTCAGGGTCTACCCTCTAGCAGGACTAGGCAGTGGGTCGCATGTCGATGTGTTCCTATTTTAACCTCCAGCAAGGCTGGGTAGTGGGTCACCCATCATCTTGTTCCAGGTCTACCCTCCAGCAGGGAAGCGTAGTGGGTCGCCTATCGACATGTTCCAAGCCTACCCTCTAGCAGGGCTGGGCAGTGGGTCGCCTGTAGATGTGTTACGAGTTTTCCCTCCAGTCGGGCTGGGTAGTGGGTCACCCGTCGATTTATTCTAGGTCTACCCTCTAGCAAGGCCAGGCAGTGGGTCTCCTGATGATGTATTAGGGTTTACCCTCCAGCTGGGCTGGGCATTGGGTCACCCGATGATGTTTCAGACTCAACTATTCTCATGCGGCTAGTTGGGGACTTTTTCCTCTGTGACTACTGGAGAGGGACCTTGATTGTGCGGATCAGTGGTGTGTCAGTTTTTAATGTTACCTAAGGAACCACGAGTAATTGGGGGACTTTTCCCACTGAGACGCGTCCTGGAGACGTGACCTAAAACCGTGCGGGCAAGTTAGTGCCACCCAAAGTGGATAGTATTAAAGTGTGGTGATTTAACTCCTCTGACTTGGGTTTCCTAGGGGGAGGAGACGAGATGCTGGGCTTTGAGGATGGATTTACTTGGAACTGATGGCGACTTATCCTGGGCTGAGATTGGAGTTGGAGATCCCCCATACACACTCGTTCGGGTTTCTTGTTGAGCATATATATATATATATATCTATAATTGGACCCTACTTTCGCTCCCTCTCCCTGGGGTCCGTGCCTACATATCTCTATCCGGTGGAGCTGTACTCTCTTTACTAAACTTTTCTACTGTTCTTGTTAGTCTACTGCTCACCTCTTTAGTGCCTTCTATGTTGCTCTCTCGAGCTTTCGGGGCATCCTACTGAGTATCCTTATACTCACCCCTGCTTGGGCTTTGCCCGTACCTAGTGTGCCCTTGCAGATGACGAACAGGTCGATCGTGACTATGGAGGAGCATAGAGGTCACATCAGTTGGAGCAGCGTACTGTAGTCATGCTAGAGTATTTAGGTGGGACTCTATCTAGTCATCTTCTTTTGTTCACCTGTTGTCGGGTTGTGGAATCATTGTGGTTGGGTGCATGTTTCCCCTTTTTACTTTTCAGTTTACTTGTCAATACTTTCCTCACTTTACATACTCTTTTTAGTTGTTGACGAATGACTGTGGTTGGGGTATAGCTACCTATCTTTTGGTTTCCTTTTTACTCTTCACTACTGCGTCATGTGGGTTGTGTTTGCATGAGTAAAAGTACATAGGCGAAGGCCTCCCCGATATTGTTACGCCATCGGCACTGGTCTCCAGCCTCTTGCCTATGAAGGCGGGCTTGAGGTAGTTGCGGCTCGAGACCGGTAGGGTCGGGTCGTGACATGCACTTGGTCGTGTCACTTGTTCAAATAACGTGTCTTGGATATGTATTAATACTAGGTGTATACATCTTGTACATGTTGTGTTCTTGGTCACATGTCCTCGGGCCATGTTATTCCTTTATATGGATCCCCTACCCATGTTAGTAAAGTGTAAAGTAAGCCATAATATGTTGTATGTTACAGTTAAATGGGTACTCATCTATATCTTCTACCCATTATCATGTCCAAAAAACTGTGTTTCTTTTCTTTTTCTATGATTTTATACACAACCATGAATGATGGCATAACTAACCAAGCCATGTCCTTTGGAAACATGGAATGGTGTCACTACATGGAAGTTTACCCTAGCACATGGTGTGTAGTCCCCATAAGACATCATCACTGATTCAAAAGAACTCATAGAATTTTGTACTGGTTTAGATGTCATGAAGATATAAAATCTTATGTGAATTTCCATTCGAGTATTCCATTCCATATCAGTTACCCCCAATACAAATAGAAAACGTAGAAGGGGTAACTAGTAATTGGAATAAATATCTACAAATATAAAAAAATTCATTCCAATGGGGATTAGGAACAAAAATCAATCCTCCATCCTTGATATAAAAACACCAACACTTTAGGTCTAAAATTACACCTTATTCATGCTTCTCCTAGATCTAATGATGATCGACACCAAGAATACAAATCAGCATCACATAGACTCTTTTTTTCGAGGTCGGTTCATTGCTTCAACAATGTGGTATGAGAGGTGTGTCTCCAACAATCTTGTTTCCACCAAATGTAATGGGGGTTGGTAGGGTTAGGTTTATTTATTAATTGAAATGTTATTTTATTAAGAATCTCCCCACAAAACTCACTGCCAAATCTCCCTTTGTCACAAACAAAGTGAGGAATATATTATGTCTTTCCTAGGGTAAAACTAAAACTCTAAACAAAACCTCAGTCTTGGTATTAATATTAGATACTCGTTTATTGAGTTATTGTATGTTTTATGAAATAAATCTTGTGTTGTATAAAAATATATTTTTTATTTTTAAAATCTTGTCTCTGAGGCTCTCTAAGCCCATGAATCTCACGCTGATGAGGATCCCATCCTTGGAAACATTATTTTAAATATTTCAAGTCTTAGTGGTCAAAACACTATTCATTAAATAAATAAATTCACTCTTATAAAAAACTAAGATCCAAGTGATTGATTCAATGGAAACCAAAAAACAAGAGGCTAATCAAAATCCTCATTCAGGAATGATAGAAATTGGTACATCATTCAGCCTTAATTTTTTGTGGTTGTTCATATTTTCTATATCATCCTCTAAATTTATCTACTTAGTTAGGATTTAGTGCATCATGTTGTTGATTATATCAGTAGTAACCCAAAAGATAATTATGTTTTGAAATATTCCATGGTATGTAGGGGATGAAATACACTTAAATATACAATCATTTATAAAATAGAGTTGGTAGTGATTGGAACATTTCATCTTTACATCAGTGTTTAATGATAATCTATTAATAGTTTAATAGTTTGTCGACATACTTATTCATATTATACATTAATTTTAACCACTACAAATGTTATTTTAATATATCATTCAACTAATGAATACTCATGTTAATAGACTAATTTTTCAAATGAAAATATCAAATGATTTGTTATAATAAAGAATGAAAAACATCCATTCATCCTTAAAATCCCATAATAACATTCTAAAATTCTATCCATCATTCATTTTCTTTCCCACCATTAAAGGCTTACCAAATGGTATGGAAGTTATGGTCTAACTATCCGGATCTACTAACCTGTTTGATGAAATTAGGAATGAGGATTATTGAATTGATTATCTTGATGTATTTACATTCCATACAATCCAAGTTCATATTCGATAAGACACAAATAAATTTATATTGATACCAAGAGTCACAAAATACATTTGTTATGTATTCTAACTTATTATATCATCCACAAAATTCCATATGAAGAGTGTACACACCAAGTCAATGACTAAAATGTAGTGGTAGTTCAAAAAAATAATTAAAGGGGGATCTAATCCCTTTGTGAGTAAATTAGACTCAATATATTATATGTGGTGAATACCATGAACATTTTACCAAAGAGAAATTGCTTCCATATTTCTAATACGTGGACAACAACCACCAATTCTAGATCATGAGTTAGGATAATTAATTTTATTTTCTAAAAAATACCATGTTCCATATGATCTAACATAGACATTCATTTCTAGGATGCAAACCAATCCAAGATTTCATGAATCCAAATAAGCCATGTATCCAAAACAAGGTTCTAGAAAAAATAGAATAGGTTTATAAGTATGTTAATTCATAATATCCTAAAAATAATATTGGAAATTGTTGTTCCAATAAAATTCAAGACCCATCCTAGTTAATTTTAACATAGATAATAATATTTATATGAAATCAAGAAAAAAGAATCAATAATATCATGTCAACACAAAAAACATTCAAATGTTAAATATATTTCCATGATGTTACCCATGAAATAATAAGGTTAATTTTCTATATGTTCACTTATTTTACTTCCTCAAATATAAAATCTCCAATGAATATATATTCTTATATCTATAATCCACACATTAATAACTTTCATAGAGTATACGATCTCATAACATTCCTAATATATTGTCTATTATCTATGAATGGTAAATTACATATTAATAATTTATTAAAAAATCATCCAAAAATATCAACAGAAAAAAAATTCAAAGTAAATATGGAAGATATGATTCATCAATTCCATAAATACTTTTTGTTTATTGATAAGGAAAAATGTAATGACTAAGTGAACAAAATTTCGATAACATCACCCTAATGTAATTTTGGAGATATCTTCTATCCAAAATCTAAGTTGGTGGTACCATCATTAGAGATCAATCATGAATTTTTGTGGCTCCCTTGAATTAATCAATCATATCAACTATTTGAGGGAACAAATGTCAATTCATTATCATAAATTAATTTTGTTTATGATTTTTTACATATAATTGAAGAGATAAATATTACTACATTAAAAATTAAACTTGTGTTTAAAATTGATATCTTCTTGTTCTAATAAATTCATTTCTTTTAAATCCAAATAATTGGATCTTTAAGTAAACTAATATCAACTCTTCGATATTATAAGAAAGGAGTAAAAGAAGAAATTTTTGAGGTATATCAATAGGCCACTCTTCCAATAATTCATGTCGTTGTCCTAAATAATCACTCAAAAATGCATTGGGGTAATGATTTAATCTATAAATTAGATCAGTAGTTCTATTCAGAAGAATAAAACCCAATGATACTTTTCATAATAGGTAATATAGTTTAACAAAAAATTTCACTAAAACTATTTATCTTCTATAATTTTCTCTAATTAACCTTTATATAAATATAATGATCCATAGGAATATGTGAATGCAACCCACCCAGGGTATCAATTAGTATAATAGTTAAATTATACCTACCAATCAATTCCTAAGATTAGTTAAAAAAAATTGTATCCAAAGTAGGGATTTCACCTATAAAGGTTGATACATTTGTGTTCATAAAAAGTGGTACACAAATAAATACCATACAATAAAGTTGCTTAAGATATTTTTTACTCTCAATAAATGATGCATCTTCCCCACATGAAACATT
Source organism: Viscum album (assembly GCA_963277665.1). Lineage (NCBI taxonomy): Eukaryota > Viridiplantae > Streptophyta > Magnoliopsida > Santalales > Viscaceae > Viscum > Viscum album. Next base: position 1,128,073,910 of record OY728156.1, on the reverse strand, counting down.
AGTTGAGTTACTACATAACAGTACTGATAGAATGGGATGAACAAATATAAAAGGGTAACCTATTAGAGGGGAATTATAAATAATTCTATCAATCATTTTTGGGGTTCCTAGTTCATTGTTCTAAATAATCTACTCAGTATATTAAATTTTCCTTTTTTGTCCTCGGAAATGAGTCATTCACCATTATTGTGGAGATTAATGATGATATTTTGATGTTCTTATAAAAATAGAGTTACTAAATTGAGTCATGATATAGTAATTATTATAATGATGTCATTTTGGTTGGACATTTGAGGCTTCTGTCTTATTATTATAATATGTTCTCTTAAAAATTTGATGATTTTTAAAAACACTTTATTTTAATCATCCATCCAAATTCATTAAATTATTAACATTTCATTTAACATTCCTTCATTAAATGATCTAATGATAGACATTAGAAATAACACATATGATTCTTTCTATTATAATGAATGGTGATTTCCCCCATAGATTGGTTGTCTTATGCCCTAATCCCATTATTGATGCTATATTTGTATTGATTATTTCCAACACAATAGTTTCAACCTATATCTTTGACGATTATAGTGTTCCCCTCACTAGGAGTCTCGGTAATATATTTTTCTACATCCATGAATTTAGCCATTACAGAGCATGACTACTGTAGAGTGAATCCATACTTGTAAACTGAACTATAATATGGGAACATTGAAGGATTCACTCACGATGACAAATAGTGATATTATATCTACATAGGTGACTCGTACTAGATATTATTTTATAAATGGGTCTCTATACATTTTTTCAATGAAATCTATTATCCTTGACACATTGAAGGTATTTGAATTAAAATATTCACAAAAGAATTCCTCAAATCACCCACATGTAATTCTTTGATTAATCGTATCTTAGACCACTAAGTACCAATATTTTCATGAATTTTCCATTAGAAACTACACAACTTCCTTTATATTTTTGTTTTTTAGGGTGCCAAGGAATAGAATATTTTATTCCTCTTTCCATGGAATGCCTCATCATGTTCATGTATAAATTCATCCAATGAGATTGGTAGGATTTTGCAATAAATTCTTACTAACTTGTCTACATCATATGTTTCCACCATTCATTTTTAATTTCCTTTTTTAAGGAATTATTGATACATTTAATTAGTTAAATTTTTTATTTTTCATTATGTAGAGATATATTATAATTGAATCCCGCTTTTTTGTTCCTAAGTCTCCTAATAGTGATAATTTTCCTATAGTCATTCTAAAAATCATCACGTGTCCCAACCTTCATTATCATTCAATATGTAGACAATATAGTACAATCTTAGGGAAAAAATTAAAATTCCAATACTATACCATGATGTTTTAGGTGAATTAAAAGCACAATTGGAAATTGTCATTGGTTAATAATTATCTACAAGAAAAACATCTATACTTTTAACAATGAGGTGATGAATCATCTAGAAATGTCTAGAAACTCTTTATTCCCAGACTAACCTGGTAACATTACATTTATAATAGATATATTAATTGAATCCTTATGTACTCAAACATTCATATTATAATACAACATATCTCCATATATACCATCCCATATAATATACTATAGAAAACTAATACCATTTTTACCATCCCAACCACAAGAAATTTCCTTAAGAATAGTTATAATTCTAATAAACTTGGGTGCAGCCTTGGAAAAACAAATGTCAAAAATAAATTATATAGGTATATGATTTAAATGGTTGTGTTTTAACATTTCTATTTCACTTTTACATAATAAACACTCAAAAATTTGAGTTAGTATTTTAGAAATGTCTATTTTTTTCTTAGTATTTCAGGTCTATTCAAAGATTATAATGTTACTAAAACATCATAATACGTATTATTCATTATTATAAAGAAAATAAATATTATGATTTCTGAGATAATATGTAATGTTTATAATGTTTTATATGTTCCCCTATATGATGAGAAATTTAAAATTCATATATTTTATTCGTAAATATTGTTTTATGATCATATCACACACTATAATTGGACATATAGAATGATGAATTTCTTGTTTGAGTAATTATTTGTACTTGAATCATTTTATTATGATGTTAAAAAATTCTAATCTCCCTGGTATAATAAAATTATATTTAATTTACCATTAGTAATTCTTCATCTCTATGTGTAATCAGATATTCCAAACTGTTAGTGTGTTTAATTTTCTCAAACCTTAAGATTTTCATTAATTCAAGTCATGAATCCCGCACATAGATTTAATGACCAAAACTATGAAACTATATGATCGTTGTAAGTATAGTATGTTCAATTGACAATGAATGACTTGTTATTAATGTATATATTGAGGAATAAGTTTTCTTTGACATCTTTATGTATGTTAATATCTTATCCCATTGACTGAAGTGGAATAGATAAAAAAGATTCTAGACATGGTGTAATGATATTTTCATTTTAGATAGTCAATGAAATATGTATCATTCATATATAGTTGATGACATATATATTATGTATAAATGATTTTATTTTGTAAAAAATTAATTATATTATATACTGAGCAATCGTATGTGGTTTTAAAAATATATAATATTATGTTATTTCTCTTGGTTTCCTTGAAACATTCTTTTGAATTAATATTAGATTTCAAGAAAGCCTAAATAATTCATAAAAGTATACCTCCTAGCATGTAAGACCTTTAATTTTCTTTTAATAATTTTTAAATATTATTATAGTGTCATTAACGGCTTAAATTTTTAAACCATGGGATTTTATAATATATTTATTATAAAATTAAACTATTCGATAACTTATGACCCACACAACCCCAAGTCTACAAAAATGGTAATACAATATATTTATATAACCTAGTTTTTATAATTATGGTATAAATAAGAATAAATATATTATATATATATATATGTATGTTGTTTTCAAATAAAGGGAAAAAAATTTGGTAGTCTTATATGTTTCAAGAAAGGTTTTCTTATAAAATAGTTTTCATTTATATTTTATTTAAAATAATATAATTAGTTTTCCCCACTTTTCATAAGTTTATTTATGAAAAATAAAAATAATTAAATGAAAATATACAAATTACCATTGTTTTATGTTTTCAAAGTTTTATGAAATGTTAAATTTTGTAATGAATAGTGAAAATTAATGTTTTTATTAAAATTTATCATATTATTTTATGAAGTTAAAATGTAAAATTTCATTTTAAAATAATTTTTTAAGTTAAATTAGTTCAATTATATTATAATTAATCAAATTTTTTCATTTTAAACAAATTTCTATTTAATTTCAATATAAAAAAGTTTTATGTATAAGAAACACTTTTCCTGGGAAAACATTTTCTCATCTCAATTAAGGGTTTAGTTTTAAATTAAATTATAATAATTATATGAAATTAAAATTTTGAAATATAATAAATATTATTAATAATTAATATAAATATTATTTAACAATATTTACATAATTTTTTGTCATATTTAATGGTAAAAACGGTAAAAATGTGCTACTGCAGTCAATTTCAAAACATGTTTATATACGGATAAAATAAAAAGTTAATTGTTAAAATGTCCAAAAAAATTACAAATTTCTATTTAGTGGAAATATATAAACCATATTTCATTTACATTTCAATAACTGTCTATTTGGGATTTATGTTTTCTAAAAGTGACTTTACATTATTTTAAATCATTGGAAAATTAAAGGTGTGTCACTCATATAAATCATAAAATATAACCTCCTACCATTACCCTAACACACATATTATTCCATTTTACTTGACAAAAAATGAAAAAAGCTCCTAACAACATCTGTATACATTTTTTATATATTCTTTTCTTCCTTGAATACAAGCCCTAGTTTCATTAATAAGATATCCAATGAATGGGTTTCTATGAATATGTAATTATCTTCACAAATCACTTTATTTTGTACATCTCCATTAACAAAATTTTATTATTTCTTAATGATTACAATATATTTTAACAGAATTATATACCATATAATTATCTAGTATTATATTAATGTAATAATCTATATATATCACCCATTCAATCTAATGGGAGATGAACTAGTCAATCATGTGCATGGAGGATTACTACCTATTAAACAGATGTGATCCATTTTTCCATCACCTATACTCATTGATAGAAATATTAATTTATTTAAGAAAACATATATTATATTTATTACATAATTATAATTTTTAAATTTTCATATCACATATATCTACAAACCATCCATCTCATTGGAAAAGGATAAACTCGCTCATGTTTATGTGTTGACTACTACATCCATGATGTTATGTAATTATATATGGAAATAATAATATATTTAATGAATATATATAATAAATATGATATTTAATTTATTTTTAAAAGGTGAGTAAATATTTTTAATTATTTATTTACAGTCTTTGAAAATTTAAAATAATATCCATACATACATACGGATTATGAACTTCATGAATGATGTAAGTCATTTTTATATCTATATATTTTATAGTATAATACAAATATGAATATATATAAAAACATTGTATTTAAATCATGATTTGTTTTTTTGAGATGATGTAATCATAATGAAAGTAAAAGGAAATAAACTAACAAACCAAAATATAAATAAAAAATAATATTTATCACATAAAATAGTGATATTAAAAAATTGTTATGATTAATTGATTCAAAAAATGTTATTATTAAATAATATATGGTATGATATATATGAATATGTTTATGAAATATATTTAAAATAAATCAATATTTGTAATATGGGAGGATTGAACATGTTTAATGGAAATCAAACTTGATGTATTGAATTTTTTTCTCAAATTGTCTTTTCCAAGACATAAGTTCTGTTATGCTCTATATTTATTTTGTGTGTATTATATATATATATATATCATTTAAATTTTTATATCCTGAATTACATTATTTTTGTTATATTAAATATTTTTTATAACATAGTTCTACTACTAGGATTCATATTAAAAAATTACCAATGTTATATGTATTTAATTTCTTAATCCCATTTATAATAAGATGAGTTTCTAGTTTAATATCCATTGACAAAATAAATGTTTTAACTAAATACCATTTCCATTATCCACTAGTTACATTTGATGAATAAATTTTCTCTTTTATTCTTCTTTATATTAAGTACTCAATACATTGAATGAATGTTTTTAAGGATAAATAACTTTATATATATATTTGTCAAAACGGTTTTCCTTCATTATGAATTGTTCATAAAAAAAATTGGATTGTTTTTAATAGTCTAGTTTGGTTTTTAAATAAATTTTATCACATGTCTGATTTTATAATGTGGGTAAAAATATATAAGCTTATATTTTTCCAAATGATATACTTTTTAAATTTTTACAAAAGTTTTGAAGGAATGATTTGTTTTAACTAATGCACCATAAATAGGAAATAATATCATCTTAATATCTTAATAATTTGAATAATACATTAAATATTTTATAGAATGTCAATGAGTTATTTACCCTTAAGATTTATTAAATTTATATATTTCTTATATTTTTTTCTTTAAAGTAAAACTGTTATTTTCCTCTGGAAATATTCTACTGATTATTTTAAAGTAATTTTCATCCAAGATTACATTTTTTATTTTTAATTATGTTTTACCAATGATATGATACTACATTAACTTTATCATTATTTGTTGGATGTTTTTTAATGAAGATATGTTTACGATCCATTTTAATTTTACATGGGTTATGATGTGATGAATCGATGAAATGTTTATATGACCCTTTTTCATTCCAAGGGTTACAAATTGAGGATATGATAATAATTTTAAGATCATATTTCATATAAATGTGTAATTTTCATTATAATATGTTTTGGAATGGAATTATATAACACTAAAATTAATTCATTATTGTATTATATCTCTTGATACAATTAAGTGAAAAAAGTCAATATTCATGATCCACTCTGGAACAATGTGTATGTTCTTGATCTGATATAGGTAACAATTGGACGTTAATGATATAAAATTGGAAACCATTTGATTTCACTAATACACTTTGTGAAAAATGTAAATGTTCATGATCTATTATGGGAAATCATTGCCGATTCTCTGTCTATTATGATTCTACGGTCTCGGTTTCAAACCATGACATATGAAATTGTCTATAAACAGAAGACAATGCAACACTCTTATGAATATAATATATAGATCACAATTTATTTATAAATATATATAACCCTTATGATTACTTTTATAAAACACAATTCTTTATTTCATTACAAATTTTTATGATATTTAACTGATTTATAATTATATTTTTAATTTATATCCATGGAATCATACCATTACTATTAACCTATTAGTTCTTATGTTTATCATTTGATATCTCCCATGATTACTATTATTGGGAATCAAGCTTACACATTCTAAATTTTCCATTCCTGAGGATACGAGGAAATGTATATGAAGTGTATGTCTATAAAGGGTATTGAATTAGATGATATTAAGGGGAGATGTCGAATATCATTAATGGAATTACAAAAAAATTTATCTATTATAGAATGGCTCTAAATTTGTTTGGTCCTTAATCATTTATATGTGAATTTTATTATTTATTCCCCAAAAAATGTATTATTAATTTATTAAATGTATGGGGTACAATTATTTGTATCAAAAGTAATAGTTTATAAAATCATTTGATACTAGATTTAGAATAATTTGGAGAAAACCATGGGGATAATTTTTAGTTTTTAAAAGTATGCTAAGGTTTTTTTTAATAACCATATATATATGTTGTTCAAATTATTTTACCATAGATTGAAAATAAGGGGCCATGATTCAGATATCCTATTATGGGTATTTTGTGATTATATAGAAATTCAACTAGACTATTATAGCTTCATGATTACACTTTTTTTGCATTCTATTAAACTTGTATGATCTGGGATTATCTCTATACGGGATGTTCTTATTTATGATTCAGTTTATATTCCATTTTATGGTTAATTATGTTCTATCCCAATTCAATGAGAATTCATGGGGGTCTTTTGGGGTTCATAACACGAAGGAGGTGAAAATTGGTCTTTATGGGCAATCCACATTGTTTACGAATGGTTTAGAAAACCATTGGAGGGGAGACCATGCATGCAGTGGAATTATACTTGGTTTTTGCATAGTCTGGAATACCGTGGGAAAGAGAGGGAGAGCAAGAATTAGTTCTTCGGGGTTTTCACATGGTTTGGAACACTGTGGGGGTAAACTGTGCGTCCTGAAAACCTCAAAATATTACAAAAATACCATTATGGGATTTATTATACGACACGGTATTTTTCTCCATTCTTTCTACTCCAGTCCTAGTGATTCTCCAAAAGCACCAAGAGATTCCAAAGATCACTATACCTCATCTTAAGGCTATTTGGAGTGTCATTGGTTGTGTATCGATGATCTGGGTATGGATAATCTTTCTCTGGATTGTTTTAGTTTAGAGATTGTATTTCTTCCCCATCTCTATCTAAATCTCTCAATAACTTTTTTTGTGAGTTTTAGGGAAAAGAAATAAGGTTTGGTTGAATCGAGATCCAATGAATTGATTTAGTGGGTGTTCACCCATGAATTCAAGGTAGGTGGTATAGAAGTTATATACCTCTATTTTTGTGTAGATTTGTGCATGTTGGGTTTTTATTATTACATGTTTTTTAATATTTCTTAGTTATTTTCACATGAGGTGGATTAGCGGCTATATATGTTTTTAATTGAACCCCTCTAGATCCTCATGGGATACATGGAAGATGACTCGAGAATATTAAGGCAACCCGTGGGGAGTGCTGATATTTCCCCGACATTGAGTTAGCTAAGTAAGTTTAAGGTCTTTGTATGAGAACATAAGGCCTATGATGAATATGTTTATATGATTTAAGGATGTGTAATTGGTGTTTAGTAATAAACTTAGGTTGGGTGATGGCCTAATATGTTGTTTGGTTAACATGAAAAAGGGTTAAATGGAATAAGGGAAAATATTAGGGGATTAGATTTATACTTGAATATTCATAGTGAGATAGGAATGGAAAATGGGAATGGGGATAAAAGGAGTTAAGTAAAATAAATAATGAATGTGTAAATGTAGTAACGAAAAATTTTAATTTCCCATTTGATGATATTTTTGTTATATTATAAATGATGTTCGTTATGATTGTTGTGATAAGGTTGGTTGTGATGAATGATAAATTAGATTGTGAACATGGATTGGTGGATTGGGGTATTTACTTAAGGCTCTATGCCCACGGGTGGAGTTGGATAGTGGTTTTAGCTATGCCCCTAAATGCATGGGTTAGGGAATGGGGTGATGTTCTTTAGCCCTTAACAGTTTCATTCCACCTAGACTATGCCTTTGAGTTGAGGATACTGAGATTGTTATAATGTGAAGCCTAGTGTGATAGGGGTTGATTTTATTCTAATGTGCCTCGGAACATTGAATATGTCAAATCTAATAAACACATGAAAAGGGTAGATTAAGTAATGAAATTCTTATGTAGTGAACCCGGATTCAATGGTAATATAAATTATACAAACATAGTCTAGAATTTCCCAGTGAACTATTTATCCTTACATGTCATCATTTACCACTTGCATGCACCATATTCCATTACTGGATATTTTCTAGACACCGTTAGTGGTGTACTACTGAGTTATACTCACACCATGATCGGGTAGCCATTGGATACCCGAGCAGATTTCATTCTTGCAGGTTAAGACAATGTCAAGAGACATATACTAGGTTGTTGAGTTGGACATGGGAGATGTTGGGTGAGGTTACATACTTGGAGTCTAGAACATTTTTGGGATCCTACTGTTTTCTTTCTTTTGGGGTTTTGTTCACTTAACATTGTATCATGGCATGACATATTTACTATTGTATATAGTTTTACCCAATTTTAGGAATTGGATAATCATGCATCTTAATTTTTGTTCTCTATTATCTCTGTAATTTATGTTGTTGACTATTGTGGATTACTCTGGTAATGGTGGTATAGTCTCCCCATATGATCTATTATTCAATCTCTACTTATTGGTAACCTATGACATAAGGAAAGGCACACTTGATGTCATGTGATGACCTGGCTTGGGGCACTAAATTAGTTGCTCTCGGGATGGGGATGTTACAATGTGGTATCAGAGGCAGTTTTATTTATCTTTATTAATATTGGTGATGTTAGATAGGATGTTAGGAAAGTGTCTGGCCTTGGTAATGATCTCGTGCCTGGGAGTAGATAACCCATGTTTGGGGAAAATCCCAAGTACCCCTTTTATGGGATTATTGATCTTTTTTGTAATATTAGATGATATTTAACCATTGGGTGAGGCACTAATTGTTTGATATGGTGGTTTTGAGATATTTTTCTCACGACTAGAAAGGTAAAAGGTTGTTCATTGATGAATCATTCTTGGAAAATCTGTAATCATGTTACAAGCATCCTGATAGGAACACAAACGGGATGGATGTGTGGGACATAAAGGTTAGGATGCATATGTTTCTTTAACGTAATGAAATTATTCCTAATAAGATTGGATGAATAAGTAAAAAAGGTATTGAAAATGTCATTAAGTGATTAGAAAATGTTGTTTGGTAAAGAATTAAAACTAGATTAAACTATTTTAAGAGTAAATTGGCACATGGGAATGTTTTTATATGGGAGAAAATATAAGGCTCAAAACTGTGGGAATTAGATATCCGTGTTAGCCATGAACATAGGAGAGATTTCCAAAGGTAGTGATCTGGTTTAGAGTGGGATAATATGGATACTGTATGTGAACTAGTGTAGTTGTAGCGACTGATCAGCCTACCTATATCTATCTTATTCTCATAAAATCTCTACAATTTCATTATAAAGCTAATGTTTGGCATTATAGAGAAATTCCACCCCAAAGATGTGTGTCGCTTTGGTGACATGAGGACATTGCTGAGAACTCTCCTCCAATAGTGGAGATGCAGAATATAGCGATCTTTGAAAATAGGTAACAGTAGTTCCATGAGAACGTCTCACATTTTTTGAAGATGAAGGAATGATAACCAAGGTGTGTTATACCAAGTATGTCTGAGCTGGACACCGAATTTCAGTTGCAGCACCCTCCAAACATTTCTGGAGAGGGTGGCCCAGAGGTCATAGAGTTTCCAGATATAGTCCATCCATACTATTCTAGACAATTTAGAGTATCATCTTGAGAAGGAAACCACTTTGTAAGCCTTTATGCGGATGGGTCTAGCAAAAGGTTAATGGGACAACATGGTCTAAACAGATCATGAAAAAGGAATTATGTGGAAGGATTTTCACGAGAAGCTCATTGAGGACTTATATCCATAAACCTTGAGGAATGAGAAGGTTATTGATTTTATGAGGATTAATTATGTGGAAATGTTTTTACTGGACTATGAAACTCATTTCACCAATTTGAGACACTTCGTTCGGACATTGATGAGAGATGAGGCAGCTGTTGTGAAATGCTTCCTGGATGGACTGAGGCATGAGATCGGATCTAATGAGAATATATATTTTCTGAAATGAATTTCTAAAGTGGTGGATCAAGCCCTTAACTCAGAGGGAAACCTGAAGGTTGATTTAGATATTGAAAATTTGGCACAAACTATGTGATCCAATGGTGCAAATTTTGATAGTTGGAAGGGCCACTTTTGAATCTTTTAGTAGGACGGAAGCACACAGAACCACAACAAATGGGGTGTGATTTTAAGGGTGGTGAACATGACTTCTATTATCAATGTGGAAGGCTAGATAAAAAGAGTGACTAGTGTCCCTGCCCATCATTCAAGTGCTAAGGATGCAGCAGGTTAGGTCATATGATGTTGTTCTTTAAGAACTTGTGGTAGACTAGAATTGATGGAGGAAAGAGGAATATGCCGAGTAAAGGAAGGGGGTTCATCCCTCCATAAGGATGCTGGTGTAACACTCTTCCCCCTGAAGCCCAAATCTAGTGTATTATTTAAATACACTGGCATTATTCAAGGAATCATGTAATGGAGAACTGATCTGTTTATTAGTCTTGGAAAATAGATTACATACAAGAAATTCACATTATAAATTCAAACATAAAATTCAACATTGATAACGATTTAGTGTTGCCATTATAATCCTAGTTTAAGCCTGCATATAAATCATAATAAAATTCTTATAATCATGGGAAAATAAAATATAAGAAATGGGAGAGCTCATAAGATTATTATGGATAAACAATATAGCGGAAGCTATCATAAATAAGCATAAACATTTAAGGAAATGTGTAAGACTAAAACACAAGCCTTTTTAACTTAAAATTCAGCATAATATGGAAACGATAAATCAAATAATTTCATTTAATTATTCACATGTATATTCCAATAGTTTAATAATCACATATAACATCAATAACTAATCTCATAATGATGTAATGCATAATTTCTTACATATTAACAAAAAAGTCAAGACTCGTGTGCAGACCCTAAATATAAAGTTTTGTCAAGGAATTGTACTAAGATAGTAGTTTGTCTCATGAGAAAAAATGATGCATAAAGGGTGTTATATTGGGCCTCACCCATCACATACTATGTCTGATGCATTCCTTATATGAAAAAGGGAGAATCATAATCTAAACATTCGTATTAAAACTACCATTCAAAATGTCAATACTATAACAAAAAACCATGAATGGTATAAAAATAGATTATCTATAGTCAAACATAACTCATTCAATGCAATATATAAGATTGTATTATAATTAATCAACCTCAGTCAATAATACAATACAATGAATTATGTTGACATAGATGAAAATAATCAGTAAAACTATATGAAAGAAATATCCCATTTTTCTTGAAATCTTATAAAAGTCTCACTATTTATAAAAGATGTTGTTTAAAATAAATTTTTGAATCAAAGTGTCTCGTAACATATTGAATCACATGAATGTAATTTTAATTTCAAAACATTATTGTCTATATAAATAAATACTTAAAACCATTTTTTAAACATGGACATTAATGTTAATGATTTATAAGAATAAATATTTAAAATGATATTTTAGTTAAAGAGTTCCAAACCAAATGAAAGATGTTTGAATACCAATAATTTAAGAATAACATTTATCAAAATTTAATAATATCACAAGAATAAAGTTATTCATGATATAATATGCCAAAGGACTGTATATACACCATATAAAATAGAATTCGTGCATAAGAACAAAGAAGTCTCAATGAAATGTATATTGAAACGAAACCCTTATAAAAACCATATCCTCATATTAAGCATAAATCAATGACAATATTATGTGTGAAAAATATAAATACACTAATTATGATGGATATTTAGTGTAAATCAATCAGATGAAATTCACACATATTCTTGTAAAAACAAAACCAATAACTTCAATGTTTTTCTCAATAAATGGAAATTGAGTTAAGATTACCCTTTTCAAGTTCATATAAATGACTTGAGAATATTATAAATGGAGGGATTAGGTGTATAAAAAGTGTATCCACCCAAAGGTGAGTGTAAATTACTAAATAAATAAATATATAGTGAATCCACATATAATATTGGAGTAAAATAATCTATTATGTATGCGTAAAACAAAAACAATTGAAATTAATGTTTGAACCTCTCAATCTGATTTGGTAAATTGAAAAACATACACCCCATGAAAGATGGATCATACAATAATATTTAAATACACATAAATTAATTTATATTACACAAAAATACAATCATTGGATGTACATACACCACAAAAAATTAAATAGTGGAAAATATAGCATGAATCTTATAGGAATGAAAAGTGAGATGAAATCCCCTTACCTTATACATTCCTTTAGTCGAGGTTAAGATTAACCTCATGTATAATGGTTGAATAATATTAATTAAATAATTAAATAAAAAACTACTTAAATATGAAAGCATATATTATATTCCAATATAGATTTGTTAAAAAAATTCAGTAGTATCATTTTTTTGGGTGTTAACTGATTTGTTTCCCTTTATATGTTTTGTTACATAAGTCATGTTTTTTATGGATAGGATATATTTTATTCATATCCATAATGATATTAAATTCCTAATCATTATTTTTTAATCATAAAAATAAAAATTATTCTTTAATGGTAACCATGGGGACTGAAATATCATCACGTCTTGGAGACTGTAAGTCGTACATACACACGAGCAACAATATCATTTTATTGGTGGTGAAATTATATGTATTTGGATGGTAAATTATATACAAGGAATCATTAAAATGTTATGTTTATTATTTACATCAATTATTCCCATCTTTATACCCATACAATTAATTTAGTGTTGAATAACAGTCTACCCCACAGCGTCGAGACGGTAAGCCGTACGTTTGTACGCATGGTTACTTTATCATTCATTTGATGGTTAGAATATTGAATATGGTTTTAACATATTTATAATAAAATATTCGTATGTGTAAGGTATTTTATATATTATTTTATCATGGAAAAACCAAATAAAGTGGTTTTAGAAGAAGAAAAAACATTGAAAGAGATGACGAAATAATTACCTCTTCTTTGGGTGCTTCCTTTTGATTTTAAGAAAATGGCTCTGTTGGATGGAGTTTTGATTAGTGTGAGGCCTCTAGGATTAATTGAGGTTATTTGTGAGAAGATTAGATCAGGTATTGGCCAAACCAAATGGATTTTTATGTGTTAATATATGAGAAGCGGAAGTACTCTTTTATAAGAGATGTGAGAGGATCTTTTGGAAAATCTTGTAGTATTAATTTAATAAAAAATTATTTTCAGTTTATAATATCTCCAAATGGACTTATTTTAAAGATAATTTTGGTATGGGTATCAACACTCTAATAAAATATATTTTATACAAGTTTAGGTTACCATATTAACCTTAACTTTTAGATTTAACTCCTAGTTAAATAGTTTAACTTTTACCATGTCCTCTTGTATTTTTACACTACATGGTTACTATAGTTACTATAAAATATCAAGAGAACCTAAACTGGTCCATTAATGACATATATAACATTATATAAGTAATTTTTTCATACTATAGATTTTTCTTAGTTTTATATTTTTTAATAAAATAGTTTTTGTATTAAAAACTCATTTATGTCCATTTAAAGACTATTTAGTATTTGGTTTTTCTGAATTTCATTACAACATGATTACTTCGAAAAAAAATAAATTTAATCAAAATTAAGATGTCATATTCACCTAGAAAATTCAAGGATTACATAAAGAGGATCAATTAACATTTAGTTTTAAATTTATAATAACATTTATTTGATTTCTTCATTAATTTGAAAAATACTACATCATAGTAGTTTCATAAATAAATTTTATTATTTAATGTATAAAAATTATTAATTAAATACCATAATTTAGGAACTCATATTATCATTATAATTAATATATAAAGACTAATTTATCTTATGTATCACTCTATATTAAAAAAATTAGTTATTAAAATTATAAATTTACAATTTTAACTCTTCTTTGAATAAAATATAATTAATGTCCTAATCTAACTGAAATGGATAAAAAGGGATCTTCTTTCTGTCCTAAGTTTTATTTTGGAAGAAAAAAAATTATCCAATTGATTTAGCTCTTGTGTTGAGGTAATTTTAAATTTTATAATATTATTTCTACCTTTAATTATCCTATTTACCTTTAACAACGATAACTAATCTTTAAAAGTAACTATTCATCAAAAATTATTTTCAAACCATTGAACCACATTTTATATACTAATGACAACAACATCTATAAAATTTATGAAATTCAATTTACCTAAGCACTAAAATTTTGTTTTATGCAAATCTACAAATTTACATAGAAGGTGGGTAAAAGATGTTAAAAATTTCAGTAAAATTCTATATATATCATCTAATTATAAAATGACTCAAATGACTTGTATTGTACTAATATATGTATTATGTATCTCTTTTTAATTTAAGATAAATTTTATTTAAAAGTAATTATTTAAATGATAAATTCAATTTTTATGTACAATGTTGTATATTTATCTATTTATCAAAAATTGAATGTTTTCAGAAAAATACCAAAATTTCACTCTAAGATAATTTTGATATTATGAATCCAATCATGAAGGCTATTTTACCAAATTAAATTTTTAGGAGTGTCTAATATTAATTTTACTATCATTCACAAAAGGACATAAAAAATAGTTCCTCTAAGAGAATAATTTTTCTAAATATATAACTATTTCAACAAAATATATATATTTGATTATAAATATATTTTATTTATGTAAAAAAATATAAATATAAATATAAATTTATTTTTTACTATTCATATCAGAATACTTAATCGACAAATATATATATTGTTTAAATAATTATACTACTGATGTATTGTCACGTAGAAACTCAATCATGCATATAACACATGCAAAGTCAGTGTTGCATGCAGTATTAGGTATTGAATTACATTAAAGAAATAACTTACTATGGAATCTTTGGGGGTTAAATTATCCCCCCCCCCCTATTTGGAAATTACGACCTCTCAATTTCAAAATTGGGCTTGGAAACACAATTTAATGTACCACATCATAAAATACAGTCAATAAAAAATCACTTTCAAAGAAAGAAAGAGAAGTAAAATGTTCACCCAAGATAACCAATACTAGGGTTCCATGTAGGAAAAAATGGATATGAAAGACAAATAAAACCATCATGTTCTATTTTAGAGTGACAGAAAACATGATATGGATAATGTTAACTAACAGAAAACCATAAAATTGTGACAAGATAAATGGACTTTGATTTCCCAGTAGGAAGAGTAAACGATAAACTTTTTTGTTTTCTGTTCCTTTTCATAATGTATAGGAATTTATTAATGAGATAGAATAAGAACATAATGAGATATAATTACTTTTCATGTATAGTTTTATTCTTTAATAAATTTCTAACAAAAACACATCTTTTCTCCAAATGAATAGTTTTCAAGATGATTTGGTCACAACTGAGGCGCTAGAATCAACATCTAGAGACTCACATAATCCACGAAAAATGAAGTATATATTTTCCGTGTATTTATACATTAATCATAACCAAAATAGTTAGTACTAGATTATATGATCACCAAAAAGTTCAATCCTTTGTAGAAATAAATAATACTCTAAATTTTAAAAATTAAACCAAAAATACCCAAATATCAAAAAAGACCATTTAATAAACAATTCTCCTTAAAAAATCAAAAAAAAAATTTAAACCCAAAATTATTGAAGGATTTCATCACATAGTCTTCCGTGTTAAATAGTAAAAATTATATTTATGTATCATTTACTACACAAAAATTCACATACTTAAAATTAATTAACATAATCAAATTTTCTCTATTTTAGGTTTATAATTTCCATAAATATCCCAAATTTCTATAATTCCACCATAAAAACATAGATTCTTCTAAAATAAAAAAAATATACCATTACCCGTCAAATTAAATCCCATAGTATTTTATTTTCCTTAGGAATTTAGTGTTCTTAAATAGAAGAACTTGTACCAAAATAACATTTATCACTTAATCACCAAATAATTTTACTATAACAAGGATATCCATTACATAAATCATAAGTTTCCAAAATGAACATATCATTGATCAATAAAATAATTTAACTAAAAGGAATTAGACATAGTAACCACATACTTTACATAGTCTAGTGGTAGGTGATAAATCCTAGTCCCACAATGTTTGTGGGTTCGATTCTAGAAGCATTGTCTGACATGACAGGATGTCACACGGTATGTGTGTTGTCCTTTTTCAAGAACAAATAATTTTATAACATTCCCAAAAGTGAGATAAATTACTCACAATAACCATAACATATTTTAACCAAAAATTTTATCTCATAACCCGCATTTTCATTCCAAAAATAAATAACATGTAATCGCTTCAAATTCAAGTATCATATATACCCAAATAGTAATTTATAATAATATCCAAAAAATAAAAGATAATTCTTCCTCAAATATTATTTTCATATAACAGAAAACCGTATTACACATACAATTAAAAAGTCTTCCAATGTAATCCCATCAACAAAGAAAATTAGTATTTTATACATTTCACCATACATTTATTTTAACATAGGATCTCCCTTGACACCTTATTTTCAATCTAAAACACCTTAGGATTAACCAGGGTAATTTATTTTCATCATATATAAAATTCCTTCAAATCGGGTTGTAAATTAAATGTGAATTATCCTAAAAAAATCCCTTAGAAGTGTCAAACAAGGTGCACAGTAAGGATCGTTGTTTTGTACCAGGATACCCCAAGTTAAGCCTAAAACTTCTTATCATAGCTTTTACTCCTAGGTACATCTATGCCAGAACCACGTCCACTTATAGTACCCCAAGAGGGATTTATTTCTTGGAAATATAATGATATCTCTACATTACCAAAAATATAAGATGTTCTTCTATTCTAATCCTCATGTCAATCTTATGGTAATGTTCCCTATTCAGAGTTTTTCTAAATCTGTTTCCATATTCATTTCTAAATATTCACTGATACCAACAGTAATGTCCCTTCCCCAGAAACCCAAAGATGATGAATTATTTTCATACATTGGAATGATTACAAGGAATCAGGTCCCAATGTACCGATCAGTTTATTTTTCTGTTAAAATATATTACATACATGAACTTCACAATACAATTTGAATCATAAAATTAAACAATCTTAATCCTTTGAGAATTCCATTAAAATCCCATCTTATGTCTACATATAAATCATAATACACTTCATAGAATCTTTTAGAAATATAACATAAGAAAGGGGTGAGATGAGATTCTCAGTAAGGATGAACAATAGAGTAAATGCTATCGTAAATAAGAAAAAACATTTATGGCAGTGTATAGGACTAAAATAGAAGTCTATTAAACATAAAATTCATCACAATAAGGAAATTTTAAATCAAATAATTCCATTTACATATTCACAAGGTTATTTTCATAATCTAATAATCACATGTAACATCAATAACTAATCTCATAATGGTGGAATGCATAATGACGGACATCTTAACCACAAAGTCAATTCCTCGTTCAAAGACCCAAAATAAATTTTTTTTCAAGGTCTTGGGCCAAGACACTAGATTGTCTAATGAGACATACCGATGAAACGAGAAGATATGGTGGGGCCCTCCTATCAATTACTAATCCCATTGCATTCCACATTGGAAAAGGGTGAATCATAATCTAAACATTCATATTAAAATTAGTATATGAAATGTCTATACTTTAACCACAAACCATTAATGATATAAAAATAGCACATCCACATTCAAAAAAAACTCAATCAATATAATATGGATGATTGTATAATAATAAATAAATATCAATAAAAAATAAATTAAAATCAATGATGTTTACATATATGAAAATAATCAGTAAATCAATTTTAGAGAAATAACTTATTTTTCTTGAAAACATTTAAAAGTCAAACTATTTATCAAAGAAGTCGTTTAAAAGATATTTTTTCGTCAAAGTATACCATTACACATTGAAACTTTTTAATGTAATTTTAATTTCAAAATATTCATGTCAATATAATTAAATCCAAAAAACCATTTTTAAAACATAGACATTAATGAAAATGATTTATAAGAATAAACCTTCAAAACGATATTTAAGTTAAATATTTCCAAACCAAATGAGAGATTATTTAATAAAAATAATTAAGGAATAAAATTTATAAAATCTTTATAATTTCACAAGTATAATGGGATTCATGATATAATATGTTAAAGGATATTTTATACACAATATAAATGTGAATTGGCGCATAACTACAATGAAGTCTCAATGAAATGTAAATTTGGAAGAAATCACTTATAATGACCATATCCATTTATTATGGATAAATCAATGAAAAAATTATGTGTGTAAAATATAAATACACTCAATTTTATTGGATATTCTTTGTAAATCGATCAGATGACATTCACACATGTTTTTTTAAAAACAAAACCTATGATATTGATGTTTGAATCAATGAATGGAAATTAACTTAAGATTACCCTTATCAAGTTCATATCAATGAAATTAGAATATATTCAATGTAGTTATTATTTTTATAAAAATTATATCCAAACAAAGAGGAGTGGAAATTGTTAAATAAATAAACAAATAGTGATTCCATACATAATCTTTGAGTAGAATAATCATTGCAGTATGCGTAAAACCCAATGAGTGGAAATTGAAATTTGAACATCCCTTATAGATTGGGTAACTTATTAAACATGAACCCCATGAAAGAAGGATCATAAATAATATATAAATACCCATAAATTAATTTAAATTACACAATTAATACAATCATGGGTAGAACACACCACAAAAAAGGAAATAGTGGAAAATATATCATGAATCTCAATGGAATGAAACATGAGATGAAAACCCCTTACCTTATACTTTACATTATTCAAGAGTAAGTTTAACCACTATTATAATGGTGAAATCATTTTTATTTAATTACACAAGAACCACATCCATAAATATGATATCATATAGGATCCTATAATATTTCTTTGTTAATAATATTTCAATAGTATCATTATTTCCGGTGTTAACTGATTCGTTTACCTTTATATGTTTCGTTTCTTAAGTCATTTTTTATGGATAGGATGTATTTTATTTATATAAAGAATGATATTATGTTCATAAACATTATTTTTTAGTCATCAAACAAAATGTTTTCTTGAATGGATACGATGGGAAATGAAATCTCATCGCGTCGTGGAGATGGTAATCCATACAAACGCATGAGAGACAATATCAATATATTTCTGGTGAATTAATATGTAATTGGATGGTATAATATATATAAAAAATCATTAACATGTTATATTTATTATTTACAAAAATAATATTCATTATTATACCCGTCCAAATAATATACTTTTGAAAAACAAACTACACCACGGCGTGGAGACGGTAAGTTGTACGTACACATGCATGGTGAATTTGTCATTCATAGGATGGATAGAATAATTAAAACAATTATAACATATTTATAATAACATATAAGTAGGTATAAGGTCATAGAGTTATTATTTTATTATGGAAAATACAAATAAAGAGAATGTATTAGAAGACAAGAACATTGAAAAAGTGATGAAATAATTACCTCTTCTTTGGGTGATTTCTTTTGATTCGAACAAAACGATTCCTTGGATTTTCATACATATTATGGACTCTAGGATGAATTTGGGGTATTTGAGAGAATATTTGAGGTGGTTTTGGCCATAAAAAATGGATTTGGTGGTTGAATTTTAGATACGGGGAAGTACCCATTTATAAGGGAGGTGAGGGGTACATTCGGAAAAGCATGAAATATTAATTTATTATAAAATTAGTTCCATTTTATAATATCTTATAATGGATTTATTTCATGTATATGGGGTGAATGGGTTGAAATAATTTCAAACAGTAGGTTTTAGAGATGTTCATGTCACCATATTAACCATATCATTTAGATTTAAGGCTTAGTTAAATACTCTAACGTTTACCATGTCTTCTTGTATTTTTACACTACATGGTTAATAAAGTTACTATAAAATTCCAAAATAAGATAAAGTGGTTCATTGATGACATATCTAACATTATATAAGTAATTTGGAAGAACTATATTTTTTTAGTATTTTTATTTTATTTAATAGAATATTTTTTTTAAAAACTCATTTATGTCAATTAAGACACTATTCAGTATTTTATTTTTGTGAAAGCCCTAGAACCATTATTTCATTTAAAAAATTCATTGAATCAACCATAACATGACATATTCACCTATAAAATTATTTTATTTAAAATTTTTTTGAATTTACATTTATTTAAATAATTATAATATAATTTATTTGATTCCTTCATAAATAAACAAAATACCCCATCATTAGTTTTTCAAAAATAAATTTAATTATATCATGTCTGAAAATTACAAATAAAATACAATGATGTAAGAAATAATATTTAATTTATAGTGAATAATTATAATTGAATTTATCATATATATAACCATATATTAAAAATGTTTTAGTTATTAAAATTTTAATTTAACACTTTTAACAAAGCTTTAAATAAAATATAATAAATGTCCTAATTTAATCCAAATAGAGCTAAAAGGATATTATTTTTCTCAAAATGTTTATTTTATTCAAGTAACACATATAAAATGGAATTAGGACATGTGTTATTGTAATTTTAAATTAATATAATAGTATTATTACCTTTTATTACCCTATTTACCATTAACCACGGTAAATAAAATTCAAAAGTAACTATTCACCAAAAAAATTATTTTCATCATATTGAAAGAAAATTACATACTGATGAAATAGTGTTTGTCGGATTTTTAAAATCTAATTCACATAAGTGGTAAAATTATGTTCAATGCAAATTTGCATATGTACCAAGAAGTTCGATATAAGAGGTTAAAAAGTTCAATAAAATTTTATATATCTAATCTCATAATAAAATGACTCAAATGAATTATATTTGACTAATATATGTATTATATATTTATATTTTGAATTTAAGATAATATTTGTTTAAAATAATTATTTAAATGAAAATTTTAGTTTTTATGTACGATCCATTATTTTTTACTATTCATAAAAAATTTAATGTTTTTAGAAAAAAACCAAAAAATCACACTAAGATAATTTTGATATTCAAAATCAGAAATGAATTCTACTAAATAAAATTAAATTTTTTAGAGTTTCAAATTTTAATTTTATTATTGTTCACAAAAGGACATAAAAAGTAATCCTTTTAGAGAATAGTTTATCTAAAAATATAACTATTTTAACAAAACATATACATTTCATTATAAATATGTTTTATTTATGTGAAAAAATTATTAAAAACTTTTCTATTTTATTTTTTACAATTCATATTATAATATGTAATTGACAAGTATATATTTTTAAAATAATTATAATTCAAATGTATTGTCTCACAGAAACTCAGTCTTCTGTATAATGCAAGCCAAGTCAGTGTCGCGTGCAACATAATCTATTAAATTACATTAAAGAAAAAAATTTCTATGAAATCATGGGTTGTTATATTTGGAGCTCCATGGGTCGTACTCACAGAGGAAGTCGATGTTGAACTCTATGGCGAGAGCATCCAAACCAACATAGTAGTGCAGTGCAAGGCTGTGTCCCATGGTAAAGAAGAAAGTCATCTCAATACAGTTCAGGCTACACCTAAGGGGGTGGGGAAGGACCTTCTACTATTTTAGGTATAACTCAAATAACATCCAAGTTTCTATTACTCTATTTAATATAGGTGGTACACATTTCCTTAATTCTATTTAGTGTGTATTAGTGTTGGGCTTAAACGTAGAGACTATTTTTGGGGTAAGGTCACTTGATACTTCTCTTGGGGTACAATTTAATGTCATCTGGCAGTGTAAGGGGTTGTGATTTTGAGGATGGTTGGTTTCGTTTCCTGTGGAGTCTATTTTTCTTTGATATGTCAGGTTTTAAAGAAATTTTGGGGATGGAATAGTTGTTTTTATATCAAATTCATATTGAATGTTAACGATGTCAGGTAATGTTCACATCTCTCTATGGGAGCACTTATTTTCATCGGGGTGAGTGGGATACTAGAGTGGTCTGTGAAGGGTGACAACACCAACTATAGGGGGAACTTACACCACAAGTGGCATGCCTTATGTTAGATGATGGGGAGAAAGGATAACCAGTCTACCCTTTTGTTATGGACCAGTTTCAGGATGTTATTCTTAAGGACCTCTTAGGGTTAGAACCCGAGAGAGATGTTGAGTTTGTAATCAACTTGTTGGTAGGTGGAGAACCAGTTTCTATTCCTCCTTATCAAATTAAAATAGTATATCTCATAAAAATAAAGGTTTTGTTACATAAATTGAAGTGTAATGTCACGACCCGTC
Organism: Viscum album; assembly: GCA_963277665.1. Lineage (NCBI taxonomy): Eukaryota > Viridiplantae > Streptophyta > Magnoliopsida > Santalales > Viscaceae > Viscum > Viscum album. The sequence goes on along the minus strand of OY728156.1, from coordinate 1,128,050,936 downwards.
CTCAGGACTCATACCGTGACTCCCCCAAGCCTGTCTCCCATAGGCCAGGGGCTGGCGACTAACACCAAGGCGTAAATCATGACAAAAAGGGGAAGGAATTGCCTTTATAAAGTAAACAAACACCAAAGAGTATGCCAACAAAAGTAAACACGAAGTAAACTGAGAACAAAAGTAAGTGCGGGAAAGTAAGTGGGCCATAATACAAACCCAAACTGAAAATAATGTACAACTGTATAGAAAGTACAACAACTGAAAACTAAAGAAGCAACATTGATCCATACACTAGAAGTATGAACTGAAGGGTGGGTACAGATAGTCTCCTCAGATCCTCGGGTCCAGCCGTCCGCTCCGTGTACATCCTGCCCAGTGGTCCACCACTAGGTACCAACTTGCTCCACAAGCCTCAATCACGATCAGTTTTGTCCATCGTCTGCATCAAACACAATGTAGTGCCGGCATAGCCTATGCAGGGGTGAGTATACGCTACTCAGTAGGGACCCTGATACCCCTGAAGGTCTCCCAGAATCCACAATGGATGATCCACAAGAAAATCTAAAATCACAAAGTAACATCCAACACTACTTAGGTATATACCCATACATATACCTATGTCATCAATTCCAGTTTGGCTCCAACATCTGAGCCCAAGTTCGATCACGTCCACACATGATAGCACAATCCAATACACACAGGATAACAAAAACTAAACCATATAAGAAGGAAAGTCAATCATATAGAAGATATTGATTGAAAATCAAGGCTTAGCTCACACAGGTATACATCATTCGTAAAGAAAAAGAGACGATCAGAAGTAGTTACTGATTCATCAAGCTGAGACCCATGTAGGATACTAGACCAGCTAAGCTGTGGGACCCACGTAGGATACAAGTAAAGTAGTTGTCATCATCGTACCCACAGAGGATTCCAGTACGTTTTTCTACACCGTCGAACCCATGAAAAATTCCAGTATGGTTGTCTTCATCGTTGAACCCACGGAGGATTCCAGTATGAAGGTCTTAAACATCGAACCCACAGAGGATTCTAGTACGGTTGTCTTCATCGTCGAACCCACGGAGGATTCCAGTACGAATGTCTTCATCGTCGACCCCATGTACGATTCCAGTACGGTTGTTTTCATCATCGAACCCACGGAGGATTCCAGTACGAAAGTCTTCATCATCGAACCCACAGAGGATTCCAGTATGGTTGTCTTCATCGTCGAACCCACGGAGGATTCATGTACGAAAGTCTTCACCGTTGAACCCTCAGAGGACCCCAGTACGGTTGTCATCACTACCAAACCCATGGAGGATTTCAGTGCAGTCGTCATCACCGCCGAACCCACAAAGGATTTCAGTGCAGTTGTCATTGATGTCGCAGTCGCAGCCAGCTCTAGGGTTCCCGCACCCTGCATGCTCGTTTCAGGGATGGTCCGCTCCTCAAGCCAAGGGGTTGATACAACAACTGACCCTTAGTTCAGATTTGATGTATCCCAAAGTTCCGTCTCATCGATAAGAACTCTACACGACAAACGGTGCGTCAATCGGAGGCCCGGTCTGAGAGTTATTGGCTTTTTCATTCCCGGGGCCTGATTGGTTTTTAAGTCAAAACCAACCAGACCATACTATAACTGTGTCCAAACCACAAGCGGAGTAATCCAAAAGGTCCTTCTCACTAAGAGGAATCCAAAAAAGTCGATGGCACGTCAATCGGACCTCCGGAGCTCAAGTTATAAGCGTTTCTGCTCCGAAGGCCCAGTTAGTTTCGGGTTCGAACCAACCCAGCCGTACCCAGAGTTCTCCCAAACCTGGAGTGTAATATAATGAAACGACCACCTCGATCCAAGGATCGCATAGCAACTAACGGTGCATCGATCGGAGGTCCGTAGCCCATGTTATGGGCTTTTGAACGAAGCTGTCCAGTTTTAGGGGGTTTTGGGCCCGGACCAACCCAGCCCAAGACCCCCTGGGTCTGCCCGAACCTGGTCGACCCGACTCGGGTCCGGGTCTGGCCCAAAAGGGCGCGGCCTGGCCCGGTGCGGCTGGCCCGACGCGGGCGGTCCGGCCCGGTGCGGGCGGTACGGTCCGGTGCGGCCGGTCTAGGCCGGCTCGGGCACTGCATGCCTCGTGAGCGCGGAAGAGGTGGAACCGCCACCCCCTTCGAACAGACGGCGGACCCGTGGGGGGGTCCGCCCTGCTGCGCTGACCGGGGGTCAAACCCCCGGTCTTTCCAGATCTGGCCTACCGTAACAGCCTTCCAGTGAACCATGCGGGACCGGTTGGTCCCACCCTCCAAGCGCCGGTGGACGGAGGCTCTGTCCGCGGCCTCCTCATGGTTCTCCAGCGCGGCACGACGGCACCGCGCCCCTTCGTCGTGGACCGACTCCGGCCGCCGCTTCATTCGGCCTCAAGGGCGCAGCCTGACAGCGCCACGCTTCTTCATAGCGTTCCTCTTTGTTTCCACGTAGATCTGTTGCACCGCGCTGCCTTTGTTCGTGCCACAATAAGTAAAACATCAAAGGGGGAGGAGGGTCGGCCGTGTTCGTGAGGTCCGACCTCCCCTGTTATAACAATAAAAGGCGGACCAAAATAAAATAACTTCAACAAGAAATCACAAATTTAATCCATAAAATTTGTACTCAAACCCCTACCTCAGTGAGTTGTCGAACGATGGTCGACGCAGAAAAAACGGCGTCGCGGAAGATGGCGTCGTGGAACACGGCGTCACCGAAGACGGCGTCGCGGAAGATGGCGTCACAGAAGACAGCGTCGCGAAAGACGGCGCCGCGGAAGACGGCGTCGCGAAACGAGGCTCCGTATACATCGTCGGTGCACGACCGATGAAGAATGCGGCATTCCCTTCTCTTTGACGCGAAAAGAATATCGAGAAGTGTGTCGGTGTTCTTCGCATTCTTCTCCGAGGAAGAAGAAGATCTCTAAGACTTGAGTTCTCCTCTCCAAATATCTCCACACAACGATTCAACAATAATAAAATAAGGCTTTTCCTTATTTTATTACTCATTCCAACCCTTTTCCAAATCCAAAAGATCATATTCAATTAATTGACTTAATTAAAGATCGTTTAATAATCCAATTAATTGCGAGAGTTGAATTTGCATTTAAAAAGGGGGTGCAGGTGTGTTACATAATTAAATTGCGAGAGGGAGGTTTAATAGAATTAAAGGGGTGGGGATCGTGTGGGACCCACTTCACTAATATCCTACCAGGTGGAGTTAAGTTTTAGTGGGCCCCACTCCAACATCCATGCATAGGTTAAAACTACTTAGAATAGAAAATTAGAATTGTAACACAAATTTTTATTTCATTCCTTAGTTAAGCCTTTTTTTAATAACCTCACCCGAGTAAACGAAACTCCAGAAAAGGTGTTCCAAAGAAATTACTGGCGCTGCAGTTTCATCGGTGCCTTCAGATTTTGATTTGGAGAACCGATTCAAACGTTATAAGAACCCGCTCGTTCGTTCACTGAACTTACCAGAGCAATACTTCAGAAAATTATTCCTGGCACACCGGGCCTCGGAATCAGGTGCCGTCAAAAACTGCATACTCATAAAATACCAAAGAAAATAAAGAAAATATTTCCTTTGAAATTTATAGGTCTTTACATTACTCCCACCTTAGGGCTTTACGTCCCCGTAAAGATACATCACAAACTAGGGAAACAAAAGAGGGTAGTGAGCACGCATCTGAGCCTCCCGCTCCCAAGTGATTTCCTGGAGGTTCCCGTGCTGCCATCTGATGCACACTAGTGGAATCGACCACCCACGTAGGACCCCTCCTATCGATCCTCTATCTCCATCAGGACCTTCGCAAAAGTCCCCCATCGTCAATGTCAAACTACCCATGGTCGATGATATGCGTCGGGTCGTGCACGTACCTCCTCAGCTAAGATACGTGGAAGACATCGTGCACCCGGTGCAACTGATGTGGATCGGTTAAGTGGTAAACCACCTCGCCTACCCTGTTGAGGACCTAGAAGGGTCCAATGAAGCGCGAAGATAGCTTGTTGCCCCGACCAAAACTCCATAATCCGTGTTGAGGTGAGACCCATAGGAAAACGTGGTCTCTATCCTCAAACATCAGTGGTCTCCGCCTCATAACAGCATAGAACTTATGTCGGCTCTGTACAGTCCTCATCTGCTCCAGGATGATCTGCACCTTCCCTAACTTAGCCAGAACCATCTTTGGTTCTATACGTACTCACTCCAACATTATCCACAAAGGATATCTGAAAACGTGACCAGCTGTTGTCTCGCCACTCCTAACAGCTGAATTCCCGATCTCATACCAAGAGCATCTGCTACAACATTCCCATTACTTTGAGTATAACCTGTATCAATGTCATAGTCTTGGAGGAACTCAATCCATCACCGCTATCTTATGTTCATGTCCAACTGAGAAAATATATACCTGAGACTATTGATTGGTGAGAACCATAAAATGTTTTCCTGACGAACAAGGGGCGAGACTAGCCATATGTAAGTACTTAACCCCACCATTCTTCATCTCCAATCTATAAGAGCTACTGAGATTCCTCCTCTACCAAAAAGTGAAATCTGGTCTATTCCCCTGGATAAACCATGTCCTTTTCCTAATACAGTCAATCTGGACATTAATGGTACTATTTCATGCCATGGACGACGTCGTAAGGCCTCGACGCTACTACCAAGAGATCCAACCGTTACTCTCTCCTCCAAGGGTCGAGTCACACTGTCGGCAGCAGTGTGTGTTCACTAGGTCTCCTCCAGTAGAATACATGAAAGTGAGGGTCAAGTCAAGGGTTTTAACCGGAACCTCTTAGTATCAACTACATAAAAAGGACAACGAACAAAACGTCACAAGAACAAGTGTCTTCTATTACTGCAGCTCATGGTACAAAGACACATAACATCAAAAAAGATAGAAGCAACATGAAAAAATGTCCCCATGACTTGAGCTAGGCCCACTTCTGTCCAACTGCTCTTGTAACTTCATGGTCGTAAGCCTCAGCTGCCTGTAGCTGAGCTGTCCCCAGTCCACCCGTTCCCTGTGGTCGGGGTGGTCTTCCTAGTGGCGGTGGTGGTGGTGGGGCCTCAATGCATCACCCACCACCCGCAGCTCGACCAGCTCCTCTGCCTCTTCTGCCTGCTCCCTACAGACTGCCATGGTCGAACCTCTGCCTGGGAGGTCCCTCTACTTCCTGATTCTCATCAGAAGGAAAAGTCGAGTAGTCTCGAGCCATGTGACCCTGCCCGCCGCATGCGTAGCACAACCTACTCCTCATGTAGCTGGATCTCCTTTCTGTGCTCCGCACAACCAAATCTGCATCATCAGATTTCTTGTCTGATGGTTTGTCCCATTTGGACCTATGCATCATCTATCCACTTCCAGCTGCAGAAGACTTCGCTACGGGTCATCCTGCGGAGGGTCACGCCGCTGGTGACTACTCTGCAAGAAAACTCTCCACTAGAAGGGCTCTCTCCAACACCCCTTCTTGCATCAGAATGTTGAGGGAGATCATCGAAGCCCTGATCTCATGCCTTAGTCCCAGATTGAAGGTCTGGACCTGGAAGAATGGGTCCCGTACCATGTCTGTGGAATTGCACGAGAGATCGGTAAATCTCGCTGAGTATTGGGCTACCGTCATGCTGCCCTGTCGCAGCTGTAGTAGCTGTTGAATGTGCACCACATAGAAGGTGGATGGGACGAAATCTGAGCGGAAGAGGCTCTCCAAGTCCGTCTAGAGGTGAGATGCCTCGTCATGCACCTAGAGCATCAAGATCCATCATCTCCCTACTGCCGCGTGGAGGAGGCTCACTGCAAGGATCACCATGTGGTCAGCTGGTGTCCCCACTAACCTGAAAACTCGAACTATAGCCTCCAGCCAATCATCAGCTACCTTATGGTCTGTCTCTCTATGGAACCTGGGAGTTCTCTGATGCTGAAACTCATGCAATGCACTAAGGCGACGTGCACTCTTAGCGGCTGGGGCTGGTGGCATCGTTGGCTCGGCGGGTAGTGGTACTGCTGGTGCCTCCGCTGAAAAAGGGCCTTGAACCGAGGCCTCGTCGCTCGGTGGGCTGTCGTATTGCACAATGCTCAGAACCCTAGATAGCTGCCATCGTGGGGCCGTCCTGAAAAGAAACAGGTGCAGCACGATCAAAAGAGAATGCCTGGTGAGCTGACACAAAGTAATCACAAAGAAAACTTTTGAAACACACATGCAATAAATTTTTTCGCGCACTAACTCGGAAATCAGAAGTCAGGGTCCTGGTGTACGGATATGTCGGCCGCCACACCAACACTGGACTTACTGGACTGATAACCACCCCCAATAACCTTAAAACTATTTCTTCACCTAGAAGAAAGATCAGAGACCTGAGTTCTACGGTAGAACCGAACTCCTCTGATACTAATTAATCACGACCCTTCCTCGGGACACGTTCCGTGACTACCCCAAGCCCGCCTCCCATAGGCCAAGGGCCGACGACTAGCAGCACGGCGTAAATACCCAAAAAAGGGGAAGTCATTTCCTTTATAATGTAAACAAACACCAGAGAGTAAGCCAGCAGAAGTAAACACTAAGTAAACTAAGAACAAAAGTAAGCGTGGGAAAGTAAGTGGACCAGAATAAAAACCCAAACTGAATGTAATGTACAACTTGAAAAAAAGTACAAAAACTGAAAAGTAAAGCAGCAACATTGAGCCGTCCACTAGAAGTCCCACCTGAAGGGTGGGTACAGATAGTCTCCTCAACTACTCGGGTCCAGCCATCCGCTCCGTGTACGTCCCGCCCAGTGGTCCACCACTAGGTACTGACTTTCTCCACAAGCCTCAATCACGGTCAGTGTTGTCCATCGTATGCATCCAACACATCGTAGTGCGGGCATAGCCCGTGAAGGGGTGAGTATACGATACTCAGTAGGGACCCCGAGACCCCCAAGGTCTCCCAGAATCCACAATGGATAATCCACAAGGAAAGAAACAATCACGAAGTAACATCCAACACTACTTATGTATATGACCATACATATACCTAAGTCATCAATTCTAGTTCAGCTCCAACATCCGAGCCCAAGATCGATCACATCCACACAGGATAGAACAATCCAATCCACACAGGATAGCACAACCCAAACCACATAGGAAGGAAAGTCAATCATATCGAAGATATTGATTGAAAATCAAGACTCAGCTCACACAGGTATACATCATTTGTAAAGAAAAAGAGATGATTAGAAGTAGGTACTGATTCATAAAGCTGAGACCCACATAGGATACTAGACCAGCTAAGCTTTGGGACCCATGTAGGAAACAAATACAGTAGTCATCATCGTCAAACCCACAGAGGATTTCAGTATGGTTGTCTTCACCGTTGAACCCAGGGAGGATTCCAGTACGATTGTCTTCATCGTCGAACCCATGGAGGATTCTAGTACGAAGGTCTTCATCGTCAAACCCATAGAGGATTCCAGTACGGTTGTCTTCGTTGTCGATCCCACGGAGGATTCCAGTATGAAAGTCTTCATAATCGAACCCATGGAGGATTCCAGTACGGTTGTTTTCATCGTCGAACCCACAGAGGATTCCAGTACGAAAGTCTTCATCATCGAACCCACAGAGGATTCCAGTACGGTTGTCTTCATCGTCGAACCCACGGAGGATTCATGTAAGAAATTCTTCACCATTGAACCCACAGAGGACTCCAGTACAGTTGTCGTCACTGCCGAACCCACGAAGGATTTCAGTGCAGTCGTCATCGCTGCCGAACCCACGGAGGATTTCAGTGTTGTCGTCATCATCATTGCAGTCATAGCTAGCTCTAGGGTTTCCACACACAACATGCTTGTTTCCGGGAGGTTATGCTCCATGAGCCAAGGGTTTTATACATCAACTGACATGTAGTCCAGAGTTGATGTATCCCAAAGTTTCGTCTTGTCGATAGGAACTCAACATGACAGACGGTGCGTCAATCGGACGCCCGGTCTGAGAGTTATTAGCTTTTTCGTTCCAGGGGCCCGGTTGGTTTTTAAGTCAAAACCATCCCGAACGTACTCCAACTACGTAAAAAACTCAAGAGGAGTAAGACAAAAGGTTTTTTTCATTAAGAGAAATCCAACAAAGTTGACGGCACGTCAATCGGACGTCCGGAGCTCAAGTTATAAGCATTTCTGCTCCGAAGGCCCGGTTAGTTTCAGGTTCGGACCAACCCGGCCATACACAAAGTTCTCCGAAATCTGGAGTGTAATATACCGAAACGACCGCCTCGATCAAAGGGTCACATCGCAAATGACGGTGCGTCAATCGGAGGTTAGAAGCCCATGTTACGGGCGTTTGAACGACCCTGTCTGGTTTTGGGGGGTTTTGAGCCCAGACCGACCCGGCCCAAGAACCCCTGGGTAGGCCTGAACTGGGTCGACCCCACCTGGGTCCGGGTTCGGCCCAAAAGGGTGCGTCCCGGCCTGGCTTGGGGGGGCCCGACCCAGTGTGGGCGGCCCGACCCGGCGCGGCCGATCCCGGATGGCTCAGGCGCCGCGCACCACGTGAGCGCGGAAGGGGGGGGGGGAACCGCCACCCCCTTCGAACCGACGGCAGACCGAAGGGGGGTCAGCCCTATTGTGCTGACCGGGGTTCAAACCCCCGGTCTTTCCAGATCTGGCCGGTCGTAACGGCCGTCCAGTGAACCATGCGGGACCAATTGGTCCTGCCCTCCATGCGCCGACGGCCGGAGGCTCCAGCCGCCCTCACTTTCTCTACCGCGGCCATAGGCCACAGCCTTGGTCCAACCGGCATGGCGCGCCCCTCCGCCGTGGCCCTGATCCGGTCGTGGCCTCCTAGAGGTTCTCCGGTGTGGCATGACGGCTCCGCGCCCCTTCGTCACGGCCCGACTCCGACCGCGGCTTCTTTCAGCCACAACGGCACGGCGCGACGGCGCCACGCTTCTTTGCCGCGTTCTTCTTTGTTTCTACGCGATGTTATTGCCCCACGATGACTTTGTTCGTGCCACAATAAGTACAACATCAAAGGGGGAGGAGGGTCGGCCGTGTTTGTGCGGTTCGACCTCCTCCCATTATAACGATAACAGGCGGCCCAAAATAAAATAACTTCGACAAGCAAGCACAAATTTAATCCCTTAAATTTGAACTCAAACCCCTACCTCATGGTGTTGTCGAATGATGGTCGTCGCGGAAAAAATGGCGTCGCGGAAGACGGCATCGCGGAAGAAGACATCGCGGAAGACGGCGTCACGGAAGACGGCGTCGCGGAAGACGGCTTCGCGGAACGAGGCTCTGTATACGTCGTCAGTGCATGCCCGATGATGGATGCGGCGTCCCCCTCTCTTTGATGTTGAAAGAAGATCGAGAAGTGTGTCGGTGTTCGTCGCGTTCTTCTCCGAGGAAGAAGAATATCTCCAAGACTTGAGTTCTCCTCTCCAAATATCTCCACACATTGATTCAACAATAATAAAATAAGGCTTTTCCTTATTTTATTACTCATGACAACCCTTTTTGTAATTTAAAAGATCATATTCAATTAATTGACTTAATTGAAGAGCGTTTAATAATCCAATTAATTGCGAGAGTTGACTTGTCAATTAAAAAGGGTGTGCGGGTGTGTTACACAATTAAATTACGAGAGTGAGGATTAATGGAATTTAAGGGGTGGGGCTCGTGTGGGCCCCACTTCACTAATATCCTTCCAAGTGGAGTTAGGATGTATTGGGCCCCACTCTAACAGCCATGCATAGGTTAAAACTACCTAGAAAAGAAAATAAAAATGGTAGCACAAATTTTTATTTCATTCCTTAGTTAACAAATTTTTTTAATAACCTCACCCTAGTAAACACAACTCCGAAAAAGGTGTTCCTAATCAATTACCGGCCCTGTGGTTTTATCAGTGCCTTCAGATTTCGATTCCGAGCACCGGTTCAAAAGTTAGAAGAACCCGCTCGTTTGTTAATTGAGCGTACCCAAGCAAAACATTGGAAAATGATTCTGGGAACATCGTGCCTCAGAATAAGGTGCCGTCAAGAAACATCGTACTCATAAAATACCAAATCAAATGAAGCAAACATTTCCTTTGAAATTTACAGTTCTTTACATTCAAGGGGTTTATACATCCTAGTACATGAACTTTCGGAACTCCTGTGTTGTTTTATAACAAAGATGATGGATCCCTGATGCTATTTGAAAATTTTAAGAAGCTAAACTAGATGATGGATATGAACCAATACCCTCTTCCTAAAAGAGATTACTTTTTTTATCATATCATAGGATCCCCAGTGTTTTCTAATATCAATTTGAGATCGAGATACCATTAGTTGATGGTGAGACCTTCTAACATTCATGATACATTTTTCGAAGTAGGTATAGCTGTATGAATATCTGGAAATGTTGTTTGGTATATCCAATGTACCAGTTGTGTTTATAGACTTAATGAACTGAATATTCTACCCATATTTAGATCATTTTTTAGTTGTCTTCATTGATGAAATCTTTGTGTAAGCTAGAACTCTTGAGGATCATTCCAAACATCTTACATCTTCTTGAAGACACTAAAAGAGGATATGCATTATTCCAATCTATAAAAATTTCAGTTTATGAATGAGGAGGTGCTCTTTAGGGGACACATAATTTATGAGTCAGTTGTGTTAGTGGATTTGGAATGGGTGTAGGTTGTGGTGTCTTCAGAGCAGCCCAGAAACGTCTCTAATATTCAGAGTTTTTGGGGTTTGTCCAGTTGTTACCGAAGTTTTATTATATAATTATATTGTTTTTCTATGCCTCTCATAGTCCTAATAAATAAGGTAATTAAGATTGATTAGTAGGAGGCCTGTGAGAATTCATTTTAGGAGGTAAATAAGTGGCTGACTACATTAACTTTTTTGATCTTACCCAAACTAGGTAAGAAGTACACCATGTTCTATGATGCGTCTGGTGTTGAACATGGGGGAGTGTTGATGAAGGATGATTGGGTTGTATCATATGAGTCGATGTATTTGATACCACATGAAATGAATTTTACTATATAAAACCTTGATACAGCTAATGTGGTTCATGTCGTGATGTTTTGGAGGAACTACTTTTTGGGAGAAACTTTTACGATGCTCACGGTCCATAAAAGTCTCAAATACATATTATCTCAGTAGGATTTTAATCTTCAATGGTGATGGTGGGTCTATTACCAATAGTATTTTGATTTTTTGGTGATGTATACACTAGGGAGATGGAATAATTTCATTGATGCTCTGAGCTAGAATATTCAGAATCAGGTAGTACAGGAATCTAGTCCAGAGTGGATGATGATGGTCTTGTTTGTGGAGATGCATTTAGTAGTACATGAGGGGCACATGAAGATAACCCTTGAATCCCTAAAAGTTGAATATTCACTTTTTATTGGAGTTAAAGAGTGTCAATTGGTGGATCCTGAGTTTATCTTAATGAAGAAAGGTCTTAATGGTGGGGAGTCACCTTCTGTTTGGACATTCAGTGTTTATGGAGTTTCTTATTATCCATGGTCACATAGTGGTGTTGGAAGATTTACGGTAGGAGTTTATGGTAGAGTTCCACCCGTCAAAGAGGGCAGTGCATCAAGGCTTGACTAATATGTAATTTGATTTTCTTTGGTAGTTTTGGTGGCTAGTAATGAAGAATGACGTTGCAAACTTTGTGGCATAATGCCTTGCCAGCCAAAAGGTGAAGGCCGAACATCAACGTCCAGGTGGGTAAATGCATTAATTGCTTATTGCAAAGATGATGTGGAATGACATCATGATAGAATTTGTGGTGGGTATTCTGAGGATAAGTAATAAGAATTATTTTATTTGCATGGTGGTAGATCACCTAAACAAAGTGGCACATTTCATGAATATCCAAGAGACCTATAAATTAGACCATTAAGGTAAGTTTTATGTTCGAGAGATGGTGAAATTTCATGGATTGTCTAGAACCATAGTTTTGGATCATGATTCAAGTTTCACCTAATGCTTCTGGAAAGGAATACAGAAGCCACATGGTACCTAGGTGTTTTTGAGTATGGCTTACCAACCATATACTAATGGGAAATATGAGCATACAATTTAGGTATTAGAAGACATGTTGAGGTAATATGTCCTGGATTTCGTTTGTTTGTGGGAGAATCATATGTCGCTTATTGATTTTTATTACAAAAATATCTTTTTAGCTACATATCAGATGGATATTTTTAAGGAACATTATGAGAGACCGTGTAGATATCTATTTATTGGTTAGGGCCCTGAGATTTGGACTTGTAAGGGTTGATTCATGTGTAGGAGACATCCAAGAAGGTTTATATGATTCAAAATAAGTGTAAATGGCTCATATAAGGAAGAATTCATATATTGATCGGTATTGTAGACCTCTTGTGTTCATGGTGGGAGATAGTGTGTTTCACTACTTGAAAAACAGGATACAACCACAGACCTATAGCCACAGTTTTTAAACTATGGAAATATGTTGCTACGACCACAGTCTTTTGGCTTATATCCCTGGGTCTAAAATCATGGATATATATGTATTGTTTTACGGTATATAGCTTCGGTTTTCAAAATTGTGGTTATACACCTTTTTTGGGAAAGAATATAGGGACAATTTGGAAAATTGTGGCCATAGGTCTTCGGCCTTTGAACATGAGAAAAAAATTCCCACCCAGAAATAGAAATAATAACTGTTGCAACAGTTTTTAGAATATCTCCACGGTTATTAATAATATATATAACATATTACATATATATATGTATAAAAAATCCTTGGTGGTGGAGTAGTTAGGGAAATAAAATGTGAAGGTATGGTGCTAGGATCAAATCAGGCTAGGTACACATTATTTTTACGCTATTTCCATGATTTTCTAGGGCCATATCCATGGTTAAAATCGTGGCCATAGGTCAACTTCCATGATTGAAAATAGATACACCTATTTCAATAGTTAAAACCTTATTCATTGGTCAAATCCTACTACTATAATGATAGCGCCCATGGTTGAGGAAAACCATGGTCCTAGCCTAAATTCATAGTTTTGGGCCCTATTTCCATGGTTCTGAACCATGGAAATATCCCATTTTTTTGTTTCTTACGTTGTCATCAAGGTTGGGTCACCGTCAAATTCTAAAAAAAGTGCAGTTGGAGCATAGATATATAAGTCTTTTTGAGATTTCGGAATGAATCGTGCATATGGTATATTGATTGGCTCTTCCACAGAGGTAAATGGGATGAATGATGTTTTTCATGTTTCAAAAATCCAACAATATCATCCTAATCCATCTCATGTGTTAAATGCTAAGGATATCGAGCTTGAGGTTGATGCATCCTTTGAGGAGCACCAAAATTTTATTGTAGATCATAATTAGAATGTTTTACATGGAATGGTTGTGCCCATAGTTCGTTTTCTATGGAATAATGGAAATTATTAGGAAGAAACAAGGGATAGAGAATTAGATTTATAGGGCTAGTGGCCTGATCAATTTTTTTGGGATCTTAATGATGCTCAGGAAGAGTGGGTCAGGGAAGAGCTATTATCATGTAGGGAGGTTATAAGATCTCTGATTTCTCAGTAAGGCATGTTCTTGTTTATGTTTTCTTTTACGTCATTATTAGTGGTTATTTATGTATTCTCCCATGTCTATGAAAATGATCTAGGGTGTTCTGGGGTATTGGGAAATAAAAGAGGATGGAAAGTGAGATTTTAGGGAAATCCACAAAGGTTTTTACATAGTTTGTAAAACCATCCACGGGGATACCGTACGAGAAGTAGTAATCTTACCCTTTCATAGACGGTTTTGAAAAGCATGTGAAAGAGGGGGAATGTAAGAAGTATCCATCGCATGGTTTTTGAATTGTTTGGAAAACCGTACGGGAAAACAATGCAGCCTAGAAACATCTAAAAATTACAAAAAATTCCATTGTAGGGTTTATTATATCACCCGATATATTCTTCTTTCTTCCAACTCTAACCCTTGTGATTCCCCAAAATCTCAATGATCTTCCAAGGATCAATCTCACTCATCTTAGGAATAATGGAAGTTCCATTGGTTGTAGATTGAATATTTGGGTAAGGAAAATCTCCATATTTTTTTCTTTTTTGTTTATTGTTTCTATTTCATCCCCTTATCCATCCAGATCTCTCAAACCCTTATTTATCATGGAGGAATGGGTTAAATATTTAGCGGTTTTTTGAATCGAGATCAAAGGCTTTGATTAAGAGGGTGTTCGCCAACAGATTCAAGGTATGTGATCTACAAGTTATATCCCTTGGATATTGTGTATATTTGTGCATGTAGAGTTTTTATTGTTTTCTTATTTTGATGAGTTCATGGTTCATTGTACATGAGGTGGTGTAGTGGTTGTTTAAATGATTAATTTAACCCCACTTGATCCCCATGGGATTCCCAGAGGATGATCTGACCAAATTAGGGCCACGTGTGGGCGTGTGCTGAAATTTCCCAAACATAGGGTCAACAAAGTAAGTTTAAGGTCATTGTGAAATTACATATGAACAATGATGAATACTTTAATATGATATAAGGATGTGTAATTATTTTTTAGTAATACACTTATGATGGTTAATGGCATAAGTGGTTGTTTTGTTGGCATGAAAATGGGTGAAATGGAAAAAAGGGAAAATTTATGGGGATTAGAATTATACTTGAATATTCTTATTGAGATAGGCATGGCTAATGGTAAAGGATATAAGGGGGTTACATAAAATAAATAATTAATGTGTTAATGGATTGAGGTAAAATGTTAGTTTACCATTTATTAACATTGTTTTGATGTTGTAAATGATGTTGGGTATGGTTGTTGTGATATGGTTGATTACGGTGAAAGATAAAAGATCATGTGCATATGGAATGGTTGTGTAGGGTATCGACATGAGGTTTTAGGCCCATAGTTTGAGTTGGACCGAGGTTCTAGCTCCACCACTAAAATAACGGGTTAAGTAAGGGAACAATAATATATTCCCCTAACAGTTTCATTCCACTAGACAGGGGATTCGCGTAGAGGATTATTAGATTGTTATAATTTGATTCCTAGTGGGATAGGTATTGATTTTATTTACATATTCTTAGGAACATTAAATATTTATAATCTATTTAACACATTAAAATTGTAGATTAAATCATGAAATGTTTATATAGAGAACTCATATTCGGTGGTAGTATAAATTAAATGAACATTGTCTAGAATGGAGCAATGAACTGTTTTTCATTACATGGAATCATCTATCACTTGCATGAACTATATTCCTTTGATGGATATTTTGTAGACTCTGTTAGTGGTGGAATGCTGAGTTATAATCACACACTACTCGAGATATCGTTGTGTACCCGAGCAGATTTCATGCTTGCCGGTTAGTACACGGGAAAGGGACATATGCGAGGGAGTTGAGTTGGACATGGGACATGTTGGGAGAGGATATAGACATGTAGTACATAGGATTTTGTGGATCCTAATGTTTTATTTATTTTTGGGTTTTGTTAAACTAAAACTGTAAAATGACATGACATATTTACTGTTCTATATGGTTGTACCCAGTTTTGGAAATTGGTAAATTTTAAATGTTATTGATTGTTATATATTGTATCAATTATTTAAGTTGTTATATACTGTTTCACAATTCGGTAAAGAGGGTATAGTCTCCTCATTTGTCCTATTAGACCCTCACTACTAGTTGTCAACCTCTGGAATACGGGGAGGCGGGCTTGAGGTAATCTGACAACCTGGCTTGGGGAACCAGATTAGTGGCTCTCGGGTCAAGGACATTACACAACCACTTAATCAATAACACACCATTCGAACAAAAAATGTGAATACATTTCAATAATTTTCATCTTGTTAAACAATTGTTTAGAGAGATGAAATGAAAAATGTGGTTTCTATGACTACGATACATTCTAAGGCCATGAATCATGTTGAGATTCTAAATGATCGCGGGAGGGACCAGAATATTATCGATTATGTAATGTGAAACATCCACCATTTTTATGTGGGTATTATTATCCACTAGTGTAATATAAATGGATTAACATCATTGAGAAAATCATTTCTATCATCCAATGCTAAAAATATTAAATCTTTTTTCAAGACATTTATTATTCAGATGGAAAATAATATCCATGATCGAATCAGATTAATATTATGATACAAAAACTGAAATATACTACATTTATTGTGATGAGTTTATAGTATATTCTCCAAATAATAATTAACTTGTATTTTACAGGGACTGACCCCCAGTGTCTTAGAGTTGATCCCAAATCTGATACAATGAAATAAGATTCAAATAAGCACATATTAAAGGATATAATAGTTTAATAGTTTTGGTATAATAGATAAATACATAAAATTATAATTACAATTAAAAACATAAAATTCACAAATTAAATTTTTATAGAATTAATGTTTTCCCTTAGTATATTCTTTTATATTTATTAGAGAACAATTCCTTGAATCCTAGGTGAAATAAAAAATAAGAAAGGGTTGGTCGTAGATTCTCAAATAGGGTGAGAATACAACAGAATCAACGAATAAATAAGTCATAATAGATATAAAAATGAAAATAAAAAAAAAAAAATAAAATTTAGTGAATAAATTTGGTATAATATTGCAAGAATAAATGATGACCAAATATTTCAATATAAATAATTACATGGGATTGAGACCTGGACATTAATATTCTAACTAAATAAATAATAAAATGAAATATCAATATCATAATTCAATATGATGGAATTTATATTTATAAAAATTGTAAAATAATATTTTGTCCCAGATCTACTTAGACTAATATCGTAGAGTTAGTCTTTCCATAGATCAATATGAATTGGTAAGGCCACAACAAAAAACCAATATACATTGTCTGATGAGACCCACCAATTCATTGAGTAGATATAGATGGTTGATCTCATCACATAATAAAACTAAATAAATACTCAAATTAATGGTTTGAATCATAATCAACATAACCATTTTATTGGAAATATAATATACTGAACAATAATACATACCCCACTCAACAATAATAAACACAAACTGTCTAGATTAAATTGGGGAATGATAAAAAATTTCCACATCCCAATTCAAAACCATCATAAACCATCTGGGGAAGTAATAAAGAATCTATCAATACCATCTATCTTTACTGGATCAAAGGTAATGTAGTGGGTTGATTCTATTAATGAATACAAAACCATAAAAAGATCCTTCAAATCATATTATTTTAATATAACCTTTTTCCATTTAAAAATTACTTTTAAAAAATATCAAAAAATAAAAATGAAAATAATGTTCTTTGAAAATGTTTTTGAATGACTGGAAAATAGAATTTATAACATTGTGTGGTAAGAAATTTTTAAAATTATTTCTATGTTATAGATGATAAAATAATTATTCCATCCATTTATTCATTATTTCTAAACATACATTGTTTTTAAAACTGCATTTTTATTAAATTGAAAATATTTTGTGAAAATTAGAAATTGGTAAAAATAACATTAATTAATCATTTTGAAAGAGGATTATACCAATTTTGATTATTTTTTTTCATAAATGGCTCGGCAATAAATATTATTTATGGATGAAGAGAGAAATGAATTATGAATTTTTTATTACATTTTCTCATTAATTTTTTGTTCCAAAGAGTGATGAAGTCATACTATGACACTGTAAAGACTCGGAATTTTTGTGGAATCTTTTTTCATAAATACATGGATATTTTACGAGTCCGTGAAAAACAGACAGCGCGTGATTCTGAGGCCCGGTGTTCCCAAAATCAATTTATGATGTTTTGTTCGGGTACATTCAGTAAATGTACGTGTGATATTTTATAACATTTGAACCGATGCTCGGAATTGAAATTAGAGGGCACTGTTGAACTCACAGCGCCGGTATTCTCTTAAGAATACTTTCACCTCAACGGCTGTGAATCGTGAATAAAAGATCGTTTTTGGGTTTTACGTGGAATAATAAAATAATATATGTGCATGTATTATTTTATTTTATTTGTTATAACCACCTTTTGGAAGTTAGAGGGGGTCCACCACACCATAACCTCCCATGATAGGTTATGGTGGTGGGGCCCACCCGAGCATAACCTCTCGCGAGAGGTTACGATGTGGGGACCACACGGGGCTTAACCCCCTATTAATGGAAGAGTGTAAAACCTCTCAACACTCCCTCATTAATGAGTGAGGGCCTCTGGACCTCCCATTAGATTAATTGGTGCCAAATCCCCAATTAATTCATGCCAACACACGAGAATTAATTATGTGGAGCCTTTTAATTTAATTCTACCCAATTAAATCATGCCAACACATGTGAGTTAATTGGTGGAGCCTTTTAATTTAATTCTCTCATTATAATTCTTGCCAGAGAATTAATAGATACTCTAATATATTATTAGGCATAGCTTGTGCTTTTGGGAGGAATTTGGAAAAGAGGAGAGTTTGGGAGGATTATTAATCTCCCAACGAAGAACGAAGAACATTTTCTTCCAACAAAGAAAGCCGGTGAAAATCCCTCTTTGACTTATTTCCCGGACACCTACCAACGTTGAGCATCTTCCACGAGCTGGGATAGCTCGGGATTGGAAGCCTGCGGCGGACGCGACGAACTACGAACTTTATTGTGTACCTTCAATGACTCATTCAATGTACGACGAACAACAAACCAAGGTTGGGGTTTAATTTTATTTAATTATGATATTTTCCCTTGTTCTTCCTTTATCTCAAAATGAAGAACGAGGTTGTTATGCTTCATACATGCGAGCCTCTTATTATCACCCTAACCGCGGAGGGTGCGTTCCAAACTAACATTGCCCAACCCCCCTCCGCCGTTCTTGTTTGAGATGATACTCGGCATGGTGACGAAGCAACGAGATGATAAAGGTGACAACGACAAAGGTTGTGCTTCCTGCAGCCTCTGCAACCTACATTGGCCTCCCGCACGCCCCGACCGAACCCCGCTGAAACGCGCCGGCCCTACGCACGCCCCAACAGCCTGCCCGTGCCCCTCCATCCTTCCCGCGGCCTGTCGTGCCCTAATCGGACTTCCCACGACCTCTCGCATGCCCTTTCGGCCTGCTCGCGGCCTCCCGCGCGCCCTTCTTGGCCTGCCTGCGGTCTCCCATGCGCACCGCCGGTCTTCCGCGTGCACCTATGGTCTCTCGGCACCCCACTCGTCCTGCCTGACCGCCACACTGACATCCCCAGGCCGCCCTTCAGTATGCTCGACCTCCCTGCCAGAATGCCCAGGCCACCACCTGGCCTGCTCAGCCGCCCCGCCAGCCTTCCCAGGCTGCCTGATTCTTGGCCGAACCAGCCGAGCTGCGCCAGCCTCCAAAGATGGCCAACGACCTCCATCGCGGTGCATATGGCCAAACAGGCATGAACTCCTAGGTCGAGCTACCCGAACCGCGCCCCTCGCGGAACTTTTCGAACCGAACCAGTCGCGCCTGATGGGCCGAGCCGCACCCCTCGCGGTGACCTCTGGGCCGAACTGCCCACACGTCCAGCTTCGTTAAGCCCAGTGGGTCAGGGCCAAACCTAACAGGCTAGCCTGCCCAATAAGCTAGGCCAGACCCAACAGTTCTAACCGGGTCAACCCAGAACTGGTTGGCCCAGACTAAGACGGTCCGAGTCGGTCCGACCGGGTCAGACTGGACCCGGGGCCACTACCGGCCATTACATTATTTTGGCCATATCTCTGGCACCAAAAGACCGTTTGATGAACCGTCAGCGGAACTTGTATTCTTGGAGTGCAACTTCCCCTTTGAGAATACCCCATCGGAGTTTGGGGTACATTTGATATATAGTAAGTTGGATTGTGCATGAATCCGACTGGGCCCCTGGGACTAACCGGATAATAACTCACAAACCGAGCATCCGATTGATGCGTTGTTTGTTGCATTGAGATCCCTATGACATGTAGGACCTCTAAGATACTTCCTCATTGGACTTTGTGCCAGTTGACCTATCAAATCTTTTCTTGAAAATCGAGACCTCCCAGAATCAAGCATGCTTTGTGGAAACCCTATGGCTGGCTGCGCTGTGACGACTGTTCCTGGATCACATGTGGGTTTGACATCTCTGACTACTATTCTCAAATCCTGTGTGGGTCCAACAGTTCAGACTTCTGTTCCAAGAACCTGTGTGAGTTCGACAGAATAGATGGTACTAGATCATGTGTGGGTATGATAGCTTTGACTACTCCTGCTGGATCCCATATGGGTCTGACAGTTCTGAATTATGTTCCTAGATCCTCTGTGGGTTTGACAAAATAGCTGGTTCCGGATCCTATATGGGTACAACTGCTCTGACTAATGTTCCTGGATCCTGTGTGGATCCAATAGTTCTAACTACTACTAGTGGATATTATGTGGGTCCGAAATCTTAGATGATTCAGTGGCTATATCTGATCATCCCTCTCTCTCTCTCTCTACATAAGTTGTATACCTATGTGAGATGAGTCAGTGACATTAGTTTTTTTTAATTATAGAGATGGGTTATATGATAACGTACGTATATGTATGGGAATATACCTATGTGATGGTTATCCGTTGTTTTTATACTCTGTGGTTTAACCTTGGAGGATTTTGAGAGACCTTGGTGGTCTCTGGGTCACTACTGAGTATCATTATACTCACCCCCTGCAAGGGCTACGCCCGCAGCTACATTGTGTGGGATGCAGACGAGAGATAGTGCTGACAGAGGCTGAGTAGCAGGACTGGACTGTACCCAGAGGTGGACCATATGATGAGTAGGTACATGGAGAAGACTGACGGATGTGGAGTGTCGAGGAGGCTATCTGTACCTACCCTTAAGTAGGGATATGAGGTGGACGATCCATGATCTGATTTCACCTTTCAGTTGTTTGTCCCTTTTCACATGTACTTGTAGTTTACAATTGGGCTTGTATTTCTGGATCCTTTTTCTTTTCTACACCCTTTTGTATATAGTTTTACTTAGTTTTTTCGTATCCAACTCGTACATTGTTGTGTGTGTTTTCATGTTATAATGTTAATGCCTTCTTGATTTAGGGATTTACAATTATGGTGCAAGTTTCCATCCCATTTCCTATAGAAGGTGGGTTTGGGTTAATCACGGCACGGGCCCCGAGGGGCGGGTCATGAAAAATTGGTATCAGAGGTGTTCGTTCTACTTCAGAACATATGAGTCTAATGTTTTCTGTGAATAAATAGTGTTAAGGGTAATGGGTGTGGTTTTAAATTTAGGGAGTCTAGTGTTTGTGCGGAAGCCGCCGTATCCATACACCAGGACCCTAACTACTATTCTCTGACTCAGTGCACAATAACACTGATTACGTCTGTGTTTTCAAAATTTTTCTTTAAGTCAGCTTAACTAGGTCAGCTAGCCAGGTATAATCGTTTGACTGTGTCGCATCTATTTGTTTCAGGATGCCACCCCACGGATGACCGGTGGGAGTTCCGAGAGTTGTACGAGATGGAAGCCCAGCAAGTAACGATGCCTTGGTGCAGGGCCCTATCACAATGGAGGTTCCATTGGTACAACTACCCATTTTTTCACTGATGCCACCAGCCCTAGTAGCAGAGAGTGCATGCCGCCTGAGCACATTTCAAGAGTTTTAGTGCAAGAGGCCACCCAGGTTCAGGGGAGAGAAGGACCCGTAGGTAGCTGAGGATTGGCTGGAGGCTGTGGTGAGAGTCTTCAGAGTAGCAGGGAAACCATCTGACCTTATGGTGATCGTTTCCACGAGTATTTTTTAGGCAGAAAAAGGCAGATGGTGTAGCCTGATGCTCTAGGTGCATGATGAGGCAACGCTTCTCTGGACAGACTTCGAGATCCTATTCTGGGCAGAGTTCATCCCAGTCACCCTACGTGTGGTGCGAATACATGAGAAACAACATCTACAACAGGGCAGCATGACAGTAGCTGAGTACTCAGCGAGGTTCACCGACCTCTCGCGCTACTCCACAAATATGGTGCGGGACACATTCTTCAAGACCCAGGACTTCGAACAGGGGATCCGGTGAGAGATCAGAGCATTGTCGATCTCCCTCAGCATCTCGATGTAGGTGGGGGTGTTAGAGAGATCCCTCCTAGTAGAGAGTTTCTTTACTGAGCATTCAACAGCAGTGAGACCCATCCCTAGTCGACATACCGTGGAGTCTTTTGTAGCTAGAATTAGATAGATGTCATAGAGGTCCAAGCGGATCAGGCCTTCCGGTGGATGACCTCAGGATACGAGTTCAGTCGTGAAGGGCACATGATAAAGAGCCAGTCATTCTAGGAGTGGGCAATGTTACTATTGCGGTGGGCAGGGTCACATGGCTCGTGACTATCCGACCCACTATACTGAAGATCAGAAGATGGTCTAAGGACCGCCCAGACAGAGACAGGGATTCAATCGAGGTGGACCACAGGGAGTAGGCAGACGTGGCAGAGGAGCTGGTCGTGCCGCTGGTGGTGGACGATGATTCGAGGGGTTATCGCCACCACCACCAGGAGGTCCACCCCGACCATAGGGAGCTGGTGGACATGGGAGAGCTCAGCTCTAGGCAGCTGAGGCCTACGACCATAGTGATTAGGAGATGATACAAGGTACGATCTGTTTCTACTCCAACTAACCTGTAGTTCTTATAGACACAGGTGCCAGTAACTCTTTCATTTCCACATCCATCGTTCAGAGCTCAGAGGTTCCAAAGGAGACGTTAGTTCGATACTTACGGCTAGAGACTCCTACGAGATCTGATTCGACGATTACGCCCTGGTGCTGAAAGTACGAGATTAATCTAGGAGGCGATAGCTTCGGCTGGTATCTCCCAGTAGCAGCGTCGAGGCATTATGACATCATCTTGGTTTTGGACTGGTTATCTACAGTCCATGATCAGATAGACTTTATTACACTCAAAGTGCGGTGAGTATGCACAGATGGGACCAGTTTCACCTTCACAGGCGAGAAGGGAGCCTTTGTAGCATATGACAGATTTACTCGGAGGACGGTTCTGCTGATCACTCATTAGTTGGCATAACTTACCCTTAGAGTAGTTAACGTGGAGATTTTGAGCTATCCTGTAGTGTTGGATCAATGCGCGGATGTTTTCACAGATGATGTTCTAGGACTACCTCCTCTCAGAGAGGTGGACTTCTACATTGACTTGTACCCCGGGACGACACTGATATCTACCCCAGCGTATCGGATCACTCCCATGGAGCTTTGTGAGCTACGGGTATATCTATAGGGCTTGCTGGGGAAGGGATCATCTATCCTAGTGTTTCACCCTGTGTATCCTCGATTCTGTTCGCCAAGAAGTCAGATTGGAGCTTGAGGCTCGGTGTAGACTACCGTCGCCTGAACAAGGTGACTATAAAGAACAGGAACCCACTCTCGAGGATTTAAGACCTCATTGATCAGCTGAAAGGAGCACGGTGGTTTTTGAAGATAGACCTCAGATCAGGAAATCACCAGCTCAGAGTTCGAGACGAGGATTTCTATAATTTGACCTTAAGATGTCGGAGCATGCTTACCATTTGCGGGTAGTGCTGGATACACTCTGAGAGCACCAGCTTTATGGTAAGATCTCAAAGTGCCAGTTTTGGATCCGAGAGGATCAATTTTTTGAGAATGTCATCTTCGAATCTAGAGTTGCAGTGTATCTAGTGATGATCGGGGTGGTATTTTCTTGCGATCCACCCAAGAGTGTGACAGAGGTACGAAGTGTCCGGGGTTCGGCCTGTTACTACTGGAGGTCTGTTCCAAACTTTTCTAGAGTTACAACACCACTATCAAACTTGACAAAGAATGGATAACACTTCATGTCATCTGAGAGATGCCAGTAGAGCATTCAGAAGGTGAGACAGAGGCTTACTAGTGCCCCAATCATGAGGATTCCATAGGATGGTGTAGGGTACGTAGTTTACTACAACACATCAAGGACCATACTCGAGTGTTCCCTGATGCATGAGCGACCAATGATCACGTATGGTTCTCAGTAGCTGAGACAGTATGAGTAGAACTATGCTACCCATGACCTGGAGTTAGCAGTAGTGGTCTTCACCTTGAAGATGTTCCAGCACTATCTTATGGGTGAACTTTTCACCGTATACTCTGATTACAAGAGTCTCATGTATATCTTCTCTCAGAGGGTCCTGAACCTAAGACAACGACATTGGATTGAGTTCCTCCAGGACTATGACTTCAAGATAGTATATACTCTTGGAAAGGGGAACGTTGATTCGAATGCACTCAACATGAGATATGGTATACAATTGCTTGGAGAAGAGAGAATGTGGCTAGCTTCCTCACAGATTTTTTATGTGGATCGAGATGGAGCAACATTCCTTCAGTATCTTATAGTCACTCCTCCACTTCACCAGCGAGTCAGGGAGGCACAACATGGGGATGATGACTATGATACATAACATTCTTAGATATCCACATGGTCGGCACCTGATGGATTTTTTGAAGGTGGGAAGCACGTCATCCTCTTCAGAGGACGTACCTTCGTACCAGTGGTACATCAGAAGGAAGTGTTGAGAGAGTTTCACACATCCACTCTAGTGGTACATCCGGAAGTGGAGATGATGTACCAAGACCTTTGACGACAGAATTGGTGTCCAGGTATGATGAAATCAGTTGCAGAGTTTGTCTCTCGATCCCTCACTTTACAGCGAGTGAAGGTGGAGCCCCAGGTACCAGGAGGCTTGGTTCAACCTTTAGAGGTCCTAGAGTGGAACTGGGATGGGATATCAGTGGACTTAGTGATAGGTCTTCCACGTACATATAGAGGTCATGACTATATCTGGGTGATCGCCGACCAACTCAGCATGTTGGCCCACTCTTGACTGATCAGAGAGTATGGTTTAGTAGAGAGCTTGGGATGCATCTATGTGTAGGAGATTCTACGTTTACATGGTATACCTTCGGCAACTATCTCCAATCATGAAGAACGATTTACTTCCTAGCTATGGAAGGGGTTGCATGAGGCTTTTGGGACACATCTTCGCTTGAGCACCGCCTTCCATCCTCAGACAGATGGTTAGATTGAGCGGACCATTCAGACCCTCGAGGACATGCTATATGATTATGTCCTCGA
The DNA here is from genome assembly GCA_963277665.1 of Viscum album. Lineage (NCBI taxonomy): Eukaryota > Viridiplantae > Streptophyta > Magnoliopsida > Santalales > Viscaceae > Viscum > Viscum album. Next base: position 1,128,025,851 of record OY728156.1, on the reverse strand, counting down.
CTTCAGTCGCATCTGGGAGGATCACTTTCCCTTGGTGGAGTTTGCGTACAACAACAACTATCACTCCACCATAGGGATGTCAACGTTTGAGGCATTATTTGCGTGACTTTGAAGATCACCCTTGTGCTGGACTTACCCAGGGGAGTCCGCACTAGTGGGACAGAGATGGTACGAGCTACCTCAGAGAAGGTAAAGATCCTCCAGGAGCGGATGAAGACTGCACATAACAAGAAGAAGTCATTTGTTGATAGGAGACATAGACCACTAATGTTTGAGGGAGGTGACCACGTCTTTCTAAGGGTATCACCTCGACGAGGATTACAGAGATTTGGGTGACGCCGAATGTTAACTCAGGATTTCATCAGACCTTTTCAGGTCCTCAGCAGAGTCAGCGAGGTGGCATACCGCTTAGCTCTTCCACCTCAGTTGCACCGGCTGCACGACGTCTTCCATGTATCACATCTGAGGAGGTATATGCATGAACCTTCTCACATCATCGATCATGGAGAGCTGGACATCGATGTTGGGGGGACTTTTACGGAGGTCCCAGTAAATATTGAGGATCGACAGGAGCGGGTGCTTAATGGATGGTCGATACCTCTGGGGTGCATTCGTTGGCAGCACGAGAACCTCTAGGAGAGCACATGGGAGCAGGAGGCTCAGATGCATGCTCAATACCCCCATTTGTTCCCATAGTTTGAGTTTTATCTTAGGGGTATGTAAATCCATGAGGTGGGGAGAATGTAATGACCCGTAATTTTTTTGGATATATTTTTCCTTAAATAAATGGGAATTTTACAAGTCTGTGAAAACTAATGACGCATGATTCCGAGGAATGATGTTCCTGGAATCAATTTCTATAGTTTTGTTCGTGTGTTTTCAAGAAAACGTATGAGCGTGATTTTATAACTTTTGAACCGGTGCTCGGAATTGAAATCTGAGGGCACTGTTGAACTCGCAGCACCGATATTCGCATATGGCGGATTTCACCTCGACGACAGTGAGCCGAGAATAGAAAATGGTTTTTGGGTGCAATGTGGTATAAAAACATAAAATAAGTGCATGTCTTTTTTATTTTATTTGTTATAACCCCATTTTAGAAGTTGTAGGTGGGGCCACCATACCATAACCTCCCATGAGAGGTTATAGTGGTCGGTCCCTCCCGATGATAACCACCCGCGAGAGGTTACAACATAATGACCCCACGGGGCTTAACCCACCTATTGATGGAGGAGAGTAAAACATCCCAACTCTCCCTCATTAACGAGTGAGAGCCTCTTGACCTCCCATTAAATTAATTGGTTCCAACTTCCCAATTAATTCGTTCCAACATATGTGAATTAACTAGGAGGATCCTTTTAATTTAATTCTCCCCAATTAATTTGTGCCAACACACAAGAGATAATTGGTGGAGCATTTTAATTTAATTCTATATTTTTGAATTATTTCCAATGAATTAATAGATACTCTAATCTATTTTTTCGCATAGCTTGTGATTTAGGGTGGTTGTTGGGAAAGAGGAGAGCTTGGGAGGATTAGAAATCTCCTAACAAATAACGAAGAATGTGTTCTTCCAATGAATAACGCCGGTGAAAATCCTTCATCGACTTCTTCCCTGGACACCTACCGAAGTGGAGCGTCTTCCATGAGCCGAAGAAGCTCGGGATTGGAAGCGTGCGGCAGATGCAACGAAAGACGAACTTCTTCATCTACTATCCGTGACTCCATCAATGAACGAAGAACTAAGAACAACGTTAGGGGATTAATTTTATCTAAGTATGCTCTTTTTCCATGTTTTTCCTTTCTCTCAAAATGAAGAATGTGGGTTGTTGTGCCTCATACTTGCGAGCCTCTAGTTATCAACCTAACCGTGGTGGGTGTGGGCCAAACTAACATGGTCTGACCCCCCCTCTGTCGTTCTTGTTTGAGATAATCCTCAACATGGTGATGAATAAACGAGATGATGAAGGTGTTGAAAAAAAAGGTTGTGCTTCCCACGGCCTCTACAACCCGCGTCGGCCACCCGGTCACCCCGAATGAAACCCCACTAAACTACACCGACCCTGCTCGCGTCCCACCGGCCTTCCCAGGGCCCACCCGCGCCCCGCCGGCCTACCCGCGCCCCTCCTGGGCCCTACCCGGCCAGCCTGCGGGCTGCCCCGCACCCAGCCAGGCATCCCTGTGGCCTCCCGCGAGCCCCACAGGTCTGGCCGACCGCCTTCCGGCCTGCCTGGTGCCCTCCCGGCAACCCTGCCGGCCTGGTTGGCCGCACCGCCGGCCTTCCCAGGTTTCCCGATTCCCGGCCGAGCCGCGCCGGCCTCCCGAGCCGGCCGACGACCTCCCATGCAGCGCCGCTGGACAAACCGACACGGCCTCTCAGACCAAGCCTCCGGAACCATTCCCCTCCCGGCGCTAGCCTAACTGAACCGGCCTCACCCTCTAGGCCGAGCCGCTCCCCTAATGGTGACCTCCAGGCCGAACTACCCACGCGGCCTGCTGGGCTGCGCCCAGTGGTCTACGCCGAACCAAACAGGTTGGCCCACCCAATGGGCCGGACCAGACCCAACAGGTCTGACTGGGTTGACCCAGATATGGTCGGACCAGACCGAGGCACAGTACCAACCTTTAGTTTCTTTTGGCCATATCTCTGGCACCAGACGACCGTTTGACGAACCGTCAGCGGTGCAGATATTCTTGGACCACGACTGTACCTTTGAGAATACCCCATCAATTTTTGGGGTACAGTTGAGATCGGTTAGGATAGAACATGCCCGAATCCAACAGGGCCCCTAGACTAAAATGTAAATAATTCACAGAGCGAGCGTCTGATTGACGTACTGCCTATTGCGCATAAACCCTTATGACCAAGCAGACCATTGAGATACTTTTTCATGGGACATTGTAAAAGTTGAAAAAGAGACTCTGGGATTGAGGAGCTGACCCTCCCAGAATCTAGAATGCTCTGTGAAAACTCTGTGGCTGGCAGCGCTCTGATGACTGTTCTTCGATCATGTGTTGGTCCGACAGTTCTGACTTCTGTTCCAGGATCCTATGTGGGTTTGATAGAATAGATGGTCCTGGATCTTATGTGGGTCCGACATCTTTGACTATTGTTCCTAGATCCTGTGTGGGTACAAAAATTCTGACTTATGTTCCTGGATCCTGTGTGGGTTTGACAGAATAGCTGGTCCTAGATCCTGTATGGATTCGAAAGCTCTGACTACAGTTCTTGGATCCTGTGAGGGTTAGATAGTTCTAACTAATGGTCCTGGATACTGTGTGGGTATGAAATATTAGATGATTCAGTGGCTACATCTGATCATCTCAATTTATCTTCATAATTTGTATACATGGGTGAGCTGAGTCAGTGACTTCTGTGTTTTCCATATGATTGAGATGGGTTACTTGATTACTTAGGTATATGTATGGGAATATACCTAAGTAATGGTTATCCACTATTTTCATAAAATACGGTTTTTCCTTGGTGGATTTTGAGAGACCATGGTGGTCTCAGGGTCCCTGCTGGGTATAGTTATACTCATCCATGCACAGGCTATGCCCACACATCGTTGTGTTGGATGTAGACGACATACAGTGCTGACCGAGGCTGAGTAGTAGGACTGGACGATACACGGAGGTGGACCTTATGGCGAGTCGGTACACATAAGAGATAGACAGACATGGAGTGCAAAGGAGGATATATGTACCTACCCTTCAGGTAGGATCCGAGGTGGAAGATCCGTGAGCTGCTTTCACCTTTCAGTTGTATGTCCCTTTTCAGTTGCACTTCTACTATATAGTTGGGCTTGTATTTCCGGACATTTTTTCTTTTCAAGAACTCTTTGGTATATAGTTTTACATAGTGTTTTCTTCCATCTCGTACTTTGTTATGTGTGTTCTCAAGTTATAAAGGTAATTCCTTCCTAGTTTAGGGATTTACACCTATGGTGTAAGTCGCTAGCCCCTGGCATATAGATGGTGGGCTTGGGGTAGTCACAACACGGGCCCTGGGGGACAGGTCGTGACAAATTGGTATCAAAGGAGTCTGTTATACCACAGAACTTGGGACTATGATCTTTTTTGTGAAGAAATAGTGTTATGGGTACTGAGTGTGGTTTTCAATTTAGGGAGTCCAGGGATGGTGCGGTGGATGCTGTATCCATACATCAGGACCCTGACTACTGATCTACGACTTAGTGCACGATAACACTGATTGCGTGTGTGTTTTCAAAAGTTTGCATTAAGTAATCTCAACCAGGTCAGCTCACCAGGTATAATATTTTGCTCGTTTCGCATCTGTTTCTTTTAGGATGCCTCCCCACAGATGACCAGTGAGAGTTTCGAGAGTTGTACGAGATGGTAGCCTACTGAGCAAAAAGGCCTTGGTGCAGGGCCCTATCACCTCGGAGGCTCCAGCGGTACCACTAACCATTGGGCCACCGATGAAACCAGCCCCAGTAGAAGAGAGTGCATGCTGCCTGAGCACATTGCACGAGTTCCAATGCTTGAGGACACCCAGATTCAGGGGCGAGATAGACCCACCGACAGCTGAGGATTGGATGGAGGCTGTTGTGAGACTCTTCAGTGTAGTAGGGACACCAACCGACCTTTTAGTGATCCTTCCCATGAGTCTTCTTCAGGAATCGTCCGAAAGATGGTGGAGATTGATGCTCTAGGTGCATGACGAGGCAACGCTTCTCTGGACAGACTTTGAGAGCATGTTCCTGGCTGAGTTTGTCCCATCCACCCTAGGTATGGTGCAGATAGAGGAGAAACTACATCTGCAATAGGGTTGCATGATAGTAGCTCAGTACTCAGCAAGGTTCACCAACCTATCGCGCTACTTTACATATATGGTGCGGGACACATTCTTCACGGCCCGGACCTTTGAACAAAAGATTAGTGAGAGATCAGATATTCGATGATCTCTCTCAGCATCCCGACACAGGCGGGGGTGTTAGAGAGAGCCCTCTTAGTGGAGAGTTTCTTTGCCGTGTAGTAACCAACATTGAGACCCATCACTAGTCAACATGCAGTGGAGTATTTTTCAGCTGGCGGTTGACGGATGTCCGAGAGGTCCATGCAGACCTGGCCATCCGGTGGACGACCTCAGGATACGGGTTTAGTTGTGCGGGGCACATGAGAAAGAGCCAGTCAATCCAGGAGTGGGAATTGTTACTCATGCAGAAGGCAGGGTTACATGCCTCATGACTCTCGGATATACCGTACTGAAGATCATGAGACATTGGAAGGACCTCCCAGGCAGAGACAAAGATTCGATTGATGTGGACCGCAGAGAGAAGGAGGACGTGGAAGAGGAGCCGGCTGTGCAGCTGGTGGTGGATGACGATTCGAGGAGTTACCGCCACCACCACCAAGAGGTCCACCCCGACCATAGGGATTAGGTGGATATGGGAGATCTCAACTTCAATTATTTGAGGCCTACGACCACGGTGCTCCAGAGATGATATGAGTTACGATCTATGCCTGATCCACCTTAGCTGCAATTCTTATAGACATAGGTTTCAGTCACTCTTTCATTGCCACATCCCTCATTTGAATCTCATAGGTTCTGAAGGATCCATTTGTTCAATCCTTACTGCTAGAGACACCTATGAGAGATAATTATATAATTATGAGTTGGTGTCGACATTGTGAGCTTACTCTAGGTGGTGATAGCTTTATCTGGGATCTCCTAATAGTGGCGTCGAGGCCTTAAAACATCATGTTGGTTATGGACTGGTTATCCACAGTTCGTGCTCAGATGGACTGTATTAGGCTCAAAGCATGGTGTGTCCCCACCGATGGGACCAGGTTCACCTTCACCGGCAAGAAGGGAGCCTTTGCAACACATGAAAGACTTACTCAAAGGAGGGTGCAGCTGATCACTCATCAGTTGGCCTGCCATACCCTCAGAGTAGTTAATGTGGAGAGTCCAGACTATCCTGTAGTGTTGGATTAGTACGCTGATGTTTTCCCTAATGATGTTCTAGGACTACCCCCTCCTAGAGAGGTGGACTTTTACATTGATGTGTACCACAAGATGACACAAATATCTACACCAGCATATCGTATGGCTCCCTCAGAGCTTCACAATTTTCGGGTACAACTAGAGGACTTTCAGGGGAAGGGATTCATCTGGCCTAGTGTTTCACCCTGGGCAACCACGATTATGTTCGCCAAGAAGACATATGGGTGTTTGAGGCTCTGTGTTTACAACTGTCACCTAAACTAGGTGAATGAAAATAACATGCACCCACTCCGGTGAATTTAAGACATCTTTGATCAGTTGAATAGAGAATGGTGGTTCTCGAAGATAGGCCTCAGATCAGGCTATCACCAGCTCAGAGTTCGAGACAAGGATGTCCAGAATATGAATTTCAGATGTGGGTATGACCACTATGAGTTATTGGTTTTTCCATTCGGCGTAACCAACTCTCCAGTAGTTTTCATGGGACTCATGAACATGATCTTCCAGCTATACCTCGATCACATAGTCATAGTCTTTATCGACGACATTCTGATCAACTCGTCTACTGAGGAGGAGCATGCTTACCATTTTTGGGTAGTGCTAAACACACTCCGAGAGCACTAGCTTTATGGTAAGCTCTCAAAGTGCTAGATTTGGATCTTAGAGGTTCACTTTTTGGGACATGTCATCTCGGAGGCTGGAGTTGTAGTGGATCCTGTGAAGATTGAGGTGGTACTTTCATGGGAGCAACCCAGGAGTGTGACTGAGGTACGGTGTAACACACCAAGATTTTATGAAAAATTTTCTTTTAATTTCATTAATGTCTTGTGTTGTACGTTACACTAAAATTATCTTGTGCTATACACAACACCGTATTAGCAAATATTATATGCAAACACTATTCTTGGCTTCGGTTACAAGCAATCACGACCTTCTTCGATAGCATTTGTAGAACAAAATACCAGGTTCCACTAAATAACGATATATTTTTATTAACAAAATTTTGAATTTTATAACATTATTATTCAACTTACACATTTTCTAAAACATGGTATGTGATCAAAATAATTTTTTTGGGTAAAATAAGTATTTTTAAAAAAATGCAGGTTTACCAAATTTTGATGGCGCACTCACATTAAATCACATTTTTACAGGTTTATAAGTTCAATTTGAAAAATAAAATTCTTCTTTAGAATCATGATATAAAAATTTACTTTGGATATATTTTTCATATTATCCTAATTACTTTCTTATTTTAATGAATACTAAAAACACGCTATATTTTAATTCGAAACAACTTTTTTCATCGCAATAATTTATATGGGTAAATTATAATATTGAATGGTTTTAAAGTAAAAATTGAATATATTTTTACCATTTAATATAATTTTTGTCATTACCATTAATTTTACATTGAATTCATAGGTAAAAACATTTCAATATTTGGCAATGTTTTATCTTTTGAAACCCGTTTTCGTAACAACAGGATTAATTTTAAATTGATTACTGCAACTTCTGTGTTGTGAATTTTGAAAAATGGAATCCATATTTAAATTTATTAGGTATAAAATATGTTAATAGGTTAATTTTTTTTTTGATATTATGAATAGTAACTACGGTAGTTTTTATTTAGTGCTGTTAAAGGTAAATCAGGTAATTATAGGTAAAAATAAGATTATAAAATTACCCTAAAACCTGGAAAAATAATATTGTATGGCTAAAAGTCGACCCATATCACCTAAGTGATGGAATATATACATTTTATGGACTTTTTGAAATGAAAATAATTTATGTATTTTTAAAACTAAATAAAGTTACCACATGTCACTATCTAAAATATTATAAGTATAATAATTTTAGCTTAGTGATAAAAATTATGAAACTTCGAACATGAATAGTCTCCAGAAATCTAATAACATTATATACTTCATGTGAATTTATTTATAATTTTTAAATATTAAATAATTATCATTAAAGGTTACACAATAGTGAAGTTGAAATTATTTTATTTATTGAAATATCAAATAAATGGTTTTAAAAATATTAAAATAAATATTATATAAACTATTTAATGTGATCCACTAATTTTATAGATAACTATGACATGTTATTAATCTATTAAATCTTTTATTTTGATCATATCTTTTGTGTGTATTTTCTTTAAATTCAAATAAATGAATAGTTTCAAAATTTATACTATTGTTATTTTATAAAAATAACATAATATAAAATTGATTAAAAAAACCATAATATTTATCAATTATAAATTAATATTTATATGGTCTAAATTTTCATAAATAATCCAATTATGGAAAATTAAAAACTCATAAGTAATTATTTATAACAATTTAAAATTTAGAGTCTTATAACCACAAATAAAATTAAATAGATTAAATAAGGATAAATCATGTTGATAATGCTTAAAATAAATTCCCAACATGTCTAAATTTTATCGGTTGATTATATTACAACCTTAACTCATCTAATATTTTTATTTGAGTCATTTTTTGAGGTTTTTATGTGAGATTAAATTTATTATAAATTAATATTTCTTATGTTACCAAAGGTGCCCCTTTACTCCCTAATAAAAGGGCACCTCCTCCCTCTCCTCTTCACAACACATTGAGCCTTCATGCTCGGAAAAAACCATCCCATTTATCTTATACACTTCCCTAAAAACATTATGTAGGTTCTGGTCTTCTCAAAAGACCATCTCTAGTCCTTTAAGAGGAAGCTTAAAGGAGGTGTGTCGAAGAAGATGTAATCTCTTCTACCGACTCTTTCAAGTTTCTTTCTTCTTCTACTTCCTCTTCTTTAGTTGTTTCATTATAAAGTAAAAACATCAGTATTACTTATATACTGAAATGTTTTTATAAATATGAAAAAACCTTATTTCACCTTCTATCTATCCTACAGAAAACAAAATCACCGCACGTGCGTACGTATGAAATATCGTCTCCACATTGTGGTGTAATATTTTTTCCACCATCACCTTACTTGGATGCGTATAATGGTGTAAAGAATAACTATATATGATTATTATAAAATCATAATGATTTAAGATATTATATCATCCACTCCAATTCCATTCAATAAATATGGGAACGATATTATCGCTCGTGCGTACGTACGGATTACCGTCTCCACGACGCGATGAGATTCATTTTCCATGTTAACAATTCAAGGATGATTATAAAGTATATATAATTAGTAATCATGAAATATATGACATATTTATGATACTATATTTATGTATATGTTATTTACTTACATATATTAAATTTAACAAGGAAACGAAAATAGCGTTCATGCGTACGTACGGCCTACCGTCTCCAAGAACGATGTATTTCATTCCATTTATCAATCTGTCACATATATTTATATGCTGATTATATATTATATATAAATAATTTTTTACATTATGGAATTATGTAAATCAGGATATAAGTAATAATATCCAGAATAACAATTCCAAACACGTACGATAAATGAAACGATTTTACCCAAAACGCTGCTTTAATATGAGATTTGCAAAAGAATAGGTAATATAAAGTCATAATTGAACCATATATGATATCATAAAAATGAATATGATTATGTAATAAGTCAGTGATATTATTTAAATCATTATACAGGAGATTCGAAAACATACAAATCATATCAGACATAAGGTAAGGGATAATTATTCCAATCCCATTCTTATGCGAGATTGTTTATTCATAAGTATTTACAGGGGTTATATTTATCATCCATGTCGATGATTTCTCAAAATTTTATCATAAAATGTTTAATATTCTTACATGTATGTTTAAATTAATTTTTACCCCTTTTTTACTTTTAATACGATGAATGGAAGGAATCTTTCTTTTCTTTACCATACGATGCACTTTTTGACATTTCCAAAAAAAGTACGAGGAGAATGTTTTTTTACTTATACAACATGAATGGATTTTTAAAGTTTCATAATGCCTAATTTTGATTAGGATTAATCTACATGTTTTCATGATTATTTTCAACAAAATCATTTTTTTTAAATTGCATCGCATTTTGTAAAAAGAAAATGATTTTGAAGAAGAAAGGATATTTTCTTGAAGAATTCATTTCAAGTGTTTTATCAAAACCATTTTCCATATAAGATGATATTATTTCATATGTGTATGTTTCAATTATAATTTCTATATGATTTACATGGTTTCACTTTTCTTATGATGAAATGATATCCATTTTTTTATATGGATTATGTTATGATGAGATGATGTTTATGAACCCATTTTATTCTTTGGGTTATGTTGAATGATTTATGTTTATTTTGTGGCACACGTTAGAATGATATCATTATGAGATGGGTGGGACCTATATATCCCTAAAATGAATTGGGTAAAGATTTATATCTCATGAGATAGACATGGATGGAATGGTAAGTTAATCTGGTTCAATGTTACAGGACTGGAACGAGGAGTGCACTCAATTCAGAAAGAGACTTTGTCCACTAAGATGGTCTCAGACGCAATTCATGGGCTACTATGAAAGTCATATCATGGGATTAACGGTTTTCCACAATTAGATGATTTATTACCATGCTATTTTAGGATGATTGATGTTCCATTATGATCTATGCCTTACTTACTACTATGAATTATGTCATTGCTCATGATTTTGATGTTTAAACATTATGTTCATGTTTCTATGTTCAAATGTATATGGTTAGTTTTATTTACTCCATGGTTACCCTTACTGAGCATTTGAGCTCACCCTTTATATGTTTACTTTTCCACAAGATATAAATAGAGGTCTTAGGTAAGAAAAAAGGGGATGATCTTTATGGTAGATGCTGAAGTTATTTCACCTTGATTAGAAGATAATGTTCTGAGTTTTCAAAGACACTAAACTATAACGGTCCTTGAGTGTTGGTTTTATTTATTTATTATTTATTCCAAAAAAGTAATGTAAAGTCTATGTACATTAAGTTTGGTGTCTCTACAGTTGGTATTAGAGGACAGGCTTAGTCAACCTTTGGAAACTAGGATGCGAAAACTTTAGTGAGATCCCTAGATATTTTTCTAAGGTATGTCTAGGGATTTCCCTAAGGTTTAGTATAACTATAGGTGTGGTCCTATAATTATGTTGATGATTAGGAAAAACCTAGGGTGAACCTATTATATCCTAGGTTAAAGAGGTTTCATAATTTATACAACCTATAAGTGAATTTTTATGATTATGTGGTTCTTCAGTATTTTAACTGTTTCTTACACAATGGTTTCTGGTTTTAGTTAATGGAGGGAACCAAAAATAACTGGGTTAGCATTGAATTCGATGGAAAAATTGGGGACTATGAGAAGCGAAATTGCATAATTCCTAGAGAAAAAGATATTATGATTATGCCAAATCAGACATCGCGATATATGATTAAAAAGGTGAACTTTAGTTGTATTATTAATTCATCAAATAAGAGGAAGATGGACATTTATGAATTTTCGCATGGTAGGGATCATAAAGAAGGGATGATTGAGATTTCTAAAGAATGGAAGAATAACCTTGAGTAATACCTCAAATGGATAGGAAGATGTTATCTATGTGGGGAAAAGGGTCATAGAGTGACAAACTGTTATGGAGTTCAATATCTTGTTTGTGGAGAACATGGGCATTACCCAACTCAATGCCTTGACCTAAGAGGTTACATCTAAATTGATGAAGGAACTATTCCATTCCAACCATTGAAGAGGATGGATTTAATGGATTATGTAATGGAATTGAAGAATAATGTTTGTGAGATACTTTTATAATATATTAGAATTTCTATGTATTTTTCCATTGTGGTTTTCAAAAATTCAATGGTACTGTTAACCATGAAAAGTGATTGAAATATTTTTGGAAAGCTGATAAAATGCTCATAATGAAGGGATAAAGAGATAATGAAATGTTTGATAGTATTAATGAGCTCATGACTGATATATGGACAAAGTGATATCATGGTTTGAGTATCTAGGAATTTTGGGATTTTGGTATGTGGAAAGAGTTAACTTTTGACAGCATTCATGTTTTCTCTAATGTTAAATGGGTATTCATTTTTCAAGAGAATACATGATTAAGGTATTCACATGTTTGAAATGTGACCAAATAGATATATAATATGATATATGGGGGATAAATGATGGAATTTACATGCTCGGTAGATGGAATTTCTAATATTTTTTTTCTTTATACTATGTTCTTTAACAGAAGTATTTTGGATAAGTCTAAAGATTTTAAATGGATTATGTTGGAAAAAAGATAATATTGTTTAGGGCTAGAACTGTTTTCGATAGGATGTTATAATAATGTAGTTTTGAAAAAGGACAACCTGTAGAACGGGAGACAACCCGTCGCGTCAGACAAGGCTGTGGGAATCGAACCCACAACCAAAGTGCGACATGCCTTTATCGCCTACCACTAGCATACAAGAAGTCCCTGGTTAGTAGAAACTAGTTTTATTTTATCATGTAGTATCATAGATGAATTATAAGTTTATTTTTGGAATCATATACGATTAACCTCACCATAGATGGACTTCTGTATATTTGATATCTTTTGCTACCCTTTTGTTTGAGACATATGGAATGACCCATAATTCGTTCACATGATCAGCTAACACTTCAAGAATGACAAATCCTACATCATTTCTTTATGATATGAAGTGGAAATTGCTCAGAGCATGAACAATGGTGATATTTTACCAAAATAAAGTAAGTATTTCTTCTAATTCAAATTCTTCAACTTTGGGGAAATGATCTTGAAAAAAAAAATGTTGTCCTACTATCCTCATATCCGATGAATCAGATTTTACCATAGATCATCACAAATTCATGCCTTTGTGATTGTTGTCTTTTTCAAAGCCATGTTCTCTACCACTCTCCATCAGAACATGATGGTTTGATTTCTCTTTCATATCAATATTTTCACCTATGTTCTCCTAATAGGAAACCTAGGGATTAGTTAATTTAGGTAACCGTCACGTTTCATACTTTAGTTTGTAATGTTCAGTTTTGGTATTCCTTTTTACAATGTGGGTTTCTATTAATGAAACATTCAAGTAGTAAACCATTTATAACTACGAAGAATTTCGAGGGCAAAATTCATTTTAAGGGTTGTAGAATGTAAAACACCTAGATTTTATGATTTTTTTTAATTTCATTAATGTCTTGTGTTGTACGTTACACCAGAATTATCTTGTGCTATAAAAAACACCGTATTAGCTTATATTATATGAAAACACTGTTATTGGCTTGAGTTACACGCAATCACGACATTCCTCGATAGTGTGTGTAGAACACAATAACGGGTTTCACTAAACGGTGATATATTATTATTTACTAAATTTTGAATTTTATAACATTATTATTCATCTTACACATTTTCTAAAACATGGTATGTGATCAAAATATAATTTTCGGGTAAAATAAGTATTTTTCTAAAAATGCGGTTTTACCGCCTTTTGATGCACACCCACATTAAATCTAGTTTTTGAATGGTTTATAAGTTCAATTTGAAAAAAAAATTCATCTTTGGAATCATGATATAAAAATTTACTTTGGATAACATTTTCATATTATTCTGATAACTTTCTTATTTTAATGAATAGTATAAACACGTTATATTTTAATTAGAAAAAACATTTTTCATCAAAATAATTTATATGGTTAAATTATAATATTTAGTTGTTTTAAAGTATAAATAGAATATATTTTTACCATTTAATATAATTTTTTTCATTACCATTAATTTTACATTGAATTCATAGGTAAAAACATTTCAATCTTTGACAATGTTTTAACTTTTAAAACCCGTTTTCATAACAACTAGATGAGTTATAAATTAATTACAGAAACTTCTTTGTTTTGAATTTTGAAAAATGGATTCCATATTTGAATTAAGTGGGTCCAAATTATGTTAATTGGTTACTTCTATTTTTTTATATTATGAATAGTAACTACGGTAATTTTTATTTACTAAAGTTAAAGGTAAATCAGATAATTAAGGGTAAAAATAAGATTATAAAATTACCTAACACCTGAAAAAATTATATTTTATGACTAAAAGTCGACCAATATCACCTAAGGGTCGGAATAGAATCATTTTATGAATTTTTGACCATGAAAATAATTTAATTATTATTAAAACCAATTAACGTGACAACATATCACTCTCTTAAATCTTATAAGTATAATAATTTTAATTTAGAGATAAACATCATGAAACATAAAAATTGAATAGTCTCCAAAAAGATAATAAAATTATCTACATAATGAGAATCTATTTAGAATTTTTATGAGTTAAATAATTTTCATTAAAGGTGACACAATAGGGATGTTAAAATTATTTTATTGATTGAAATATCAAATAAATGGGTTTTAAAAATATTAAAATAAATATTATATGAACTATTTAATGTGATCCACTAATTTTCTAGATACATATGACGTGTTATTAATATATTAAAGGTTTTAGTTCGAATATATCATCTGTTTGGATTTTATTTAAATTCAAATAAATGAATAGTGTCAAAGTTGACACTATTGTTATTTTATAAAAATAACAAAATATAAAAATGTTTAAAAATCATAAGAATATTTAACAATTATAAATCAATATTTATATGGTCTAAAATGTCATAAATAATCCAATTATGGACAATTAACAACTCATAAGTAATTATTTATAACAATTTAAAATTTAGAATCTTATAACCACAAATAAAATTAAATAGATTAAATAAGGATAAATCAAGATGCTAATGTTTAAAATAGATTAAAAACATGTCTAAATTTTATTGGTTGAGGATATTACAATCCTATCTCATCTAATATTCTTATTTGTGTAATTTTTGGAGGTTTATATGTGAATTTGAATTTATAGATTGATATTTCTTATGTTACCAATGGTGCCCCTCTCCTCCATTATAAAGGGGAACCTCATCCCTCTTCTCTTCACAAATATTTCAGCCTTAAAGCTCGGCCAAAAACTTCCCATTTATCTTATACACTTCCCTAGAAACATTCTGGGGGATCTGTTCTTCTCAAAAGATCAACTCTAGTATCTTAATAGGAAGCTTAAAGGAGGTGCATCGAAGAAGAGGTAATCTCTTCTACCGACTCTTTCATGTTTATTTCTTCTTCTACATACTCTTATTTAGTTGTTTCATTATAAAGTAATAAAATAAGTTTTACTTATATACTGATATTTTATTTTAAATATGAAACAACCCTATTTCACCTTCTATCCATCCTATGGAAAATGAAATCACTGCGCATGCATACTTACGGAATATCGTCTCCACGCTGTGGTGTAATCTTTTTTCCACCACAACCTTACTTGGATGGGTATAATGGTGTAAAGAATAACTATTTATGATTATTATTACATCATACTGATTCTATGATATTATACCATCCACTCTAATTCCATTCAATAAATATGGGAATGATATCATCGCTCGTGTGTACGTACAGATTACCGTCTCCATGACGTGATGAGATTCATTTTCCATGTTAACAATTAAATAATGATTATAATGTATATATAATAAGTAATCATGAAATATATGACATATTAATGATACTGGACTTATGTATATGTTATTTACTTACATCTATTAAATTTAATAAAGAAATGAAAACAACGATCGTGCGTACGTACGACCTACAGTCTCCATGAACGGTGTATTTCATCCCATTTATCGATCTATAATATATATTTTTATACTTAATATATATTATATATAAATCATGGTCTACATTCTGGAATTAAGTAAATCAGGATATAAGTAAAAATATCAATAACAACAAGTCGAAACACGTACGATAAAATAAACGATTTTACCCAAAACGCTGCTTTATCATTGGATTTACAAAAGAACGGGTAATATAAAGTAATAAGTGAACCATATATGATATAATAACAATGAATATGATTCTGAAATAAGTCAGTGACATTATTTAAATCATTATATAGGAGGTTAGGATACATACGAAGCATATCAGACATAAGGTAAGGGATAATTATTCCAATCTCATTCTTATCCGAGATTATTTATTTGTAAGTATTTACTGGGGTTCTATTTATCATCCATGTCCATGTTTTCTAAAAATGTTATCATAAAATGTTTACTATTATTTCATGTATGTTTAAAGTCATTTTTAACCCTTTTTGACTTTTACTACGATGAATGGAAGGAATCATTATTTTGTTTACCATACAATGTATTTTTTGACTTTTCTGACAAAAGTAAGAGGAGAATGTTTTTTTACTTATACTGCATGAACGAAATTTTACAGTTTCATAATGCCTACTTTTGATGAGGATTCCTCTACAAGTTTTCATGATTATTTTTAAAAAAAAATCATTGTTTTAAAATTTAATGGCATTTTGTGAAAATAAAATGATTTTGAAAAAGAAAATATATTTTCCTCAAGAATCCATTTCAAGTGTTTTATCAAAACCATTTTCCATTTAAGATGACATTATTTCATATTTGTATGTTTCAAGTATGATGTCTCTATGATTCACATGGTTTCACTTTTCTTATGATGAAATGATATCCATTTGTTTTATATGGATTATTTTATGATGCGAGGATGTTTATGAACCCATTTTATTCTCTGGGTTATGATGAATGATTTATGTTTATTTTTTGGAACACGTAAGAATGATTTCATTATGAGATGTGTGGGACCTATATATCCTTCTAATGAATTTGGTAAAGATTTATATCTCATGAGATATACATGTCTAGAATGGCAAGTTAATCTGGTTCAGTGTTACAGGACTGGAAGGAGGAGTGAACTCGATTTAGAATGGGACATTGTCCACTAAGATGGTCTCAGCAGCAATGCCTTGGCTACAATGTAAATCATATCTTCTGCTTAATGGTTTTACACAATTACATGATTTATTCCCAAGATATTTTATGATGATTGATGTTCCATTATGATCTATGCCTTACGTACTTCTATGTTTTATGTCATTGCTCAAGATTTTGATGTTTAAACCTTATGTTCATTTTTTTATGTTCAAATGTATATGGTTTGTTTTATTTTCTACATTCTTACCCTTACTGAGCATTTGAGATCACCCTTTATATGTTTACTTTTTCCTAGGTTATAAATAAATGTTTTAGGTAAGAAAACAAAAGGGGAAGATCTTTATTGGAGATGTTGACGATCTTTCACCCTGATTAGAAGATTATGTTCTGAGTTTCTAAAGACACTAAACTATTACGGTCCTTGAGTGTTGGTTTTTGTTATGTATTATGTATTCCAAAAATGTAATGTAAAGTCCACGTACGTCAAGTTAGGGGTATCTACATACAGATTTTCTTGGGTTTGGCTGGTTACTACTAGAGCTTTGTGCTAGACTTGTAAGAGTTGCTGCACCACTATCAGATTTGATGAAGAAGGGGAAACACTTTGTGTGGTCGGAGAGATGCCAACAGAGATTTTAGGAGCTAAGACAGAGGCTGACTAGAGCCCCCATCATGAGGATTCTAGAAGAGGGTGTATGGTACGTAGTTTACAGCAACACGTCAAGGACCTGAATCGGGTGTGTCCTAATATAGGAGCAAGCAATGATCATGTATGGTTTTCGGTAGCTGAGACAGCATGAGAAGAAATATGCTACCCATTCCCCGGAGTTAGCTGCGGTGGTCTTTGCCTTGAAGATGTGAAGACACTATCTTATGGGAGAACGTTTTACCGTATACTCTAATCACAAGAGTCTCAGTTATATCTTCTCTCAGACGGTCCTTAAAGTAAGACAACAACAATGGCTTGAGTTCCTCTTGGACTATGACATCGAGATAGTATATACTCTTGGGAAGGGGAAGGTTGATGCAGAGGCACTTAGTAGGATATCTAGTATACATCTGCTAGGTGGGGTGACAAAGCAGCTGGCTGCCTTACAAATTTCTTATGTGGACCGAGATGGATCAGCTTTCCTTCAATCTATTATAGTCACTCCTCCACTTCTTCAGCGAGTCAGGGAGGCACAACATGGGGACGTTGACTATGATACATGACGTGATCAAATATCTACAGGGTAAGCACCTGAAGGATTTTCTGAAGGTGGGGAGTATGTCATCCACATCAGAGGGCGTACGTTGGTACTAGTGGCACTTCATGAAGAAGTGTTGAGGTAGTTCCACATATCCCCACAAGGGGTACATCCAAGAGTGGAGAAGATATACCAGGACCTTCGACGACATCATTGGTGTCCAGGTGTGAAAAAAGAAGTTGCAGAGTTTGTTTCTCGATCCCTCACTTGTCAGCAAGTGAAGGTGGAGCACCAGGTAAGAGAAGTCTTGGATCGGCCTTTAGAGCTTCCAGAGTGGAACTGGAATGGGATATCCATGGACTTTGTGACGAGTCTTACAAGTACATCTAGAGGTCATGACTCTATCTGGGAGATCGTTGACTGACTCACCATGTCGGCCCACATCCGAATGATCAGAGAGCAAGGTTCAATATAGATCTTGAGATGATTCTATGGGCAGGATATTGTGCGTTTACACGGTATACCTTTGACGATTGTCTCTTATCATGACGTAGGATGTACTTCCCAACTATAAAAGGGGTTGCAGAAGGATTTCAGGACACAACTTCTCTTGAGCACCGCCTTCAATCCTCAGACAGATGGTCAGACTTAGTGGACCATTCAAACCCTCAAGGACATGCTACATGATTGTTTCCTTGACATCCATCACAACTGGGATGATCACATGACCTTGGTGGAGTTTTTGTACAACAAATACTATCACTCCACTATAGGGATGACTCCTTTTGAGTCATTATATGGGATACCTTGCAGATCACCCTTTTGCTGGACTGACCTAGGGGAGTCCACACTAGTGGGACCAGAGATGGTACGGGCTAGCACAGAGAAGGTGCAGATCATCCAGGACTAGATGAATATTGCATAGAGTAGGCAGAAGTCGTATGCTGACAGGAGGAGACCTCTAGAGTTTGAGGGAGGTGACCAACTCTTTCTAAGGGTCTCACCTCAACGATTATTACAGAGATTTGGCCAAGGCGGCAAGTTATATCAACATTTAATCGGTCCTTTTCAGGTCCTCAATAGAGTCATCATGGTGTCACACCTCTTAGGTCTTCCTCCTCAGTTGCACCGGGAGCATGATTTCTTCCATGTATCACAGCGGAGGAGGTATGTGCATGACCCTTCTCACATCATCGACCATAGAGAGTTGGATGACGACGATGTGTCAAAATTTACAGAGGTCCCAGTAGAGATTGAGGATCGATAGGAGAGGGTCCTTCGTGGATGGTCGATACCTCTTGTGCAAGTTCATTGAAAGCACGAGAACCTCTAGGAGAGAACATGGGAGCAGGAGGCATAGATGCATGCTCAGTACCCCCTTTTTTTCCCTTAGTCCGAGTTGTATCTTACAGGGAGGTAAATCCCTGAGGTGGGGAGAATGTAAAGACATTGAATTTCCGTGGAATTTGTTTTCCTAAAAGACATGGGAATTTTACAAGTCCGTGAAAACTAAAAGCGCGTGATTCTGAGGCATTGATGTGCCCAGAATCAATTTCTATAGTTTCGTTCGGGTACCTTCAGTAAACGTATGAATGATATTTTATAACTTTTGAACCAGTGGTCGGAATTGAATTCTAAGGGCACCGTTGAACTCACAGCGCCTCTATTCTCTTAAGGAGACTTTCACCTCGACGGTAGTGAGTGGATATAGAAGATGGTTTTTGGGTTTTATGTGGAATAATATAATAAAATAAGTGAATGTATTATTTTATTATATTTGTTATAACCACCTTTTGGATGTTGGAGGTGGGGCCACCACACCTTAACCTCACATGAGAGATTATGGTGGTAGGGACCATCTAATAATAATCTCCTGCGAGAGGTTACGATGTGGGGACCACAGTAGGATTAACCCTTTTTTGATGGAGTAGCGTAAAACCTCTCAACTCTCCCTCATTAATAAGGAAGAGCCTCTTGACCTCCCCTTAGATTAATTGGTTCCAACAACCCAATTAATTTGTGTAATCAAACATGAATTAATTATGATGATCCTTTTAATTTAATTCTCCCCAATTAACTCATGCCAACACATGTGAGTTAATTGGTGGAGACTTTTAATTTAATTCTCTCTTTTTGAATTATTTCCAACGAATTAATAGATACCCTAATCTATTTTTTTACATAGCTTGTGCTTCTGGGTTGAAGTTGGGAAAGATGTGAGCTTGGGAGGATTAAGAATCTCCCAATGAAGAATGAAGAACATGTTCTTCTAACGAAGAATGCCGGTGACGATCCTTATTTGACTTCATCCCTAGAAACATACAGATGTGAAGCGTCTTCCACGAGCCGACGCAGCTCGAGATTGGAAGTGTGCGTTGGATGCGACGAATGATGAACTTCTTCGTCTACCTTCCTTGACTCCATCAACGAACGACAAATGACCAACAAAGGTAGGGGTTTAATTTTATTTATGTTTGATCTTTTCCCATGTTCTTCCTTACTCTCAAAATGAAGAACGAGGGTTTTTGTGGTTCATACTTGCGAGCCTCTTTTTATCACCCAAACCTCGGAGGGTGAGGGCCAAACTAACATGACCCATCCCCCTCCTCCATTCTTGCATGAGATGATCCTCAGCATGGTGATGAAACAAAGAGATGATGAAGGCGGTGACTACAAAGGTTGTGCTTCCCGCGGCCTCCGCAACCCGCGTCGGCCTCCCACATGCCCCGGCCGAACCTCGCCAAACCACACTGGCCTTGCCCGTGCCCCGCCGGCATGCACGTGGCCCACCTGCGCCCTGCCCGTGCTCTGCCCGGCCTTGCCACAGTCTCCCGCACACCTGGCCCGACCTACTCGTGGCCTCCCGTGCGCCCCACCTATCTACCTGGCGCCCTCCCGCCCACTGCCGGCCGGACCAGACCATCCCCTAGCCTACCCGGCCACCCCGATAGCATTCTCAGGACGCCGCCCCGCCGGCCAACCCAGGACACCCCCCCGGCCCGCCCGGTAGCCCCTTCGGCCTTCCCAGGCTTCCCGGTTCCCGGCCGAACTGGTCGAGCCATGCTGACCTCCCGAAATGGGCCACGACCTCCCTCGCAGCGCCGCTGGCCGTACATGCATGGCTTCCCGGGCCGATCCACCCAAACCGTGCCCCTCGAGGCACTGGACGAACTGAACCAACCACACCCTCTGGGCCAAGTCGCGCCCCTCACGACGACCTCTAAGCCCAACTGCCCATGCAGCCAGCTAGGATGAGCCCATCAATCCGGGCCGAACCTAACAGGCTGGCCCACCGAATAGGTTGGGATAGACACAACATGTCTGAAAGGGATGACCCAGAACGGGTCAGCCCAGACTAAAACAGGAGGAGTTTGTCCGACCGGGTCGGACCAGACCCCGGCCCACTACCGGCCTTTACTTTCTTTGGGCCATATATCTCGCACCAGACGAACGTTTGATGAACCGTTAGTGGAGATGGTATTCTTAGAGCGCGACTGTACCTTTGAGAATACCCCATAGGAGTTTGGGGTATAGTTGAGATACGACCAGGTTGGATCGTGCATGAATCCAACTGGGTTCTTGAGACTAAAAGTCAAATAACACACAGACCGAGCGTCTGATTGACGCGCCATCTATTGCATTGAGACACCTATGACATGGAAGACCTGTAAGATAATTCTTCATGGGACTCTAAGGAAGTTTAAATATTGAATCTTGGATTGATGAGAGGAACCTCCAAGAATCAAGAATTATTTATGGAAACCCTGTGGCTGGTTGCGCTCTAACGACTGTTCATGGATCCTGTGTGGGTCTGACAGCTCTGACTGCTGTTGCTAGATCCTATGTGGGTCCGACAGTTATGACTTTTGTTCTTGGATCCTATGTGGGTTCGACAGAATAGCTGGTCCTGGATCATGTGTGGGTCCGAAAACTCTGACTAATATTCCTGGATCTGGTGTGGGTCCAACAGTTCTGACTTCTGTTCCTGGATCCTATGTGGGTTTGACGGAAAAGCTGGTCCTGGAACCTATGTGGGTCTGACAGCTCAGACTACTATTCCTTGATCCTATGTGGGTCTGACAGTTTTAACTATTCATCCTAGATCCTGTGTGTGTCAGACAACTTAGATGGTTCAATGGCTACATTGGATAATCTCTCTCTCTCTACATAAGTTGTATACCTGTGTGTGCTGAGTTAGTGACTTCTGTGTTTTCCTTGTGATTGAGATGTGTTACTTGATAACAGAGGTATATGCATGGGAATATACCTAAGTAATGGTTATCTATTGTTTTCATACTCTATGGTTTATCTGTAGTGTATTTGGAGAGACCTTGGTTGTCTCAGGGTCCCTACTGAGTATTTTTATACTCACCCCTGCACGGGCTATGCCCGCACCTCATTGTTTTGGATGCAGATAATGGACAATGCTGACTGAGGTTGAGTAGTAAGACTAGTTGGTACCTGGAGGAGGACCTTACGATGAGTTGGTACACAGAGAAGACTAACGCATGTGGAGTGTTGAGGAGGCTATCTGTACCAACCCTTTAGATAGGATCCGAGTTGGACAATCCAGGAGCTACTATCACCTTTCAGATGTTCGTCCCTTTTTAGTTTTACATGAACATTACAGTTTGGCTTGTATTTCCGGCCCCTTTTCCTTTTCACCACTCTTTTGTATAATTTTTTACTTAGTGTTTTCCTTCCATCTCATACTTTGTTGTGTGTGTTTTCAGTTATAAAGGCAATGCCTTCCCTGTTTATGGATTTACGACTTTGGTCCTAGTTGCTAGCACCTGTCCAATGGAAGGCGGGCTTGGGGTAGTCACAGCATGGGCCCTGGGGGGATAGGTCATGATAGACACAGAATAAATCACGTACCATCCGAGAATAAGAAAATTAATTTTCATATTAAGTAATTATCAAATAATTTCCTTCAATAAGAATTCAACAATAAATAATCCCATTTAAAATATATTTGGAAATAAACCCATTCCAGGATCATAATGTTAAACCGAGAATTAATAGATGAATAAATTATGTGTATTAAATATAAATCAACAAGAATGATTTGGAAATTCAACACAAAAAAATCATAAATTATTATACACATAATATTATAAAATGAAATTCAAATAATTTGTAATATAACCTAATGAATGTAATTTTAGTTACAAAATTCCATATCATATCGTACCTTTTAATCAAAATCCACATTGAGAAAGAAACATTAATCAAAAAATGAAAGGAATTATTAGTTTTTTATGATATTACATGTCTAATTCTTACTATATCAAACATATAAATGAATTTCATTTTATATCATTACAATATGACTCTGTGAATGAAAATTGAGATGATGTCTCTTCTTGCACACATCATTAATGTTAACAATGATTTATCCTCTTATTTAGTCGTTATATATGTTAAAAAGTATCATAATGGTATTTTATTATTATTTAGGATATCTTATATAATCCTTTTGTAACATGTAATCACATGTTTGTTTATAATATTTCATTATTTTCATTCTTTTGATTGTTAATTTCTTAGTTTCATCAATCATTTTTTTAGGAAATTTCGAGTAATTTTTCATTTTATATAGTTACATAATATCTATAATAATAATAATAATAACAAACATATAATAATAATAATCACATTTATTTATCATTTATAATTTAATTCAAATCAAAAATTAATTTCTTGGAAATGATGTACATTACAATCATGGAGAGGATATTCTCTATGTATTCATGGGTAACATTTTCACAATTCAAATATAATTATAGAAAGGATTTAAGTTATATGTGGTTTCTTCATGAATATATATTTTGACCAATTGATGAAAACTGTAGTCTACATTTATAATAATGACGTTATCAACATTGACTGAGAAAAATGGTGAGAAATAAAATGATATATTATCTTTGGAGAATAAAAAAATATATCATAATTTTCATAATTATGATATTAACAACACATATATCAATTAAATTTATCCTTTTTACCTTACATGTATAGAGTTAGTGAAAACAATTCACAACACTTCGCATGGTGGTGGTCTCTCGTACACACATGAGTCAATATTGTATCCCATAAGGAAGAGGGATTTTAAAAGATAATCATGATACAACGAATCAGTAGTTTTAATTATTTTATAGATATAATAAACATACATTATATCCATCATAATTTGACCAATTGTTATATGGTAATGAAAAAAACTATTGACCTTGATTCTTGAGGTAATAGTTTGTCGTACAGAAGAATGATGATTTAATAACCCATTTGATTGAAGTGGGAATGGTTCTAGGTAATTAACTTTACATAAAAAATTGTTTTATAAGGAAGATAATTTACTTTTTATATGATCATTTATTGTTACTAATTTATGGAGGTTCTGGAATAAATCATATAAAATGATAATTAAAAAATGTTACCTTAGGTTAGGGTAGCCTCCATAGTTTTCCAGAAAAATCATTCTTAATATGTATTCCCTATCAATTTAATGCTTCTAAAATGTGCATTTTGATGTTGGGATGTGATTTTAAAATTTATTGGGTGATCAAAAAGTTTTTGATGGTGTGAATAAAAAATGGGAGGGGTGGCCTTTATATTAGAGATGAGTTCCACACTTTTAATTTTTGAAAAGAAAAAGGTGGAGATTCATTTTCCAAAAGAAATGGGATATAAAATTAATTATAATAGAGAAATATAAATTTTTTTTTTAATATTTATATAATGTATTTTTTAAAAATATTATTATGTCATTTCATCCCCATACATTTTATTTTTACCTCTCGTAAACCAATTTTTACCTTAACCACAGTAATTATTTTTTTCTTCTATTTTTAGTATTCATTTTTGATAAATATTAGTTTTTCCATTTTTAGGTAATTTAAAAAATTATTATTCCAAAGAAATAATCCATTTTTTTAAATTCCATTCACATAATTTGAAGATTTTGATTTAAAATTAATCCCTCCAACATGGTGGAAATGTGTTTTTTCAAAGACAAAAACTACCAAAGAGTACAATGTTTTTATATAAAATATTAATATAAAAAAGATTCAAATGAAATAAATTGGATTATTAGATATATAATTTATTTAATTAATTATTAAAACCAATTTTAAATATTATTTTTGTTTTTAAAAATGTAAACAAAATGTAGGATTTAAAAAAAAATTAGTATTTCTCAATATTCAATAAACAAATAAACATTTTCATAAAAATACAAGACATTCACCCGAAGATATTTTTTTACATTTATATTAGAAGATTGAATTCAATTTTTTAAAATAAATTTTCTATTTGTTTTAAAAATAATTAAAAAATATGTCTGTATATATGACTAATATGCCTTTTAGAGAAATTCATTTATCAAAAAACATTCCATATCCCTTTAAATAGTAATAATTTTAACATTAATAAATATATGTATATTTTAAATTTATTAAACATGTCTAAAACATATAATAATTTATAATTTATTGTTTAATATTCAAAAACTCAAATTTTACAGCTGGATTATATTGGAAATTCTTGAATGTTTATATTTTAATAGAGTATTTTGTTTTTAAAATATTGGTGTTTCATGTATTGAATTTATCCATGGGATTGAATTTATTTTAAAATAATTATTTTACAGTGTCTCGTGATTTAATATTCCCTAATATATTTTTTTTTCTTTTCATACACATTTTCTAACATAATGATCATATCATAAAATATATACAAATTAAATTCTCCCTCTTTAAATATATTACATCATCAAAATTTATTATTTATCTAAATAATATAGGATTTATCATTTGAAAATACCCACATGGAAATCTCAAATATTGTGAAGGGTTAACAAAAAAATCTTCCTTGTAATGTAAAAGGTAAATAAAAAGATCAAATTAAATAATATATAACATGAGTTCTATGTAAGAGAAAATTGTTGGAATGTAATGTTATCGACATGGAAGAAATGTCTAAATAAAAAAAGAGAGTAATAGAGTTCATTGATAAAAAAATGTTCATTGTCAATGTAATATTAATGACCTTAAAATGATAATTCTATTATGATATAAAATACACTTTGTTCATCCTAAATGAGTTTATTAGGGGAACTGTTCATGTCAATATCCTTTTCCAAGAGTTTTGAAATTCCCTTACAGTCTAGACATAGCACATATGGAAGTATACTTAGTTGATATATTTCGATTTCAGAATCACAGTTTCATAATTCTGTTGACATTTATTTGTTTTTCACATTATTTATTAGTACATTAAATGAATATCCGAGAAAATTTTTTATTTTCTTTAAGAAATAATATTAACATTTTCTATATCTTATGATCTCTAAAATGGTAAAAATTCATTCCCTATAATTATAATTATTTTCTAAAAACACTATGGTTGTGAAAAGTTATCAAATATAATAAATTAATTTATAAACTCGAATAGTAACACCAGTCATTCAACATTAATATTTCTACGTAATATATTTTAACTTAAAATAATGATATATTGAACCAAACATCTCGTAGGACTGACATATGATCCAACTTTATCACCCATCAGTTGTGAGTCTAATACCGATATCCTTGTCGGACAAGATGGGTTGTCAACCAAAATGTAGTTTTTATTTTCTTCTAAAACAATCATTATATAATTCTTATAATTTAAATAAATTCTAGTAGTCTATAGTTACCTCAAAAAAATATTTTAAAAATAATAGACATTACCAATACAATCATAATATTCATTTTATCATTATTATATTGACAGGGG
The DNA here is from genome assembly GCA_963277665.1 of Viscum album. Classification (NCBI taxonomy): domain Eukaryota; kingdom Viridiplantae; phylum Streptophyta; class Magnoliopsida; order Santalales; family Viscaceae; genus Viscum; species Viscum album. The sequence goes on along the minus strand of OY728156.1, from coordinate 1,127,999,075 downwards.
GTATATATTAGGTTTTTTCCTACTTTAATCATGAGTTTTATAATAGGTTAAACATATCACTGAATCTATTTTGTGGATATTTGAATCATTCAATATATTCTATAAAATACTTTAATAATTTTAACTATAGTACCATTATTATACATTTCATGACAATTAAAATGATAATTTCATTAATAAATTTTTTATAATATATTTCATGGATCCAAATAAAAAATAATAGTAATCATTCAACTTTTGTTGTATCAAATATATCTTTTTGAAATTGGTCCCTCAGAAACTTCTAAATTATATTCCCTTGATCCTTGGGGAATTTATTTTTTTAATGCCTCATCTCCTCACAATATATGAATTACAGGTTATAATATTATATCATTACCTTTTAATCATGTTCAGTGTGGAACTTCTCACCACATATGAAGAAAAATCATTTACTTTTTAACGACGTACTAAGCTGTTTCCTTCAACAAGCATCCCAAGTTGGAAAATCAATCTCTACCTTCTTCTATTTGACAATTTTTTTAATTTTTTCCTCTTCCTCTCATACTCCCATTTGAAACCATAATAAATTGATAGGTCTTTCTCTTCCTTCATTGTGCATGAAACAATTTCTTCATATTATGATATTGTTTGGAAGGCTAGTTCCCACCGTATGATTGGATTAATCCTATATAAGAAAAATAAAATAATGCTATATGGATTAATTATTTAGTCCATAGTGTAAATTCAAATCCTTATAAATATGGATCAAAAATTTCCACATATTCAATGACTTTCTATCATAGAATCAATAATATTTCTCTCCATATTATCTTATTGGTAAATTGTAAAATATTTTCCAATTCAGAGTACCTTGAAATACTTCTGTTCTTTTATTTTTCTTACTCATCCATAGTTTTTTAAAACATTGAACATCATCAATCCATATCCTTTTAGAGATAATAAACTAATAAGAAAACGTTCTCTATTCCAATACATAGCATACTAATAAATGACTTTTCTATTTAATTGATCTATTTCTCGTTTAGGAAAGTATTTTTAATCAAATATAATAATATTTCTTAATTTATGAATCAATGTAAAATTATTACATCATGTGGTTGAGAATAAGGATTCTACCAATAGAAAGGCATTCCACTCTTAACCTATGTTAGCTTCCCAAAAATGTTAATAATTTGGACTATTTTGTTGAATCATTAGTTATAAAGTCTACATCCTTCCTAGTAGGGAAGTCCCTTCATGGAGTACATTCATTAACATAGGTAGCAATCCTTCTATTGTAAGACCTATTTAAAAAATTATATATGAAAATTTACACCACGACATTAGGAAACATAATTTATAATCTAAAAACTTGTGATACACATCTAATAAATTTAAAATTTACTGCATTTCTAATTTCATAACATTAAACAAGGTTCTATTTGAGATATCATCACTTATATTTCCATTATAATGGTTTGTAATTAAATTGTGAATTATATTGAAAATGTCATGTAGGAGTGACATACAAAGTGAAGAGAAAGACTGGTTGGTGTCCCTTAGGTGAAGATTTAGCCAAGTACAATGATTCCTTTTTGTTTTATTAACCTTATGTACATATTTTTTTAACCATTTCCAATTTTAATATCCAGATAAATAAATATTTAGTTTACAAAAACACATATTATCATTATTTTTTTTGATATTTTTCTTTACTTATCTTAAAAATAAATCATACTTATAGACTCTCTAATATTTTTTTACAAAATCTATTTTCCTTTTATTTTATTAGAATTATCTTATAACAACTATAGTGACCTAACCATAGTTGTCTAGATCTAGTATCTATTTTGTTACACTAATATAAGATACAAATAATCTCACCCCAAATAATTGAATAGTTTAATATTCTTGTTAAACTATATACATACATTTACTTTATAAATCAATTTATAACATAAAATAAAAAATGTATTTTCATTCATAATTCAATTTTTAACTTTATTGTATACAAAGATATCAATCCACAAAAAAATTCATGAATTCTGAGGAAGAAAAAACATAATAATTGTGTTAGATCAGACTCTCTATAATGGAAAGAGTATAGTGAATGATATGAATAGATGAGGAATGATCAATTAATAATTTTAAATAATAGAAACACATGAAATTTATTCAATATCATGATAATACTGTGGTAGGAAGAAATAAGGATGACAAAATTCCATATTAATAACCACATGAGCATAAAACTTATCGATTGATGTTCTGAATAATTGAATAATCACATTGAATTAAAATAACTGAATTTATAATGGGGTAACGTATAATACATGACATTTATAAAATTCTGTTAGGGCCTTCTCCAAGTGATAATACACTATTTAAACCTTTTCTACGACATTTATATAAATTTGTAAGGGAGTATCCAAAAACAAATCTAGTTTTTTTCATGATACCTAACAATGTATGGAGGGTATATAACATGCTTCATCTGTCACATAATATGTACAATACCTTCATAGTATAAAATTAATGAATCCTGTTCAACAAAAACATATGTATTGAAAATCATAGATATTATAATTTTATTGTTACCAGGAAAAAAATTCATGAACAGTCCAGAGTAAAATTATGAATGCTCATAAAATTAAACATCCCCAACAAAAATGATCATTAAACAGAATTGTAAATAATAAGGATTGTAAAAATTCAATATAACTTTATTGTATCATATGTAAAATTTCGGGATTCCATTTTCAATGAAAATTAATACAATAAAAGTTCATTAAAAAGTATTTTGGAGGAATAAAATAATATTGTCAAATAATTCATTGAAAATATTATAATGTTGAAGTAAGAATTTATCACGGAATTTATAATGTGTATATAATGTAAATACACTTTATAATTTTTTAAATAATATTTAATATAATCAATAATCATAACACACATAATTAAAGAATATTAAATAAAAAGAAGAAGTAATATAACCCAATGAAAATAATATTGTTTATGAAATTAATTACAAATTGGAATCATTTAAATCACAAACCCTTTCATCAAATAATTCAACTTGGAAAGTTAAACACCATGAATTATTAGGGATTCATGATATAATATTTCATTGGTGGGTTTAAACGTCATAAAAAATATATTTTGTGTATAACATTACAACATGCATCAATGTAGGGAAATTGAGATGAAATCCCTTATATACTGCTTTATTTTGGTTGAATGTGCTTATACATCAAGTATAGTGGTTTTAAAACTGATATTAAATTACTAAAGAAAAATATTAATTTTAATATTATAATATATTTCATTTTATTTCATCTTATAATTTTTCCATTAATAATAATTAATTATATTCATAATTTTGGTGGTTCAATGCCTAGTCATCTCATTAGTACTTGGTCATGAATATTATTAGTCATGTTTGAATTTTATAGTTAAATCATCTAAAAAATATTAATATTGACCTAATTATAAAATCTTTATGTCATTTTTAATTTATTATTAATCATTAATTTTTGTTTATTGAAAATTGATGTATGTTATGATCATGGAGACAGTAGGTTGTATGTCCAGATGATTTACATTTTTTCAATGATCATTTTTGAAATGAGGTAAGTAATATTATATCATTATATAATGATAATAATAACATAAATTATATATTACATATTTAAATAGTGATATATATATATAATCCATTTCATGGGTTGATTAATAGAGAGTAGCATCGCTTTATGAAGGCAGTTGGCCACAACCTCAGGAATGTTGTTATCATCTGTAAGTGAGGAAAAATGTGAGAAAATAATTATATAATTTTCATTTAGACTGATAAATATTTAATTAGTATCATTTTTATTTAATGTTTATAATATATGATAATTTTAATTGTCATTAATAATTTCCTTTTAAAGTGTTAATGAAAAATGATTCACATCACTTCATGAGGTGATAACATACCACACACATAAAAGAGGTTATCTTATCACGTACATAATGGAATTTAAAATTATATATGTTATATAATGATAAAAAATATATAATTATTTTATAAATAACCTATGTATATATACTATATATATCATTATCCCCAAATGTGAGAGGTGGTAATGGATAAAAAAATTCAAACGGTTTGTTAGTCGCTAGTACGTTGTTCAAAGGAATGAATATTTGATTACCCATTTGATGGAAGTAAGGATTGATTATATATCATTTAATTAACATAAAAAATCAAATTTTATTTAAGATACAAATTTTATTCTGCCATAATTTGTTATTAATAATTTAAGGAGGTGGATGAAGAAATAATATAAAAATTCCCGTGGAATAATGTCACATCTTCTTTAGGTAACATCCTTAGGTTGGCACCAAAAGAAATTATAGATTTTATTTAGTAAAAACAATAAGGCTTCTAGAATGATCATTTATATTTTTGTATTTTATATTGATAGTTATTTTCTGAATGAAAAGGCTTTAAAGTTATTATGAAAAGACGATATTGGTTGGCCATTTATAGGTGTGTTGACTAGCCCACTTGCAATATTTATAAAAGAAAAGATGTACCTAAGTTCATCGCATTTAAAAAATTTAAAAAAAGTATTATTATATATAAATATATATTTTATGTTATAAAATATCAAATCCAATATATTATTGTAAATGTTTTTTTAACACTTTTCTTTTTAATTTTATCCTCGGTAAATCCATTTTGACCATAAATGAAGTAATTAATTGTCAATGTTCTCACTATTCATTAGGGTTAAAAATTATGAAAATGATTCAAATGAACTATATTGGATATATATATATAATAATTGTAATTTTAAAGAAAATATTTTACATTTTAACAATTTAAAAAAATTTAAATAGGTCAGTTTTTAAATAAAATTAATTATTTTTCAGTATTCATCAAAAATTAAACATTAAAAAACTAAAAATCACAATAATATTTATTTCACATGTATATTACAAGAGTGAATTTTTTAATTTAAAATAAATTTTATTCAACATATAATAATTAATTATAAATTTTGTTTAAAAACCGTAACAAAAACATCTGTTAAATTTTTTTTTTCAGAAAATATTGTTTTTCATTAAAATATATATAATAATTTATATAAATAATACATATCCATTTTAAATATTTTAAAATAGTTTAAATAGTAAAACATTCATCATTATGTTCTCCTTATTCATACCGACTAATTTAAATGATAATTTATAATGGTAATGTTTAATTATAATTTTTTATTATATTACCATGTTTCACTCAAACTATTTATTACATGCAATGGATGTTATTAAAAATATTAAATTTAATTAGAAATATATATATATATATATATATATCTTAATCTGTCAGTTTATTATATTATATTATATGCATGGTGTTTCGTTCCATACACTCTATTGAATAAGACTTTCACTTTTTGAAATCACAGGGTGTAAAATATTCTACATAAAAATATAGAAAATTAATTCCTTGATCTTATGAAAAAGGAGAGAAAATATATTGGTAAATATGATAAAATTTTGACATCAATAAAACCATATGATTGTTGTTTAACCATAATCCCTGAAATAAATATTTATTTATTATTTTCTTATCAAAAATTAATGTCTTTAAAAGGAATTAGCTATAAGATACATGAGTTTATTTTAAGAAATAATTTGATATAAACTTAGGGTAGAAATATATATTAGAGATTCCCACTATTATTAATGTTTTTATAATAAAATAATGATCGAGACTCATAAAAACACTAATAAATGACATAGTTGAAAGAAATTATTAGAATCTATATGCATGCATTATGGTATAATACATCAATGAAATTTCATGAGTGGAAAATGATATTAATTAAATATTTTAATGTATATTATAATGTATTTGAATATTTTATGGTAATAGATAGGTTGGTTTATGCCTTCTAGGAAACCAAATCCTTAAATACCATCTTTCAAATTCATTAAATATAAAGAGAATGGGATTTATTCAAACCAGTGCATAAAAACAATGGATAATGGTGACTATAGACATCATCAACGAATTAAGATTAATGAAAAAAAGGAAAAAAATAGTGATCATAGCTACCAATAAATGTTATGTAAATGATGTGATTAAAGGTACACATATTAGCAGCAATTAAACTAATAATTCTTTCTTTGATTCTTTAACTACACACTCTTTTATATTTATGGAATTTACCAAGGTTATTGAATTAACAATTTTATGAATAAATATTGGGTTATAATTGAAAATAGAAAATTCAAATATGGTCACACATCAAATCTATAGTACCTCTCCAATTTATGTTTTGTATAATTTTATTAATTAAAATATTTTTATTCTTCCTTTAGTTGAATTTTATAGGATTTTGGACATAGATTGGAATTATTTATAAGATATGATATGAATTTAAGTGTGATTGAATTAAAATATCATACTAAAAATGATCCTATGATAATTTAACACTGTGAGAGTGAATATGAATTTCCATTGGATGTAACTTCAATATTGTGTGTCTTAATTCCTATCAATGAAGTTTATTTATCTCGGATGGTTGTGATGAACCTCAACACCAAAGATATTGCAATTTTTCGATAGTTTATTGTCTAATTTATAGAATAAATACCTAATCACATTCCATGTCATGAAGTAGAGTTTTCAACAGATCTCATCATTGATGTTACTCCAATTTTGTAGACACCATTTAGAATTCCCCCAATTGTATCGTAGGAATTGTAGATGAAACTCCAAGAGAATCTGATAAGGGATTTATTTGGAAATGTAAATCACCTTGGGGTGTACAAAATATTCTTATTAATAAATAAAAATGGATCAATGAACTATTCTCATATTGTCAAGAACATAATAAGGTCCATTTCATGATAAAGTATACCCTACCCTATATTGAAGATTTTGTGATCAACTATTAAGGGATCAATAATTTTCCAAGACTGATTGTTGATCCAGGAACTAACAATTGTGGGTAAAAAGTTATGGAATAAGAAATACACCCTTCGATATATGGTTCAATAAATATGAATTAATGTTATGACATTTGGTTACACAGATTCACCTGTAATATTCACATATTTATTGGGTAGTGTATTTATAGATAACATTTATTAAATTTATGTATTACTGATATATTATATAATAATATATTTATAGTGTAAGTAACAGAATTAATAAAAATTAAGAAATATAATAATGACCATGTGAATGGATAATTTGTATGAAATGTCTTTCAACTATGAATTTTGGATTTTGAAATCATAAATCAATGGATATATAATCCCATACATGGGTGTTTTGGTGGATCCTTCAATGATTTAATTTTTTAGGGATGGAGTAGTAAAATAATGTTAACTAAGGTCCATTGTAATCATTTTTGGGAAAAACATAGTGGACACATTGTTTATAATTTCCCACAAAAATGTAATCCATTTAGAAAGGTATCATTGGGGAGATCAATGATCTTTCATATAGATGTATGTGTGGAAAATTTCATGCAACTAAATAAAAGATTAGAAAGTGAACTATTTATTTCTTTACCCTATAATGGATAAGGTTTTTTAATATACTAAGATGCATAAAATAAGATTATTAGATGAATTATTATGTATAAGGATACGATTATATCTTATTCCCCACGTAAAATAATGGTTCATGATTATAAATAAAAAAATAATGATTTTGATTTCTTTATGGTAATTTTATAATAATAATATGGTGGATTTGTATTTATAGATAATTATGTGATATATTCACACATCATAAAATACTAAATTACATATTATCTCAAAAATATATCAATATGAACCATATTACATGGTTTAAGATAATTAAAAATTATATGTTCTCAAAATAATTCATCTTTGGTAAGGAGAACAATTTTGAAGACGGTTTGAGTCAAAAGTGTCATTCAATTATATCCATGTTGATGATAAAAAATTATATAATATTTATTGATTTGAACAAGATAGTTTTAGATACCATGAAATAAGGGGATAAAATTTATCTTTCATAATAGATTGTTCAACCATCAATCTTTATGTGGATTAAAGAGGAATAGAAGAAAGTGTGTCATTTCAAAATAAGCTCAGAAAGTTTCCTGATTTCAAACATGGTTGGGATGGAATGATAATCTTTAAAAACAATTTAGTTGTTTCATCCATACTACATATAAAAGTTGATGTGTTAGATGGGGATAAAAGTTCATCATTCTCTATTCATCTTGAAACATCAATGATATATAGTGATCTAAATGTATATTTATGTTGGGACCACAGGAAGATAGATAATGATGTGTATGTATCTTGGTGGTTAGTACGTTAATATGTTAATGTTGAGAATACTAATTCTAATGGGGTTTTAAATCCATTACCCATACTAGAGTGGAGATTGAAAAACATCACCATGGACTTTATTAGTGGGCAAAAATATATATATATAGAATTTAATTCTAGTTTGGTTTAATTACATATCATTACAATTTTAGTATGCATTATTTCAATCCATGAAAATATATTTCCAGATCATCTTTTAAGAATATAGATTAATGAAGTGGTATGGTTTCGTGATGTTTGACATTCAATTATATATTATCAGTGTCTGAGGATTACCTCAATGTTAGGGAATATATTCAACATGATATAAATAAAGAGTTATTTTCCATCACTATTTATCACCATCAAATTTTTTTTCAGTTATAAATAACAATTCAAACCATATAGAATATAAAAGGATCATGTTCTATGGTTCTCAAACATAGTTGGGATCAACTCCATACAATTGTAATGTTTTTGTTAAAAATATAACTTTCAATAAATCATTTATATGGATTCTTATGAATCCCTCTATGGAATTTTTTGTTTAACTCATACATGTTATGATTAATGTGGAGAAATATGTTTTATTTTTAATCATATGATAGAGGAATTCCAAGAGAATTTTAAAATTATTCAATATTAATATAAGATATATTTTATTTTTAAAAATATCCACTAATTGTAATTATCCAATAGATTTAGATTTTGATGTTGGTGAATAAGTTTTTCTACAGATATCTCCATGTAAAAATGTTATCACATTCAAAAATGAATTAAATATGATCCATATGTATATATACCCTAAGAAATTCCAAAATAATTTGGGATAGTAGATTATAATTTAGTGTTTCAACTAATCATTTCTCAAATTCATGATATGATCATTATTTCTATCCTATATAAGTACATACATGATCCTTCACATGCACTAATCACATAATCATACTGTGGTAGGATTATCCTTCCTCTCTAGAATAACTATTTTAAATCCTAGATCAAATAGTTAAATTTATACAGAAAAAGATTATTCACTTCTTTATAGTTCTATACAAGAATCAAAAATTTGAAGAAGTTACATTGAGACTTTATTAAATGATTAAATTAATATAGTCACATTTTTTAGAATCATAATAACATAATATATGAAGTGAATTTTATTTTAATGGGGATTTAATATAGCACCCTGAGATTTTATGATGTATGTATTTTTAAATAAATCTCTTCGAAATGTGGTATCACATTCAACACTAACTCTACAGGAAAAGTAAGATAGGATATCATTATAACCTCAATATTAAATTGGTTATTTTTATATTTATAATCACATATTAAATATATATATATATATATATATATATTATTTTTTGTGAATAAATCTTAATTTTTAGTAAAATCATTATATTCTTCTGAAAAAATTAATTAAAATGATTTTTATATCCTTTATGAGAAAATAATATAATGAATTTCTTTAATTTTATAAATTGTATTGAAATCACTGTAAATGTTTTCTGAAAAAATGAACAAATAATCTTATTGATTAATTTGGAGAATTTTTTGACTAGATAATATTTTTTTGTGAGTAGTTATAAATATAGATTTTTATTTAAAATGGGCATTTGTAAAATGAATTGACAATGTTCAATTTTTTATTAAATAGAAAATTTGATGTTAAATTAGTTCATTTACATATTATAAATTCATTATCATTAATTTTAATATAATTTATTTACGATTTTATATAAAATTTTTTTGTTGCTATGAAATAATTTTCATTGGAAAAAAAATTTCTCATCACAACAGAAAAATTATTATTAAATTAATTTCTACATCTTATGTGAGTCGAAATTTTTAAAATAGCTTCAATTTTTATGATTGGAATATTTAATACTATTTAATAAGATAAACTTGTTTTTTCATTATTTATTTCAAAAACTATAAAAATATTTTTCCGTTATTATTACTAAAATAGGATTGTCGACAGATGAGGTAAACTAGAATGATAAATTATAATATAACAAAAAATTTATAATTTCTCTATGATATCAATATTTTTTCCATATAACATCTATGGTTTTGGAAGTTTCCAATATAGATCGATTTTTCCATGAATGTATATTGACATTCTTTAAACATTAAAAATTTACAAGTGTTCCATTCACATCAATTATAAAAGGGAACATACTCGCCTAACTTCTTCAAACCAATTATTCCATATGTATCATCCAAATAATAACTAATTATCTTCCATAAATCCTTATACACATTATATATAGAATCTATATCCTATGTAGCCATCCCTAGGGTCACTAATAATAGATTGAAAGGATGTTTTTCTAAGTAAATGTAATTTTCATCGCCAAACTATTTATTTTTTACTTCTACTTTTACTATCTAATTTTTTATTATTATTTAAAATATAATAAATATTGTTCTTAAAAAATTTAAATTTTAATAATTTTATTTCATAATCATTATCTCGATCTTCTTTCATTATATGGGCAATGAAACTGTTGACCATTTTTATGGAAAACTAAAGCCTCATGACCCTATGTAATTCATTATCCATCAAAAAAATTCTTGGAGGGATATAATGAATGATTTAAAGTATATATATTATATTTATTATTTAATAATACTTAATTAATTATAATATATCATATATATTCATGCCTTGAATACTTTTTTAAAATGATAATCTCCCTCATGCGTATGTGTAAATTTCAACCTCCAAAATGTGATGTGATTCATTATTCATTTCCAGATTATATGAATTGTAATAAGTATATAGTTCATGAATATATAAAATATATATATTATATAATAATTTATATATTATGGGGAAATAAAATTTACCTTTCTTTCCTTCAATCCAAGGAAATGTAAAAATTGTGTTCTTAAGTATGTGGGGCTTAGTGTCTCCATGAATGTTATATTCCAATTGTATTCTGTATATTATATTGTTGAAAAAAAATATTTCTACAGTGAATACATGTGATATTTTTTTTCAATATTATCATTATTTATATGATTTTTCTATTATCTAATTATAGAAACCATAACTACCAAAACAAAAAAATAATGAAAAATAAACGGTTATCTATTGGAAAAGGGATTGTAGTATGAATTGTTAATAAACAGATGATAAAAAATAAAATAGTTAGATAGTATATAGAATTATATATATTATTATGGTTATAAAATTTATTTATAATAAAAAAAATTTCTATATAGGATTTTCAAATAGATATGAAGGAAGTGTGGCCTGGGGTAAGGGATATTTTCTCAAATTGTCATCTTTGGGACATTAGTTAATTAATTCAACAATAAAATTTTATAATACATAGTTACATCCCATTATACATTTTATATAAATTATTATTATATTATTATAATATTTTATTTTATTTTTATAATTTTTTCATAGGGGTTATAAAGTATAACTAATAAAAGAAGTAAAGATTTTATTAAAATTCAAATTTTTAATTGGGATTAATTATATTTGAATTTCCTTTGCATAAAATTTAAGTTAAATATTGGATAAGTACCTATAAATAATTATATATTACTTATAGTTTTTTATAATTCATGTTTTATTTTCATTATCCATATTTTAAATACTCATGATATCCAAATAATGTTTTTAATGAAACCCAATATCATTTCCATATTTGATTGAAAAATCATTTTTTCCTATAATAATTACATCAAAAAAAGTAATAATATATATATATATATTTGAAAAATTTATAAAATGATTAATTTTTAATAATGGATTAAAAATAATTATTCTTTTCATTTTTCGAATGATATACTATTTTAATTTCTAAAAATATGTGAATAGAATATTCATTTTTCACATACAGAAAACATCCCAAATTTTACTCCATCATGAAAACTCAATGATTTTATGATTATTTAACTAGTTTTAATTTTTATTTTCAATGAAAATTATATCCATAATATTGGTAAAATTTTATATTTGGAAAAGTTTTTTTAATTAACATTTATATTATTCTCAATAAATAATATTGTTATTTTTTAAAAGAGTGATCATATATGTTGAAATCCATTAAGGATAATTATTTTTTATTTGCAATATGTTTTAGTGGTTAAATTCTTAGTGAATATATTGATGTTTTTTGATGATAATATTTTTATAAAACCCTTTTATTTTAAATGAGTAATGCTTGGATGAATTGATTAACTTTTTTGAAACTTATTCTCCTTTCATGGGTTATGAAGTTATAAAAGGGTGAATGTTTTATAATCTTGTATAACACAAATGTATGGTGTCCATTATGTGAATTCTGGGGATGTAATTATATATAAATAAAAAAATTAAATAATTATATATCTTGATATAGTTATGGGAAACAAGTTGATGTGTTTGATCTAATGATGGAAACAAGTTGATCTTCTTGATACATTATAAGAAGAAAATAAAATCACTATATTATCTTCTAGAAACAGGTCAATGTGGTTCATCCACCATTTAAATTTAGTGTGGATTACATATCAATTATGATTTCATGGCCTCTATCGTTATCCTTAGTATATGATATGGCTATTATATTTATTAAGTTTCCACACTCTTATGTCATAAACATATGATTCATGATTGATTTATGAATACTACTAAATCAAAAGAATATTGTATAAAATTAATTTTTTTATTCCATGAATCATGTTTATGATATTTATTAGATTTGGTATAATCTAATAATTTTATATTCATGATATCATAAGATTATTTCTACCTAATATATTCTTACAATCTTATATTGATATCTCCCATGTTTATCCTTACGAGGAATCTGAGCTGACCCATTCTCACATTTCCTTTTTGAAGGTTAGGTATAAATGATTTTTATTTTTATATATATTAAAATTTCAAACAGGAAATATCATTATTGGATATATTGAAAATATTTCATTAAATCAAAATATCATGCATTCAGTCTCCACTGATCCTAATTCATTACAGTCCCTATGAGTGTATATATGAAATGTTTTAAATATTTAACTTATATGATGTAATATTTATAATTTAATTGAATGTGTTTCAAGGTAAATATTACTCTCATAGAAGATATATAATTTAATTAATATTTTGTTAAATAAAGGAATTAAATATTTATTTATTTTCACATATGAGAATAAATTATTTATTTATGAATAATGTATTTAATTGAATATTTATTTAATTTTTCAATAAATATTAGTGTAGAAAAGAAAAAAAAAATAAAGTGTAGTGATAAATGTTAATTTACATGTCGGTAAAATAATATTTATTATTTTATTAGCTAACATGCACCATAAACTAATATTATTTTTTATATATCAAATGGGGTAAGATTAGTTTTATTTTTTTATTTATGAGAATTAACACATTTAAATATTATTTGAACCTAAAACCTAACCCAATAAATAGATGATTGTGTTATTATGTATGTTTCATCAATAATTGAGAATCATTGAGGACAATAGATATCTCTCTCAAATTCTTATTTCTCTCCTCCTCTCAAAAGCATGAACAACAGAGAATCCATCAATCATGAAGGAACAATATGCAATCATGTGAAATAAAGTTGATAGATCTACAATTATAGAAATTTGTTTTACATGAATTTATTTTATAGATTAATTGAATATGTGTGGATCAAATCTATAGGGATTATACACATGGATCATTCAAGTGCAATGATAGAAATTTTAAAATAAGTTTTCAGGTGATTGAAAAAATCATTAATGAATAACATTCCAACAATGAGGTAACCTATCTTCATATCTAAATTAAATTAACTATAAATTTTTCATTCTTAAGATACTTTCTCTGTGTTTTGAGAATCTCTATACCAATATTTGATGGGGAAAAAATTTAGTCATGAAATTTACATGTGACACATTTGGGAAATGATACCTTGAATATGAGAAAACCATTATTATTATTCACCAACCTATAATTTGTACTTTCTCTAGAACATTGACGTGGTTTTAAAGGGGAAATAATTTAAATATATAATTATTATATTATTTTTTGATTAGTTAAATGAAATATTTGTTATATCTTTCATTTCATTATTACCCATTATATAATCAAATTTTTAGTTAACATTATTTTAATATTTTAATTATTTCACTCAAGAATCATATTTCATTAAATGATTAAGAAAAAATAATTAATTATAGTGGATTTAATTTTGTAGAGATAAGAATTATGGTCATTGAAAGAGGGTTACATGTTTTGTAGCTGGATTATATATTGGGTACCCATTTACAATACACCTTCACTAGTAATGGTTAACACAACTCAAATATGTTTTATTACACTTGGTGTAGTCATTTAACAACACATATAGATCATTCCAACATGAAACATGGCTTGTTAGATTATACGTTGTCTAGATATTGTAGAAGACATGTAGTCTATATAGTTTTGTCGAAGAAATCTTGATAAGTGTGTGGTAAATGCATGCTCCTTAATAGCGTGAGATTGAAATATTATGTAATTAATGAAACGAACTATGTATATTCAGAATACACAACATTTAGTTAATGAATTTAATATATAATAAATATAATACATGTAATTTTAAGGATTATATTGACACAAAATATGGGAGATATTGTGTGTTTATCTGTTTAGTACATGATGTGTGTCACCTCATTTGAAAACATCCCGAGTCATTTAGAAGGTTTTGGGGACACATAAAAAAGGATGATACATGGAATGTTTCTCATTAGTAAAAGTTTTATATCCCATATAATATACATTCCAACTCCCAAACTATTTATAATTGATACACATTATATGAATAACATGGCATCTAGAAAATAGTAAATACTATATAGTCTCCCAATAAAAGAAAAAATTATATTACAGTAACATAATTATTTATATAATTAAATAATTATTACCCTTATCTATACCTATTTTGTTTGAAAATTTAGTATATGTGTTGAATATTTTAAAATGATTAATTTTTTATTGTAATTATGTGTAAATGTTGATCATACTAATAATTTTCCATTAATTCATTAATGATTGGTATCTACAAGAGAGTTCATATGGAATGTAAGATAGAATAGAATTAATTGTGGGATTAATTAATTAACTAATTTATTAATGAAAAATCATTTATTTTATTAATAATTAGTGAATAATAAATAATATTTACAATTGTACTTTTACTTATTAGTTACATGTGTAAAATTATTCATGATCTTGGCCAATTACAATTTTTTCTTGGGGTTTATTAAATTTAATTCATTACATGGTTTCAAAATTATTAATTATAAAAAAAATATAATGGATTTTGAGTCTTCTATACCTCCTTTATTATTTATGACATTCCTATCCAAGGTTATTTATAATTTCCCTAAAAAGTAATTGTGTTCCCCTTATGTGATAACATGTGATAATTAAATTCCATAAAATGTGTATCCCAATGAGTGTAGTGTGGTTTCCAGGTGGATCTAAGATGATGCAAACATAGTAGATAAATATGTGGATATGATCAACATTGGGACTTGTTCTGAGACTAGTAAAATGCGTTTTCTAAAATTTATTATGATGATATGTCGTCTAGTCAATTAATCAACCATTAGATATTCTCATAATCCAGTTATTAATATATTAGACAATCTATGACTTATTAATTATTTTTTTGGATAATGAATTTGATCGCATAATATAATAAATTAATATGAATCATGTAATTTAAAAAAATGGATTATGTCTAGTTATTTTATAAAAACATGGTTAGTCAACTTAGTAATATCCACTTAATATTAGTTATACATTTAAAATATAAAACAATAATTATTTCATTCAAAATTGAAAATTAACAAAATATGACATTATCTATCACATGGATTTACATTACATGATTAGATATTAAATCCATACAAAAAAATGTTTGATTAAACCTCATTGGGATGCCTACATTAATTATAGATTTTTTATAATTTTTTTTGGCTGAAATAAACATTTTACTTTAAGATAGGTAGAATTCACCATAATTAGTTTCACGTTAAGAAAAATGTTGAAGAAATATGTGTAAGGGGTTAGGATTGTGTGGTAAAATAATTGGATCAAGGTGTTCCATGAATCTACTAGGAAAAGACATACCAACCTAAATACTTTTGTGTAATTTACTGATCCCTTTATTAGGTTATGAGAAGGGGATTATTTATCTATAAAACGTGAATGAATATGAGACATGAAATTTGGAGTAAAAATATAATAAATATTAGGATTTGATAAAATAGTGGGATACATAATGAAAAAATTTCAATTATGTTATAGATATGATGAAATCATGTAAAGGAATAATAATCTTCTATTTTATAATTTTATTATAAATTTGTATTTTTTCATCAACATTATTCATTTGATCAATATTAGAGATATACAATCTCTTTTATCGAATTGAAATAAAATAATGGATCCAATGACTATTGGTTGGGTCTCACCATAAAAAAAATTAGAACATGATAGGGAAAAACTTCCTGACCATAATATAAAGGATTAGAGTAATAAGGAGTTCATTTTATATGATAAGAAACTAAACAACACAGTTATCTATCAATTTATAATATTTTTTTCCATGTCTATTGAACTCATGAATTATAAAGAGGGCATGGATGATCATAGAGTACTCTATCTTACTATTGGTCTATATTATGGGTTATAATGAAACTATTTATCTGATATATACAAGGATTTATTTTGAAGTATGCATTGTGAATGTGTTATAGAAAGGGATCGTGTATTAAAACTCATTTTCTATAAAATGTTCATAATGGTTTATTGTATTGAATTTTTTGATGAACTGTTTAGAAATATCCTTCTTAAATAACTCAAATAGGTCATCAATAAATTTTTGATTAAATTTTTTATGAACAACATTAATATTTCCCACCCATATATTATCACTTTACTTTTCTATATTTATAATAACATAAAGTGAGAAATCCATCTATTATTATGGTGAATAGAAATGCAGTCATTGGGAAGATTTCTAATTCAAAATCTTCATTGAAACACCATTCTAATAGTAAAAAGAAAAAAGAGTAAACAAAGGGATAATATCTTTTATATTTATATTTTGTGAAGAAGGTCCACTGGAAGAAATGCTGAACCCATATAAATATGAAATGGAAATCATCATGGGTAATTGTAAATGAGTGAAATATAATTTTTTTACAAATTTCTTGTTTGATACATCAAGTGGATATTAAATATGCATTGAAATAAATTATAAAATTATATTTCGAATGAATTAACACTAGGAGGGGAATCTAGGTGTAGAAAATGGATCCAGACATGATATCAAGGATATAGGGACTACTACCTTACGTTTTCGATGATAATGATATTTGTTTTTAAATATTTTCATTATGTTAATCTCTTATAAACAAAATACATTTATGTTTCCATAATTTCTTTTTTTCTATTCATGTTATGGAATAAATGATTCTTATTTTTTAATAATATATATTTCATTCTAATGAATATTTAAATAGTTGCCTTTATGTGTTGGATTACACAAACCTTATAATGGAAATCCATAATGATACTATATTTAAAGACTCATAACAAACCTAATTGTGCCCTAATAAACATTTTCCTCACATAAAATAATTTCAAAAAACTTCACATAGATAGATATTAATTTTTTTAATAATATCCACCTGATGTATGTCAAAAATGTTTATAAGAAAAAATTTATGAATTCGAATTTAGTAGAAAATACGATAGGTCCCATAAGCTTACTAAAGTATTTTATATGAATATGTGAGGAAAATTTCAGGTTTAGTCAAGGGTTGGTATTAACACATCATAAATTATACTAATGGGATTATTATAAGTAGATATGCTTATATTAGGAGGAATAAGATGTATCCTTTTGAGAAATATGTAGAATAAAAATATAGAGTTCAAATCTATCTTGGTAAAAAGACTAAGAAAATTGACTATGACCATATAGTAGAAACTAATAATAAATACTTCATTTATTATTTAATGGGGTTTGGGTTTTATCTCAACTCATTATTCCTTATACTCATATGTTTAATTTTGTAATATTTTGGAAAACAACACCATGTTTGAAATGTTGAAATCAATTTTTAGTTATATGAATATTCCTTTATAATTTTGGGGACATACATTATATAAAACAGAAAAAAATACTAAACCAACTATAAACTAAGTTGGATAATTTTATTGAATATGAAATGAAGATTTTAAATAATCTTATATTAACATAATAACATGTTTTGGGATGTGAATATTATTTTATGCCTCTTTAGGGTACAATCTTTCTCCGTGAGAAACAAAGTCTACCTTATTAGATACCCAATGGTAACAACATTATATATCTTATATGGATCGTCACATAAAAACATTAATATTGAAAAGATACAACATATTCCTTAATATAGATAACATCTAAAAAATATATATTGAGAGAGATATAACATTAATGAAAGAAATAATAAATGTAAAAATTATATATCCCAAAAATATATTGCACAATAACTATGGAATAAGAATCTTTGTAGACACAATTATAACCCATGATAATAAAACGGCATGGGAATGTAAAAGATTAGGTTTTCTTGTCACTAAAGATGGAGAATCATTATTATTTTACCATAATTATCATTTAACCTATATGAAAGTAGTATGTTGACAATATAATACCTAGTATATAGGTGATATGACATATAAATTATATTCCATTTTCTAGAACACAAAATAGATTTTGGTAAATCATCAATTGGAAGTAAATAAAATGGGTTTTAATTGGGTATCGAAGAAGAAACTAGATATGTATGGAAAATATAGAACATATAATGAATGGATTTTTTGGAAAATGGTATACATGTAATCATGGAATAGTATACAACGATCCTTTTCACCATTACATATTCATAATTCAGTTATAATTATACATGTCATTGCTTCTTTTAATTATTATGAGATTTGAAAAATGGATGTGAAAATAGATTCCATATTGGTAACCTTCACAAAGTTATCAATATCACACAACCATAAGGGTTTGTGACTCAGAACGATGCCAAAAATTTATGAAAATTGAAATGATGTTTTTATGGAATGGAGAAATAATCCATGTCATGTAACATCTATTTAGATGAATCTATAGTGAAATTAAGTTTCATAAAGAATGAAATTAGTCATTTATTATTAATTTAGTTAATTTTTCATGTTGTCATTATCATAACAAAATTTATCGATGACATATAAATTACCATAAAATAAGATCCCATATTACATCTAGATAAAGCCTTGTTGAGTAATTTATTAATGAATAATGAATTGGGAATAGAAACATATATTTTTAGATTATGATCCCTCCCAATAATCCCAATAGGTTTTTCAGTCTATGTCAAGGTACTTGTATTAATAAGATACTGAAGTGATTTATTGATGAAGAATCTTAGATGGAATTTATTTTCCAATGATGGTTGGAATTAATCATTGGATTATAATATGACCATAATCACAATAATAATTTAGAGTATGGAATGGGTCAATTTTCATCAATGAATCGGTCAATCATGTGTGATTTACAATTTGTATTATGATTGATGATCCATATTACATAGGTGTTCTAGGAAGCTGTAAATGTGTAATAGGTGACATCCATTAAAAATATGTCATGAATTTATATAAGTATCATGGATTTACTATGAATATATTTTTGGTCTATAGATGAGATGAGAAGCCAGTCATTTGACGATGTGTCGAGGCATGTTTCAAAGAAAATCATGATATTTTGAAATCACAGATGGGATACATCATCACTGTAAAGGGAGGTTTTTTGGACTCGAAGAAATAAATTTTTTTTGTGCTTATAGTTTCTATAGTATATATTAAGTATTTTATGACTTCAATGGTGGATAAATAATTGGGTTTGATAGGAAAATTTATTAATGATCTTTATGTGGAATCGTGTAGTGAATTACATATAACATTCTATTGTGATTATAATAAAATAGTGGTTCTTGGTAAGGAGTAAAGATCATGACTATGGAAAAGTATATACATCAAAATTCTCATCTCATGGGTAATTTTTCTTTGTGATGTGAAGCTGGAGTTATTATAATTCACCTGGAAGAAAATATTTCTCACCCCTTGTATAAGGCATTAACTCCACAAAAATATAATCATCATGTGAGGTCTAGTGGACTAAAAGTCATTTCATGTTATCTCTAGTATAAGGAGATGTCTATAGGTGTTTTTGTTCTATAACCAACACATTTTACATCAGATTACTTTTATATGAAAACTTTTGAATACTAATAATACATATTGTTACATATTGTTCACCATTACTCATGTATATAATTTTAGAAATTTCTTCAGTATCTGTTTCATTGATAATGTCGTAACTGTTCCCCCTATTATGAGTAACCTGATATTCAATGATGCTATTCCAAAATATTATTCTACGTTAAAAGAACATAATATGATGGAAAATATACATTGAAGATTGTTAGGGATGAGAACTCATAATCAAATGATTCTTATTATTATTCTTTGAATATTTAATGGGGTTAGATTAGTTTTATTATATTATTTAATTTCATTTGGTTAATTGAATATTACTTTAAGCTAATCCTGAACCCAATAAATAGAGGATTCATTATATTTCATAGGGTTAATCGTGAATTTTGAATCATTTTCCAAAATAGAGTTATCCCTCATATTCATCCATTTGTCATCCTCAAAAGTCCAATAAGGACTATAAAAAATTTGTCAATCCTAATGGATGTAGAAGTTAATAGGATGAAACACATTTTATTGTAGATCCACTAATCTATGACCTGATATTCTATAAGAACTATCTCTAGATTATAAGGGAATGTATTAATGACCATTATTGAGATTATAAACAAGTATTTGGTGAGTAAAATGATGGTTATATGAATACAAGTTTCGTAATGATAAATAACATAATAATAAATAATGTTCCTAATATAAGGTATTCATTCATAATATTAAATTTAAATTAACTATAAAATTATCAAGAATAATTCCCTCACTCTAGGTTTTGAGATTTTCTATTTCCACATTCGATGAAAAAACAGTTCATGAAGTTTATGTTCAACACATTTGGAAAATGGTGAATCAAATCCAATAATAACATCTGGGTTATTATACCACCAAGCACATTACCTATATCTTCATCCATTTAAAAAACTAATACTCACCTGCGCATTCCCATGGTGATGTAATAAAATGCTATAAGAATTGATAAATTGTTCAATAAAAATTCATGATCTACTTTTCAAATAAAATAATAGTTTCAATTCTCTAAACAAATATCAACTGCTCAAATTTTATACAAACTATTGACTGAAACAAATATAAAATGAAGGAAAATAAAATGACATGCTGCTTTAGAATTTTCCCCTTTTTCTAATCATCCATGATGGTCTGTTTCTTTAAAATCTATTGTTACTCCGCCTTGGGACATTATATACAGGATTGAATCACTACCATAATATTCAATATATTAATTATAATGAAAGAGTAAATTAGTGGTACATTATTTGTATAGAATACTACAATAAAAGTGGATTAAACATGAATAAATATAGAACAATAGAAAACAAAAAATATAATCCTGATATTTGTGGGACCACATGTGGGACTATATGTCAAATTACTGATTAATAAGCATTATTTAAAAAACAATTTAAACAAGAATTAATAGAAAAAGTTACCACCATATGTAATAATTAATATAAAGCATGGGTCATGCATAAAAATTACTCCATGCCATCTATAAAAAAACACCATTTCACTAAATGGATGATTCCCTAACAACATGTTATAGGTCATTTAACATTTGTAAAATCTAATTTTCTAATGATATATATTTTTAACTAAAAGTATAGTTATTTAATTTTTACAACATACCTGTACTATGATAGAAAAAAGTGAAGGAAGGTGGGTGGGGGAACTTACATAATAGATTGAAATATGATTAAGAATTTTTTTAATAAAATAATAAATGAAAGATTCACAACATGATGGAATAATAAAACGAATAAGGAAATGTTAATAGAAAGGTATCAACTAAAGTGTCACCCTAATTCTAAATAATATCACTCAGTCTATTTTCAAGACATTTCTCTAGCGACTTCATGTGGCAAAGATCAATACTGAAATATCCTCCCCATAATTCATCAAAGAAATATACTATGATCAATGATGAATCTTACTAACATGGAATGAATAGGAATCACTGATGTTTCCAACGGTATCCCAGGAATCTAGAATAAAAATAAGAACAAATGATATCATTTTCTGCAAAAAATAAGAATAAATCATTAAATTATGAGTAATTTGTATTAATCAAAAACCAAAATAAGTTTGAAAATATTAGAAACAATGTATGATTGATGTTTAAAAAAATGAATGAGTATTAATGATAAAATAACTTGATACACGAAAATTTTCAGAATATGAATTTTCCATTCCAATTAGGTTGAATGAATGACACATTCATAATAATAATTTTATCATGTGAAGGGAATCAAAGTCCAATGAAACAGCCCCAAACCACGGTTCAGATGGTATCAATCACAATGTGACACAAAGTTCACCATCATTTCCAAAATCTCAGAAACCAACTCATGTGAAACTATATTTAAAATTTACATAAGATGGATTTTTTTAATAAAATAACATGACCGATAAAAGTTAGTATAATATACCTAAATAAATAGTTGAAAAATTAGTGTTTCTGAATTGTTGTTTACCATTCGCACCACATGAAGTGGATGTTGAGAGGGGTTGAATTGCAGACATCATCTTTTGAGATAGAGATATTATGGTGGCATTATAGGTAATATGGAAGGAGCTCACCATCCCCAATTCAAATTTTGGATGGAAGGCTCACCTGATTCACACTCACCATGCTATGAAAATGTCTATTGAAAATGAAAAATTGGGGCCTATACAAAGTAATGAAATTAGTGAAACCATGAATTAATGGTTAAGTGAAAATACTATTTTATAACACCATATATAACATAAATATGATAATGAGAACAAGCATATTCAGGACACACTTTCTCAATTAGAGTTTGGAAAATGGGTTGACAGTTCACTTATTTATTGTTCAGTCAAAAAATATGTATAATCAGGACATCATACACACTGGTAAAATGGGAAAAATGATCGTTGTAGAATATTATTCCTAAAACTAATTTAACAACATCGCAAAAAATTACAAAAAAATCATTAATTTAAAAATATATCCAAATGATATTATTATATATTTAATATGAAATTCTACTGAAACTAAACAATACAAGTATCGTTCATAGCCTATTGAAAGATTCTGTCCCTAAACCATTGTAAAAATATGAGTTTTCGGCAACCCGATATTTCCATAGAAACATGATTTTCAAACGACATTATGGAAGAGGTATTGTTAAAATAAATTAAATAATCCTCTCCTAGATACATAGCATAGAATATTAATCATAAACATGCATGAGATGGTAATAATTGTCCTTAAGAGAATCATATAAAAAATGAAGAACAAAACGATGAAATAAATAAAAAAGAAGCATTAACAATATAATTATATTATTCAATTTCTCTTCAGTGGGGACACAGTCACATGCATACAGAGAATGTGGTAGTTCAATAAGCATTAGAGGGTCAGTTTATTTAGAGGCCTTCATAATTATCATTGAATTCCAGAAAAAATGCAATGATGAGAAATTATATGGAAAAAACATACTAAAAATTATGTATGAAGTTGAATATTATCATTAAAAATCTAGATTGAACATTGATTTTTTAAAAATGCGCACAGACAAAAATTTATTTTAAAAAATAGAATAAAACAATGATTTTTTCATCCAATAGTAATTTTTTTAGAGAAAAATATGAGTAAATATGTGTCAGAGTTAGGGTGGTGGAGAGTACATTAAATTATAGTTGGTTACCACCAGAGGAAAAAAATGAATTGGATGAGATAGGTATGTTGTGATTCAACAATATTTCATATAATATGAGATAAATCAATGGCATGTTAAAAATATAAGAAAAAAATTATATTTAATGAAATTGAATGAAGATTCACATTGTATCTGAATGGAAAAAATGGAATCCAAGGATAAAATTATATTAATAATTATCAAAATATATCTCAAAGTAAATTTACAGTGATTGAATGGATGAAATTTGAACTTTAAGCATCAGTTTCATTTTTTTCAATTTTTGATGAAGTCCTGTAACATGAAAGAATCCTTTATGATTTTTCCATGAAAGTAGTATGATATTTTAAATGTGAGTATCTTTTTGAACCAAATATAACATGATATATGACAATATATCATGATTTATCAGAAAATAAATTTAAAGTATCAAGAAATTATAATATGATACTCAACATAGACATCTATTTTTCATTATGGGACTTTAATAAAAGAAGTAGGATGTTAAATGAAATGGTTAATGTATTCTTCCAATAAAAGTCCTGAAACATGAATATTTCTATATATACTCATAACTAGACAAAAGTAGTTTGTTCTACGTAAACATCAACACATTCTGATATGGTGGAACAAAAAATAATTTAAATAATAATGTTAAAATTTAATATAGAGAATGAGTATTGTAGATTGAAATAAAAAGTGATCCAAAATAATGGATAATGTGTCTGATGGTAAATTGTAAGAATGTGTTGTCTTTTTGGGATACATATGAATATAATTTCAATATGGACAATATATATATATATATAGAATTTTTATTGCATTGTATTGAATTGTATTATATTCATATGTATTCTCCTCAAATAAATTATACTCACAATGGATTCTACTCATATGGCTTGTATGTGTTACTGTGAAACATATGCATTGTGTTGAGGTAGTTCATGAAATTATAAACATTGATTATGAATTGGGTTAAATTAGATTATAATGAGAAAATTTTCAATCTAAACTTATAGAATGAAACATAAATTTTGTGAAATTATTTGTCATTAGTGTTGGTTGTAAAAAATAATTAAATGAAAAGTAAGACACTATCAATTATATAAGGATCGATTTGTTTCAGAGGATTTTTATCATCGGGCTTATCACATTTTTTATTATGTAATACCAAAATCATGGTTCATGCTAAATTTATAGATGATGTGTTTGTTGGAATAGTCATAGGATAAATTTTTTGAATCCCACTCAAATAACAACATGAACAAATAAAAGGTAAGAAGAATCAACTTTGAATCTAGAAAAATCACCACCATTGATTATATGTTTCATGCATCAAATATTGATATCTTCAACTTGATGTTCGTGAACCCTGTTACCACGACATCATCATGGTTTTTTAATTATATTGTATCATCTAAAATTGTTTTTTTCTTTTTCCCCACTAAAATTTTAGATTATCACCCAATTGAAGTGAGAATATATAAATCACCAAAGAAAACAGTATAGTCATTCAAGTTATCTATAGGTTATTTCATAGATAACTAGAACAATTTTCCACATAATAAGTAATAAATAAGAAAACAAACTGCTCGTCTACCATTATTTTCAATTATATAGACAATCATAACTAGTTTAATACAACAATATAAAATGAAATTACTTAAATGATAAAGGAAATGATTCTATTGTAATATTATAATGAAAATTTTGAAATTTAATATACAGTTCCAAATAAGATGTTCAACATGAAAATTTAGAAAATGGATATGGATTAATATATAAGATTAAATATACAAATTTTGAAAAATATGGTTTTTTACATTGAATATTATTCTCATTTAAATCGTTGAATCATTCCATGTACAAAAATATAAGAATCTGGATCTAATTTTTAGGTATGTTATTTTCTGGTTGTTTTTATGAAAAAGATGAGTTTTTGGATATTTAAAGAGTATATTCCTAGTACTTATAAGTACACTCAGTGTACATTATTGTAATGGGTAGCCATGTGTTGGTCATGTAACGGCCGAACACATGGCTGTGTGGGGTGACCTGGAGGTTTCCTAAAGCGGAGGCTGGTTGAAAAAATTACACACTGTGTACATTTAAAGAACACGCTTAGTATTTTCATTTTATTTCATTAAAAGGATCAGGGTCACATCTAATTGACCGAACCTCCTCCTTCATGACCCTTCTCGTCCAGGAGCATCCATACAACGTGAATCTTTCCAGAGCCCCAAACTCTTCATCTGATCTCCGATTTGTCCAATGTCGATTGCATTGTAATTTCCACGGTAATCTCTTCCTTCATCTAGAGAATCATATCCTGATTTCTCTTCTTTCATGTGATATTCTTGGTTGAATGTTCTTATAGTATTTATAGATCTATAGCGTTCTTGGAAGATTCAAGGCCTGAGGTTCATGTATATCAATCGTACAACACTATGGTAGGTGGTTTGTTCCTTTCCGTAGTTAGTCTTTTAGTGTCATGTGCAGAAGATCCCAATAAACATTTTTAGGGTCTTGTGTGTTTATGGTTATTAACCCTATTATTGTATTCTATGCCTTGTTTTCTTGGTTTGAGGATTTATTATTGTGAATATGGTTTTTTCCTAGGCTATGGATGTTTTCCCCATGCTTGTTTGTTATTGAACATTTTGTATAACCTTTTCTGTTAGGATTTAATAGTTTCCATGAATAGTATTGTTTAGAGGGGGTAATTTTATCTAACAAGATGTGATATTCTGTAGAATTTCTAGTCAAGTATTTTTTGAAGTTTACTTTGGCTTCCTTTATATCATTGTGCACAATTGACTTACACAAGGCTGTGAGAACCTGTTGTAGTGGACCATAGGGAGAATAGAGGTTCAGGGATTCTTTATAGTGTTTATTTACTTTTACATTGTGGAAACAGAGGGGGGTGGACGTTGTGCTCCCTACAGGTGTATGTAGTTTCCGCATTACGAGACCAGAGGATGAATTGGATGTCAAGTACTTCCCCATAGTGTCTATATATACTGATACAGGACTAAAGGGTGAATTGACATTGAGTGCTTCCACAGAGAGTCTTTGTTATAGCTGATCCAGAGGGGTTAGACTATGAGTATTTCCCAGAGGTTTTCTTGTGTTTGTTTTGGTTATATAACAGGGGTTAGGATGTAAGTCCATACAAGAGGGTTACCAATTTTTGATTAGTTTCTTACATGATATATGGAAAATGAATTCAATTGGAACTCTAGGATAGTCTACTTTTGAGTATTTCTTTGTTTAATGTTTCTATTTACTTATTTCCTGCCATGTATATTCACTCACTATTAGGCACAGATCATTTTGTGTTCGCCTACTGGGATTAGTCTCACACCCTGTGTGTGTCATGCTTTTGGGCCCAAACAGATTATATTGTTTCAGGTATAGATAAGGGAGAACTCTCTTCTACATCAGGTACTTGATTGTTGTGGAGTTGGGGATCATGTGACCAAACTAAGCTTGTGATGATATTAGAGTTTATTTATTTTCATTGTACATTGGTTTTGTAATGTATTCTATCTTTTTGACTTGTTTGGCTATTTTCCTAGACATATGTATCATGCATCATATATATATATGTGCTCTAGTTGTTGTTTATATGTAGTCTTCTGAGGTTTCCTTATTTCATGTTATTACTTCTTCTATTATTGTGTATATATTTTTTATGAAAAATTACTCTTCCAATGAATGTATAGTTTCGCCACTATCACACCCATGTCCCTCACTACTAGTTGGCATCCTATGGTATTTGGGGAAATGTGCTTGAGGCCATATGACCAACTGGGTATGGGGTACCTCTAGGCGGCTTCCGGAACCGGGATGTTTCAAAGTTGTATCATAGAAATTATTTTCTTCTATACTTGCAGTCTAGAGTTTATAGATAGTGATATGATGGTATATGTATTTGGTAATAATGTGTTCCCAAGAGTATCTAACCCGTGTATAGGGAAAATCCAATTTACCTCGTATTTTTTTTGAATTTATTGTTGATTTTATTTCACCTTGGGTGATTCACATGGTTTTTGCTATTATCTTTGATATCATTGAGGATCTATTTCTACAGCAACCCTATGAAATGATGGTATTCCATATCATGCATCATATAGGCCCTTTATAGAAATAAAATTTCATGCATTATTGTCATTCTATTTTGGGTGAAATAATGAATTCATGTTGTTATGATAGATGTTGTGTTAGATATGATTGATCTAGTGAATGATTCCGTAATAAATTATCTTCTTTTGATGGGATATAGATTTGTGAAGGGTTTAGTTTTAATGAATGTGAAACATTGGTTCTTGAGGTGTTATGGGCCATCATGGATCAGAATTTTGTGGATCATTACACTTTTATGTTTGTAT
Organism: Viscum album; assembly: GCA_963277665.1. NCBI lineage: Eukaryota > Viridiplantae > Streptophyta > Magnoliopsida > Santalales > Viscaceae > Viscum > Viscum album. The sequence continues at coordinate 1,127,970,360 of OY728156.1, read as the reverse complement.
ATGACATGTTTAAGATGACATGATTCAATTCGGGGGGAGTATGGGCCCTCAAGGATCGTAATTTGGATCATTAATGTTAATATTAGTGTTTTTATTGGTTCTGGAATAGTTTTGGAGGGATACTGTGTGACATCCCAGTTCTGGGTGCCACTCAATGGGTGCCCCAAATCTGGTTCGCCACGTGGCCTCAAGCGCATTTCCCCAAACGCCAGAGGCTATCGACTAGCAGTGAGGGCCCAGGTCTGATAGTGGGAACACTATGCCCTCATTTGTCCAAGTGTAGTTTAGCGGAATAAAATAAAAATCATACAACAGCAGCGGAAGCAGTAAACCCTGAATATTCAAAATAAACAACTGCAGTAAAAACAAACAACATTCATATAGATATAAGATGATGCAACATGCCTCGAGTTCTAAGAAAACAGCTAGAACATGTTACAAGCAGTAAAATACGATACAGAGTACAACAAAACGAAACAAAACAACTGGTATCATTGCGAGCCTAAGCCCGGTCCCATGCTCCCCTACACCCCAGTAGTAATCAAGTAATTGTATAGGGACACTTTACCTTATACACACCTGTAGAAATGTAATCTGTTTGGGCCGAAAATCATGACCCAAATAGGGTGTGAGAAATAAATCCCTGTAGTCACCCACCAAAGGCACGTGCCCAAATGTGTGTAGACATGAAACAATAGTGTGGAAAAGTAAATGCAATAAACTAAGAAGTACTCAAAATTAACTAAATTACCTGTTATATTTCCATTTTATTATTCATTTAATCATTTATTATCCAGAAACCACCACAATGAATTTCTATGTAAACAGTCAGTGTCCTAAGACACACCAACCCTTACCCTCAGGAAATCAGAAACATAACCCACAAGTATTTTCCCACAGGCATACAGATATTTCCCTCAGGCGTACAAAGTTTCGCCCTCAGGCATAGAGTCTATTTCCCACAGGCACAGAAGAAGTTTCCCTCAGGCCAAAATAACTACTTCCCCCAAGCTAAAGGAAACACTGCGCTCAGTCTTAACAAGTAATCGGGTCCTTCCAAACATATAAATGAGCATTTCATATACAATTCCTCTCAAGACAAAAGTAATGCGCAATATAAACATGGCATACCCTTAGCTATCCTGGCCAAATGACTAAATAGAGGAACACACCCTTGGGGTGGTCCTGGATCCAAGAAATGATCCCAAACAACAACTTATTATTACATTTATTTACCTATATAATTCTAGGTATTTAAAACAGCCAAATCCTCAGCCACATGACACCCCAACCTAGTTTCGTGGCACAAAATACACAAAACACACAGTAGTTGGAAAATATTACACCAAGACACCTACCTTAAACACCACCGAATGATATACTCGAACGTCGATTCCAGAAACTCCCATAAAATTCATATATCTGAGGTTAAAGAATTCTAATTTAACCTCAAATAACTTCCCTTATAGGAAGAATTTGAATGAAATCCACAAGGGGGAGGAAGCTCTTACCCATACAGTTTCAACATGATCGAAGGAAGCAGAAATGGATTCCGGACGCTCGATCGGTTGATCCACGAAGGTTCGGTCATCCTCTCCCAAGATACCATCGGGCTCTAAGCCAATCATGTGAACATGGTTGGATACTGCCCATTTTAAGAGAAAAAACCAAATTACACGTCGTGTACTTTTGACTGAATGGCATGTACTCCCCTCATTTAACTGTTCCTCTGGAGGCAGTGCCAAACTGTTCATCTGTGGATATGAGTACACATCGTGTATTCCCGACTACACGGAGTGTACTATCACCCAGCTGTCAACTGCTTCCACCGCCTTACTATTTTCCTACCGACTGACTACACGGTATGTAAATACATTCTACATAGCGTGTAGTCAGTTTTTACACCCTTCGTCGCTGACATGGCTACACACCCTGTGTACTTATCCCACACGGCCAAAAGTACACAACATGTGGAATAGGTCACAACATGTAGTTTCAAATTTTAGGATTTTCCCCATTTTCCTTATTTTTTCTCAAAAACACTTAAGGAAAAGAGGAAAGGAAGAAACTCGTACCTCAAAAATAAGAACCGGGTTCTTAAAAACATCCCCCCTTAAAGCAATTCATCCCTGAATTACCCTTCTTTGGGCAGCGAAGATAATGCTCAGAACATCTCTGGCCACTGTGCACGTATGTCGGTCTCCTGTCCCAAGGTTTCATCCTACACTCGGCCATGCTGCCATAGCATTCGTATGAGAGGAACTGACAGACCTCGGAGAACCTTCGTGCTCCTATCAATGATATGAATCAGATTCTACTCAAAGGATGAATCTATCTCATGCTCAACCTCCTCGGGCTGAAAAACATGAGACGGGTCTGAATGATAGTGGAGTAACTGAGATACATGGAAGACATCGTGCGTGGCCTAGTACCTGTGTGGCAACTGAAACCGATAGGCAACCAGCCTGACCCTCTCCAGAATCTCAAATGGCCCCACATACCTCGAGGAATGTTTACCCTGTCTTCTGATCCGTCTGTGTCCCAACCTCGGCGAAACATGCCAGAAAACTTGATCCACGACCACGAACTCCAAAGGTCATATGCGGTGATCATCATAAGATTTTTGACGAGATTGTGCGGTATCCATTCACTTTCGAATCAACTGGACTTGCTCAGAAGTCTCCTACACGAGACGTGGTCCTAGTAAAGCCACCTCACCTGTCTCTAACCAGCCAAAGGAGATCGACATGGCCTACCATATAAATCCTCGTATGGTGTTGTCTCAATAGTTTCCTAAAAACTATTATTGTAGGAAAACTCGACTATGGGTATATGCTTCTCCCAAGAGCCCCCAAAGTATATGACGCATGCATGAAACATGCCCTCAAGCACCGGTATCATATGTTCTGACTAGCCATCGGTCTGAGTGTGGTAAGCTATGCATATAAGCACATGTGTACCCAGTGCCCTCTGAAAAAAATACTAGAAACGAGACATAAAATGGGAGTCCCTATCTGAAATGATAGAACGAGGAACCGCATGAAGACATATGATCTCTCAAATATACAAATTCCCGAGCTCATCAACACCGAAGGTATTCTTGATCGGAAAAAAGTGAGCTACCTTCATGAGTTTGTCCACAACAACCATCACAACATCATTGCCTCGAGGTGACCTCGGTAACCTAGTAACAAAATTCATCGCGACATCATCCAATTTCCACTCTGGGATGGGTAACTACTGTAACAGTCTGGCTGGCCTCTGATGCTCCGCTTTTACCTACTGAGAGGTGGAACACCTCGTAACAAAACCAGCTACATCCCTCTTCACACTCGGCTACCTATACTGACGTCTCAAGTCACGGTACATCATGGTAACCTCGGGATGATCTTCCCAAGATAAAGCATGAAACTCCCACATCAACTCCTCACGTATATCCCCAGGAACCCATATTCGTCCGTGGAAATGAAGTACCTCATCATTTCCTATCATCCAACCAGGATAAGGGTCCTCACTTTCCACCGACTCCCGTAAAACTATGTCTTCTGAATCAGATAGCTATCTCATCCTCACTCTATCCAGGAGGGTTGAATTAACAGCTAAAGAGGAGAGATAGGTCTTCCCCTGACTGTCATGCAACTCTAGATGCATCTCAAAGAACAAGGCCATGAGCTGCCACTCACCACTAGCCTCATGTACCACCTGTATTTGAGTCCTCCTGCTCAGTGAATCAGCTACGACATTACCCTTACCAGGTGTATAGGCAAGCTCAAAGTCAAACGACTGTAGGTAATCGACCCACCTTTGCTCTCTCAGGTTCAAGTCACACTGAGTAAAGATGTATTTGAGGCTCTTATGGTCGGTGAAAACCACAAAATTCACACCCAACATATAATGTCTCCAATAGTGTAACACATGAACAACTGTAGCCAACTCAAGATCATATATCTGGTAATTCCTCTCATGTGGCCTCAATAGCCGAGACCTATATGCAACAACTCGATCACCCTACATCAACACTGCTCCCATCCCAATACCTGATGCATCACAGTAAACTTGATAGCTCTTCCCTTTCTTTGGAAGTATCAGGACTGGTGCTGATGTCAACCTTCCTTTCAGGTCCTGAAAGGCTGTCTTGGAAGCTTCTGACCAAACGAACTTCACACCCTTCTTAGTCACACCCATCAACGACGCTGATAAGAGGGAGAAGTCTTGGATGAAGAGTATGTAGTATCCAGCCAGCCCTAAGAAACTCTGTATCTCAAACACTTTCTTAGGCTGCTCCCAAGATACTACTGCTCTCACCTTCTCTGGGTCGACTACAACTCCGGCCTCTGAGATGATATAACCCAATAAGTGTATCCGGTCCATCCAAAATTGGCACTTTGAGAGCTTAGCATATAGCTGATGCTCTCTCAGTGTACTCAATACGATCTCAAGGTGGGTGGCATGGTCCTGTCGACTGTGAGAGTACACCAAGATATCGTCCACGAATACTACCTGAATGAATTCAGATATGGATGGAACATGCAATTCATCAGAGCCAGGAAAACGTTTTGTGTGTTCGTGAGTCCGAACGGCATAACGAAGTACTCGTACAGACCATAACTGCTTCGAAAAGCTATAAGCGGTATATCCGATGGTCCCATGTGTAGATGATGATATCCTGATCTCACGTCAATCTTCGAGAACACTCGTGCTCCACAAAGTTGATCAAAAAGATCATCAATCCTCGGCAAGGGATATCGATTCTTAACCGTCAACTAGTTCAGCTTCCGATAATCCATCCAGAGTCTGAGGGTACCGTCTGCCTTCTTTGCCAAGAGGACCGGCGAACCCCAAGGAGAAGTACTCGGTCGGATTAAACCCTTTGCCTGTAACTCCTCTAACTGCCTCTTGAGCTCCTACAACTCTTGTGTAGACATCCTATAAGGAGGAATGGACACTGGCGCTCCTCCTGGAACAAGCTCAATAGAGAAATCCACCTCACTCTCTGGAGGTATACCTAAAAAGTCATCCAAGAAGACATCCCTAAACCGATCAACGACTGGAGGGAAATCCTTCTGACATATCCCATGGTCGTCCAAATATAGGCTCAAAATATGGGCTATGACTCCACCTCACCCACGATGCTCGGGTCCAGCTCAACTCGCCTGAACATCCCATTATCCTTTGTATAGTAACTCTTCGCCCTATGGTGACGGGAAACTCACCCTGCGATGATAGAAATCTATAAAGGCTTTAAAGGGAACCAAACCGTCCATCTTGATAATTACATCGTAACTCGTCAACTCCAGGACATAAAGGTCCCAAAGGAAGTGACACCCTCCAACCTCAAGGTGGTACTTCTTGCACTGCTGCACACCTGTCGTTCTAGTTCCCAACAGAGTGTCTCGGGTCATGATACCAAAAGAAGTAGAAACATAGAGCCCAAGGCTCTTCACAACAGGCACAGATATGAAACTATGTGTAGCACCTGTATCGAAAAGTATTAAAGATAATACAGAAGCTACAAAAATAGTATCTCTGACTGTAGAAGGTCCGGGATCCTGCTCCTGCTGGGTCTGTTGCACTGCATATGTCTATCCAGTGTCGTGGCCCTGCGACATAGCCTGGCAACCCTGAGTTGTCCCGCCCTGCTGCCTCTGAGATCCTGGTGTCTGGCTACCATGGCCACGACCACCATCTCTTCCTGCACACCCTAACGTATTCCAGTTTCCCGACTGGTAGGAATCCACTGGTCCTGCTCCCGCATGCGGAGTCAGCACATAACCCCTCTCACTAGCCACTGGTGTAAATGCCCTGCAAAAGCGCTACAGATGACCCATCTTTCCATAAGCTCAACACTCCACTGGGTCTCGTGGAAACTGCGGTGTCTTTTTCCCCTGTCTACCACATTGGTAGCACTTGACCTTACCACTAGAAACATCCTTCTGGCTGGCACTGCCACCCTGGAAGAAGTCCATATGTCTTTTCCTCTTTCCGGAAGACATAGTACCAGAAACTAGTGCTGAACCGCCCTGGCCCACACCACTTTCTTCCTGAAGGTTCCTCTCTGTAATCAGTGCCTGGTTCAAAATAGCATGTACTGAAGGAAACCTGAAAACATTCACCAGTGCTCGGATGTCATATCGAAGACCATATTCAAAGCGTCTGGCTCTCAACGTCTCATCACCACCAAAACGGGTGCAAAACGCTGAAGCTCGGTGAAACGTGCAGAATAATCCATCCCCAACATAGCACCCGACTACAGATTCAGGAACGCTTGAGCTCTATCTACCCTCAGTGTCTATGGAAAGAATAAATCATAGAAAAGTGCCTGAAAATCTTCCCACATCATGTCTCTCTGATGCTCTGATTGGGTGGTAACATCCCACCACCTATAGGAAAAATCACACAGCATATACGTCGCAAGCTTGAACCTCCACCCTAGAGGCGTCTCAAGATGCTCCAAGATAGTCTATATCGACCCCAGCCAAGACTCTGCATCCTGTGGTCAGCCATCCCCGGAAAATGTAGGCGGATGCTGCTGCTGGAAGATATGAGTCAGCTCAGCCATAGATGTGGTAGCCGGTGGTGCTCCCTGAAAGGTCTGCATGAACCTCATAAAGCCTTCATGGAACTGTGCATCTACTCCTATGTCTGGTATAACGGCTGGCACCGCATCTGGCTCTGCTAGAGGATCCACTGTTAGCCCATGGCCTACTATTTCAGGAGTATAATCATTTCCACTCTCTTGGTGAAAAACGTGTGGTCGTCTTGGAGGCATTACTCAACAAGGTCAAACGCACACCTTAGATCCACAATATCAAATACTGAAACCGAAGGAACCAAAAGGGAACAGGAGAAAAACAACATTTCAAAATTTTCAAAACAAGACTGCACAGCGTGTAAACTGCCTACACGACGTGTTCCTGACTTCCTTCACCCTGCCCGTGTCCTTCTACACGACTAAGCTACATGGCTACTATTGAACAAAACTACACAGCATGTATAACATCTACACGGTGTGTATGTTGTAATTTTCCAACTGCCCGTGTCGTTTGTGACCCGACCGACTACTCGGCTGGATACTACACGGCATGTAACACCCAAACACAACGTGTACACCACCCCATTTTCCCTGCCACACGGCTAAAACCACACAGTCTGTCCTTACACAAGACTACATGGCGTGTCCCAGAGGTACACGACATGTACTAGATGAGCTTATCTGACCCGTATTGTTAGTTAAACAGCCAGTACATAGGGCTCACACGACATGACATTTTCTATATACACACGACGTGTATGAGAAAGGATTACACTGATTCATGTTTGTTAGTTTCATGGCCGGGTCCCTAGGTCACACTACATGTCATGTTCTTCATTGACATGGCGTGTTCAAGAAAAGATTACACTGTCCCGTGTTTGTTAGTTACACAGTCGGGTCTCTGGGTCAACACTACACGGCATGTTCGCCCCAATCTATTCCTTTCCCCGTGTCGCTGCCCACACGGTTTGTGACACGAGAAGAGACTACACGATGTGTAATTAGGGTACATGGTGTGTACTCAAAAGTTTTTATTTTCCTTCCAAACAGAAGGACATACACGACGTGTTTAAGGTACTACACGTCGTGTATACTAGGTTTCCAGACAGTATGCCTCAGAAACATCCCTAGAACCAAGAAAATACCGAAAAACAACACCTAAGTGTCAAATTATGACCCTTGAGGGCCCGTACTCCCCACGAGTCAAATATTGACATCTTATTTGTGTTATAACAAATTAAACATCTAATGATCCACCAAATTCCGGTCAATGAGGGCCCATAATCCCCAAAAACCAATGTTTGGCGTCCATTCTATCAACCAGCTCATACAAAAATACCCTATCATATAGCAGGTATTTATCAAGCAGCTATCACAACATCATGCTTTTCTAGCACAATGGCTATCACAATGACATCTAATTTCTAATGCACCTACATGGCATGTGATTTGTATCATGTGCCTAAATGATGTATGTGATTTCATACCCTCATATAATCAGGTTTCAACTAAATATAACCCATGGATAAAATATAAACAACACAATCACAAGTGTGTCACCCAATGGTTAAATAAAAGCAGTTGTAAAATTTGAAAAATTAGAATAATTGCAAACAAATACGAGGTAGACTGGCTTTTCCATGTACACAGGTTAGCTACCCTGGGCACAACTTATTACCAACTACTATTCCCATCCTATCCCCATCTAAGGCTCTAAAAAGTTAGTCAAATAAAGTAACCTGCCTCTGATACCACTTTGTAACGTCCCGGTTTCGGGTGCCACTCAACGGGTGCCCCGAATCTGGTTCGCCACGTGACCTCAAGTGCATTTCCCCAAATGCCAGAGCCTTCCGACTAGAAGCAAGGGCCCAGGTCTGATAGTGGGGAAACTATGCCCTCATGTTTCAAAGTGTAGTGTAGCAGAAAAAAATAAAAAGCATACCACTACAGTAGAAGCAGTAAACCATGCGCATTTAAAATTAAAAACTACAGTAAAAACAACCGACATTCATATATATATAAGATGATGAAACGTGGCTTGAGTTCTAAGAAAATAGCCAGAACATGTTACAAGAAGTAAAATACGATATAGAGTACATAAAAAAACAGTCGGTTGCATCGCGAGCCTAAGCCCGATCCCATGCTCCCATACTCCTCAACGACAATCATATACCAATACAGGGACAATTTCCCTTATCCACAACTACAGAAATGTAATCTGTTTGGGCCGAAAAGCATGACCCAAACAGGGTGTGAGAAATAAATCCCAATAGGAACCCACCAAAGTCCCATTCCCAAATGTATATAAACATGCAACAACAGTGTGAAAATTAAATGAAATGAACTAAGAAGTAATCAAAAGTAACAAACTTACCACTTATATTTCCATTTTATTATTCATTTAATCATTTATTATCCAGAAACCACCACGGCGAATTCCTATGTTAAGAGTCAGTGTCCTCAGACACACCAACCATTACCCTCAGGTAATCAATGAAGGTAACCCATGGGTATTTACCCATAGACATACATATATTTACCTCAGTCGTACAAAGTTTCGCCATTAGGTACAAAGTCTATTGCCCACAGGCACGGAAGACGTTTCCCTCAGGCCAGAATAACTACTGCCCTTAGGCTAAAGGAAACACTACACTCAGGCGTAACAAGTAACTGGGTCATGCCCAACATATATACAAGAATTTCACATATAATTCCTCTCAAGGAAAAAGTAATGTGAAAAATAAACATGGCATACCCTCGGGTATCCTGGCCAAACGACTAATCAAAGGAACACACCCATAGGGTGGTCCTGAATCCATAAAATGATCCCAAACAACAAGTTATTATCACATTTAATTACCTATACAATTCTAGTTATTTAAAACAGGAAATTCCTCAGCCACACGATACCCCAACCAGGGTTCGTGGCACAAAATACACAAAACACACAGCAGTTGGATAATCTAACACCAAGCCACCTACCTTAAACACCAACGAATGATATACGCGAATGTCAATTCCATAAATTCCCAAAAACATCATTTATCTAAGGTAAAATAATTCTCATTCAACCTCAAATAAGTTCCCATATATGAAGAATTGGAGAAAAACCCTCAAGGATGAGGAAACTCATACCCGTGCGGTTCCAACATGATCGACGGAAGCGGAAACGAATTTTCGATGCTCGATCGGTTGATCCACGAAGGTTCGACCGTCCTCTCTCGAGCTCCCATCTGGATCTAAGCCAATCCTGTGAACAGGGTTGGCTACTGCCCAATTTAAGTGAAAAAACAAAGTACACTGTGTGTACTTTTGACTACACGGCGTGTACTCCCCTCATTTAACTGTTCCTCTGGCGTCACCACCAAACTGTCCATCCATCGACATGAGTACACGACATGTATTCCCGAATACATGGCGTGTACTGTCGCCCAGCTGGTGATTGCTTCCACTACCTTACAATTTTCCTTCCGGCTGACTACACGACGTCTAAATACATACTACACAGCGTGTAGTCGGTTTTACATCCTTCATCGCCGACATTGCTACACACCCTGTGTACTTATCCTACACGGACAAAAGTACATAGTGTGTGGAATAGTACATGGAGTGTAGTTCAAAATTTTAGAATTTTCCCCATTTTCTTTATTTTCTCAAAAACACTAAAGGAAAAGAGAAAAAGATAAAACTCATACCTCAAAAATAATAACCGAGTTCTTACATGCTTCCCGGAAAACCCTAGAATACATGTGGTGTAATTATAAATACATGCCACGTATCGTGCTGTTTGTGAAGGAACTATATTTATTATGTACCAGTTGTGTACTGTATTTACTCCTCATGCAGTCTCTAATTATGTCACGGGATATGTGGTCCGACACACGAGGTTCGGAAATCATTAGTGGGACATGTCGTGTACCAGATGTACACGATGTGTTGTTTAGACCACGTGTCCACCTGTGTGACTAACAACACAGATGGATAAAATGTACGATATACACTCCATGTAATTCTTGAAATCATCATGTAGTATATTCTTTTTATCCATTCGTGTAATGAAAAACACGAGGAAGGGAAATCCATCTTGTACACATCATTTTTGGAATAAATATGACGTGTAGAGTCAATAATTTTTTCGACCATGTGTCTAACAACATGGGCAGTTGAAACCTATGTTGTCCACGTCGTGTCTAAAAGAAACACTCAATGTAGTCCTATTCTAGTAGAACCATGGGTCTTAGCAGTGTAAGGGAACTCGGGTAGGGGAACTCGATTCAAGGACATGTCATGTCTTGGGAGAAAACTCCATGTGTGTGGAGTATTACGCAACTAGTTTTGCAGAAGCACAAAACTCTATGATGTATTAAGGGAACACGCCGCGTAATTGTTATAAATGCCATGTATCCATGTTTTGAAAAACATGAATTATTTCTTTCTCATGGTCCCTTCATACACTTCTAACTTTAAGATCTTGATAATCATGATCTAAGGTGTGCAATTGACATTGTAGAGTCATGCCATTGAGACATCCTCAGGTTATACGCATGTTACAGGGCAGTGATTAGACACCGGACAAGGCTAGTCAAGGAAAACCAGTAGATCCTCTTGTTGTTCCAGCACAGGAACCAGCCGTAATTCCAGACATAGGTGTTGACACACAGTTTCGATAGGGATTTATGATGTTCATGAAGACCTTAAAAGGAGAACTTCCACCATCCCCATCAATCGCAGAATTGACACAAGTATTCCAGTAGGAGCCTCATCCCACCTTCACTGGGTATAGAGGACCTCAAGCTGCTGATTCATGGTTAGAATACATGTTATCTATCTTCAGCCATCTGGAGACACCTCTAGAGAGAAGAGTTAAGCTATCAACATATATGCTTCGGTATTCCACCAAGAGATGGTAAGATGTTATCTCATATAAAGGAAGCCAATAAGATATGGATTGGGATGAGTTCCAACATTCTTTCTACTATTACATCGACCCAAGGACTTTGATGATCGATCGAGCCTGAGAGTTCATGAGTTTTGAGCAGGGAACCCCTTTAGTTTTAGAGTATTCTTCATGCTACACAGATCTATATCGCTTTGTACCCATCCTGGGAGGTGATGAGTTATTTCTGGAGAGGAATTTTGAGGATGGTATTAGGCACAATATCTGGTCCTTGATGAAAATATTCAGGTTGACTTCCATTACCTATATAGTCAACCATGCGCTGATCACATAACGAAATATGAGGGATTATAGAGATGTGAGCCAGGGATACTACGTATTCATATTTTGTAACCCTCATACCTACTGTAGGAAGTGCCATAGGGAGTCAAAATATAGATATAGAAGTAGGTCGGATAATTCATATGGTTCCCAGGTGGTGTGATACTAGTGTTGGAAGAGTGGGCGTATGACACCACATTTCCCGATATACCCAATAGAGTGCTGATCTTGGGGATATATTGGCCATAGTCAGTAGTTCTATTGGTTCTTCTCATCAGCAGCTGTTGATATGATTATTTCTATGAATCCTCATTCAAATGTATCACCACTAGTTTCTTATCAGTTTGGGAACTAGAGTTCTTCTAGTCATTTAGGTTGTGGAAGATTTTGCGGCTAAAGTATCCCGTCAACAGGCATTCAGCATCGACAAGGTATACCAACTAAGAGTGGTTAGGTAGGATAATAGGGCCATGGTACTGGCCAAACTCTTTCAGTGGATCCGACCAAGAAAGGGCAGGATCCTAGACCCTCTACAGTTCGATATACTATTCAAGTTTCCTCACATTTAGCCTCTTCATATATCGGTATAGGGGATTCCTATAGTTTCATATCTGTTGTGGTTTTGGAGAGACTTGGGCTCTTTATATTTTCTTCTTCTGATGTCTTGATGTTGGAAACTCTGTTGGAGCCAAGACCAGATATCGTATGATATTGTAAAGAGTTTTCTCTAGAGGTTGGTGGTGGCCACTTCTTGTGGGACCTTTATGTCTTAGAGATGACGAGCTATGATTTCAGTCTCAGAATATACTAGTTTGTTCCCTTCTTGGATGTAGTCTACTTTTATCATTGAATATTGAGTTTCAATTCCAATAGGGAAGATCATTTCACCATAATGGTGAATGGGTTGTCTAGGAAAGTAGAGGAGGACCTGAGAAACATGGGTTATGAGGAGTTACAACACATATTTATAGTCTATATCTCGATGTCCAGGGGACTTAACAAATGGACTACACTCCAGTGATCAATCGTATTAGGGATTTTTTTCCTGTGGTCTTTTCAGGTTTGCCTCGAGAGTGAGAGGTAGACTTATCTATTATAAATTTTCAAGGAGGAGAACTGGTATCCATTCCTCTTTATAGGATAAGTACCCCATAGTTACAATATTTCAAGAAGTAGTTGGAGGAGTTGCATGAACAGGGTTTAATGTGATCCAATATATCTCCTTGGAGTTTTCTTGTCCTATTTCCAAAAAAGGAGGATGGTACCCTTTTCCGTTGCGTGGATTATCAGATGCAGAACTAGTTGATGGTCAATAATTGATATCCTATGCTGAGTATTGACGATCTATTTGATCTTCATTAAGGAAAACGTGAGTTATCAAATATTGAATTGAGATATGTTTATCATCATTTTCACGTTAGACTATCACATATAACTCTTACATCCTTTCAGAGCATGTATGTTTAATAAAAATATGTGGTTATGTCGTTCGTTCTCATGAACGCTCCTGTAGTTTTTATGGAACTGAGGAACTGAGCATTCCATCCGTACTTAGAATTTTTCATGGTGGTTTTCTTGGATATTATTTTGGTGTAATATCACACTCGACAGGAACATGGTACCCATCTTGTGATCATTTTGTGTTCACTGAGAGAGAATCACTTATATGCTATTCTCTCAAAATGCCAGTTTTGGACAGACCAAATACACTTCCTGGGACATGTTATCTATGAGACCGGAGTGTTAGTATACCCATATAAAGTGAGGGTAGTAGTTTCATAGGATCATCATACGAAATTATTTTAGGTACAATGTTTTATAGGGGTAGTTGAATAATATAGATGCTTAATACATGACATTTTACGCCAAGCAGTGCCAGCGACCGGCTTGACTAAGAATGGTGCAATGTACTTTTGGTCTAATTCTTGTGAGTTAGCCTTTATGTAGCTAAAATGAAGGTTGATATCAGACCTAATACTAGTATTTATATACCAGGGAAAGGACTAAAATGTTTGATGTGATTCATAAGGTATTGGGTTGGGAGCAATGCTTATGTTGGGAGAAGGAGTCATTGTGTATGAGTCTCAACATTTGAGACTACATGAGAGGAATTACCTGACTCATGATCTTGAGTTGGATATAATTGTTCATGACATAGTCTTTGCGAGACATTATCTTCTTGAAGATCATTTTTGGTTTTCACCAACTATAAAAGTATCAATTATATCTTTAATCAATGCGATCTAAATTTGAGACAAAAAATAAGGGTTGAGTAACTTCATTCCTTTGATTTCGAGCTTGCCTATACTCCTAGTAAAGTCAATGTTGTAGACAATGCGTTGAGCATGAGGACTCAGATACATGTAGTTCTGGAGGCTAGTAGTGAGTGGAAGAATATGGATCTATTCTATGAGATTCATTTGAAGGTGCATAATAGATAGGGGTAGATGTTCCTTTCTTCTGTAGATGTTACCTCTACTCTACTAGATCGAGTGTGAATGAGGTAGATATCATTCAATGAAGACCTAGTTCTATGGGGTAGTGTGTCATGAGAGGACCATATTTCTAGATGGACAGTACGTGGGGATGGGATCATGTGTTTTCATGGGCCTGTATAGTATTTTGAAGGTATATGCAATGAGATAATGTAGGTCTTTCATTATTCAGTTTGGGTTGTTCATCTTGGTGTAACCAAAAATTATTATGAACTAAACCATCATTATTTTTGGATAGGAATGATGATATATGTAGCTAGTTTTGTCAAGAAGTGTTCCACCTATCAGCAGGTGAAGGTGAAGCATCAGCGACCAGTGGGGATTTTTTAGTAGTTACCCATTCTTATTAGGATGTTGAATGAGGTCGCGATGGAACTTGTGACAGGCTTACCGAATTCACCTTGATGGAATGATGCATTATGGGTTGTCATTGACAAAATATTGAAGGTTTATCACTTCTTACCTATCAAGGAGAACTTCAGTGTTGATGAGTTGGGAAAGATGTACATATGGGTGATTTTCTGTCTACATGGGGTTACACACTCCATTGACTAAAAAATGGATGCACATTTTACTTCTCGGGTCTGAAAGGGAATACATGGGGATTTGGGAACACATGTACTTCTGAGTACAACATCTCATCCTAATACAGATGGCCAGTCCAAGAATACAATTCAGCTACTAGAGGACATTCATTGATCATGCATCCATGTTTTCGATGGTTCTTGGGATAAGCACATACTTCTTGTGGAGTATTTCTACAATAATAGTTTTCAAGAAACTATTAAAATGAATCCTTATGATGATTTGTATGTTAGTCCATAAAAATATCTCCTATATTGGGTGGAGGAAGGAGAGGTAGCTATTCAGGGACCTCGTCCTATATAGAAGACCACAGAGTAGGTGGAGATGATTTGGAAGAAAAATTCTTCTCTACATTCACAACAAAAGTCTTATGCTGATTGATGGAGATGACCACTGGAGTTTGAGGCTGGATAGCAGGTTTTTCTATGTGTCACACTGAGGTTGGGAAATAAGAGGATTTGGAGACAGGGAAATATTTTTCTGAGATACGTCGGTCCCATTGAGTGTTTATAAAGGGTTGAGCTCGTTTCTTATAAGGTTTAATTTTTAGTGGTATTGTGCTATGCATGAAGTCCTCCATGTTTCTCAGCTACGACGTTACATCTCATAATCGTCTCAAATTGTTTTACCCAAGGAGGTTGAAATAGAGGTGGATGTATCTTTAGAGAAGAATCCTATCTGGATTGTTGATCAAAACATGAAGGTTCTCCGTGGCTGGTCTGTTCCTCTGGTACAAGTGCTATGGTAGCACTGGGGAGTATAGAACAAGACATGGAGAGGGAGGCCGATGTATGATCACAGTGGACAAAATTGTTCTAGGTTTCTTCCTTTACACCACCTTCATAGGGAAATTCATGGATGAATTTCATTAATGGGGGACATTTGTAAGAACCAGGATTTTCTTTTCAGGTATTAATTTCTTTTATGGTTCTTTTTTTTTTGAAAAATAAGAGTATATTGAAATTTTAGTAGTACACGATGTGTAATTATAAGTACAGGTCCTGTACTTGGTTTCAGTGGGTAGCCATGTGATGGCCATGTAACAACCGAACACATGGCCGTGTGGGGTGACCTGGAGGCCGCCTAATGTGGATGATTTTTAAAGAAAGTACACACCATGTAATTTTAAATAAAACATTATGTATTTTCTTTTTTATTTCATTAAACAGACTGGGGTCACGTCTAATCGACAGAACCTACTCCTTTCTGACATGTCTCATATAGAAGCATCTGTATGGCACAAATCATCTCTGGGCCTCCAAATCTAAAACCGATCTCCAATTCGACCATCGTCGATTACATTGGAAACACCATGGTAATATCTTCTTTCTTCAAGAGCCTCATTCCATGATTTATCAACTTTCATGAGATATTATCAGATGAATGTTCTTATCATTTTCTTATATCTACAACATTATATTAATATTCGAGGCATGAGGTTCACATATATCAATCGTACAACACCGATGTAGGTTGTTTTTTTCTTTATGTAGCTAGTCTTGGAGTTATATGTTCAAAAGTACCCAAATACCCCTTTTCGAGGTTTTGCGTATTTGTGGATTTTAACCCTATTATTCCCTGTTATGCCTTGTGAGCGTGATTAGAGGATTTATTATTTTAAATAGGTTAATATTTTCCATTATATGGATGTATTTCCCATGATTTTTTGTTATTGGACGTTTGTTATAGCATATTCTGTTAGGATGATTTCATTTCCAATCATACTATTATTAGGATGGAGTAATTTTATCTTACCTATTATGATATGATGTAGAAATTGAATCCTTGTAGTTCATGATTTTTACATTAGTTTCCTTTAAATCATTGTGCACAATTAACATACACAGGGCTGTGATAACCTGGGGTAATAGAGGATAGGGTGAATGGATGTTGAAGGCATATCCAAAGTGTCTGTTTTACTTTTACGTTTCAAGACCATAGGGGGGTGGACATTTTGCTCCCTTAGTTTGTCTGTAGTTTCCTTGTTTTGTGACCATGGGTAGAATTGGACATTGAGTGATTACATAGTGTGTCTATAGTTACCGATATAAGACTACATAGGGAATTGATGGTGAGTGCTACCTTAATGAGTCTTTTCTAAAGTAGAACCAGATGGGTTAGACTATGAGTACTCCACATAGGGTTTCATGTGTTTGTTTTTGTCGAACCATTGGGGTTGGGATCTGATTATAACCCATAGGGCTACCCTTTTTTTGATTATATATTTACTCGATATATGAAAATGAATGAAATTTGAACTGTAGTTTTGTCTACTTCTGAGTACTTCCGGGTTTATTGTTTCTCTTTGGTTGTATAGTAACATGTATTTTCACTGACTGTTAGGCATAAAAAATTGGGTGGTCGCCTACTAGGAATAGTCTCACACCCTTTTTGGGTCATGCCTTTGGGCCCAAACAATTTATATTATGACATGTATAGAAAAGGGAAAGCGCCCTTCTACTTCATTTACGTAATTATTGTGGAGCTATGGATCATGGGACCAAAATGAGTCTTGTGATGCCTTTGTAGTTTATTTGTTTTCATAGGTCATTGTTTTAGTATTTTATTCGAGTATTGTGAGTTGTTTGGATATTTTCCTAGACATATGTATGATGCATCATTTATATATGTGTTCTAGATTGTGTTTCCTTCCAGTCTTCCACTGTTTACTTATTGCATGTTATTACTGAATCCTCTATTGTATATCTGTTTATTTTCATTGTGTTACTCTTCCAATGAGGGTATATTTTACCCACTATTGCAACCAAGGCCCCCACTTCTAGTTGGAAGCCTCTGGTGTTTGGGGAAATGCGCTTGAGGCAATGTGACCAATCGGGTATGGGGCACCTCTGGACAACATCTGGATCCGAGAAATTACAAAATAGTTCAAAATATAATATTATCAGTAAACAAAATAATGGATTTCAATGTGATAAAATCAATAAATCAATGTGATAAGAGGGGGATGTCAGGGAAAGGGTTTTGATTCTAGGATTATACCATTTATTTTTCCAATTCAACTG
This sequence comes from Viscum album, assembly GCA_963277665.1. NCBI lineage: Eukaryota > Viridiplantae > Streptophyta > Magnoliopsida > Santalales > Viscaceae > Viscum > Viscum album. The sequence goes on along the minus strand of OY728156.1, from coordinate 1,127,952,507 downwards.
ATTTGAAGACAGAAATAAATTAAAAAAGAGAAAATAGTTGAATAGAGTAAATTTATAAAAAATATGAAAAATATAATTCTTCTCTTTACCCATTTTTATAAACAGGCTGAATATATACCATGTTCATCAGAAAAATAAAATATTACACATGTGGTAGTACATCAATGGTGTAAAAATTATTCCCTATACATACCATGTTATATTCAAAAAGGATCAATCCACTTATGTTTTTTTATTAAAAAAGAACCATTCCACAAACACAACTATGAAATCCTCACTCTTATATCCTTATATCATATATCCGACATAAGAATTCAAATTATAATAATATAACACAAACTGAGACTTAAAATGTGTTCTCAATGTAACCTCAAATTAAAAGAGGGAAAATCATATCACTTGGTCATCAAGAGTATAAAAATCATTTTACATTTCTCCAATACTCAAAATTTTTATGAAGATAACCCTTTAGGAGTGTTCATTTCTAACCCATAAACAATTCTTTCATTAACTACCAACCCATATTTAGTAAATACTTATCCAATAATAGAATAATTAAAATCCTATGGCATATAAATTTTGTGAGGAAAATAAAATACACATGGAGAGTGTTTTATTTGTTGGGTGACTATTGGAGTAGAGCAGGGAAACCCCTAGGGTTTCAAAATACCATCTAATAAGGTATACTAAAAATTCATAGATAAGATATTAAAAATAAATAAGAGTTTTTTAAATGTACCACAATGATAAATATACACAAAGATTAATTTTCTTTGAAAAAATGCCTAATGAAAATAGTTTATAGAAAATTATTTTGATTTGACCATTATATATTGTGAAAGTAACCATAAAAGGACCATTATCGATTCAGAAACTGATCCTGGAACATATTTCATCCAAATTGGAAAACCACGAAATATTGTTACAAAATAAAAAAAATTTATTTTAATTAAAACACATTCGTATATTAAACATTTAGAATCCAAAAAAATTTCCCTAGATGCCAATGGTCACAGATATAAGGCCTAATTATATAATGAATTTCTAGGACTGATTTTTCTCTAAATTGACAAATCTAACAAAATAATATCCCCTTCTAAATAGGAAAGCATGAAAAGAAAACAGAAAATAGTTGAAGAACAATATACAAATCAAAAATCAAATGAAACACAGATTTTTAGAATGTTTTAGTAGAATATGTATCAAAAAAATATTTATGTCAGACAATAAAACAATAAATGAAACATTATGAAAATAAAAATAGAAATAATATAGAGATTCATTTTCTATGAATCTTTGATACCATTAAAATGTCATATACAATATGGTGATAAATATTCCTGAATCATAGAAGACATGTTAGGCCATTCAACACTATTTTAATAATCATGCAATGCAGAAAAAATTGAGATCAAGAATAATAATGAATTGGAAAGAACATGCCTCAAATAATCAATCAGTTAATAAATAGTAGTTAACATGATGAAATAGAATCCCTGATTTGGAATAGAATAATGTATATCAGAAATATGGTTAAGGAAAATTAAAATTATTATACACATTTCAGAGGACTGGTGAAAGGGGTTAAAGAAAATTCAAATGAATTAAAAAATGAAAATGGATGGAAAATAAGTGTTATCGAATAGGGTCTAAAAATATTTATGGAGAATAATATAAATGATAACTTTTCCAATTAGGATTTTATCACTTCGATAAAATTTTATTGTGTTTTAATATTTTTTTATGCCTTAACCAATTTGGTTATGTTATCACATACAAGTGATCGAATCTCCTCTAAATTTTCCATATTACAGTAATCTAGAAAATGGATTTATTTTATTGACAACAATGATCAATGTATTCCCAAAGGTTTCAAGGAAAAATAATTCCCCTCCTACATACATATATTTATAAATAATATAGAAAAAATTATCAAACCAACAATCCACAATTATGAAAAACCTATTAAAATAATCCAATTCATGTTTATTACTCCATTAAGATACATTGATTACATAGTTGAAACTATTAATAAATAGGGAAGAATATATTTAGAAATATTTAGTGTAAAAAAAACAAAAAATTCTTGTTTTATACTTTCAAAAGAAAAATAATAATATTGGAAAATATTAATAAAATATAAATCATCTTGAATAGAAAAAAACTATAGAATAATATTGATATGTGTTCAAAAACACATCTAGTTAAAAATTATGAAATGGGTGAAAATCACAAAAAAACACATGGGTGGAGGCATAGATAGAATGTGTTCATAGATGAAAAATATATGTGGAAAAATATTCATTTATAAATGAAAATTGAATAAAATAAAAAAATAAATATATTTATTTAAATTAGTGCATGACCTAGAGACATGGAGAATTCCAGATTTGGTGGAGTTTAATTGGAAATCATTGCATATTAATGTCTAATGAATACTTAAACAAATACACATATTCTACCACATCTTATAGATTCAACCTTCTTTGATAGGAATAAGAAAATGGAAATGAATGAAAGAGGTTCTAACATCTTCCAAAAAAAGCATAGCAATTGATATAATTCCAATCATGAAAAAAGGTAGATTATTGCACCGATTGATTACATAATACATAGTCTAAAATATATCCATGAGTAGAATTTGAATCAAAATGTGATAATAATAAGGCTCTCACACAACATTAAAATAACCAAAAATCTATAAATCATCATCTCCAATATCTAAAATAAAAATATCTAATGAGTACAGAAGGAGGGTTAATATTGTGTAACTTCAAATAAAAATTAGTGGATATAAGGTAGGTTAATTATATAATTTTAGAAAAATATACGTGTTTTTGGGATATGGATATATAGGACATCTGAAGAAGGTTTCAGTGACGGAAAATGGGTTTGAAAATAGATTGACCAGTGACCTCTACGACAGTTGAAGTCAAAGCCCATATGGAAGGTCTTTCCGAACAAGAGATGAAGGGAAATGTGATGGAACTCATGAGCTGAAATATTAGGAATTTTAGATAGAAAAGGAGGTGGTTGGTGGAGGTGGACAAGGTTATATAAAATTTATCTGTAATCTGATGCGAGGATGGAATAATTACTATTCTAGGGTAACCCGAAGGTGGTGGTAGAAAAACTATGATCCTGACATACTACATGGAAACTTGGAGGATGATGAAAACGGGGACAAGATTTTGTGGGAACCCTTGCTCCATGGAGTGTGGGTTGACTAGTAGATGTAGGACGATAGTGTTGAGGGTTTGAGGGGAGTAAAAGTCATGATGTGTGTTACCCTCAGTGGTAGTGGGAGTGAGAGGTGGATATTGAATGTAAACTAGCATGGAGGGGCAATGTGGAGTAGTGGGGGAAGGGCACATATGGGAAAATTGATGTAGAGGAACGTGAATGATACACGTGGCATCTAGAAAGTTAGGATTATTATATATTGTAGATATCACCTATTTATGATGCGTGAAAAATAAAAAGGATAACACTAAATACATAACATAATGAAATTGAATGGAAATATATAAAAATACATACAAAAATAAAATAAATAATAATCAAAATATATTTATATCAATATAAATCAGGTAGAACTACAACATAGATGGTTACTAATAGTATCTATAATCAAGACTACATAGACCATTCTCAGCACATCCAGCTGCCCCATGAGATAAATAATTCACATTTCCCTTAAATTTATCATGATGAATAAAACCTACAAACACACTAACACTTATAATAACAGGGGATGTGTATAATTCCCAATATATAATCCCTAAATGGAATCCCACAAATGATACTATTGTAAGAATTTATTTCATCAGAATAAAATAAAAATAGTTAAGGATAAAATTTGAAACCATGCCCAAAATAATGAATAATCAATGAACGGTAAACACATCATAAAATGATCTAATGACCAAATGAAAACCCCAAACCAAAAAGAACTTATAAATTGTTCAAACTCATGAATAGTATGATTTACCACATTCCTCAAGTCATCACATGGTTGGAATATCTTATGTTCCCATATAAAGAGAACATATATCCATGTCCAAAAAACAAATCCCCAAACAATTATTTATTAACACACTCCTCCAATCATCTTAACTAATTATAATGCAATTCTGAGTTTTATATATGTAAAATAACCCTCAAATGATCCATTTTAGAAACTTTTGTGTTCATTAGTGATGGGTTTTCTTCAAAAATCATGTTTCATTAATAATTATTCAAATGTTGAATTTTCTAATTATTTTTAATAGGAACCAACGTCATAAATCTATAGAACCACCTTCCATCTCATTGTTAATATAGGTAATATAAAAGTGAAAAAACCATCCATGAGTATGGTTGAAATAAACATCTTAGAGGATGACATCATATGAAAAAATATCGTCCAAAATTAACTCCAAAATTTCCTTATTTTAGATGCAAATAAATAAATAAACCATAAGGGTTTTAGGGAAAATTGAGTTGGTTAAAAAATGAGTACTATATCCTCAAAAATATTTTCCATATTTTCCATTTTGAATACATAACATCCTTGTTGAAATTATTTGAATAAATAGTCTATTTAAAAAACCATGATTACTGACATCACACATTGGACAATGGTGTGGTGAGTTTACCAGTTCCATTTTTGAGAATCCCATAAAATTTTTCTTTGAGAGACACTTTTACTAAGACTATAGCATGGTTTATTAAATAATATAATTTCTATTTTTAAAAATCTTAGACTTTCTATGTCCACTAAATGATAATTGTTTTCAATTCCATTTCTATAGGTGGACTTTCTAACCACCACACCCACCCAAATGGACATTTATATTGTGTGGTGGAGTCCTTACACATATAAATCTAATCATAACAACAACACCTATATAAGAAATCATTAAAATACCACAGTGTCATGTTGTGAAAACCATTATATATCGATCATTTCATCAAGTAGCCATCCTTCCTTCAAATCCCTCCGGAAACCCAAAAGAACTATCTTATTATATAAAACAACAATATAATAACCCTCTTTCTCAAAATACTTGTTATCATAAAATTTTCTATCTCACATTACCTATTTTAATTTCTCTTAAATCATATCATTAGAATATTAGATAATGGATTCTATAAAAATGGAATTTGGATTTAAATTACGAAGGATTGAATCACTATAATTTGTTCTAAAAGACACATTTTGTAGGATTTTATTTTGATTTTTGACATAGAGAATGTGATTTTAGTATTGATCCATGTCATGAATGATATAGGTGGATCATATTCGTTATTTATGATCCTATGATTCCTTTTCAGTAAATTTACATTATTTTAGGTTATTTTATCATATCATTACTTTCATAGATATTATCATTAATTTCATTGATATATTTTCTTTATTGATGTGGTATATAAATTTGGGTCTTGGTAGTGACCATACTTTTCAAAGTTTAGGAATTAAACCGTTGGAATTGGGCTTAAGTGATGATTTTTTACAAATTATTTATAGGTATATATTAATTAAAATAAATTTAATGTTTCTATGTAGTGGTTTTATTATATTAAATTGAAAACAGATTGATTTAAGAAATTGTTTTAAATGGTTCATTGAGTAAACTATTTTCAAGGGGAAAATTCTCTCATTAATTAAATGTGTTGGTTATGATCAATGTTCAAATAATTTTTGGTATGAATGAACGTATACATTATTAATTATAGAAGGGATAATATATATATTGTGCGATATTGACAGGATGAGTCATTATATTTTGGAAACTCTTGGGGTGGGTGTTGATGTATAAAATTATCATATCAAAAAATTTATGTTATGTTTTTTATCTACTACTCAAAAACTGTTAAAATTTGTTGAATATAAAAAAATTTTGTGGTGTTGAGATGGGATTGATATTTTTTAAAATAATTGGATACAATATTATCAACTGTTGAACAAATTTTATCAGGTTATCTTAAAATATATTTGGTTTTTTGATATATAACTGGGTTTTAATAGAATTGGTTACAGATATGGGAAGAAGTCTACATTGGACTAACTAAGATTATTGGGTAATACTAATGGGAAATATCACCCACCGTTATATACACATTTTTATTGAAATTTAGATAAATTATGTTGTATCAAAGAAAATAGAATGGATCTATGGTTATTGGGTTATTGAACCAGGATAAAAATTTCATGCTGGATGTAGTGGAACCTCACCCGGTGTTATAGAATGATTTTGGCCATAAAAATTGGAAGGTAATAATCAGTGGGTTTTCATGTTGTGATAGGTGCCATTTTTTTCATGACACTATATTTGTTTTTATCTTTCCTTGAAATATGATTTAATTTTGGTATTGGTTTTCAATGAAAATAATGTATCGTGATATATATATAAAAATATATTTATTAATATTAATGTTAAATCAATCCCTATGGATGATTCAATCCTTCAACAATAGTTTATACCATTTTTTATCATGTAACGCATAAGTTCATCTATAAGTCCAAAACTATCATCAAAATTTTTGCTCCAATGTCATGGTCATTAAAAAATTAAAAAATTGATTATTTTTACACAAAATATTCATTAGTCAGTTTTAATTTCTCATAAACATTCAAATATAACAATCACAGTTAATTTATCACATATCCACATTCCACAACATCACCAAATACATATCATATATATATATATATTACTATAGTATTTATCCACAGTGTAAGAACCTAAAACACAAACATATATAGTTTTCTTTCATGATATAAAATCAATATATATCTTAGAAATTTTTTTTTGGAAAATTCTAGACCATTGTCACTCTCTTAGACTTCTCTAGTAACATGATTTATTCTATAGATATGATTTATAATAATATATAAAATGTAGTTATTATTTCTTTATATAATTATTTCTCATTCTATAAAAAAAATTTGAAATCCTAAAAATAGTTTTGATGGAGTTTTTTAATAGATTGTATAGAGTTATTCAATTATATATTGGGAAAATTAATTTTTTAGGATCACACTGATCAAAAAAGTTTACTCATTCATGACTGGTTTTAAGGGATTAATTATGACACTTAGTGGATGGATTTCACTCAGCTCGAATTAAACTCCTTGGTATCATATTATTATTAAAATATAATAGGAGGTATTTGTAATTTATAGATAACTCAAAACATAAATGATAAAAAAACACAGAGTTATTTTTTGAGGACCCATAAATCTCACAAATTTTAAATCAATAAATGATAAAATATAATAAAAATAAATAAAATTCTAAACTAAATCCAATATTTAATGCCATGATTTCATGTAAAATTTTCAATGATTTTTTAATTGATTATATAAAATATTGAAATTGATACCAAATAATTAATCACGTAAACTAAAATACATAACAATGTAAAAAAAATACAAAAAATGCATATATCAAACTCCAACATCATAGGATAGGGAATCTCTCATGTGAATCCAAGGTGTTTTCCCGAGCAACATAATGATAATATTTTAATTCCAAAAAATAGATATTTGAACCTGCATGGAATAATTATGGTATGGTTAACATATTTTTACGACAGGACACTTTGAATCCCTTTTTACTAGATGATTATATGTGTATCATAGGCTTATAAATGTGATAGATTAAAATAAATATACATAAAAATATAAAAAAGTGGAATAAGAATAAGAATTCATACACAATTCTAAGAGGGAGTGTAATAATTAATTATTTGAATAAGAAACAAAGAAGTAAAAAAAATTATCACATATCATATATCACTATATAAAACACTAAAAATTTCACTTAAATGAAACTATTAACCCCATTTGGGATTGTCTCATTTAAAACCATATTGATCAGACACTTAGTAGTTATGAATGAATATATGTATGATTCTTCGTCAAACATACTCATTTCATATTCTTAGTATTTTACATATCATATCCTCTCATCGGGAAAATAAATAGCCCTTGGTAGGCATTTTGTAGACTATTAAATAACAATTCATCACATGTGATCATTATGGATATGGTATATAATAAATTAAACTTGGATTTGGATCATGGGTTTTTTTTATCATAACTCATTTTAATGATAAAACCATCCATGTTTTCATAAAAAAACTAAATTAGTAATAATACTTATTTTCATGTAAAATTCAAAACATACCATAATCTAATATAAGACATCCAATCAAAATATTATTACACAAAATTATTATATCTTGAATGAAATTTTTTGAAATTAAATTGAAATCCATTTATAAATAAAACTGGTCAGGAAGGAAATAAGGACTCAATTACAGCCCTTATCACACATTCAATTCACAATTCATATTTTCTTAAAAATGTAACAATCTCTGTTATTTTTCATCTAAACAGTCCATTTCCATAATAACAATAGTTATCATTCACTTATTTCTTCTATATAAATTATCACATCCTCTAAAATAAATAAATAACAGAATATTATGTTTTTAATAAAGTAAAAATTTAATAATTTATATATTCATTAAATAAATTATATCAACAAAAAAACAAAGATTTAAAATCTACTTCCACACATCAAACCACAACATATCTTGTTTAAATTAAAATAAATTCACATTATTAGGCATATTTTTATATTCAATAAATTTAATGTCATATAAATTAATTATTTTTTCATTCACAATTATATGATTTAAATAAAAAAATGACTCATAAATTGTTGGTTTCCACCATTTTTAATGTAACTGGTCATTAAGTATATATCCCCCTTAGATTTTAGTATTATTGTCCCATAATTTTTTTTATATTGAATGGCATTTTTGACATGCCACACCAAAATATAATGATCTTTGACATATTAGATAAAAATTACTCTAAATATTATATGAATAATAAATACACTTGTGATTAAAATGATAGTAAATAATAACTACAATTAAAGAATAAATACTTAATGTGAATCAAAATTAAAAATGATTTTTTTTCAAAGAAGTGTTTTTTTTATAGTTAATTTGTATTTAATATTATAAAATTAAATTGATCACATATAAAAGATGAATATACAAATATTTACTATTTACTTCTATGATAAAATATTTTAAAATTAATTAATTAATTATTTTATTAGAAATATCTATATAAACAATTTAAATTTAACACGTCAATTTTATATAATTGTAGTTTTTCATTATATTTGTTATTTAAATTTAAAATAAAAATATATGAATTTTATAATTTAGATTTTATAAAATGAAATTATTTTATGAACTCATTATATCAATATTATGTTATAATTAAATTTTGTAATTTTTATGAAATAATTCATTTTTAGAAAAATAGTTCAAACAAATATTTCCCCAATATCGCAGGATTTATTACTTCATTAGGATATAAGAATATCATAGAAACATATATAACAATTATATTCAAAAAAATTGTATCTAAAGACAATATTTTTCTTTTATATATAATTTGTTGAATTTGAAAGCCCATATGTAAAATTTTGGGACTTGGGTAATATTTTATTCCAATAGAAACATTTTTTTGGTCCTTTATTTTAATTAAACATTCTTGGTGGTTTATTTAGACTTTTGATTTCAATGAATGACACATAAATATATATTTTTTAGTAATATACTGATTCATTTTATGAAGATAAAAAACATTGATAATTGTATCCAAAACATAATTGTTATGCATGAAAATATACATTCTTATTAACACCATTCATTACATGTGATGTGAACTAATAAAAAAAATATTTTTTATCCAAATTAAAATTTTTATTTGATAATTTTTTTTCATATTTAAAATAATAATTTTCATATTTGTTAATATGGTCAATTTTTTTGGTTATTAAAATAAATTTCAAAGGTAAAAAATGGAGTTGTCGTTGTAAAAGTGAATTATTGTAAAACATAAAACAATAAATAAAACACATAAAATTACTCAAAACATATATAAAAAATTTATATAATGGTTTCATCAACCCACATATAATTTAATATCCAATAATATCAAATTTTTATTTCATATCTCATGAATACTAAATATTTCATTTATAATACTATAAAATGTCACACCACTCACTTATAAAAAAAGTCATCCACCAACCCTTTAAAAACACTATAAAAATTTTAAATTATATCCAAAAACTACAAATTATACCCAAAATAAATCCATATAACAATTTTTAAATCACATTTATCTTTGGAATATCCCAAATTCCTCAATAAACAAGCAGTCCTTCCGATGAGAGTTCAAAATATCAATGTGATTGCAACATAATTTTTATGATTTTACCTTCATCATTGTATTTCTCCTTGATGTAAATTTTAATAATTATTTAATAAAAAAATCATTATTATTATTATTTAATTCAATGTTTATTATGTTAGTTTTAATATAAATTTCTACCATACTATATAGAAAACCAAAATTCCAACACTGAATACGTGCGATCTATCACCTCAATGAAGAGAGGTATTCCATTTTTCATAATCTAATTACAAGGATCGTAATAAATTTTTATTCAAATAATATATATTGTATTTATAAAATATTTATGACTTTTTAAATAAATTCAATACTATAAATTTCTATTGTTATATATAAGATGAATACATCCTCTATGTATAATTGAAAGTTACCATCTTATAGAACGACATATTACATTTTTATCACCACTTTGATAAGATAGTTTCATGACTACAATTACTAAATAAATTTATTATTTATGACCAAATTATGTTTATGTAAATATAAATGTTAAATGAAATTAATAAACAGATTCAATTAGAAATTAAATTATTTTTCCTGTAACATTTAGAAAAACACATTCATGGACAAAGGGCATTATTTTTCATCACCACCCTCATGTATGGATATAGAAATAAATATTATTCTAAAATTATTTCTAATAATAATATTATATCATTTTTAATATTATGTATATATGAAAAAAAATCAATAATATTTATAGTTTACTCTATTGAAGTCGGTAAATTACCTAAGATAAGTTCATTTTTGATTTGATCATAAAGAATCACGAATAAAATATTATGGAGTACAATTAGGAATTTATAAATAATTGTAAATAATTTATTATAGTACACTAGATAATAATGAAATAATGAACTATCTATAAATAAAATGGGAATCAAAGTCAATACATTAGAGCATCCATAAAACCAAAAAATTCGCCGCCAACCCTTTATTGAAATATACTATATGTAAATAATAAATAAAATGTAAATTATTATAATTAATCTATATATATTTTAATATAAATGAATATTTTAATGAATTATATTATTAATATTTTTATGTTTATTTTAATGCCTTTTAAATCCATTTAATAAAATATGATAGTTATAGTAAGGGATTTTCCATCTCATTACTCTCTTTCTAAAACATATTACATAATTACTACATGTTTTATTTTATGTGGTTAATATAATTTCAAGTGGATGTTTTTAAAATACACTAATTCAATTTAATGGATTTATAAATTAATATCATGTTATGTAATCAATAATATTTATATTCATTATATATTGATGTTTCAATATATGTTGAAATCTCAAATCACATATATTAAATTTATAATAATTAACCTTTATCTTATTTTTTCTATGATTGATTTCTTCGACTATAATACTCTAATATATTATTAATTATATTTATATTTTAATTGATGTTTTTTTAAAATTACAAGTTTGTGTGGTTATTAATTTAATTCTCATTAAATAATAATGTTGTTCATCATAATTCAGATACATTTAATGATATACTAACTCAAAATCAATTTTCTTTCTTACAACCACCTCTCTGCTTCCTTATTTATAAATATAATTATTTAATTTAATTTTGATCGTAATAATTATATTTATCTCATTTTGTATTGTGTATTATTAATCTCTATATGGTGTTGGTTTAAATAAAGGTACTTCCAAAATTTTAAAGTGTTTTTTATACCCATGTATTTATTTTCCACTCTATTGTTTAATTGGACAATATTTAGGCCCGATTCAAGACTCCTTTATTCGTATTTTTTAATTAATATTTTAAAGCATATTTATTTTAATTTCTCATAAATTATTATTTTGGATGGGACTCATAGAATCATCTTTTCAAAATATTAATGAAATGGTTTTTGAAATATCTTTTTATGAATCACTTTTGGTTTCATCATAATCTGAAAAATATAAACCTTCTATAGAGTTGTTTACATGAATCAATCAATGTATTATATAAAAAAATATAAATTTTAGGTGATTGAATTTCCTTGTATCATTTGATCTAATTTATGATTTCAAATGAAATTATAACATTTTGAATGTTTTTGAAACACATATTCATTCCATGGGTTATCTAATATATTACAATGTATTGATTTTGTGTGTGTAGAACACATGTTTATGAATTATCATTTTTTGATGGGTTTGTTCCATTAAATCTTTTATATAGTTTTTGTGTGTTAAATTTCATTAATTTTTTAGAAACATTAATTCCTTTAGATCTGTATGGCACTTTAAATCCCTATGATTCATTGGTTACATATCTATATCTATTGGGATATATATGTTATTCATTTAATTTTATTATATAAAAAAATATATGTTGGAATCATGTTTGTTCACAACATTATGTGTGGACATATTTTTTTCATAACATGATGCATGGAAATTTTATTGTTCACCACATAATTTGTTGGAATAAATGAATTTCATAATAATGTAATATATTCCTATGATAAATTGCATGCCACATTTATATCTGATGTTCATATATTATGTTTTATAGACCATTATTATTGGAAATTTTCTACAATTTTACCCCATGTTATGGACTTTTCCCTTTGAGATTACATACGATAATATCTTGACTAGTGGGGAAATAATACTTCTCTATATAATTTTTTGTTAGATATTTCATGGATTATCAAGTATCTCTAATTCTTATGATCTAACACCTGTTTAAATTTTCCATTATTTTTCACATACTTATAGTTTGTATTTAAAATTTTATTTCTATTTAAATTCCCTAATTTAGGATTTATTTTCCACAATAATTTTATTCTTTAATAAAATACTATTTCATAAAATTATAAAAATTTTCAATATTATTGTTGGAGAGCTAATTATGTAATGAAATATATAAAATTTATGTCCTTCATAATTTTTAAATACTAACATATGGGTTAAATAATTTTATTTAATTACTATGGATAATGATATTGATATCCCATTAGAAATTACATCTCTATTCATTTATATCATTTATAAACACTTATCAATTTTCCTTAGTTGATGATAATTAAAATTCTGCCGACATAATATATTATATTGGGGAGAATGCAACACCTCATGATTTTTGAATCAATTTTCCACTAAAATGATATTATGTTGAATATATATTATTTATATACAACATCTGATTAAAATAATTCATCACATATTAGATGATAATTTTTAAAAATATAATAATATGAGTAAAAACACTAGATATTTAAAATATTATGATAAATTAATTTGTTAAGAGAAAATATAATTAATGTGATTTGTTATTAAACATGATTTTTCTTTCAATAAATATTTTTTTCAATTTTTTGGATATTAATTATACTAAATTATTTTAATCATTATTTAAAAAACTAATTATGATATTATGAAATATTTAAGTGCATGAAATAATATATTAATAGTTATTTAGTTATTATTAAATATTCCATAACAATTAGAAAACTTTAATATTAAAATGACATACTTATATAGAATATTTATTTCTTTATATTTTCAAATTTTAAAAAAATAATAGTTATTTTAATATTATAATTCTATTTTAATGAAATTAAATTAATTTTTTATTTCATCATGTCAAAATAATTTTAGGATTATTTTATTTGTAATCTTATAAAATTTTTATTGTTTATGTACATTTTAAAAAATATATATTCCACCAATTCCATAGTGTTTATGACATCATAATGATATATTTATGGCACATAAATATATAAAACAATTCACAATATTTTTTTATAAGGATTAAATGATTCAACTAATTATAATATGTTGAATTTATAAAATATATGTGTTACATTTTTGACCTCTAGTAATAATCTATTACAAACTCATATATTATTTTTAATTAATAATAATAATTATTCTAGAGGTGGATTTTTCTTTTGTAATTTTTTTCAAATCTACATAAGGAATTAAAAAAACAATTAATAATATGTAAATTAGAAACAATTTTTACTTTTATCATAAGCATAATTTTTTTTCTTTAAAATATATGTTTTTTATAAAATGTTATTTACATGTTATATTCATTAATAATAAAAGTTTATATTATCATCAGATAATATATAATTCGGTAAAATTATTTTAATATTTTAAATAATCGTGCTAATATAAATTATTAAAGACACATTTAATTTTGGACCTTAAATAAAATAGTTGATGTTAAAAAAATGAGTCATCATGGTAAATGTAAATTATAGTAATATTTGAAACTAATATAAAATGACTAAAATTCAAAAATGATTTTCTCTAAATCTGTAGTTAAGGATATTTTCAGCCCAAAACATACTAAAACTATATTTTTATCAAATTTGAACTCACATGACATGAATGATGACTTGTTAATTAATGCAGATAGAAAAATGTCACTCCCCTCATTTATGAAATTAGATCTCCACCACCAATTGAAAGATTTAAAATTCCAATTATTATTGAAAATTTATCCCCATAATGTATTTATGAAAGATTTCCCTTTAAATGTTATTATTTCTTTGATAGATTGTGTTACCTACAACAATGAATTTAGATTAATCATGTAACGTTATCAAAATACTGTATGTCCATTATCACCCAGTCGTTTGATTAATAAGTATTACCTGTAATAATTATATTGTTATAAATATAAAATATAAATAATTATAAAATGTATTCATTTTTATCATATTATATTAATTGAACCTCCATAAACTAATATTGAAATAAATGTGATATTTTTTAGAATTTTTATTTATATATAGTGTTTATCTTAAAATTAATAAATTAAATAATCACTTTTTGAGAATTATTTTTTAAAAATATATACAATAATTAGTTGATGTTATTTTTTGTAACATTATAAAAATATTTTTATAGGCATATCATTAGAAAAAATCATTTTTTGGATATAACTGTATTTTTTTCTTAAATAGAGTGTTTGTATTATTGTGTGAACATAAAATAAAATAAAATTACATAGTTTAAATGCATTGAATAAGGAAAAATAAAGTAATTATATATAATCTATAGCTTAAAATTTGTTAAATATTCCCCATTTATGTTTGGGTCAATATGAATAGTAACACTGGTAAAAAATGTCAGCTTACTAAAGGGTAAATCATTTTAATTTATATTTTTAAAAAATTGGTAACTGACACGTGCCTATCATTGGGTGCAGCAAAAACAATTATTTACTATGTTAAAATACATTATAGTGGTTAACCTATGTTGTCTCCCAATGTGGAGTGCACACAAAATATTTAGTCACTTTTTAAAAAGAGAAAAAGTTAACTATTTTTTAAATTGTTTGGTTTTGAAATAAATGATAGAAACAAAAAAACAAAAGAAGAAATTGAGGAATAGATTCAAGAAAAATATGTAAGTCATGTGATTTAAAAAAAACTTATTTTATGAGATGGGTGATCATGTTGGGGTCAGTTTTATAATTGCAATATTATCCTTGTTCAATTTTATTCAATCATCCCCTGCTAAGTTGATTTTAGTGAGATTCCATAATTACTTAAATTCAGTTCATTGGTTTAGTGGTTTAAAGAAAATTCTATTTTGGTATAATCTTCTTATGTTGAGGGATATATTTGTAGTGAACACCCCCAATTATATTAGGCAATTCCCTATCGGGCATTGTTTATCCTAAATAATCATGAATATTCACCACCCCTCCCACACGTACTAGAGATTTCTAAGTACTTCACCACTAAGCCCTGATCTTATTATATTGAATATTTACCAGAAATTAATGGAGGGATAAAAATGTTAATTTATCAAAGAAAAAATAACAACAGAATATAAAATTGAATACGATCGCAAAAGATAATAAATTCGGTTTTTAGAATTTGAAAACAACTTCACAGAAGAGATAGTGTTTTTATTCAATAAAATGTACGAACTCAAACCATTAAAAATATAAAAACCTCCCTCCCCCAATCACCTCATATGAATACCCCACCATGTTAAGGGTAATTGAGAATAATTAGGAAGATAAAGGCATTACAAAATTAAGAAGAAGAATCAAATGAAAATAAAGAACAGAATTTTCTCCTCTAGATTTAGTTCTCTAAAAGTTTAGCTTCGGTTCTCCCACCCTCTCAAAGAATCATGCCGATGTAACATCTTATAGGAGGTATGGAATGGAGTTGGAAGTCTACCCACTAAATATTAGATCATTTGGAGCTGTGTGGAAGGTTTTATGGCTGATTTAGTAGGCCTAAGTTATTTTGGCCGCCAATCTCTTTTCCACCAACCATACTTTGAACGGTTGAAGGCCTCCATTAATCAACTAATTTATACATGAAATTTAATGTGATGCTGCCAAATCAAGTTGTATTTCTAACCCAGCTAGAAGAACCCCATTTTGGGGTCTGTAGCTCATGATATTGATCATTGAATGAGTCATAGTCAATTCTGCCGGCCAGAATAAATTATCACATTGACCTATTTTGTTTGGCCTGTTGGAGTTCAAATTGGAACTTGGTCTAGAAGAATAATTTGTAGTCAATGAACCATTTAATCCTATGAAAATATAATCACATTATTTGGATAAAAATTTTAGGATTTATGATCGAAATACAGAAGAATCATAGAACTGTTAAATGTCCCGAATTAATAACTTTTCCCATTTAAGCTCAAAATTCACAAAAAAACATAAAATGATGCATATAATATCAAACTGATTAATGGGAAGGGATTAAATCATTTAAAAACATAATAATAATTATGAAAATATTAGCTCTGTCAACTCCCCCACATTAATCACTTGGACTCCTGGATAAGTAAATATCCATATTAAAGCAAAGAAAATTTTAAACAGAAACCAATGGGATATTATAATTTAACACAAAAAAAGATATAATGCTTCATTAACAAATATTATTCCAAGTTCACAATTCAGTTCATTAAATATATTACCTCTTAATTTATTCTCCTATGCACATAAAACAATTACCTAACATTCATTTTTTTCTCATCACACAAATATCTATTTTCAAAAATGTCTTTCTCATCCAATACTCATTCAAGGGTCAAAGTAGGATTAATAAATACCTAAATCTCCACCCTATATGATTCAGTAACATATGTTTATCATGAGGATTTTATTAATGTTGTTTTGAGGCTTTAGGTAGGTAGGATTTAGATGTGAAAATTTATGAGGCTGAATAAGGAGAACTTGGCTCTTTTTGAAGCGAAATTGCATTATTATAACTTTTACACAAATGTGGTCTTCTCCTTACTCCCCTTAAGAGTAAATAAGCACCAATAACATGAAAAATCAGTGAAACATTACACCATTCATCAATTCAACAGAAAATGTATCAATCATCTCAAACATGATTTTTCTTGAAAGCTTCATATAGGCACAACATTTCTTTCATTAGAAACTCCAGAAAGGCACAACTTCTTTTACATGAAAGCTCTAGATAAGGCATAGGTTTCCACATAATTATTTTTTCAATTGAAATCACATATCTTAAACATTTTATTTTCCACCCAAAGTCATTCCAAATGAGGTTGCACAACACAAGTCAACCTCCCCTACACTTAAGTACAGCTAGATTATGCAATTTTACTTCAAGAGCAGGTCAGATAAAGAAAATTGGATTATAATGTGGCTAACCTAACAGGCTGTTCATGGCTTCTATGGGGTACAAGGATTAACTGTACAATGTGGGCCATCATAAAATGTATTATTTAGAAAATTGGGCTTTAATACCAAATAAATGCCTCAATCATTTTAAACACATGTACATAAAACCCTCATGTTTTTATAGAAATAAATCAAATTATAGTTAAATCAACCAAGGTATGGTTCTCTCTAGATGTTAGGTGAATGAAAAGAGTATGAAAAATAGGTTTAGAAACCTCACATAAAAGGGATTTCAAATATAATGACAGTGAATTGTGGCACGGGATTCCAAAATCAGAGTACTTTTCATGAAATTCATATAAATTTGAACATGAAAAGTATTCATTTTCAACATTCATTTAAGCTTAGTTTCATGGGATAAATTGTTTCACACATTGAAATGGGTTCCAAAATATGTGATGATAATCGTTTGAGCTCAATTTTTTCAAAAAACACAATTTTTTTGAAAAACACAGAACTAGAAATAATAAACTATAAATGTTCCCTCCCCCACACTTAAATGATGCAGTGTCCCCACGGCATTAAAATTGACTGATCATGTAAGAATATATTCAAATGGATCATAGAAATCAATAAAGTGTAAATGAAAGGCACAACCTAATGGTTTTATTGATAAATGGGTTTGAGGATTGTGATCTCATCAACTAGCTCTAGTGGAATGGGCCCAAGGAATTTCTTCAACCAATGACCATTAACAGTGAATGGATTTTTCTCTCCATCCTTCACAGAAAAATACCAAAAGGATATACATGAGTAAATATTAATTTACCTTCCCATCTGGAATAATGTTTATCTTGCATCAACTTGAGTCTTGAGTTGAATAATAGCACCATGTCTCCGGGATGGAAGTTGCTTGTTTGGATCAACTGGTGATGAGCCACTCTTGTTCTCTCCTTATAAATACTAGAGTTTTCAAAAGATCCCCTTATAATTTCTTCTAGCTCCTACAACTGTAATATTCTCTCTTTTACAGCACTTTCAAGATCTAAATTTTACATCCTCATAGACCAGTATGCATTATTTTCCAATTCCACAGGTAGGTGATATCTTTTCCCATAAATCAATATATACTGGCTCATTCCAATCGGGGGTTTTTATGTTGTCCTGTAAGCCCATATTGAGTCTTCCAATCTTTGGCTACAATCCTTCTTTATTTGGATTAACAGTCCTTTCTGAATTCCTTTTATTTCCCTATTGGACACTTCAGCTTGACCATTAGTCTGTGGATGATTGGAAGTTGATGTTTTATGATGCACCCCATATTTCTTCAACAATGATTCTATTCTCCTATTGCAAAAGTGAGTCCCTTTATCACTAATTATTTCTCTAGGCACTCCAAACCTATAAAATATGTTAGTCTTGAAAAAATCACAAACAACATTAGCTTCGTCAGTCCTGCTGGCTTTTGCTTCCACCCATTTGGAATCTTAATCAACAGCAAGAGAGATATAATAATTTCCAAATGACATTGGGAAAGGGCCCATAAAATATATTCCCCAAACATCAAAAATTTCACAAAAATTAAGTGGTTTTTGGGGAATTTCTTTTCTCTTTAAAATATTTTCAGAAAACTGACATTTTTCACAAGTTTTAAAAAATTCACGAGCATATTTAAAAAGGGTGGTCCAATAATGTCCAGATTCTAAACCCTTCCTTATTATCCTTTGAAGTCCAAAGTGGCCTCTACAAGATAATGTGTGAAAAAACACAAAGACATAATTAATTTCAATTTCATGCAAACATCTTCTTATTACTTGGTCATTTCAAATATTACAAAGAAACGAATCATCCTGAATGTAATATCTAGATTCAAATTCCATCATTAGAATTTGGTGGGAATTTAAATGATATGGGACTAGAGATGCTACCATATAATTGACCATATTGGAATACCATGGAACTTCACTATTGATTATATAGAGTTGTTCTCCAGGAAGCTCATCATTAAGTGGGTTCTGGTTTGGAATTTCTCCTTCAATAGTGTGGGGTGGTCGACTTAGATGATTAGCCACCTGATTTTCACTTCCCTTTTTATCATTAACTTCCAAATTGAACTCTTGTAAGAGTAGCATCCATTTCACTAGCCTTGGATTTTCATCTGCCTTTTTCATTAAATACCTGAGTGCTGCATGATTAGAAAAAACAACAACTTTAGTTCCAAGAATATATGATCGGAATTTATCTATTGAAAAGACAACTACAAGGAACTCCTTCTCGGTGGTAGTGTAATTTATTTGTGTGGCATCCAAGGTCCTTGAATAATAGGATATGACTTAAGGATTTATTTCATTTCATTGTGATAAAGAAGCACCCACTTCTTGGTTGGATGCATCACAAAGCAACTCAAAAGGGTAATACCAGTTGGGTGGTTGCATTATTGGAGGTGTGATCAAACTTTTCATTTGTTCATCAAATGACTTTCTGCATGCATAATCAATATTAAAGTTAGCTTCTTTTAGTAGTAATATTGAGAGAGGGAGATAAATCATACTAAAATATTTAATGAACCTTTTGTAAAATCCAACATGTCCTAAAAAGGATCTAACATGTTTTAAACAAGTTGGATATGACATGGAAGTTATTACTTCAACTTTTGATTGATCAACCTCTATCCCTTTTCGAGAAATTATTTTCCCCAACACTATTCTCTTTTCTACCATGAAATGACATTTTTTAAAATTTAAGACAAGATTATTTTGAATGCATGTTTTCAAAACATTTCCCTAATTTCCTAAGAAATGATCAAATGAATTACCAAAATCTATGAAATCATCAATAAATACTTCAAATCAGTCCTCAATATGATCTGAGTAAATACTCACCATACACCGTTGAAATTTACATGGGCCATTGAATAACCCACAAGGCATCCTTTTGTAGGAAAATGTACCAAATGGAAAGGTGAAGGTCATGTTCTCCTGGTCTTCTGGTGCGATCGGTACCTAAATGTATCCTGGGAATCCATCTAAAAAACAATAATGGGGTTTTCCAGCTAAACATTCTAGCATTTGATCAATGAACAGAAATGGGGAAGTGGTCTTTTTGGGTAAGTTGATTTAGATTCCTTTATTTTGTACACACTCTCCATCTATTTTTTGCTCTCATGGGTATCAATTCATTTCTTTCATTTTTGACAGTTGTTAGGCCAGTTTTCTTTGGGAATACTTGAATTAGGCTGACCCATTGAGAAACAGAGATTTGAAAAATGATGGCAGCTGCTAGAAATTTCTCTATATCTTTCTTAACAACCTCCATAATTATTGGATTATGTCTTCTATGAGGTTGTCTAACTGGTCAAGAATCACATTCTAAAAATATTCTATGAGATCAGACCTTTGGATTTATTCCAGGTATATCACCTAAACTCCATCCTATAGCTTGTACATTTTTTTGAGTATGTCAATTAGAGTTTCCTCTTATGAATGGGATATGTTATTGGAAATTCTTATAGGAAATTTATCTCCTTCCATTAGGTAAGAATTTTTAAAATCACATGGAAATGGTTTAAGTTCAAGACATGGGGGTTGTTCAAGGGATAACATTGAATTAAGGTATCATATTCCTAAGACTATAATCTCTGGTATCATCTCATTTTCTTTTAATAAATCATTAGAAAAGTAATATTTTACCTTATTCTCTAACATGGATTTAGGATTTTCAGGCTCATGGGAATTAGAATTTTCGAATGAAAAATGTTTTCTTAATGATAAAAAGTCAATAATCATACCTGAATCTTTAATTGGTTCTATACCTTCTTCATTGGAGATCGCATAAAGTGAGTTGTTACTGGATGGATGCTTCATTGCATAATGAATTTTAAAGTTCTCTATACTATGTCCAATTTCCATTGTGATTGTTCCCTCATGGACGTTGATGATAGTACTTGCTGTTTTTAGGAAGGGTCTCCCTAGGATGATGGGAGATTTTCCTAAAGATTTGACTTCTTCCATTGTATGTACATGAAGGTATGATGGAAAGATCAATAAACATACTCTAATGAGTACATCTTTTATAACTCTATCTGAGAAAATAGTGGATCTGTTTGCTAATTGCACCCCCACTTGAGTTGGTTTTAGTTCTCCGATCTGTAAGGATAAAAATACTGAGTGAGGCATAACATTTATTGAAGAGCCTAGATCACATAGTGCATCGGTAATATTTAAAGACCCAATAGTGCAGAAAATAGAGAATGTCTCTGGATCTTGACATTTTTTTGGTATCATTGGTGTGATCAGTGCTGATACACTTCTCCCTATGCTGATTCTCTCATTTGCATCCAATCACCTTATTATTGTGCACAACTCCTTCAAAAATAATATATTCTTAGGGGTTTTTTTGATTGCATCCAGTAGTGGGATATTGATCACAAAATTTTGAAAAGTATCCTGAATTTATTTTTGAAGTCTCCCTTCTTCAACATTCATTGATTCAACTAATGCATATGGGAATGGTTCTTGGATATCCTTCCTCTCCCATTGTTGTTTTTGAAAAGGTGTTTCTAGCCGTTCCTTTCTAAACCTGCTTCTTTCTCCTTTTTTTCTATCCTTATTTTGGATGGATGTGTTGTGCTTCATTTGGTTTTTTAGAATAATCATACTCACTTTCATTAGGTGACATTATATCTATTCCACTTTGTGTTGTAATGATGCTCACACTTTCTTTGGGATTTGGAACTATTTGTGCTGGGTGTTTTCCTTGATTTTTGGTTAGAATATCCATTAGTCTATCAAATATATTATCTATATTATTCAATGTCTTCATTAGATCCTCAATATCCATTTCGTGGTGGTTTTTATGAGAACTAGTTGAAGGTTGTTCATATGGTTTCTGTTGATATGGCCGTTTATAGGGTTTTTGGAATAGTGGAGGATTATGGTATTGCTGCGGTTGGAATGGAGGTTCATTTTGGTTTTCTTTAAAGGGTGGCCTATCCTAATTATTTCGGAATGCATGTCCTTTTTGGGGTTTACGTGGTTGATTTGATTTGATTTTACTTTCTTGATAGGCAGATGCACAATTTTTTAAGTTCCCTGTACTTCTGAACATTGATCAGTATAATGATAGCAAGAAGAGAATAAACCACATGCCTGATTCGGGCATTGTTGTTCCTTCACATTGTTCACGACAAGTTGTATCATCACTCTAGTCATTTACATATGTTTTTATTCACATTATGGCGAGGATGAATCAGAATTTCTTACCTAATGGATACCTCTAGTACTTGTACCTCTAGTTCCGAATTGCTGTGAGTTTTGCGCAATCTTCTCAATCCGGCCTCTGAAATCTTCTGGTGGATTATCAATCAAGGATCCCCCAGACGAGGTTTCTAGAAAATTGCGATCATTTTCAAGCAATCCTTGGTAGATGAACATAAGAAATTGGTTATCTTCCATTTCATGGTGTGGGTAGCTTGCACAGAGTTTCCTGAAAGGTTCCCAGTATTTGTAGAGACTCTCTCTAGATGATTGATGTATGACATAAGTCTATTTTTTAATTGATGTGCTCTTAGATGTTGGGAAGAATATTTGAAAGAATATAATTTTGAGATCTTCCCAATAATTTATCTCCCTAGTTGGAGATTGTAAATCCATTCTTTTGCTACTCCCTCAACTGAGAAGGGGAATGCCCTCCACTTTACTTGCTCTTCTGTGACTCCTTGGGCTTTAAAGATAGCGCGGACATAGGTAAACTATTGGATGTGTCGATTTGGGTCATCAACTACAAGACCATGAAATTTTTCTAGCACTTGAATCATATTAATTAATAGTTCAAAAATATTTTCTAAGTCAGGGATAATGATTTGGTTATATAGATTAGCAAATTGAGGTGTCCAAAGATCACGCTGAGTTTGGTTGGGATTATTAGCCATTATTGTAGGTTCAATGTGATCACTGAAAGTATCACTTGAATCAGTCAGTTGTATTTCTTCAAACTCTATTTGATAATTTGGTTTTCTCAATCGGGTTATTATACGATCTATTTCAGGATCAAATTCAATTCAGGGGTTATTTGAACTACGGGTCATTCAAGAAACGTTTTTTAGTATTTCTGTTTTGAGGCACTTCCTTTTCAGCAATGGTACCATATTTTGACATGTACCTATCGTTGGGTGTGGAAAAAATAGTTATTTACTCTGTTAAAATATATTATAGTGGTTAACCTAGGTTGTCTCTTGATGAGGAGTGCACACAAAATATTTTGTCACTTTTTAATTAAGGAAAAAAGTTAAGTGTCTTTGAAATTGTTTGGTTTTGGAATAAAAGTGAGAAAAAAAACAAAAGAAGAAAGTAAGGAATTGATTCAAGAAAAATATGAAATTAAAGTTATTTAAAAAAACAATTTTATGACATGGGTGATCAAGTTGGGGTCGGTTTTATAATTGAAATACTATCCTTGTTCCATTTTATTCAATTCTGTTCTGCTAAGTTGATTTACGTGAGATTCTATAATTACTTTAACTCACTTCTTTGGTTTAATGGTTTAAAAAAAATTCTATTTTGTTATAAAATTATTCCATTGTGTGATTGAGTTGTAGAGAACTCCCCCAATTATATTAGGCAATTCCCAATTGGGTATTATTTATCCTAAATAATCATGAATATTCACCCCCCTTCCACACGTACCTGAGATCGCTAAGTACCTCACCAATAAGCCCTGATCTTATTCTATTTAATATAGATCAGAATGTAATGGAGGAAGAAAAATTATCATTGATCAAAGAAATAATAAAAACAGAGTGTAAAATCGTATACGATCGTATAAGATGATAAATATTGATTTTAGAATTTGAAAACAACTTCGCAGAAGAGAGAGTGTTTTTATTCAATAAAATGAATGAACTCATAGCATTAAAAATATAAAACCTTTACTACCCCAATAACCTCATATGTTTTCCCCTAAATGGTAATGGTAATTGAGAATAATGAGAAAGATTAAGGAATTACCAAAAAATAATAATAAAGATGTGAAAATAAAGAACAGAATTTTATCCTCCAGATTCAGTTCTCCAGATGTTCAGCTTCGGTCCTCCCACACTCTCATCAAATCATGCAGTGGTCCCTTCTTTTATGTGGTGTGGAATAGTGTTCTACATCTACCGATGGCATATCAGATATTTTGGTGCCATGTGGAAGGTTTTAGGGCCGATTTAGTAGACTTGACTTATTCTGTCCGCCAATCACTATTCCATCAAACATACTTTTACTGGTTGAAGGGCCGCCTTAATCAGCTCAGTAGTACTTGAAATTTGATGCGAAGTTGCCTCATCAAGTTTTCTTTATAACCTAGCTAGAACAAACCTATTTGGTTTTTGGTATTCGTATATATTGATCATTGAATGAGTCATGGTCTATTCTGCCGACCAGAATAAATTTTCACATTGGCTGATTTTTTTAGCTTATTGGATATCGAATTAGAACATGGTTTCAAAGACTAATTTGTAGCCAACAAAAAATTTCATCCTATAAAAAATAATCACATTAATTGGATCTCAATTGCGGGATTTAATAACGAAATACAGAGGAATCATAAAACTATTAAATGTCCCGAATTAACAACTTTTCAAATTTAAGCTCAAAGCTCACCAAAAAAACATAAAATGATGCAAATAATATCAAATAGATTAATGGGAAGAGATTAAATCATTTAAAACATAATAATAATTATGAAAATATTATCTCTATCAGCAACTAATTAATATTTCATCACAATACATATTAGAATCAGAAAAAATAAATATTGTTAACTTACTCTTTAAATTGAATATTTTAATAGAATCTTTTCCATGAAAATGCCTATTTAATTTAAAAAAAATTAATGTTAAAAAATGTCTCTCACTTTGTTTTCAATATATCTTATGTGTACATAGTGGAAAAAAATTATGATACTAATGGTAAAATGCTTTTATATTGACCATAATAATGCTATTTTCCAGAAATAAATTAATTTCTAATTTTTATATATAATGAGATTAATTTATTATACACCACTTTTTTCGTGTTTCACTACTTGAAGAAAATATGATAACTATTTTTAAAAATAATCAAAATGATATAAATAAAACGAGTTAATATTAATTATTATTTATATGTATCTAATATAAATTTTAGGGATGTTTTTAATAATTATATTTAATGTCACATTTTCCATGATGTATTAAATTTTAAATGATTTTATTATGTGAAAATTGAAAAAAGGATATTTTAACAAAATAATATTTTATTAAATTATTTGAATCTAATAATAATATTTAAATAATATAAGGTTAATAATTTGAACTAAAATGTTAAAAAATAAATAATGGTCCAATTTACACATTATAAGTAAAAATTAAATCCTTTTATTGTTTAAAAAGTTATCACCATAGCTAAAATTATAATTGTTTAATTATGCGTTAATAAAAATGGTATGATTTATAATTACACCAAAACTTTATAAATTATATACTTTGATGGTATTATAATCTTATGCTATAGTATCCTGATATACCTGGTCATTTGGAGTCATTAATCATTATAATGAATTTTTTATAATTTAATATTTTGATAAATTTAAATGGTGTCCCTAAACGGAATATTAAAAATGATCCTACTACCTTAATAATTATACATATCCACATCTTAGATGATTTTGTCTTCCAAGAAAACCAACCTCGTTTCCCTTACGGGGATACCTAAATTAGGCTTTTTAAATAAGAGGTAAATGCTTTAAATCAATCACTTTCATTTTTTCACTTCTTTACATCTACTAAATAGATTGTAATTATAATTTAATAATGAAATTGGTATAATTAGTTTTATGATCTGTTATTATGATGAACAAAAAATCATTATTTACCTTCTTTCCCATAAAATGATGAGATAATGTGTATCTCATGCATACATATTTCTTCACATCTCCAAGTAATAATAAAATTTATTTTTCATCACAAAATTTTAATTATAGGTATTATGATGGGTTTAATATTTATACATAATATTTATCAAAAAATTATTATTTTAAAATGATGTTATAATTTTTTTCATTCTTTTCTGTCCAATATTATGGAATTGATAACGATACTCACGGGTACATGTGGGATACCACCTCTATGTAATGATGTGAATGTTTTCATTTATAATTTACATGGATGGTAATGAAGATGAATTTTATGTATACATATAATATATAAGATATTATAATAATCCTTTGAAATTGAATCGATTTGTTCCTTTATTAAATTCCATCCATCAAAAAAGTGAAAACTGTGTTTTTTTGTAAATATAAAATTTATATCATGATTAATATTTTGGTGTGTGGTAACATGATAATTAAAAAATGAAAAGAACTATGAACTAAAATAATCAGGATAAATGGAAGTGTTAACACTAGGAAATGAGGATTTTATGAAATTTCTAAAAAAGGGTGTTTTGAAATGTTATAAGGACATGATATATGAAATTATAATTGTGAACAAGATATTGGAATCTAAATTTAAAAAAATTACATTTATTACATAGATGTTCATATACATTCCAAAGCCTAGTGAACTAGAGGTAATGAGTTTTATTTTATAACATCATTGGTTATTGTTATTTTTATGATTAATTTTAGATATTGAAATCTTTTGATATACTTCCCATGATACACTATAATTGTCTACTATTATTTATTTATTGGAAATTCCAGTTTTCTAGACATTTTTCTCTACTTAAATAAACATCAAACTAAAAAAAATTGATAAGAATTATCTTTATTTACTTATTCGATAAAAAACATATTCCTTCCACTTCCATTTGATTTAATAATATGTTCAAGAATGTTTTTAATTTCCTCTTTTTACTTTTAAAGTCATTTTACCCATATTTGACATTTTTTAAAATTTAGTAAAATAATTTCATCTTTCAACTAAGATGTTATGTGGGGTTTTTCCAAAATTATGGAAAGAATGTTTTTTTAACATTTATGAAAATAAAAACTTTTCCAAGCTCCATGACTAATTACATATTACTAAAATCCTTTATAAATTTACATGGATATTTTCAATGAAATATTTTACATTTTTATTTGAAAATTTTCTATATGTGACTTCAAAATAGAATGGTAATTTAAATAAAAATGTTTAAATGATCAATTGATTGTATTTTTATTCGTCCAGTACATAAAACCTTGATTTCACATATACAATACTAGGGATATGATTGAAGGATACGAACATTACTCTTTTACTAGAGATTTTATATACAACATAACATGATTTTAATGAATCCCATTTATTATCCCTCGGTAATGGTGTGACGAAATGATGAAATTTTTAGAAAGCTCTTTCCATTTCTATTTGTTATATGATAATAAAACATTAAATAATCTCAATTATATTAAAGGATTATAATATAATGAATAGTCTATGATAATTTGGCACCCAAATGAATGATTTTATTTTATATGGTAGGTGAGACCTATATCTCATTTCATTATATTAGGTAAATATTGGTATCTCATCAGATAAAACGCACTGAGACGGGAGTAAATCATGTTTAGTAATGGAATATTTGCACTATGATAGCCTTGTAAGAGGTCCTTGACATCTAAAATTATATGTGGAGTGAACCCATATCAATTTGAAATTATGGGTAAATAACCATTACTACTAATGAAATGATATTTAATTCTTATGTGTATGCCACAATTCCATGAATTATACCTATATTACACTCTCTTGGATAAATTTCTTTGATTACTTTATGATTCATGTCTCCTAAACAACCGATATTTATTCCATAAATCAGAAAAATGATCTATGATATACATGGTATGGTTTTCAAAGATTATATTAATGTTTTGATACCCTTTTATCTTGTTAAGATTTTTTTTCATTGATATCTACAGTGTTTTCCATTATTGAGCATCAAATCTCACCCGTTTATATGTTTCCATTAAAATAATATGAACATATATTTTTTATATGATCTAACTATGAAGGGTGATAGTTAAAATGATATTATATGGATATGATTATGAACTATTCTAAAAAAGTTTATTTCATGTTAACAAACATACAACACCAATAAGATTCTAAAAAATGTCATTATTTTATATAATTAATATTAATCAATTTAGAGGTAATATCAATGTAAAAAAACTTATTTTATTAATGTTTGTATTAGAGAGGATATTAGTTAACAATTTATAGTATGGTTTAGTTACTCACACTTTCATATCTAAATTCATTTCTAATAATATCAAAGTACCACCTCAAAAATTAGATGTTGAGTTAGAAGTAAAACCCCATAATAGTAGGATGATCAAATACCATGTCCATTATTATTCACCATTTATGATTATTAGAATTTGTTTCTAGGAATTATTTTTATTATTATACTCATTTAATTCCATTATATTTTGATCATAGATTCACTTACATTCACAAAAACCACATGAATTTATAGGGAAAGAATTTTACTTTTGATATTACAGACCAACATATTATTTCATGTCAATGTGATAAAAATAATGAAATTATGATGAAAATTACATACATTTTATGGTTCATGATTCATATAAAAGGGTTTTTTTATCTTTTATGGAAAAAGAGAAACTCAACATTTTAGATATTCATATTATGTGTGACTATCATGTTGTTGTTCTTGAAGAGTTACTTGGACTTCAACTGAATAATGATTTTTTTTCAAATATAACTCTTAATTTGTTATGAAAATATTTCCAAGACTCAATATAGAACAAACCTGACCGAGCTACAATAATTGAAGAAGAAAATCCAATAGAATCATGACAATGGAATCATTCTTACATGTGTTCTACCGTTAGGTGAGCATATTTTATGTTTCAAGAAGAAATAGGAACCAATGATAATTTTATTTGAATATGGATAATATAACTATATAATTTTCAAGAACAAGTATCCCCTACCATATAAAAATGACTTGCTTTCTCAACTGTGAAAATCTAATTACTTTTCCATGATTAGTCATCAATTAAAATATCATAAATTGAGCTTAATGATGGAGGATATACCAATTTAATCATCCAAATAATGGTATGAAAACTATGAATTTATAGTGATTTAATTTGGTCTTAACGATTTACCCATTATCTTAATTTATTTAATGAATAGTTTTATTAATGATAACATTGATCAGTTTTTGGTTAGTTTTATATATGTATTAATATTTCTTCAAAAATAATTAAAGGGAATAAAGATTATCTTAAAATATTTTTGATGACCATAAGGAATGAAAAATTTACAATGTCTAAATATTGGATTTGAAATAATTCATTTGTAGGACACATAATTACAAGTGAGACTATTTCAATATACCCTTCAATGAGATATATTTTGAATATTGCATCTATATAACTAATGTGACAGAAATTATCTGAATTACATATATAGTTATATATTATTGGTAATTTTTGTATAATTTTTCTCAACTATAAAATCCACTCACTAATTTTTTTCAAAATGGAGACATCCTCCTTTCGATTGGTGAATATGAAGAATATTTAATGAATATAATATCGAGGAGGTCTGTTCCCCTATTGTTACACATCCATGTAGAAGATAACTTTTTGTAATCTATAATGATGCATCAAAGAGTTGTATGGGATGTGTTCTCATGAATAATGGAATGGTTATTACTATTTTCTTGAAAAATAATGTCCACATAGTTGGACATTCGGGTGGGCATCCCTCAACCTAGAAGTGAAGAGGTGGAGGATCAATTGTCTCATTTTATAATAATGGGGGTGAACTGATAATAATTTTCAGCGTCTCCTATATGTTCTTCAACATTGAATAAGATATAGGTGTCCTCAAATATGACAGTGAGAATGATATTTGATAGATTGAGGAGTGACCATGGTGGTGGGAAGTAGCCCTCAGTTGTGGATATTGTTGGATTGTGCTAATGAGGTCCTGGTTCTGTAGAGCCTATAGAATTCACAACTTGTGATGTTGAAGAAATGTATATTTCCATGACTTGTAATCGGTATGAAGGATTGGTGGTCGAGGAGGTACCCCATGTGGTTGAATGATCTCACTAGGTTGAAGATGTTTAGACTATTTCTAGGCTAGCATAGGCAATCGAGGGTTCAATGGAGAGGGTGTTATGTGGTGGTCATGGGGTCACGTTAAACTCTCACTGTCTTACACCAATTGATCAGAACAACCAATCTCAGATGTTGGAAGAAGGGATCTAGGGTATTGCTGAGGATGTTCTAGTATGAAAGGATGATAGATTCAATGTTCTTGTATTTATGATGGTCACAGGAAAGTGGGGTGATATTTCTAACAGGGATAAGGAAAATTATGGTACTGTCAGACCTTCTTTCAGTGATATTGTACAAAGTGGAAGAAGAAATCTGTCAAAAAGTGATAGCGTTAAGACTACTCCCCCAACGAGAAGACCCAGGAAAGACTATCTCATCTTCCAAAACTAGTGGCCACTTGGGCTTCATCTAATAGTGAAAGATGGGTTATCCCCGGTGTCTCACTGCAATACTATATGGAGAACCCATATTCGGAGAAGATGAATCATAGAAAGAATACGCGAATATATTGAAGAAACCTGAAACATTTTCAGAGTGGGAATCAGCTACTGCTGAGGAGGCTCTTTATTAAGGATATCGAGACAAGTGTGTTTATTATGATATGTAGCTTTCTTCTTTTGGATGGAACTTGTTAGATATGGGAAAGATGTTCGCATGTGTTCTTCATTTCTATTTTTTGTACCTTTTCCCTTTTTAATAAATTGTCAAGCGTCTTCCTCTGACTGAGCTTGTGGGGTAATGTACCATGATAAAACTAACCCAACTCATGATTCATATTTAACTATGATAATTTCTTCATTAATGATATGGAGGCATTATCATTACAGAGAATGGTGGGAAATATATGTGTACTATAGAAGAAAAATTATATATTCACATATAGAGATATTTACATGCACAAAATAATATGGTTGGAGGTGAATTAATAATGTTAATACTCAATAAATTACCTCGTTAGGAGTGAAATCAAGGTAGATGTTCGTCTATGTCAAAAGGATTGTGTGACCTTATCAATGATGGGGATCAATAAAGATAAAATATATGTGGATTTCAAAAGGATGGACATAAGAATATTAATGGAAGGGTATACAACTTATCTATCTGCAATGAATATTCAACCATCTATTAATGTGAAGATCAAAGTGACGTATAATAATTATATAGGGGTGTAAATTATGTCAATTAGTTTTATTGAGTAGGACAATGATTTTAGTGAATAAAATTGTTCACGAACAATTTATATATCCCTTATGATAAAATTTTGAATAAGAAGTTGCTAGATGATGATCAAATATCATCATTACCTATTCATCTGTTGAGTACAATGATGTATAAAGATTTGAATGAGTATTTTAAGAGGTGTTTTTGTGAAGAGATATATTTTATATTATATTTCTCTTTTATTGTTATTGCAACATGATAGATCTAATATATTGATGACTAATGGGATGTTACAAACATTTCCCATACCCAAATCGATATGGGAAAACATCACCATTGATTTGTAGTCGGACACCCTAAAATATATAATGGTTGTAATGATTTTTGGGTTGTAGTCAATTAACATATGATGTCACAACACTTCATTTATATCCTATAAGTTTTCTATCTAGATCAAATTACTCGGTTATATATTAATTATGTGTTTATATTTTATGTTGTACCACTATTAGTTGCATATGATTTGGATATGACGTTTTCCACGACGTTTTGGAGAAGTCTTCTGAAGGATTTGGATAAAGTGCTATGTTTTTCAGCAATTTTTATTATCCTGAAATTTATAATTAGTAAGAGAGAACCATTAAAACTCAAAAAAGCATTATAAGATGATTCATTATTAACATTATAGGTGGTTGGGATCAAAACCTTATTTTGATGAAATTTTCATGAAATCTATATTTCATATCATCATTAAGATTGATCCTTACGAATCCATTTATTATAAGAAGATAAAAACTCCAACATGATGAAATAAACATGGATAAATAAACAAATTAAGGACTATTATTTATAATTAAAGGGTATATAGGGTTATACCATTCAACATTAAATAAAAATATCTCACAGCTGATATAAAATTTGTTTTGATGTTCTTTAGATTGATATTATATTTTGAAGTTGGTGAAATGTTATTCCTATGAATATATCCTTGTAAGAGGGAAATTAAAATTTAAAATTATTTTAATTTAATCCTAAGGCATATCATTAATTTTAAAATAAATGGCCACATTTTAATGGAAGATTATATATTGACACTAATACCGAATATCTCTCAAGTATATGATGTGTTCTATATAACCTTCCTAAAGAAGTATATACCTAATACAAGACATGTGTTGAAATAAGAGGTCCTGTAATGGGAAAAATAAAATTATTATGAATAATGGTTGGTTTATATTATATATATCATAGAAAAATTCCAATGAAACAAGAGCAATCACTTAGTTATTGTTTTTTAGCGAAACAACCAATTTAAGGAAGCAGCGTGTGAACATAAAGATATGATGAGGTATAATTTCAAAAATTATTTTGTACTAGGGTTATAAAATTTAATAGAATGATTAATTTTTGGATGGATAGAATGTAATACATATGGTTTTTGAAATATTTCATTTTTAATACTTTGATTTATTCCAAATATTGTTTTACATGAATTTGCAAGTTTAGACGAACCGAGTATTATTGTTAAAATATTATTTTTTCATTATCACCAAGCCATTGGATTTCATGGTATGAATACAAAAATATTTTATGAAAATTATGTGGTTTTATAATTTGTGAAATTAATTAATTAGTTATCCAATTAATATAAACAAAAACAAAAAATTGTTGAAAATAATAGTTATATTGTTTATGAAAAATATATTTTGTTAACATATTTTTATATTAATAAATTAAATTTCCAACTATATGTGAATGATTTGTAAGAAACATATATATTATGTACTTTATAAAATGTTATATTAATTCTAAAAATACTTTTCTTGGCATTGTATAATAAGAAATCTAGTTTCATGATTAAAAATATATTTTTTCTAAAATAATGTTTTTTTGTATTTTTTAGCTTAATAAAATATTAATTAAATAAATTAATAGGTTTTGAACTAGATAAAATAAATTAAATATTTTGAATCAATATTTTTAAATCTATTATATATTCCCTTTTTATTTATCGGTCAATATGAAATATAAATTTGGTAAATTTTATCACTTCAGTAAAGTGTAAATCTAATTGATGTCGATTAAAAATGATATAGGGCCATGTTTTTTCATATTAATTATATTAAAATGAAATTATTTTTACCCTTAATATATTATTTTGTAAATGAATATTTTATTAGGAACATTTCCATGAAAATTATTATTATAAAATATAAATGGTGCGAAGTTACAAAATGTCACTCTATTTGTTTTAAATATCACTTATGTTCCCACATATGAAAAAATATAAGTTATGAAATAAAAAAAATTATATTTTCATATTTCATAAATTATTGCCATGATACCATTTTTTTAGTTATTTATAATTATATAATAGCCATAATTTCATAGGAAATGATGATGCAATAAATGTTCACTTAATAAAATGTATATATTACATGAATTAAAAAATATTAAAAGTAATATAAATTGAATGATTTAATGTGACCCCATAATTTGATTGATCAATATGAAATATAAACAAGTTTTAATTGTATTATTATATTATAATTCCCTCCTTCATTTATTCATTTAAAATTAATAGAGTTGAATTTGGTCAAAAGTTACAATAATAATATATTATTAAAATAATATATTATTAAACAATTTAAAAGTCATAATAATAATGAAACAAGAAATGTTGGATATTATATTGTTTGAAACATAAAAAAATTTCCATTTATTGTCTAATTAAAACCCTAAATGTAAAAATTATAATCCATTAACTTTGGATAACTTTTCAGGGTAGTTAAAATTAGAATTGGTTAACTATGGGTTGAGAAAAATAATAATGCTTAAAAATGAACCAGATATTATAATAATTGAAAATATTAATGACATTAAATCCATATTATATCTTATTTTATATTCCATGTCTATTTTTATGAAAATTAATTTATAATGATATTATGAAAATTTAGTATTTTGAATATTTCTAAAAGTTCCACACAACACAATTTAAAATGGGAAACTTATCCCCCACAAATTTTAAAAAAATTAACCAACTATATCAAAAAACCTATAACGATAGCAATTATAAATTTATAATGAGACATTATAAGGGTGTTTTTCTTCCTAAACTGCAAAACGTTTATCCCTTTAGAGGATATCTAAAGGATTCGTTTCAGCAAAGAGGTAATCCGCTTTAACAATCATATTTTTCTCTACTCAATGTTACATCCTATAAATATGTGTTATTTATCATAAAAAAATAAATATAATATCTTAATATTTATAAAATTTTATTATTATTATTATAACACCATTATGAAACCTCCTTCCATTCAAATTCGAATGTTTAATTTCTGCTCATGTATACTTACGAAGTACCATTGGCCTAAATGATTTTCAATCAAAAAATTTTATGGATGATTATAATCATGTGTATGATATTTATATATTATAATTATAATGAAATTATAATTATATAATGATAATATAATTCCTATTTTCATGCCACAAAATCTTTTGGGAAATGATATTGTCACTCGGGTGTTCGTGTAGACTAACACTTCCATGAAGTGATCAGATTCATTTTTCCTTTATATTTCCATTGGAATTTAGTGTGGATTATTTCTATGAATTTATACAATATATATGATATTTTAATATTCCTATAAATTTATATTAATATTTACCTTTCTTTCATTCCATTTATTGAAGAATAAGATAGTGTTCATGCGTATGTACGATCAATAGTCTGCGTTAACAATGTATTTTATCTTACTATATTTATCTTTCATGGATGACTTTAAATTTTTATATAATTAATATATGATATATTAATATCATTATTAATATTGTGTAGATTATTAAAATAATTTAAATGTTAAAATCTATAAATACTAAATTGAAATACTCATAATTAACCAAATAGTTAACACCTATAAATGATAATTTTAGGGAATTATTGATAAAACAGGGTGTTGAAATTTAATAATGGGACAATCTATGAAGTTGTAACTATTATAATGAATAAGGATTATAATTATAATAACTATAAGTTTACTATACATGAGGTAAGAATTATTTCAATGCAAGGAGAACTTGAGGTAAGGGGATTATTGTTACAATCTCTTTATTTATTAAAATTGTAAATGATTATGTTTAGATGAGGAAATGTTGTGATTAACACTAAATATACCCATTAAATTTTTTTACCATATTGTTATTTTTTTAATATTTTCAATATTTTGTGGGTGGGATCAATATATCATTCGAAATAATTGAGAAAACATTGATATCTCATGAGATAAAGAGGACTGGAATTAGGAGGGAAGCTAGATCAGTAAGGGACTTCATCCAGTATTGTAGTATGGGGAGTTGAAAATGAATAATATGATGGTCTGGAGATTGAATATATTCCACTATGATATTATTTTAATGTATCATTTACTACAAAAGAAGTTATTTTTTATTCTTATGTGTATGTAACAATTCTAAGACATATGCCAATATTACATGCTCAAAGATCAATTTATTTAATTCCATT
The DNA here is from genome assembly GCA_963277665.1 of Viscum album. Taxonomy (NCBI): domain Eukaryota; kingdom Viridiplantae; phylum Streptophyta; class Magnoliopsida; order Santalales; family Viscaceae; genus Viscum; species Viscum album. Next base: position 1,127,915,833 of record OY728156.1, on the reverse strand, counting down.
ACGATTAATATCCAATAAACAACAATGATTTATAAATTGACTCAATATTATGACCTAGGATTTTTATATTATAGTTTTAAAATTATACGATCATGTTTTCAAAACATTATTCTAATTTTATGCTTATATGATTATTAGTATCTCCCTTGGTTACCCTTACTGAGAATCAGAACTCAACCTTTCATATATTTCCCTTACCAAGTAATAAATAATGAATTTATATGTAATATGTCATTTAAGGGTTATATTTGTGAATATATATGTGGTAGAAGGTATAAAAATATGATGAACCAATTTATTATATATCAATGTTTCCAAAGATTCTAGACATATAAAATTATGGCGTTGATAATTATGTCATATAAATAAGACTAATCTATTTAGATATATTACATATATATGGAAAGAACATGTATGTAAAGAAAATATAACCATTTTACCTCCCCTATATAACGCCCCAAGGGTTTTTATCCCCTATATCCAATTAAAATATCAAAATCCTTTATTTCCAATAGGTCCTTCAACAAAATGTAGAAATTATCAAAGTTAGTACTAATCATATCAAAACCAGTCAATTTCCTCTGAATATTTCACTTAAATATCTATTTAATTTATTATAAAATAATGAAAAAAATATTATTAAAATATTTTTTAGTTATTATGTTAATATAATAATAATTATCTACCCACCCTCCCTCTATAGAAAATTATAATGTCATTCAAGTGTACTTGCAGACTACCACCACTAAAACTTTACAAATTTCAATTTTTATAATCCCCTTATGGGTATGATAATATAAGGGTATTTAATAAATACATATTATAATTATAATAATATTAACATCCTTTAAATATAATCAATATTCTACCTTTATCCAATTCAATGTAAAAAAATTCAACCAAATGCACGTTAAGACTAGTGCTTCCTGAAAATGACATATATAATTTTTCATCACCGATGAACATAGATGGTAATAATCAAGTAATAAATGAGTAAATATGATATTTTATATTTTAAAAATGTTCCATAAATACAAATGATAGATTCTAATAAAAATAAAATCCATTGGAACTCATGTTAAATTTGCACTACAACCTATGTGAATAAGATGTTTCATTCTTCATAAATTCCATGAAGATTCGTTTTAGAATTTTTTTGGTTAAATTTTATAATCATAATTATAATATAATATATTTCATATAATTTATGGATGAATCAAAAATCAAGAATCCTTATTGAGTCATCCATTTATGTCAGAAAAATATCAGAGATTAGATCTTCCCTGATTCCATAATCAATAATCATTACTAAAACTCTCCTGAAATAAAATTTTATAATTATAAATAATTATAAATAATAAATTAATGTTCCTTTGATAATATTGTAATTATTTACTCTATCTCAATAAACAATAATAGGTATTATTAATTTAAATAAATCATGAAACAATCCAAATTATGTATATGTGATGATGAAAATAAACAATATATAACTATTAAATGAAAAACAAATAATTTAAATGAAATATATATAGGTTAAAAGATATTAAAAATGTTCTAAAAGAATTTATTAATATCATTATTTTTATTAAAAAACATTTTAATGTGTTTATGTATGATATGAGTTTAAGGTAATAGTTTTCTAATCTCACGTAACTTTCTTTTAGACATATGACTTATTTAAAATGTATTTTATAATATTTTTCACATATACTTCCAAATTTATTATTTTAATAAAAATACAAGAAACTATATGTATTTAAACATCTATTTCAAAATCAATCTCTTGGGGATTTTTTATTCAAGATTTACCAATTTTATGATGTATTTCTATAAGTCAATCATCCTTTTGATGAGTTATAATATGTTAATATAAGATCCAATTTAAATATATGGATTCTTTATAAAAAAGTTGTTATTATATAATACTTTATATTTCTCTCCAAGTGCATTGATTATTATTATTCAATGATTTTTCCATAAATAAATTTCTTTTGCATAAAATATTAAAACATTTAAGTCTAATAAATTCTCATTTAATTAATATTTTTCCATATTAGTATTGTTTATTCATTCTACTGTTATATGTCATTATTAATGAATTAAATTTATATATTATTTTCTTTTTTATTAATATTATATTGTATCACTTTTATGGATGAGTTTTATTAACCCTTGTTTACTATATGGGTTTCTATAAATGTATTCTCGAAATATTTAATTTTTCCTTTCATTATCTTATATTTTATCTTATAATAAAAAATATATTTGGATAATCATTATATATTTCTTAAAGATCCATTATTAATTTTTATTAATAAATAATATTTTAATTTTTTTTATTTTAGTTATTCAAAAATAATATTTTTGAAATTGACTCATACCATCATCTATTTACAATATTAAATAAAATTATTTATAAAATATTTCTAAAATATATTAAATATATTTTCCTATATGTCACAATAATATTTACATCATATAGACTTTTTTTTTAAATTAAACAATATATTATCCCATAAAATATTTATTTTGGGTGATTAGATTATTGGCATCAACCTATTTATTTCATGAATTCGTTTTATGTAATAACATTCTGAAATGTTTTGAGTCTCATATTATTTCCATGGATTCTTATTTATATGACATTTTACGTATTTTTTTGTGTATTGTACCTGAGTGTTTGAATAATCATTTTGTTATGGGTTGAGTCTGATAATTCTATGAGATATGTTATGTCTATTAAATATCAAGGATGGATTCAGGCCATAAAATCCATAATATTTCATTAGATGGTTAATTCCATTATAAGTGTTGGGTCCATTATATCCATGAGATGTGTTAGGTCCATCAAATACCTCCAATATATTATCTATGGATTTATATCTAATTATATAATGATATTATAATGGTACATTTATTTTTACTCATAAAATGATTTATGTGCATCTTATTTGTTCATGACATGATGTGTGGACATTTAGTTTGTTCACAACATGATGCATGGAATTTTTTTTTGTTCAGACCTTGATGCATAGTAATGATTTAATTTTATTACTATGTTATGTATTATTGTTCTTATATTTTAAATATATCTATTGGATATTTGTATTTTATACTTTATAGTACAATATTATTTCGTTTTATTCAGAAACCTTATAAACTGGTATATTATTGGTCATTATAGATTACATTTATACTTTTATAGAGTTGTGAGATAATATAAATGTTCCGTTTTATTTTAAAATGTGATTTATCTCATTCTCATGTATCTCATATTATTATTATATGACCATTGCTGACATGTTGATTTGTTTTTCACATACTGATCAATTGAGCTCATTCTTTTCATATGTTTTCATTTCTAGGGGTTATAAAAAAGAGAATAGCATATGAGATATAAATATACAGATCTAGAAGGATTTAATTACAAATAAATATTCAGAATAATATTTTTATATATCTAATTCCCAAAGACAATAATATTTTCGTTTTGTAATATGTTGATTATACTAGATATATGTTTAAAATATAAAGATATATAAAATTTTGGATTTACTCATCTCACCTAGTATTTAATCTAGTATATAATGAATTTATCTATTGTAACTATATATGAGGGTTCAAGTCTATGGATCCTCCATGTCATTTATACAGATTTATTTTAAAGTTTATGCGCACCATTTTCATCACTACTAATGTGTGAGTAATTAATATTGTATTTTAAGAGGACATACATGAAACATAACCACATTTCTAAATCATTGAAGATTTGTGGTTACTATAATAAGAGTATATAGATGTATTTATGGGGATATTTTCCCAATAATGAAGTAAAAATTGAATAAATAAACCAATATAATTTTGATAATTTTTGTTTTTTATCTAATAAAACCTAAAAAACCCATCAAACATTAAATTACCAATTACAATTGTATAATTATTATATTAAACCACCCACTAGTAGCACATCAATAATATTTTTAAAAATTAGAATAGAGAAAATCATTGGTAATTAAGGAGTTGGAAAGACATTTATAGGATTTAGAGGGTGGTTGGTATGATAGTGTTTGTAATATAAGGGTAGAATCCCAACTATGTGAAATTCATAGTTGTGAATAACTTAATGCTTTACATTATGAATATAACATTAGACCCTTCAATTTTTCCACATTTGGACACATATTTTTCACATAAAAATGTTATACCCTATTATATACCCATATATATTTTTGAATAATAAAAATTCAATACAATTAAATATATATAAATATATATATATATATAGACACACACACAAAATTATGTTCGTGTCTGTGTCATAAGATTAAAAAAGTATAATAAATATATTATTATTATTATTTGAAAAAAAATTAATATTATTTTTAAAATTATACTATTGATGATTATTATTGTAATGAACCAGCGCGAGGGTTCCCATACCACTATTACCACAAGGATAACACTAATAGGAAAGGGGCTTCTTAGCATTGCATAGTTGGGATATTAAACACATTTAAGGTGTTATCCTAATGTGTATATACATATATAGACATCTCCAAGACTATACAATACAGAAATAAAATAAAAAATCAAACTAATGCATGCATTAATCTATAACCCCACAATAAGAGTAGGAAAATAAAGTGGTTAATGCAATGAATGTTCCAAATATGAGCCCAAATAAAATAAATTAGGTATTCCAACATGATAAAAATGTAAGGACTACTATCAAATGTATCCACAAAGAAAACATCGTTGTCTTTCATCCTCATGATTTGCTAAACCATATCTCGGTCTCTATACCCCAACTAGGCCATAACTAAGTACAATCCTTAGAAATTATGATCCTCTAGCATCGTTCACATGTGTGAAAAGTGTCCTGTTGAGTGGGATATTTTATTCTTCTCAAAAATACTATCATCACATAGAGGGTCCCACATAGATTGTATCTACTGATCACCCAACCTGTAACTCAAGAATTTGTAAAACCCTAGGGTTCTACTATTCATCATTCTCTATACCATTAACACTAAAAATATCACTATAGAATAAGGATCCAAGGTTTTTCGACCCCTATCATCTCTAATCATCGGTATCCAACCTAGGAACGGGCTAAGGAAATACACCCATGCACTATTCGCTACTGAACTACCAAACAGGGATGAATGTAATCATTTTATCCATAGTGAAATTTCTATGATCGTACTCCTTCATCACCAAACACTCATCAAACCATTGTTTAAAAGTCATATAGATGATATCAATCCATTTTTTTGAATAACAGTCACACAATGATTGAATATTCTGTATCTTATCAAACCACATTCAAAAGGATTTACCCATAAGGAATGCGTTATGAAATTTAGATGAAAAACATAAACCCTAAAATATTAGGAAGAACCATAGACCTATTTTTGGCCTCGATTCGTTTTATATGTATTACTAAATTGAAGATAGAATAAAGACCATAAAAATGAATAGAACTAAAATAAATGGTCGATGATATATTACATTCTTGTCCATGGAATTAGTCCTCATTTTATGAGGATAATTTTATGAGAATGAACCAAAAAAATAGAACATCCTATATAATATTTTGATCAATCATTGAATAAGAATGGTTTTTTTCATCATTTAAAGATCGATGAACATTGACGGCATAATCATAATCGATCGTGATCCCATAAGATGTCATCTACCGAGACCCCTTCAAATTATCAGTCACTATTTAAAGGGATGTGCAAAAAAACATAAGAATTAGAAATCGAAGTTTATTTATAGTACATTGTTTTTTTAGGATTTACATTAAATAATTAAATAAATATAATTAAATTTATTTAATTATTCTCCAATGAACACACTCAAGACCAAAACATGATTAAAACATTAATTTTGTTTCAACTATGTTAAAACCCATGATCATAACTCAACAGTGGACGTGGATTTTAGGTCCAAGACTCCAATTATGATTTAGTCCATTTCCTCAGTAAAAAGATCAATGCATGACATTAATTTTTTTTCAAATATAATTTATAGACTCATCATGACACAGAATATTAAATCGTCTCATCACATCGAATCTCAAATAATAAATATAATATTCTAAATTAAATAATTGAACTCATATTTGTTATTTTATCAAACCTTAAGAATTTCATTCTCAAAATGTTAAAAACCTACTTGAAAAGAGGGTATTTTTCTCACATTGAGGTCTCCTGCTCCCATGCTCTCTCTTGATGATTTCCTTTCATTCATCGGATGAGCACTGATTGAATAGATCTCTCGTAAGGGATGTTATCCAATAAAACTATAATCCCATTTAGGTTTTTAAAAAAGTTTTCCCATCATTGATGATCAAAATTCTATAGTATATAACATGTGATGGGTCATTCACGTACCTCCTCATCTTTGAGACATAGATGAAACCATGTCATCAACTTAACTATGGTCGTAGATCTATTCGATACACCACCATTACAACTATATTAAATATCTATAAGAATCTGATGAATATCAGAGATAGTTTGTCACCCTATATGAATCTCTATTATCCACATCGATGTGATACCCTTAGGAACACATGGTCTCCCTCCTCAATCTCCAACAGTCTCTATCGTTAATACGCATAGAAAAATGACACATTTGTTCTATCCTCATCCATGATTTTATAATATCTTCCATTTCTATCCTAGCATATACCAAATCTATTCCCATGAGTACCGACTCATAGGGATCATTCCAACATAGGTGTGACATGTCGGGCCTCCCACACTAGACTCTAATTGTTCCATACATATGGTGGAACTGAATCTATATTTGAATAAAGCTCCACATAGAGTAAGAGATCCTCCAAACAATGTACATTTTCTAACATGAAATACCACAACATTTCCTACATGACCTGAATAAGAAACTCAATATATTTTTTCAATTATATTGTTTAATGATATGATCAAACATAACGGAATCCTACTGACCTCTCACAATCATATCCATAATGACAATGTGATGTGACTATCATTGTATGATTCAATTTTTGTTGTAAATCCAAGGATGTGATTAATATATGACATGTAAAATCATCCGAATCACAATATTAAACTCTTCATTCGTATATCTAGGATGTGGTCTAGAATGGTGGTTCAGTACATGATAACACAAATGGAATCAGATCTCTAGGACATTCTTGGAAAACATGTATTTATGTCCTTGGGCATCCCATCCAGCATTGATTATGAAACCTCAAGGAGTTAAGATAAACATGCTGGATCCTTGTTCCCATCCTTTACTTTTCAAAAAATGATGAATCAAGTGACAAACTATGTAACAAAACTATTCATGCACGACACCAAAATATGACATTGGAGGTCCTGTTAGAGGTTTTACTCTCCTAAATGAGCATCTAATTGTAATTAATGAAACTGTCAAGAACCAACTTGGGTCGACCATGATCCGGTCACTCAAGATGGTCCGCGGCAGGGCCTGAGGGGCATTCTCGATCCATATGGGCCAAAAACTAGTTTCAAGCATCAAAATATTAATCGTTGGAAATGATTTGGCCCTTGAAAAAAAAAGATAAATAAAAAATGTCATGAAACATAATATTAGCAGGGGAATGAAAATAAAACTGAACATACCTCTAGGTGACCTTTCCGATCACCTCTCGACTAAAGGCCTACCTTTCTCCTATAATAAGAAACATAGACATGAAAACCCAAACAAGATACTAAACCTACAACTAAAAAGATAAATAGGAGTGATCATTTAAAATTCTTAGTAGGGTTGCCAAGGTAAACCACGAAATCTGATGTCTCATTTCCTAAAATAATCCACCAACACAAGTTTGAAATATTATTATAAAAGTAGGGTTTTCACATTTGAAAATAAGTGAAATGTTTTCCCATTAAAAAAACACAACACATGGTACATTCCATTTTACTAAATCAATTTTAATTTTATAAGAAAAATACAAAATAGAATATACAAATGTTTCTCTACAGTAAAAAAAGTAAGAGTGCATGAAAAAAATAAACTTGTTCATTGAAAATAAACAAGAAATGAAAATAATCCAGTAACCATGGGTGATCCTAAACATCCATAGAAGACCCCTGGAAGTACTCTGTTTCAGAACCACCTATCACCGTATGGTGAAGCTCCTATGTCTGTAACCAAATGGCTGCCCTAACTGACCAATCTAGTGGAAAATCCCGCATGGCCTAACAAAAAATCCACGGGGTACCAACCCATCTAATTGGGGTTAGTCAGCAACCTTCACTCGATCATCCAAAAGACTCCCATGAACCCATGGTGGTGATAATTATTCAATGTAAGTAGGAAGGCCCTCTCACACATGACTCATCTCTCCACACTTGCCTACCCCAAAAAAGGACACTTCCTCTGAAATCACCCATAAAGGCTTACCCTAGAAAATAGAACCCCCCAAATACACATTCAAACTTTTCACATTAAAAAATTGCCTAGCGGGCCGTCACACCATTTAACCTTTAAACAATTTCATGAAGTGTTAAATGTTCCCAACACATTTTTACAACAGTCAAAAAGGAATTACATTGAGCACTTAGCATCAAAAAATATTTGAAAACACGATCATCAATTTTTTTCAAGGGAATTTCACTTAATAAAAGTCAAACATAGTTTCGAAAATCCTAAATCATAAACAAGAGCCAATTGGGAAAATCAACCAAATTTTGTTGTGCAGAACCCATAAAAAATGTACGATATGTAAAAACCCACATTTAAAACCCTACTTATCTCATAACATCCATCTAATCTATTTCTCACTATTCATACTTTTTATAAAGACCATTAAACACATTACAAACCCAATATAAGTAACACTTCATGTGTTAATGTTTATACCCCCCTCAAAACCCTCTTTAAAAACCAAACACATGCCGAAACACTTTTCACCCATGAGTTGAATGTCAAGAATCATTAAATAAATGAGTTATTCATTTGGTAAAACCTTCCAAAGAAAAAAAAACAGTGGCTTACATCTCAATTTCATCAACTCGAAAGATAAATCCATTTTATAAATCCTTGCCTAACCAAACCCTTTGAAAAAATAATTTTTCACTTTTCAAAACATAACTCACACAATGCACACAACCAAAAAACTTTTCAAGACCAAAAGACCAAGACCTCAAGGATAAAAGTTAAACTCTCCCTTTGAAAATTTATGATGAACCAAACAATTAATTAAAAATATTCATGAACATTCAAACATTTTCGGAATTTTTTGATTAACATACCATGAAATTTATAAACAATTATACAAACAACCCAACCAATTTACAATAACTTTTATAAATGAGTAATCAGTTTCTAACAATTTCCATAAATAGGAAAAAAAATGTATAAATGATTTCATAAATAGATCAATCATTTTGCACTAGTGAAAATCAAATAAAAGAATCAATTAAAACAAGAAAGCATTTAATGGATTTATACGGAGAGGAAAAATGTGGATTCGCCAACCTCAATGGCGTAAAAACGTGACGCTACATCTGCAGAAGGTGGAACTGATCCTCAAGAAACCCTTACATCCCTTTAAACAATATGAAAAATGAACTACCAATAACTTAGATACTATGGTTTAATTTATTTGGATAAAAATAAAACTCAGATGAAGAACACACCACAAAGTGAAGTCTGCGCGCTAGAGGGGACACGTAAGTGCTTCGAAGGGGGGTTTAGATGCAGATATGATACCGGAGTGGTGAGGGGAAGGAATGTAGATGTCAGAGCTCCATCAATGAGGCATGGCTGGAGCGTCGGGCCGCGGGTGGCTGGAGCTGCGGTCCACGGGCTGTCGCATGAGGTGAGAAGTTCGAAGGGGTCTAGGCATGGAGGTCTGCTGGAGCTAGGGAGCCAGACCACAGTGGGACAAGGTGACTGGCAAGATGCACGACGAGGTGAGGTGGAGGGCCGCTGGGGTCGGAGTGACCGGAGACGGTAAGGGGGCGTCTGGGGTCTCGGACAAATACAGAGGGTAGGGAGGCGGAAACCGGATGGGACGCCGGTGTCGGGTCTCTAGCGGGACAACAACGAGGGTGTGCTAAGGGGATGCCGACGAAGTGCTGCGGAAGCTGGGGCATGAGCGGGTGGCTGGCTTGGGAGTAGTAGGGGGCGCCAGTAGAGAGCTACAGGAAGGGGGGCTAGTTCGCACAGGGAATGGGGAAAGGGTGTTGTCCCGGCGAGGAACAAGGGAAAAGGCGAGGTTTAGGGTTGTTTTTCCCTTTTTTCATTCTATTATATTAATAATAATATTATTAGTAATAGTAATAATATAACTAATAATAATTATAAAAGAATAATCAATAATAATAATAATTACAAAAAATAATATATAAAGAATAATAATATCCTTAATAATTTTTAATTTTCTTATTAATAATCATAATAATAATAAAAATAATAATCATATTATTATTATTATTATGAATCATTCTCTTCTTTTAAATTTGAAACCGTTTATTTATATTATTTTGAATATCTGGTCGTTGTGCACTCGTCGAATGACTTAATAAACCACGTGCAAGTTACGCACCTCAAGTCGGACCACAAGGGCATCAACACCAATACCTAGGGTGATCGTGTGGATTATGCCCACTGTGCGGTGACCAGGCACAGATCCAAAACCTGCTAAAACATTAAATGACAAAAAAAATTAATTCGGGGCCCTACCCAGACCTTAGTGAGAGGGCCTAGAGCCATGAATTAGCAAAATAAAAATAAATCAGAAAATCGGGGTGTGACAATTCTCCCCACCACAGACACCTTATGCCCCTAGAAAGTCACCTAGCTGAAGAATAGACAAAACAACTATCTATGCCTGATAGAAACCAAAAGATACCACAAAACAAGTGAAAAAAGAACACTAGAGGGTTATCCCCACCATAATAACTCAACTAGTGCGGAAATCAAACACCCAACCATATCACCCCAGGAAGGAGGGGGCGACATAGGAACTCCCATCTGATCCAAACCAACTTTTATAGCATGAGAGAAAAACACCTCCACTAAAACATGGAACTCTCAACCTAGACTAGAATCTCCCAACACTAGGAGAAAAAACTCTGATAAGTATATAAATCCAAACAGTGAATCCAAGCATAACCAAAACCCTTGAATCCTCCGAGAGAACTTATATCTCCAAACGAACAAAGCCAAACTGAGATTGACCCTCACCAGGTCCAATCCAACTTTTAAGAAAATCTCGTGATTTAGAAAACCATGATCAGAAGAACAAAACTGTTTGGATTACAATAGAACTTGTCCATCATAACACCACATTAAAAAAATGATCTTATGATGATGTCAAAACGTTAACAGTAGAGAAAAAAGAATGAAAAGACTTCAAATGTTCCACTGGCCACATGGAACACAAGAATCAGACCAATGCTTCACACCCCTGGAAACTACCGACTACACGCGAGCTTCACCCCAAGACCAGTGGCTAGGGCTCTGCTGGATGAGGCATATCCTGCCTCAAATTCAGGCACTAGAATTACTCTAGTCATAGCATCTTCTTTAGCTGACGCTTCATACAGAACATCTCTAGATGACCCAGAAAACCGCAACAATGACATGCATTCGGAGGGATGTGACATGACGACTTCACGTGCCCAAACCGACCACACTGTTGCCACACTAGTGAACAATCCAATGAACTGGAATCCAAAACCACTCCATACAACTCTTTGAAAATAGGTTCCTCTAGCAAAACCTTCTCTCTCGATGGAGTACCTTTTCATGCTACTGAATATTCTAGATTTCCAACCATATGTGCTCTGGAGACCAACTCGGCTAATAAAAGGCCGCATCCAGCAACTTCTCAAAATGATAGTCCCTTGAAGGGAGGACACACTCTTTGCTCTATGGATGAAGACCCCCGATGAAGAGAGAAGTCTTCACCAAATCCTATGATGTTACCTTCAATGAAAAGGACACAAGCTCCTTGAAATGGTCAACATAAGTTCTCACTGTCTGTTTTCCTTGTTGAATACACAAGAGTTATTCCATTTTGTTTATCATCACCTCTTCAGGAATGAAATATCAGAAGATGATGGAATTAAAGACATCCCATGTCATCCCAACATGCATTGATGGTAGGGAGATCATCTTCTATTCATCCAGAGCCGGACCTTTGAACAAACCCAAAACAACACACACTATGACAGGTTTAGGAGTTCCCAATACCTTGGAGACGCATTCGACCTCTTCAAGACACTCTGATAATTCTAACAGACCTCGTTCACTGTGAAGGATAGGCAATGTCCGAGAAGGACAAAAAACATTGCATGACTTATTAGAAACCTTTATGACCATTCTGGGTGGCATTTTGTACACAACATATGAAACACATAGCCAAAACAAATATCATGCCGAAGAAACATCATTGAAATCAACTTCATCCAAAACAACCAGCTCAAAAAAACAAGAAAATACAGTCACAATCCCAAAATTCCTTTTTTTAAATCCCATTTCCATTTTAAATTTCAAAACCACCTTCTATCAAGTCCACATTCCAAATACCAAGTCCACTTCTCAATCAAAATTATATTTCCAAAATCCTTTCCCTTTTTTTAAATTCACATTAGAAAAACAAGGTCATTCCTTTAATTCCAAGTGCACATCGCAGTAATTTTAAGAAACATTAGACATGTATTCATCCTCTTTCATCCACAGTCACCCAAAAGCACTTCAAATGAATTCCCTCACATGTGAAAACGTTCATAAAGAGTACCCAAGGTTGAACCCAAACTATATCTCTACCACTTCCAAGAAGCCACCATATTTCTAGACCAAATGCTTTCTGTTTAAAAAACCCCCTTTCACAAATGTATATATATTTAAAAGAAATTTTTCTCATTTAAAGACTCATATTCATTTTCAAAAGTTCATTTACACCCACAAGAACGAATACAACACACATCTTGCATCAAATTACCAAAGTGAGGGACTAGTAGTGATGATTAACCTAGAAACATGGTAGTGGGCCATGCCCCAAGTAAGCGCGAACAACAAGGTAGAACATAAACCATGTAATCAGACCCCACATGGGTCAATACTCCATGTGAAATCACAATTTGAAATCAACATTCCTATGTTGTCATTCCACAATCCAAAACCAACCAGAACGAAACAAGGACTCAATTCCTGACTACCCCTTGCACTCGAGGATCGAAACAGGTGAGGGTTCGTGAAGTCCTACTATGGTTCTAATAAAATACATTAAATTATAATTCTCTTTGAGATTTGAGGAAATACCCTTAATTATTTAAATTCCATTCCTAACTAGCTGACGAATATAAGAATGTTTGTGGGTGTTTATTTATGGGGTAAATAATGAATATTTTTCAAATAACATTCCCAAAATGTATTACCCCAATAATCTAGAAAATCTTAAATACTGATGGAATTTTTCAATGTGATCTTACCACTTCTTGAATCAATATAACACAATTAAAATCCAAATTCAAACCCATATCCATATTCCATAGAATCAAGACACAAAATTATACCATATCTAAATCCACCACATTCCACAACCACTAACACTACTGCATAACTATATTAATGAAAAAGGGAAGAGTTGTATAGGGTGAGTATTTAGTCATTTATTCATCCAAATACAAGATGTTGGGATTCACCTTGTGCAAAGTACCTTATGTGGGTGTTGGTTACATTAATAAATTCAGTTGGTGGTGTATATGAAATACCAAAATAAATGATTATATGTGATATAGTGCTACCTAAATCTAATGACCAAAAATGATAAACTACCAATATTAACATCCTACTAACCATATCAATGTTTAAACACTGAAATCAATACCACCACTTTTTTCATAAATCCCACCACAATTTCATCATAATAACTACTCATATTAGTTGATAATTACTTCCATCCCATTTTTTATTATAACTTTCACAATAATTTAACCCATTTGGACTAATTAATTGCAGATATACCTTATGTTCAATCTTCACTACCATATAATTCTTTAATAAAATTGAATAATTATTCATAAAAATTATCACATAATTATTAAATTTACAAAAAAAAATAATCCTAATTCATCATATAACCATGATTTTATCAATATAATCATATCCAAAATTTTATTAATAAATTCATTTTTTTTTTCATTTTTTTCCTTTGTCTTAGGAAACTACATTACTCTATCCACGCGAACCTCACCAAGATTCAACTTTAACATAGAAAACAAATCCTTTTTCACTACTATATTCATATAATACAAATAAATGTTATATATTTATAACAATGGAAAAATAATATATAAATGTAATATTGTTTCCCTAATTTACAAGTTATTTGTTAAATTTTTACCTATGAAGATGTAATTATATAAGGACCAATAAATATATATATTTTACCAATAAGAGTGGTTGGGGTTGAAACAATGATATTAAATATTTATGTTTTCTTACAAAAGAAACAACTTTTACCTATGGTTAGTGAGAATTTAATATAATTGAAAACATGAAATATTTTCACCCACAGTAACACATTTACTTACACAGTTAGAGTACACGGTCATTAAAAATCCTGGTTGTTATCAGAACTAGAATTCTTCTACTTGACTTGGTTCAATATTCTGGTATTTCAAGTGATACTCCTTCCTTGAGGTTTATCTTTCCAATAATTCATCGTCCAGATCTTATGAGTTAAGGAAACTGGGTGAGATGGTGTCCGCCTAACATGGGTCTTAAACTGAATTTTGAAGGTTCTTGTGTTGACGGTTGTATTTGGGGAGGTGGTGTTGTACGTGATGGGAATGGGAGTATTTTGCTTTCGTTTTCTGCATATTTTGGGAGTGGGTATTCCATTCAAGCTAAGGTCGAGGATATGAACATGGGGATTATGATGTGTCGTCAAAGAAACATTTCTATCACTCAAAATGAAACCGATTCAGCGATTATTCTGAACTCGATGGAGGGTAATATTTCTACTGCCTGTTCGATTTCTTATCTTATTAGAAACTGCAGGAGGTGTATTGAAAGCAATAAGATTCATCTTTCTCATACTTGGTGTGAAGGTAATAATGTGGCAGACTACTTTGCATCTTTGAGGATGGATGATCAAGGTAATAATGTTGTTTGTTTTCATAGTATTATTCAGATTGAACTGGAAGGGGTGTGGTTGATTAAGGGAGATCAACTCGGTCTTCACTATTTTAGACCACCATAATTGTTTGTGTACATGATTAAAGGCCTGTTCGCTTTTGGTATTTTAATAAAAATGCAGTTTGTGTGGTGATATATATAAATTATAAAACACGATACACATTCCAGTATTTAATTTGAATCATACATATATAATATGATATATCAGTCTTTTACAATAATAATAAGATCCTTCACCTAACATATTTAGTATATTTTAATTATTCTTCATCAAAATCATTCACACTATCCTTATCAAAGGAACTTCTATCCCAGAGACCAATCATTCAAAGCAGTGAGAATGAACATCTTTATCAGCTTCATCATCCATACCTATCCATCAATTAATATCAATAAAGTACACTCGATACACTATCCTTGGTCTAACACCCTATCTCTCATAGCTCATTCAAAAGAAAATAATAATTCATCATTCATCTGATTACGTATTCAAAATTTTTATCTAATTTCTTATTCATATGATTCCAATTGATAGGAATACACCACTATGTTTATATCTAATATCTGATAGCTTCCTAGGAATTTTTGTCTAATGAAAACAATTTTATTCCTTCGATATGATACCAATTCTTCTAATTATACAATATCATATGACTAAATATAATATCTATCATGATCTTCAATAGGCACATCAATTATTTATTAGTTCAACTAGATTTTATAACATTCACTAGTGCCCAGGCAACCATTTTATATATTATTTGTTTCCCTAAAAATATCAAGAGTTGTTTGAACATAAAATTTAATGATTATTTTCCACAATATTTCAATATACAATTAAAAACATTGATCATTTAAGCACCATCAAATATCTGAAATGATAAGAATCATAAATCCTTCATTGTTATCATATCTAAAAACTCATCCTCAATCAACTCTTCAACCATCCTGAAATCATGGTTTGAGTCATTATTTTCCCCTTCATGATTACTGAAGTGTTGAATGTATATCACATCATAGTCACACATAATGACATCCCAAAGTATAGAAATTAAAATCATCATCTACTTCACATTCATATGAATTTATTCATCTCAAAAAATCAATAGGTTATTCTTTTCCTAGTATCCATTGGGATGATATAATTTATATTTCAATATATGTAATTCTTAAAATGATTCATTTTATGTAATGTTTTTGTGTAAATCTCATTTAATTAACTAATTGGAACCCCTTTTTTACACCTCATCTATTCATTATCTAGTAAAATGAATTAATAATGTTCGATCTATTGGGTACATTGAATATCATCAATACAAAAATTTTTATACGAAATTGAAAAATGAAATTCATTGACATTATATATATAATAGACTTATTAAGACATTGTTCGATGATATTGAACTGTTACACTAGTAAATATCATAATCTTATGAATACGATGTGACGTAATCATTAACTTCCCCAACTCATATATTCAACAATAATGAAAACATTCATTTATAAAAAAAATTAGGATAGAATCTAAAGATAAAAAGAATAAATATTATGTTTAGTACAATGTGCAACATCATAGAATCTATGTAAGTAACTACATCAAATAATTATGTTTGATAAAAATGCTATAAAAATTATATAAGCAGATAATACCAAAAAATCTAATCTCTCTATTATATTAAACGTGTCCCATTGAACTCATTCCGTTGGACATGTTATTATATCAGAGAAAATTCAAAGGAAGCATTATAAAAAAATGTTATTATCATTTTCTAAAATTAAAAATTAAATACTAAAACCATCTTACTTATCAACTATATTATTTTATAAACAAGAAAACCAAAAAAAATCTTGTTCTCAATAATACCCCCTTTGTATTTTGTTTTTAGAAAAGGAACACAAAAACCTTAATTAATATAATCATATGCAATGGATTTGTATATAATAATTATAATACATCATAGTTTTTCTCGATGTATAAAAAGATATTCATTAAATAACAATTCCATGTTTCCCTTATAATAGAGATTCAGAAAAGTTTCCAACATCAATGATAATGGCATTTTTATACTAGAAAACTGTAAGAAAAAGTTCATCAAAAACATAAAAAACTACTTAAACACATCAGACTCACTAAATTCGCATCATAATAATATTTAAAACACCTCCTAAAAATATTATCTCCTCAAAATGGTAAATTTAATACCAAGGGATTTATTTTTGTTTCATATTTTCTATCCCATTTACAAAAATATCTAATGAAAATATGAGATAGGGTACATAAATAGCATACCTTATAATTTAAAAGAGTGAGGTTATACAAACATGATCAACCTCATCTTATGGGAATATTTATTTGGTAATAGTTTTCTGAAGATATTAACAACATAATTCATTAAAAGAACAAACTCCATATTTAGACCCCTTTTTCCCACATTATCATTGATGAATTGTTTTTCAATATCAATGTGCTTTGATAAAAAAATTAACAAAGGATAGATGCTTATATCAATATAATTTTTTTAAGATCCACCCAAGCATTAGGGTAGCATAACATTAAACAAGTAATCATGAAAGTGGTCCTTCATCTATATTAACTTTGTTTCATTTTTAGTGGAATATATATTCTTGACTTAAAATGTTTGGATATTTACAAAGAAATCATTATATGAATGATAAAAAATCATCCACCCAAAATAAAAAATCCACCAAATGTGGATCATCTTTCTCCAACACAACTTTCACAATCTTTATCTATATAACCAAAAATATAAATTTTCATATTCTTTCATTTTTTATTCCAAAATAAATCATGTCTTTAATATAAATGATAATAATTTTTCAAATAATAAAATTATATTCTTTTAGTTCACATTGATACAGGGGAAAAAGCATAAAATAATACACTATATTTGCCTTTGAATATGTTATATATAATATAATTCTTACCAACTTCATAATTTTTTATTTATTAACCACTATTTCTAGGAAATATTTTTAATAATTAATTTCCATTGAAAGGGAGGTGTGAAAAGGATTTTGAATATTAGATGATGAACTTCTTTAGGAATTCACACACATTTTAGCTATATTTCCTAGAAATATGATATCATTAATAAAGAAAATTAGTATTATAGAAGGATATTCATTGGGATTTATATAATATTTATTATAAACAATTATTTTAATAAAATTTAATTTCCTAATAAAATCATCCAATTTGAAATACCATGACCTTAGAGCTTTCTTCAACCCATACAATGGATAACTCGACTAGCTAATATAGTTTTCCTTTTCTCCAAGCATCATCCCTTGTGGTTTCCAAATAGGAAATTATTTATCATGCTATCTATTAAGAAAATTTGACTTTATATCCATCTAAAATATATTGTATATTAATTTTTCATCAATTTGAAGAATGAATATTACAATTAAATATCTTACTTCAAAGAAGAATTTATCTTAAAAATCAATTGGATTATTATTTGATTATCCTTTATAAACTATTAAATCTTTGTTTCTTAAAACATTTCCTTATTCATTCAACATTATTTTTTAAAAAATCATTTTATTCCTATCATTTTATTATTTTCTATTTTTCTTACAAGTTCCCTATCTCATTCATATCAATATCATTCAATTCTCGTTCCATGAAACCAATTCACTCTAGATTATCTAATGCTTATTCAACATCTCTTCTATGAACCATTTAATATACTGTGATATGTGGAATAATACTCATTGTTATTCTAGTTTAGCCTATTTCCCATGGCCACCAATGACATTTCAGACCTCCCACTATTTTGTAATACTATGATGAGCCAAATTAGATTATCCCTAACCACATGAAATTTTTCAATTAACATTTGGGCCTCGTTCAATTTATAATTCATTAATAAAGTCATAAACATTATTATGTTGTTTAATAGAAACAAATTTTTTTCATGGATTATCATATATGAACCTAACTATGAAACATTTCATTAATAATTTTCTAGCACATTCACTTATTCAATATAAATAAACTATCACTTTCCCTCAGTATTTTACATGTATCTCCTACCATTCTAAGTGTATGAATGGGCATCCAAAACAAGACCTCTACAATCAAACATCCCATGATTCTCACCCTTGAATTTTATAATGAACGGTATCTCAATCAACCATTTATATTACAAGCATTTGTGTACTTTTCAATACATCTCATAAGGAGTCGTATATGTGTTTTGTATATAGAAACAATTATTCTATATATGAAATGGTTATTCAAAATATTTCCTCCAAAATAATCAAAATGTATCGCATTCAATTAAAATAATTTGATGTATGTTAATTAAAATTTAATTATTTCATTTTGAAACACTATTCTATCAGGGTGTGTATGGGGAACAAATTTAAAAAAAATTATTCTTTTAATGATAATAATTACATTTCACATTTATATTTTAAATCATTTTCAGCTTGAATATTCCAACAATAATATTTTAATTCCATTCATGAACTTCTCCAGAAACAAGTAATCATTTTTTTAGCCTTTTGATTTTATTTAAAATGATTATATATGTAATATTAGTAAATTAATAATTAAATTTCATAATTTACAAATCTCCATTTATTTATTTCATTTTCATGGGACCACAAATGTCATAATATGTGTGTTGAAATTGATGAGAATAATGTATCTTGACTTTATAATTAATTATGTTTGTAATCCTTCCTTTTTGTAACATCAAACAACACTGATATCTTAATCTTATTGCGTCAAAAATAACATAAAAACATTTTCACTTTTTCAATTTAATCATATTCCTCTAGAACATATGTCATAAAATAATATTCAATAATTAATTTCGTCCATCGTGCATTGATATAATAAACCATATGAATATCCAACTTGAGACATGTTTCTTTTAATTCATTCTCATGTAATTATAATTTCTCAGGTTTATTTTATTAAATAATGAACCATTATATTATAAACTTATCATCATTTTCCTAATTTGGGAGTTGTGGAACACTTAACAAGTTGTTTTTGAGTCCATCAATAAATAATTCATGTTTTTATTTTAACTGTTATTTTATGAATTATGGTATATTTAATTCATTAGATTTTAAGGGACTCATCTTTTAAAAAATCCAATATCACTGCAATAAATGGTTCAAGCTTTTTATTAACTATAATCCACTAGTTATTCAAAAAGAATACCCACTAACTAGTATACATGTTTATTCTCTATTGGAGGATTTTAGATCAGTTACAACCACTATGTATCTATCATTATCATTTTCATTCTTTAAATGATTCTACTAATAATTTAAATTAAAACATAGATGTGTAGGAATAATTACTATAAAACCTTTAAAAAAAATTATATACTAAACAAATATTTCAATTTTTTTCCAAATGATGAAATCCATTTTCAATATTAAAATAATTTTATTTAGTTTTAATTCATTGAGTGGGTTTGCAAACACTTACTCATTTCATCAAGTACATTCTTCCATAATTTTATCCTTGACTATTTTAACATTATATCGTTTCTGTATTCCAAAAGAATCCATAGAATAATCAATATCTATATAAATCACATTTTACATTAATATAATATAATATCCATAACTATATAAATGATTTTAGTCTTTAATCATTCCAGTAACCATATTTCCTTGATCTGAAAAATATTTTGTTAGCCTCCTAAAAAAATATTATTGAACATAAGTTTCATCTCATCCTTATAAAAGTATCCACTTGTTGTAATATATGTTTTTTCAAACATTAAATCATTGTGAATTTTATAATTTTTTACTTCACATGTTTTGGATGCGTACATGATCTTATTAAAATTTATTTTTAAAATAATCTTATTCAGTATTTCTTCTAACAATGTTAGGATGATATTTTTTAATTATTATAAGATAAATTCTTTATAGAGCATTCATAAATTTTCGAAACACATTTTTTGATGTGTTTTTTTCATACTCATCTTCAATTAGTTTCTATTCGAATGGAATTTTTTTCTACATCTCTTTTATATTTTATTCAATATTGTTGTGGAAGTTATTATACTCATCTAGTAACTTATTCATGTCATCAATATATTCTAGAAACATTAATTTTTTATTACAAACTAATTTTTTATTTCTTTGGGAAAATAATTTTTCTATGTCTTGTCTCTCAATCATGTTTAAAAATATTTGAGATACATTACCACAACTCAATTTTACATATCAAATCCATAAGATTCTCTAATATTCCTATTAAAAACTATATCTTACATCACTTTTAAACTTATCATCATTTTATATTACAATAATCGCTTTCATAGGATCAATGAAACTAGACTATTTTGTTTCCACATTAATATCATCAACTTCCACACATATAGAAATTATGTTTTTCATTTCAAATTTTTAGAAATCTATTTCATTTATTTCGGCATATTAATTTTATATTTATTAAATCTTTATTTGATATATTAATTATTATCTATATTCTCCATCACTATATTCATTTACCAATAATCATTAATAATTTCTAGAAAATATTCAAACAGCTCTGTAGAAAAATTAGTTCACCTATATTTTTCCTTTTTACTTCTCTATTAATATTTATAACCATCTTGATAAAAAGATATTAACTTATAATTTTTTTAAAAACTTTATTTTTTGTGTCTATGTAACTAAATTCATTGTTTGAAATATTACTATCCTTTCAATTATTTTTAACATTGAAAGATATTACATTATTAATACTTTCTTTATTTTTGACAACCTTTTCCCTTCACATTTGGTCTATTTTGGGAATTATATTTAAATAATATAGATAATTATTTTTTGATCTCTAGCTTCTAAAGATTAAAACATTGAATCTGGTTTAACTTGAATAATTCTTATAATATTTACAAAAAATAGGAATATTTATAATTCTCAAAAAAAAACATTTAATATAATTATATTGTCATTAACTCTTGTTATGAATTCAAAAATAGATTCATAATTTTTTATTTAATGATATACATAATTTACTCTCAAGATCTGCATGTTTTCTATATGCACTATTTTATTTTTTTTATAAATGTTATTTTAATAGTTATAGATACGTTTAGTTGGTCAAAACCCATTAACCCTTAGAATTTAACCTTAAAAAGTGAGAAAACATAATTTTTTTGTCCGAACATTCAATTAATCCATATTATTAATTAATTTTAAGGGAGGAACCTCATAAATACAAAGAAAAAAATATATAGAATCATTGAAAACTTTATAAAAAATGATATCATATAATATAAAAAATTTCATTTCATTTATGATAGTTCTTTCATTCTATGATCAGAATCCCCCCACTATTTAAAAAAAATCCCTAGGAACCTACCTTTTCATTAAAATCCATCAAACAATCCAAAAAAGTAACCTTGGAACATATTTCATATTTGAAAACAAATCATGATTTCTATGATCACTTAGAGGAGGAGGTTTCAGATCAATGATCATCCAATTTTATATTTCATTACGTTGAAAAACATATTCACATGCGGTTAGTTAAAATCGACTCATCTAAACAAATACACTTGTAGAACCACAAGAACATAAAAATCTACATGGTTCAATATTAAATAACATTAAATTGTATTTGGAGTGATTTAAAAGTATTATAAGACCACATAACCACAATAAAAAAATCATTATGTTGTTTACATCAACATCGGAATATCCATCACATTCCTATAATCATGGTCCTTCTAAAATTTCATGTTCTTCAAAAATATATTACATTATATAAAAAATATTTCATATAATAATAAAACCTTTCAAGCATAGGATTCATTACATTGGAATTATGATCCATAAATTCTCATAATATGTTTTCGTTGTAAGAACGTCATCATGTAAATCACTTTCTTCCACATCAAAGAGAATGAACATCTATATGAAATTATAAAACTGAACATATACATATTATAATCTCAATATCTAATACAAAATATATTTTACAGGTCTAATACCATCCACCAGGTACATTTTCATCTAATTTTTACTTATTCCATGCTTTTTGGATCATATCTTTAACATGTTAAAAAAATTCCTAGTTCAGTTGATAGTAATTGATAAAAATGAACCACAATATCTGGTATCCTTTGATAATATCTTCCTCATACTATTCTTCTGATTCTATTTATTTGGTACCCTCAATAAGATACCAATTCATTCATTGACACTATATTTGAATCATTACCAAATTTTTTCTCAATAACATAGATCAACACCACATTTTTTATCAAATATCCAAGCAGAAACATCAATAACTGGAGAATCTACTCACCCATCATATAGGATTCACATCCAAAAAAATTATGATTTAGTAAAACAAAAAATTCATTGTTCCCACATAAACACATTAATATACCAATCAAAAAATACAATATTTTTCCACCTTCAATCTTTTAGAATTATTTGATTAAACAAACCATAATTAGAATCATTCCAAATAAAATGGAATCGTCAAATTATTTAATCATTTGGAAATCACCACATGAATCATTATTTTTAATTTCAATCCAATTTACCGATTAAAAATCCACCTCAAAGTTTTCACTATTATAGTATTTACAAAGACACTATAGGGACTTTAGAAACATTATTGGGTTTATATTATTAGGAGCATCTCTATCTCAAAATATTATATCTTTCTTCTTTTTTTATAAAATATTTTATATGGACATTAAATTTTTTTGATTCGAATACTTCAAATGATTTCCCTTATCATATATCACTAATTTACTATTTTTAAAAAATTTACTTAAAAACTGTTTTCTACTTTTTCTACACACTCTTTGTCCGATAGACTCGATCAAAAATCCTAATCCTTTTAGATTTAGTTTAGATCCTCTATCCATCAATTGTTCATAGAAACATCAATGAGTTTAACATATATGTGTTTATATGATAGATATACTTTAGGAAATTATTTTTGATTTACATTCAATATTTTTCATATAGACTTAATACTCCTCTCTAACTAATTTATCTCCATCATAAAAACCCATAACTCTATTATTCATAGGTGTTACAATCATTCGTCTTTTAGACAACACTGATTGGGGTCATGAGTTTCTGGAATGATTATGATTTTCAAAACATTTAATAATAGAAAATAATCCCCTGATTTGCCATTATTTAACATTTGTTCTCTATAAAACTATGAACATAATCAGATAAATATTTATTTCCACCCTCTTTGAAATACCTTTAAATTGTTGGACTCATTCCATTGGGGTCATTTTATTCTCCAAGATCACAAATTTAAAGAACATTCTATCTGAAAATATTATAATCATGTCATAGAAATGTAGTACGATGTATATTTGATAATAAAATAAAATACTACAGAAAACCATTATACTTTCCAACTAGATTCATTTAAACATTATCTCACCTCAAGAACTTTTTTCCTAAACAACTTCTATCAATAAAATAATACTGTAAAAAACATAAATTTAAAAAAAGAATAGGGAAAAATATAATCACATATATATAATCAATTCACCACACACTACCTTATTTCAACTTAATTACCCTTATTTAATTAAGAAAATACTATCTCCTCTCTCAAATACAACTATATATTGTTGAACTATTTCAATAATATAATAATGAAAATGATAATGAAAATCACCAACCCAAATTGAAATTCCTTCTTTTATATTACCTAGAAGAGATATATTTTGATTAAAAAACACCATGTTTTCATAATGATTCTTAAAAAATCATATAGTCCATTATCCATACATGGATCATAAATTATATCCATGCATATTCCACTACAAAAAGCTCATTAGAATATTAAAAATGATAAAACATAAATAAGAAAGGAATGGAAATTAACACACATCATGAAATCATGATCCTATAAAATTTGGTACTGAGGGGTCTACAAAGGGTTTCTAAATATTCTATTGAAGATCATTATTACTAGCTATGGTTTACAAAAATAAGGAAGAACTGAATAAAAAGGGATTGAAACAAAAAATATATATAATTTCTAGGTAGAGAATACCATAGATTCATGACCTTAACCATTACATCATTTGGTTTTGATAATGATGATATATAAAAGATGGAAACTTAAAAATAGAATCCTTAAAATCATTTATAACAACATTTATTCAAAAAATCAGATTTTAAAAAATCCAAATCATCTTTATTGAATAAAGTGATGAGCCCAAAAATTTAACCACTAAGATATGTGAAAACTAAGACTCAGTGATCACCAATCCCCACCAT
Organism: Viscum album; assembly: GCA_963277665.1. Classification (NCBI taxonomy): domain Eukaryota; kingdom Viridiplantae; phylum Streptophyta; class Magnoliopsida; order Santalales; family Viscaceae; genus Viscum; species Viscum album. The sequence continues at coordinate 1,127,890,378 of OY728156.1, read as the reverse complement.
TTTATATTGTTTGGCCTCATCCTTGACATGATTTGAAACCTCATATCAAGAAATTATTCGAAAAAAATAAATATTAAAAACAACAAAATTAAAACATGTATATCTATCAAATCAAATCCTTGGGAATAAGTAAATACCTAATATTACCCATTAAACAACAAGCCTCAACGATAAAACAACTCTATTAGTTACAAAAATAAAACCCCATGGGGATTTCTTTGACTAAAATTATCCCAAACTCATAGAACATTAAGTGATCATCCTTGGAATTTCTTACTCCAAAATTTATATTGTAGTGTTTATTTTTAGAATCGACCACAAAACTAACCTTGAACCACTCGAACACTTCAACTCCACTAATTATATGTCTAATAAAATATGGCCTCTATTTTTAAATTTTATTATTATTTTTCAATGTCCAAACAATGTATAATGTTGTTTCACTATAATTTTCTTGTTAAATTACTCCTAATACTATCTAGGATTTTAAATTTACATTTTAAACATCCTATTAAATCCTAAAATTTCTAACATCAATCCTAAAAAAATTATAAAAATTTTTAAAAAAATAGCCATATTTAATATACTATAAAATATATGATTTATAATCTACGAATTATTAAAATTATTAATTTATATTAATAAAATCATGAAATTTTATCTTTATATAGTTTATTTGATTCAATATTTCTTTTAACTCAAATAATAATCTCTCCATATTGACCTTCCTTGTGAGTGGAAGTAATTTCAATAAAAATAAATTCTTAAAATCTCCCTTCTAAAATATTTGTAATATTATTAACTATTTTTTTCACTTTTGAAATTTTCCAATAACATATTATTAATCAGATCACTCTAACATAGTTAATATATTATCAAAATATGATATCCAAATTTCATCCCAAGGATAATATATGGATAAAATAAATTTAATTGGTTGGTCCCTTATTATTTTTTTAGTCAATGAAGGATCGTGATTTTTAGAGGAAGGCTACTCTATATTGTGATTTTTATTAGTCATTACATACATTATTTAATATAGTTTATCCATACTATTTTCAACCCTAATTAAGATTTTCTTTGGTTCCATCGTAAAATTGTGTTCAAATTAAAAAATATATAAATCATGTTTATTTTCCACATTTCATTTACTTAAATGACATACAAAATTTAACAAATTATTATAATTTTCTAATAAAAAATTAAAATAAAAGAGTTAAATTACTGAATTGAAAATTCAAATTATGTGATTTATTGGAATATGTGGTGTTTTTAGGTATTTATTGAAGATTTATAATTATTTTGACAATTGCTATGATTTATATAGTCATATAATAAAACATGAAGTTGTTCAGTTTATTTTGGTCTGAAAAATAACATTTCAAAACAAAGTTGTTGTGATTTATTTACCACTACAAATAGATATAGTCGGTTTATAAAATATGTCATGTTTTATCACATTTAGAAATGTTATAACCACAACTATATGATAATTGGTTGAATTTAAACAGTTGGTAGATGTTTTTAGAAGATAGTTAGGTTTAAAATTATCCCTAACTAAATTCTTATATTTTTTAATCTCACATTAAATAATAATTAATTTGAAAAATTAAACAAATTAAATCAAGAATCCATTTACACTACATTATAGGGGCAGGATCCATCGAACAATAATAATTTATATAATTGCATTTATTAAACCACATATATTTAGTCTGATACATATGTTTGTAATTATTGTTAAATATTATATATTACTTTTTTTGACTTATCAAACAATTATTTGAATATTTATGACACTGAAATATTGTAGTTATGTCTACTATAATTAATATAGGTGAATTATATAATTATTTTGTGAAAATTTTTTCTCATCATAAGGATTCATTGGTCGGATGATAAAAAAGTGTCTAGATATCAAGTGTTTGGGAACCATAATATTTAGGACCACTTTTAATGAATTTCATAATAAGTGGTATCTATAAATGGAGATCATTGTGATTTGGTAACAAGTAAAAATTCCATATACTATGTGTCATTGGAAATTATTATTTTTGAATTTTTTTAGAGTCCATATACATTACATAATTGTTCATGTATATCATGAATAACATATATAAATAAATTATAAAAATGTCCAAACATTTTATCGTGAATATATTTCATTCATCAAGTGCATCCTGAGTGGTAGGAAATTAGTAGAATGTTCAAAACTGGATATTTTTATATTCTATATTAATGAATAAATTTATAAAATCCCATTTATTGTGTTAAATTTCAATTACATTATTCCAGGAAAATTGAATTTATAGGATAGTTTATCTCTATAAAGAAAACTAAAATATATAAATATTTATGGGATGATAGAATTTTATTCATCCTAATTGAAGTGCTAATGGTATGAAAGTGGTAATATTACACATTTTCTATTATATAATTTTTTTTCAATGATAAAAAATTTCTCTATGGGGATTCTTTTTTGTTTCTAGATACAACACGTCGTATTTATATTTGTCCCATTTCATTGTGAAATAGACCTATAGGGTCAAATAATAATGGAATCAAAAAAGGCCACAAAATCAAGAAAAATTAAATCTGTTATAATAGATTAAATATAGAATTCAGATTAATATATTTTAATGTTGTATATATCATAAATTAATCACAATTTATAAATCATAAATACTTATATGATTTTATTTGTGTTAATCATATAAATGTTGAGATGTTTTTTATCTTAATGAATAAGTGAATATTTATTTATTCCTTATGGAGCATTTATTTTGGAGATAAAGTTCTTCGTGCATATAAAAATTTAATTAGAATAATTGTTACATTCTATTTGTTTCATTATACGACAAACAAAATTATGTTTTTTAAAATGAACATTTAATGAATGTAAAATAACACCACGTCTATTTTTCATTAAGTTAAATGATTATTTTGATTTTTAAAAATTGATACTAATTAGATATCTGTGAATGGGATTAAACATAGGAAATGAAAAATCAAGAGGGGTTATTTGTATATTCCTCTTACAGTCACCCTATGATATTTAAAATAATGGGAGCATGGAAGATGTAGTATTGGATACATTTAGGTCTGGGGGTCGATTCGGCGGTGGCGTAGTGGTGCAGGGTCGAGGGCCATATCAACGGTGTTTGGTGAGGTCTGGGGTTTGATTCCTGGGAGCCCTCTCTTGGGGGAATTTCCGCCTCCCATGTACCACTCCTCTTGTCGGGTCACCCGGTGTCTCACCGGGTGGGCAGAATGGGCGCACTTCACCTGGCTGACGGATTGCTGTGACGAACCATCGCTGATCGAGGTGTTACCCCGCGGGACGCAATGTCATCTCGGCTGACAACGGCTCCTCCCCGGCTGGGGCATCCCCAGATGATCTCTTCGTGGGGAGGGGGGTTCTTGAGTGTGGAGGGTTCGAAAAGGCCACTCTCGGGAATTCCATTTTAATAACATATTGGATACATTTAGGTAAATTTAAACATTATTCATTTTTACCCTCACAAATCTTCATGGAATAGATCTCTCTCTCTATTCCAACTACCTAGTTATAAATATTGGTGTACTAACCATGAATGTACAATAAACGTAACCATAGTTTTGTAATGAAGTTTAGAAACAAGATGGATGGCTACATCTATAGTGTATTTTGTTTATAGTCTCATATACTTACAACTCATATTTTATTATCAAGAGAATTCTCAACCAAGAATATAACCATGAACCTCTATAAAATAAAGAACAAAAAATAATTTTTATACATGAACCATATTATAGTTAATTATGATATGGAAATAAAAAATCCTTTCCATACAAACTACATAATAAATTATCATATACACATTGAATTTTGATTTAAAATGTTTCATGTGTATTCATAGTAAAATCGAATAGATCATATATTCTCCCCCAAACTGTAGTTGTGAAAATTCCTTCCTAAAACATCGTTAGACCTTAAAATATATAAAATTTTCATGATGATATTTCCTAAGTCATTAATCAATATAATGATTTATTGTTGTAATTTCATACTCTCAATTATTATTCTTCTTTAATTTATAATGATGATTACCTGTATCATATCATTGATATTTTTTAGTATTAAAATTAAATGATATTTCATATAGTATAAGTGAATGGTAATATTATTAAATACATAGATAATACTCAGTAACTATATATCAGGTTCTAAAAATTCCTCTTTTTCATGAAACAATATATGTTCACAAACATTATGAATATCAATTCCTTTTTAGTAATCAAAATACAACAGCCTTAAAACCCTTAACATCATTGATAATTAATTTTATATCAAGTAATCATGTTTCATCTATTTTTAATTCACCTGAAGTATTAGTTTTTAATTCCACATAACAGTTAGAAATATCAATGAATTAACTATCACTTATTTTTTTTTAAACTCTAATTATATATACATATATCCATGATTAAATAAAGTTTCTTAATCATGGTGGAAATACCTCCCTATTATATATACATCATTATACTCCATGAAATGGTATTCTTCTTATAGAGATGAAGAATGTTATGTTTTTTAAAATGTTTTAACCTATTCATTTAATTATGTTGCTTTAGAAGATGTATGTTTTTTACAGTGCACTACCAGTTCATCACCCTTCAAAATATATGACAATATCAGAAACACTTATTAATAATCATTAGTGCTACGAAATTTAATATTTGATAAATAACACAATATCATTTTGTTATTCTACGTGAGTATGATCATCTGGATCCTCACTCAATTAATTGTTGAAATATTTACAATAAACCAAAATATTAATATTTTAAAAAATTTCATACATATAGTGAATCATTGTTTAAAAGTTTAAATTTTACAAATGTCTCTAAATTAAATGTCATACACCAATATAGTAATGTTTTAAAATTTTTAGTATAATTATTATGAAATCTAAAACATTGTGAAATTAAAAAAAATTCACATGAAATCATCATGATTCTTAGAAGCATTCCGAATTCTTACAAAAATTATAAATATTTCATGAATCATATAAAATTACACATGTATAATTAAAATGGTGTATGTTATACCAAATTATTCGACTCTTATAATATAACATTGAACCTAAAAATTAAAATTTTTTATTTCAAAAGAAATTATAAGGAAAACGTGGGAATCTAAAAAATTTCAACATCAAAGATCAATGGGTGCAGTAGTAAATCACACAATAAAAAACAAGACTAAGATTATTGGTGTTTCTTACCCGATATAGCTCTCATTTCAAAAATTTCCCTCTAAGAAATATTAAGTATTATAAAAACACTTTGAATTTCACATTTTCCACCTTTAGTACTGAATTTATAAATTTCTTTAATGATTAAAAAACATGTTAATTTTACCTAAAATTTGATATGTACTGGCATTTCGAGGAATGTGTGGACTATAGAGAAGTTGATAGAAATGGTGGTGATCATTTAAAATTTACATTATCTTAAAATTATCACCCGTAACTTGATAATTTTATTTCCATAAACATTATCACTAAGCCTCCCATGAATGTAATGATGTGAAAATAAATGAAATGAAAAAATGTTTTAATGGGGAGGCATAGGCTACAAATTCAAATTTCCTTCGCAAATCAATATTATTCTAACCACCTGTAATGATTCTACAATTTCATATTAAAATGTATTCATATGAACTACCATTAATCATAACATCAATAAAGTTATTTAAATATTATCCTAATATCATCTAGATTTATGCATACTTATTGAACATTATATAATTTTCATAGTTAATTAATATCTAATAATTTTGTAATGTATCTCAAGGTTTTGATCAGTCCCTTTATAAGGACTCCTCTATCCAATAATACATTATACCTTCCACGTAGACTATTTTCCCCTTTTCAAATAATGTTTTTTGCACCAGAAAAATTTAGAAAACATAGATACCTCAGTGTATTTATATCCACAAGTTCCTCTATGATTTTTAAATCAGAGGAGATCAACCAAACTTATCTATCTAATGTGTTGCAATATCTCTATCTAATCATACTAAATTTGATCAATCCTTATAGATTGCTCGAGATGCTAAAATCAGTCTATTATAACTTAATATAATCAACTATTTGATGACATCATTTTCTTATATCTAATACTATTCCTTATGAAGATCCCTTAGAATATTTTATTTTCTATATCCCATATAAATTCATTTGAAGAATGGTAGACTCGAATTGAGCAATAAAAAAATTATATTTATTCTATTATCATTTAATGATTATCATGACTTTTAGATGTATTTATAAAAACATCCTTAAAAACTATACTCTATGAGATATTCTAAAAATATAAGGAACTTTCCTTAAACATTACATAATCTTTAATTAAGTCAAGATTTCACTTTTAGCATCTTTTCAGTTTTAGAGTTTCAGATAATAGTGCCATAACTACTATATTACATCTCAAAAATTACAATGTAGACACTACTACTTAGTTTCCATTTTTTCATAAAATAAAAACTCTTAAAAAAGGAAACAAGTCTAGTTTCATGTTTTAGATAGCATGACTTTTCATTGTTCTCATCCTTGTCCCTATTCATCATTATGTGTTGTGAAACAAATTTCTAAAAACCATGGGATGAGCATAAAATGCTCATTAAGGGTTATAAAATAAGGAATGAAAACATTATAGCATCACTAAACACAAATCAATGAAATCATACATTTCAATCGTAACATACCTTATGATATCATAAAATTTTTTAATTACAAAAATAAATCATAAATCATAATCATAAATTGTGGCATAAAAAATCATACATACATTATAGCTATCAAAGCTACATAGAGAGTTAAATTGGAATATCCACACATAATATTCCCTAAATCATTTAGGATAAACATTAACATTTACCTCTGTTATGTTTCATAAGGAATTAGAGAGCTATCTCGAGCTCACCCGCCCTTGGATTATCACGGAACCACCTCTATACGTAGACAATTCCTAATAACCATTAATTATCCATAATACATAAAACAAGAATAAAGGAAATATAACTTTTTTTCATTACAAACACAATATATCATTTCAAGATATCAACATAATCAATGCTTTATCAAATACTTTTCAAAAACATTTAAAACATTAAATAAAGAGATTTTTTAATCAAAGTGCCCCATAACAATTTTAATATTTTAATGAAATTAAAATTTTATAACATTAATGTCTACATAAATAAATCCTTAAAACCTTTTTGAAAACATATACATTAATTAGAGTGAGTTCGAAGATTATATATTTAAAATGATTTTTTAGGTAAGGAGTTCTTATCCAAATGAGAGACGCATGAATACAAATAATTAAAGAACACAATTAATCAAAGAATATAATATCATGATAATAGAGAGATTAATGTTATAATATGTCAAGGGAAGTATATACACAATATAAAAGTGAATTGGTGTATAACAATAAAAAATATTCAGTGGAATATAAATTGATTAAAACTCCCATTCAATGAACATATCATTACGTTAAAGAAAAATCAATGACATAATTATGTGTGAAAAATATGAATACACAAAATATAAGTGGATATTATGTGTAAAAAAATCAAATTTCATTAATACATATTCATATTATGACACAATCAATTTATATATGTTTATCCCAAAGAATTAAAATTCTGTAAAGAAATTCCCTAACAAAAATTGGAAAACCTAATGACGTCACCTTTAAATTTAGAAAATTAGTTGATGAGAGAAAAAAAGGGATCTCACCAATTGGACATAAAATTTACAGGAATAAGGATATATAAGAACATATCTAAACATAATATGATGTAACTTAAAAGGCATAGAAAAGAATTCATTGACAAAAAGAGGAATGTGAAAGGTTCCCTTACCGATTTGGTAACTTACGAAACATACACCCTAGAAAAGAAGTATCATAAAATGAATATTTAAATACCCATAAATTTAATTTTATTATACAATTTATACAATAATGGGTAGTAAATACACCACAAAAAATGGAAATAGTGGAAAATATAGCTTGAATCTCACAGGAATAAAAAAGAGAGATGGAAACCCCTTACGATGTTGCAATCAATCGAGTTGTATAACCAAAAGTTAATAACCAAAAAATTAATCCTATAATTCCGTGAATATAATTATAATAATGATATTATATATCAAATTCCTGTAAACAATACAAAACCTGAAATAAATAATAGGGGAATAATGGAAATCTCATGGAATTAAATGTGAGATAAGAAACCCCTTACCACAAGTCCAACTTTTCATGTCTGCTCCATGTTCTTCCTGAATAAAAATTTTATTTTAATTTATACATTATTAAGAAATATTTTCATTATTAGTATTCTGTTTATATCACTTATTAACTATTTATAACAACTAGTTTATTATTTGATTTCATATCAGACAATTTAGTCATGTAAAGAACACGAGTCAAAAATGAACTTCTTTTAATATCAAGTTGTCCTTCTGGTAAAAATTCCACTATCTATAGAAAGATATTCATTATTTAGATATAATATATATCACATGTATCTAGTATTTATATATATATATATTAACAATTGTACATGACATTTGGAGACAAGAAATGAAATTCATTATTCATGAAGACGGTAAGCAATACGTACGCATGAACGCTACTTTCATTTCTATTTCATATTTAATTTAATGGAAACGTATTGATAAATATGTATATTATAATTACATTATAATATGATATATATATATGTCACATTATTTCATTACTTCATCCTTTATACATTCCATATATGGGATGAACGAGTCATATCACTTTGAGGGGACGGTAGTCTCCACTTCCTCAAAAGAAATTATCTTATTTACCCATTAAGGAAACCATAAAGGTATGATATAAATGAAAAAAACTGAAGTAAAAAAGACAACATTAATATAATGTAGATCACATATCAATAAAGTTCCATTATAATGGACAACATCAGAGGTGGTTGGAGATATTTGAACAATCATTATTTCGTGAGGTAGTAGTTTGTCGTCCACAAAAATAGTGTGTACTTTACCCATTAGACGAAGGTGTGTGTAAGTGTAGTTATAATACATCTCATAAAAAACCTAGTATATATAATAAACTAGGGTTGTTATAAAATAAATTAATAAAAAGTGTTTTGGTGGTACGATAAGTAAAATAAAAAAATAACTTAAGAGAAGATGTTACCTTTAAATTGGGTATCACCCTTTGGTTTGAACACAATGGTTCACTAGAATTGCCTTTCGCCTAGGGTAAGGCATCTAGATGGAATAGAGGGATGTAGGTAGCTTAATTGGGTAGAGTTTTGACGAGACAAGGGTCTTATGATATGTGATTAATGGGTTAGAGGTGATAGATTTTTATTAGGGGGAGGAGGGGATCTTTAAAAAAGAATGAAAATATTATTTTAATAGATAATTAATTTCGGTTTTTATTGGTCAAAAAATAATTAAGGATGAAGATAACATGACTCATGTTCTAAATTAAATCATCAAATATGAATTGTACAGGTATTGGATATTGTTTTAATTTATATAATATTATTTATTTAAAACATTCATTAATGGGGTAAACACTAGATCATTATTTTGTCATAAATAATTTTATTTATTTGATGTCTAAAAATTATAAAAAAATAAAATGATGTATTAAATACTTTTATCTTTACAATTAATATTTATAGTTGAAGAGATAACATAAATTACCCTATGTGAAAATTTATTTACTAAAAGATATATGTATATGTCATTTTTGTATTTTCTTCAAATTAATTAGTATAAACTAACATTATAACTCTTATGTGGCTCCATGGGGTCCCTAAATCGACTCAAAGATGCCCACGGTCGTACATGTATCATAAAATAGGATTATGAAACATTTTAAATTAAATTTATTATTATTATAATATCATTGTTTACACTTATTTACCTAATTACCCTTTAACCATGGTAAATAATATATTTAATAAAGTAAATAGTCATAATGACTAAAAATAAAAGTTACCTATTTACACAATATGGACCTCTTGATTATAAATATGGAATCCATTATTCCAAATTTGAAATACAGAAGTGGCAAAAATTAATTTAAAATTTATTCTTGTTATCAAAAAAAATGTGTTTTAATAAATAATAACTATCAAAAGATTGATACTTTTTTATGTTTAGTTTCAAAGTAAAATTATTTCCAATTACCAAAATTGAATTAAATTGTAAAAACATAAATAATACACTTTAAAAAAAATTAAATGATAATTTATCAATATAAAAAAATTAGATAAAAAGACTGCTTGGAATTAAAATATAGTATTCTTCACTAGTCATTAATAAATGAACTTTATCTAAAAAATTCAAAAAAATTACCCAAATTAAATTTTGATTTTCAGATTTTAAAGAAGAATTTTAATATTGTCAAATATAATATATAAAAGTGACCAAAACTAGATTAAAAAATTTTTACCCATTAAAAGGTTGTAAACCAACCTTTTATAGAATATTAGATTATTAATGCGTAAAATTAGATTCTATCACATTTTAAGCCTCTAAAATTTGTTGGATAAATGTAAAAAAAATTAAAATATATATATAATATTATTTTAGTTAGTTCTATTCATATCTTCTTATACCACAGTTAGGCATTAATTTCCATTTAAAATAGTAACATTATTATATTATTATTTTGTATAACTCAATGTTGTGTGCAACATAATTTGTCAAAGATACCCATTTTTGGGTATCAAGTATGCCATCAAACATAACAACCCCATTAAAGTAAAATTAAAATTTAATTTAAAAACATTATTAAATATAAAAAATGACATATTAATTATTTAACAGGAATGTTACATCCTTCCCCTTTTGTAAATTGTGTCCTTGTAATTTTAAATTTTGGCTCATAAACTGCAATAAATGTCCAACCTCATAAATAGAATCAATAATACATTCACATTAAAAGGATGAAGAGATGTACAATGGTCACCCTAGAAAGAACATGCTATGATTCCCTGAAGAAATGGATATAGAGGAGAAACTAAGTGTCGTGTTTTGATGGAGAGTGATAGAAAACATGATTAGGAGAAAGTAAAAAAATAGGAAATCACAAACCTAGCATGTGTAAAATAGTCTATGATTCCCAAGATGAACAATTAAAAAAACATTTTTGTTTTAAGTTACTTTTCATAATGTGCAGGAATTTAATTATGAGATAAACTAAAAACATAAGGAAACATATTAACTTGTCATGTTGACTATCGTACATTACTAAATTTCTACCACAAATTCATCTTTTCTCCAAATGATGAGTATTAAAACTAACTTGGTCACATTAAAATAACTAGAAGCAACTTCTAGAGTATCACATAATCCATAAAAGATGAACTATAAATTTCCTCAGTCTTTAGACATCAACCAATACCAAAATGGTTAGTACCGGATAATATGACCCCCAATAAAGATAATCCTTTATAAAAAGAAATACTACTCTTAATCTCCAAAATTCAACAACCAGAACACAGAGTTCAAAAAAGAAAATTAAATATAAAACATTCTTTAAAATTATTCAATATAATCCAAACTAATATTGAAACCCAAAACATAGAAGTATTTATTCCCATAGTATTACAAAATAAATCAGAAAATTTATCTCAAAATAACATAAACTACTCTTAATGTCTCATACTAGAAAGTAATTAACCTAATCACATATTCTCTATGATAGGATAATAATTTTCATAAATAACCCTAATCTCCTTATGCCCACAATAAAAATATAGATTCTTCCAAAATATTATTTCATCTATTACTCCAAAAATAAGATCCCATAATATTCTATTTCTCTTAAGCATATAATGTTCCCCAAAAGATAGAAAATCTTCTTAAATAACCATTATGCCTTAATCAGCAAATCATATTCCTATATTAAGGATACCGTTTTGTTACAAGATAAATTCCCAATATATACATATTCTTGACATATAAATTTTCTTAACTAAAATGACAATAAATCATACTAACTAGGGAATTCACATTGGATAGTTGTAAGAGATACTCCATTGTCTTCCTTATATTGTGGGTTAGATTCTGGAAGCCTTGCCAAAAATGATGGGTTGTCACCCATCTTACTAGTAGTCCCTTTTTATAAATCTCAAAAATAACTATAACATGTTTTAACCTCAATGTTTTTCTTATACCATTCATTTTCATACCAATATATAAAGACCTCAACATCTAAATTCATAAATCCTTCATCATTGTGTTCATATGGTTTCATTGTCATCTTGTTCACATAGGTATAAGGTCCATGTGTTGAAACAATGATTTATATATCCATCAATATAATTTGATTCCTTTATCCAAATACCCCTTGAAAAACTAGGTTCATAAGGTTGTTTGTATAAAAATATTTTCGTAAAATAATCATATAAGACATATAATTTCAAAACATCTAATAAAACATGATTTCTATAAAACAGTAAGACCAAATTTGACTTTAAACATCAAATTAATGGTCTTTTTAAAATACCACATGTATATTATGAGAGACTATATTGTAAAAGAAAATATAAATAGGTTGTGTAAGGATCTCCTTCTTGATCACATTTTCCAAAATCATAATATACTTCAAAATCACGAGATAAGGTAAAATATTTGAAAATGCCTTGATAATATTTACCTTCATTGAAAATATGATAATATAGTAAAAATAGTATTTTCTTTTAAATATAACACATTATCCATGATGATATCAAGGTATAGTGGAGTTTTTTGATATCTCAAACAATTTCTTGTAAGTGAGTAGTATCTTAGAAAAAGTTTTACAATCATCTGAACATGAATATGTAATAATTTTGCAAGAATTTTATTAGGAAGAGATTTGAATGTTGTTTGAGATCCTCCTCCTTCCATTTTAACCAACATTCATTGATCTGAAAAATTTATAAAACAATGATTTAACTAAAATTATATACATTGGGACAAACCATGTCTTTGACTAAAACTCATTATCCCATGAGTTTTCTAAACCAAACTATGATACCAACTATTAGAAGCCAACATTAAACATTACACAATCATTAATTTGTTCAATAATTCACATTGAGGATCTTTTCAGGTTTAGTGTTTTAGAAAATCATGCCATAACCGTTATACTACATCTCAAAAATTACAATGTTGATACTCCTACTTAGTTTCAATTTTTTCATTAAATAAAAACTCCTACAAAATAAAACATGTCTAGTTCCATGTTTTATACAACATAAATTTTCATTGATCCCATCATTAACCATATTCATTTTAAATTCCTATGGAAAAAATTTTAAAAAAATTTGGGATGTGCATAAAAATATCTTTAGGGATATAAAATAAGAAATGAAAACATTATCCCACCAATAAATATTAATCAATGAAATCATATGTTTTAATCATAACATAACTTATGAAATCATAATATTTTGGTTGACACAAAATAATAATAAATCATATATATATCTTTTGACGTACAAAAAATATTTACATTGGATCTATCACAGCTATATAGGGAGTTACATTGGAATACCCATCAAAGTATATTATCCTAAATATCGTAGGATAAACATTAACGTTTACCTCTGTCACATTACCCAATGCATTGAAGAGCTATCTCAAGCTCACCCACCATTGGTTTATCACAGAACCACCTATATAATTAACCATTCCCAATGACCATAACATATTCAAATCACACAAAATAAGAATAAATGAAAAATAGAACACTTCTTCATTACAATCACAATATATCATTTCAAGATATTAACATAATCAATGCTTTATCAAATCCTTTCCAAAACCCATTAAAACATTTAATAAAGATATTTTTAATGAAAGTGTCTCATACCACATTGAAGCATTTAAAGGAATTAACAATTTAAAAAATTAATGTCCATTAAAATAAATCCTTTTAACCTTTTAGAAAACATGAATATTAATGGGAAATATTTTGAAGATTAAATATGTAAAGTTATATTTTTGTTAAGGAGTTCTTAACCTAATGAGAGAAGATTGAATACAAATAATTAAAGAATAATATAAAAAAAAGCTTATAATATCATGATAATAGATATATTCATGATATAATATGTCAAAGGGTAGTATATACCCCATATAAAAGCTAATTTTCTTATAACAATAAATATGTTTCAATGAAGTGTAAATTGATACCAAGTCACTTGCAAAGAACATTTCCATAGATTAAGGGAAAATCAATGAAATTATTATGTCTGAAAAATAATAATACACCCAATATAAGTGGATATTATGTGTAAAACTATCATATTTTATTCACTTAAATTCCTATCATGACATAATCAATATCTATAAATTTGACCCGATGAATTGAAATTGGGTAAAGAATTTCCCTTACAAAAATTCGACAGCCTAATGATGTCACTTTAAAATATAGAAAATGTGTTGATGAGAGAAAAAATGGTTTCTCATCACTTTTACATTACATTTACATAAATATGTATATATAATAACATATCCAACATAATATGATGTAAATTAAAAGACCCATCAAAAAATGTTTTTGAATAAAAGAGGTAGGTAAAAGGATCCCTTATCGATTTGGTAGCTTACGAAACATACTCCCAGAAAAGGAATCATATAGTGAAGATTTAAATACCCCTAAATTGGTTTATATTACACAATGAAATCAATCATGGTAAGTACATACACCACACAAATGTAAATTGTGGAAAATATAGCATGAATCTCACTAGAATAAAAAAGTGAGATGAAATCCCCTTACCATGTTGTAATCAATCGAGTCGTATGACCAAAAGTTAATAACAACCAAATTAATAACATAATACCATGAATACAAAGATAATCATTATAATATATAAAAAATTAAATTATATTATACACCACAAGCAATAAATTAGTGCCAAACAATGGATATCTCATGGAATTAAAAGTGAGATAAGAAATCCATTACCACAAGTCCGACTTGTTTTGTATGTTCCGTATTCTTCATGAATAATAAATAAAAGTTAATTTACACTTTCTTAAGAACCCTTATAAAATATATTATTCCTTTTATATCACTTCTTACCTAGTTATAACTATTAGTTAATTATTTGTGTTCATATTAGACATTTTTTGATGTTCAGAACTTGAGTCAAAAATGAACTTCTTTTAATTACAAGTTGTCCCCAAGGTAAAAATTCTATTATCTATGGAATGATATTCATGATTTAGAATTCAAATATATCATATATATCTAGTTTTTATATTTATAGTTATAATAGTTCATGAAATTTTTAGATAATAAATGAAATACACCATTTATAGAGACGTTAAGTCATACGTACGCAAGAACACTACTTTCATTTCTATTTCATATTTAATGGAATGAAAACATAATGATACATAGGTATATTATAATTCTAGTATATTATGATATATAAATATTTCACATAATTTCATTACACCAACCTTTATACATTCCATGTATGGCATGAACAAGTCATATCACATTGAGGGGGTAGTTGTTCGCACTTCCTCAAATGAAATTATCATATTTAACCATTATGGAAACCTTAAAGGTATGATATAAAAGAAAAATACAGAAGTAAAGAGAATACATAAATATAATATATATCGCATATAAATAACGTTCCATAATAATGGAAACCATGATATGTGGTTGGAGATATTTGGACAATCGTCGTTTCGTGAGGCAGTAGTTCGTCGCCCACAGAAACTGAATGTTCATTACCCATTAGATGGAGGTGTGTGTACGTTTAGTTGAAAAAAATCTCAAAAAAACATAATAGTATATTTAGGATAATTTTTTTATAAAATAAATTAATAAAAATATTTTTGGGGGTTGGATATGTTAAATAAAAGAAAATAACTTAAGAGAAGATGTTACCTTTAAATTGGGTATATCTCTTTTGTTTAAACCCAAAGGTTCACTTGAATTTCATTATTCCTATGGAAAGGATTTTAAGAGGAATATAGGGATTTAAGGAGCTTAATTTTTCAAAGGTTGGATGATCCACAGGTCTTGATAGGTGTTAGTTATGGGTTAGAGGTGATGAGTTTTTATAATGGAGAGGAGGGGCTCTTTAAGAATTTTTTAAAATATTATTTTATTATATAAATATTTTCTGTTTCAAAAGGTCCAAAACTCATTATGTTCTAATATAGGAAGGCTAATTTTAGAAATAAAATCATCAAATAATAATTGGATAGGTTTTGGATATTTTTTTAATTTTTATAATCTTATTTATTTAAATCATTTATTAATGAGTTAAACGCAACATCAATATTGTGTCATAAATAGTTTTATATATTTGATGTTTAAAAATTATAAAAA
This sequence comes from Viscum album, assembly GCA_963277665.1. NCBI lineage: Eukaryota > Viridiplantae > Streptophyta > Magnoliopsida > Santalales > Viscaceae > Viscum > Viscum album. Next base: position 1,127,873,971 of record OY728156.1, on the reverse strand, counting down.
AATACCATGCTGAAGAATATATTATTATCTTTCCAATTAGTATTTATAGTCAAATAGATAACTTATATTACCCGATGTAAAAATTTATTTACTAAACAATTTATGATTATGTTATTTTTGTCTTTACTTTAAATTAATTAATATAACGTGTCATTATCACTCTTAAGTGGATCCATGGGGTCCCCAAATCAACCCATGTATTGAAATTGTTGAACATGTAACAGAAAATTGAATTTGGAAACATTTTAGGGTAAATTTAATATTATGATAATATTATTTGTTTACACTTATTTACCTGATTTATCCTTTAACAATGGTAAATAAAATATTTACAGAAGTAAATATTCATAATATCTAAAAATAATTGTTACCTATTTACACAATATGAACCTCCAGATTCTAAGTATGGAATCCATTTTTCGAAATTCAATACACATAAGTCTAATAAATTTATTTAAAATTAATTCCCAATGTAAAAACAAAAAATGTGTTTTTAAGAAATAATAACTATCAAAATATTGACACTTGGTTATGTTCAATATCAAAGTTAAATTACTTAAAATGACTAAAATTGGATTAAATGGTAAAAAATAATCTAATTATAATTTAAAACCTTTTAAAAAGAGAATCTTACCGTATAAATAATTAAGATTTAAAGTCAAATTTGATTTAAAATACATAATTTTAACTATTCATTTAAAAAATTATCAGGAGAACACCAACAATTTTCCCTTTTTTTGATGTAATGATTCTATAGAAAAATTTTATTTTTTCAAATAGAACATATAAAAGTGATGAAAATTATATTTAAAAAGGGTTCTCTATTAAAAGGGGGTAAATCATCCTTTTAAACAATATAAGAGTATTTATGCTTAAAATTGGATTCATACACATTTTTAGCCTCTAAAATTTATTGGATAAATTTAAAAAAAATTATAAAGGTCACCCAAGATAACACATGCACAGATTCCATGAGGATATGGATATGGAGGACAAACTAAGTGTCATATTCTTATGAAGAGTGATAGAAAACATGATTATAAGAATGTTAACCACCCGAAAATCACATACATGTGACGGGATAAACAGTCATTGATTCCCCAGTAGGAATAGTTAACAGATAAAATATTTTATTTAAGTAACAATTCATATAGCTGAAAATTTATTTATGATTTTAACTAAAAACATAATGAAACATACTTACTTGTAATGTAGATTTTCATACATTACTAAATTTCTTCCACAAATGAATCTTTTCTCAAAACGTTGAGTATTAAAACTTAATTTTTAACATTAAAAGCACTATAATCAACTTATAGATTATCACATAATCTAAAAAAGGGAACAATATATTTCTGTGGTCTTTAGACATCAACCAAAACCAAAATGGTTTGTACGAGATCAGATAATCCTTGAAAAGGATAATATTTTTTAAAAATAAATACTACTCTTCATCTATAAAATTCGACGAATAGTACCCAAAGTTCATCAAAGACCATTAAATACACAAATTTCCTTAAAATTATTCAACATAATCCAAAAAAATATTGAAACGTAAAACTCAAAAGGATTTAATCACATGGTCTTCCACAGTAAATATTAAAATTTTTCTCCAAATAACAATGACTACTATTAATGTCTCATACAGAAAAGTAATTAACCTAACCACATATTCTCTATGATAGGTTAATTATTTCCATAAATAACCAAAATCCTTATATGTCTGCAATAATAACATATATCCTTCCAAAAAAATCAACCATTAATCCAAAAATAAGATCCCATAATATTCCATTTCCCTTATGCATATAATATTCCCAAAAATTGAAAAAATCTTCCAAAATAACCTTTATCACATCATCACCAAATCATTTGGATATATTAGGTATATCCATTTGATAAAACATAACCTCTAAAAATCAACTTATTCATGATCCATAAAATTCTCTAACTAGAAAATTAATAAGTCATACTAACAAGGGACTTCACACAGGCTAGTGATAGGGGACATGCCCCTGTCTCCCTTTAGTTGTGTCTTCAATTCCTGCGGCCTTGCCGGATGGGATTAGTTTTCACCCATCTTATGAGTTACCCATTTTTATAAAACTCAAAAATAACCCTATCATGTTTTAACCTAAAAGGTTTTCTTATACCTTTCATTTCCATCCCAATAAATTAAAACCTAAACATCTAAATTAATGAAGCCTTATATATATTGGCCTCTTTTTTATTTCACCTCCATATGATTATATAATACAATTCTTAATAGAAATAACAACATAGCTTCATCATGGTGTCCTTATGGGTTCATTTTCATCTTGTTCATGTAGGTTTAATGTTCTTGTATTGAAACAATGATTTAGAGATCGTTCAAAATTATTTTATTCCATCATCCAAATAAACCTTCTACAACTTGGGTCATATGGGTGTGTGTGGAAAAATAGTTTCAGAAAATAATCTTGTATGACATATAATTTCAAAACATCGAACATAAGATGATATTTATAAAACAGTCGGACTGAATTTGAGTTGAGTCATTGAATTTATGATACTTTTATAATACTCAAAGTATGTGCTGAGAGATTATATTGTAAAATTTAATATAAATAGGTTGTGCAAGGGTCTTATTCTTCATCAAATTTTTTAAAATCATAATATGCTTCAAAATCATCAGATTATGATAAACATTTGAATATGCCTTGATAATATTTACCTCTCATGAAAATATGAGAATATTGTAAAAATAGGATTTGACTAAATAAAAACCATGATCCACAATGATATCGAGGTATAGTGGAGGTGTTTAATATCTCAAATGACTGCTTGTATGTGAGTTGTATACTAGATAACGTTCCACAATCATCTAAACCTGACTTTGCAATAATTATTGCAATCAAGTCATCAGGAAGAGATAGGAATGTTGTTTGTGATCCTCCTCCATCCATTTTTAACTGACTTTCCATGATCTGAATTAGTTTCAAAACAGGAATTTAACTAAAATAATAGACATAGTGACTTACCATGGGTTTAACCAAAACTCATAATCCCTAAAGTTGTCTAAACGGACATCTGATACCAACTATAATGACCCACCCTTAAACCTCAAATAATCTTCAATTAATTCAAGAATTCATATTTAGGATCTTTTCAGGTTTATTTTTTTAGTTAATTAGTCCATAACTAATACATTACATCTCAAAAATTACTATGTTGACACTTCTACTCAGTTTCGATTTTTTCATAAAATAAAAACTCTTAAAAAATGAAACATGTATAGTTCCATGATTTAGACACCATAACTTTTCATTGACCAAAACCTTGACCCTATCCATCTTTATGTCCTATAAAAAAATTTCAAAAAAAACATCGGATGAATATAAAAAGCTCATTAAGGGTTATCAAATAAAGAAGTAAACCATTATCCCATCAATTAATAAATATCAATGAAATCATACTTTTCAATCATAATATACCATATTAAATTATAAGACTTATGAATAACACACAAAAATCATAAATCATAAAGGTATCATGTAGAATACAAAACATACATACATTGTAGCCATCACGTCTACAAAGGAAGATACATTCTCATACCAGTCACAATATATTACCAAAACATCTTAGGGTAAACATTAACATGTATCTCTATCACATTACTCAATGCATTAGAGAGCTATATCAGGTTCACCCGCACAAGTTTTATCATGGGACCACCTGTATATGTAAACAATTCCCAATAACCATAACATATTTATAACACAAAAAAACAAGAATAAAGGAAAGATAATATTTTCGCATTGTAATCACTATATATCATTTTAAGATATTAACATAATCAATGATCCATAAAACCATTTTCAAGACCATTTAAAACAATTAATAATGTGATTTTTGAATCAAAGTGTCCTATAAAACATTGATGATTTTAAATAAATTATAATATTATAACATTAATGTCTATATAAATAAATCATTATTTTTTTTTAAAACATGGAATTTAATGAAAAGGATTTAGATGATGAAATTATTAATGTGATATTTTAGTTAAGGATTTCTTAAATAAATGAGATATTCTTAAATATATATAATTCAAGAAAAAATTTAATAAAAGCTTATAATATCATAAGAATATAGAGATTCATGTTATAATATGTCAAAGTGTAGTATATACACCATATAAAAGTGAATTGGTGTATAAAAATAAATAAGTTTCGATGGATTGTAAATTGATACAAAGTCCCTTGCAAAGATCATATCCTTAGATGATGGACAACTAAAAGGAATATTTATTTGTGAAAAATAATAAAACACAAAAAATAAGTGGATATTAATTGTAAAACAATACTATTTCATTCACACATATTCATAGCATGACATAATCAAGATATAGAAATTCTACACGATGAATTGAAATTGGGTAAAGAATATCCCTTACAAAAATTTGACATCATAATGACGTCACTTTAAAATTCAGAAAATGATTTGATGAGGGAAAAAGGGTATCTCATCACATAGACATAAAATAACATTCAATATTGATATATAATAACATATACCAACATAAGAATATGTAAATTAAAATACATAACAAAAATAAGTCTTTGCCTATAAGAGGAAGGTGAAATGTTCCCTTACTGATTTGGTAACAAAGGAAACATAAACCCTATAAAAGAAGGATAATAAAATAAATATGTAAATACCCAAAAATTTAAGTATATTACACAATGGATTCAATCATGGGCAGTACATACACCACACAAAAGGAAATAGTGTCAAATATAGCATGAATCTTCACGGGTATAAAAATGTGAGATTAAAACCCCTTACCATGTTGCAATCAATCGAGTCGTATGACCAAAAGTTAATAACCACAAAATTAATCACAAAATACCATGAATTTAAATACAATAATGATAACATATATCAAATGGTTGTTCAAAATACACCACATTCAATAAATAAGTGGAGAACAATGGAAATATCACATAATTAAATGTGATATAAGAAACCCCTTACCACAAGTCCGACTTGTCTTCTATGTTCATTGTACATCCTGAATAAAAAACATACGTAAATTTATAATTTATTATAAACCCTTTTCACTTTTATTATTCCATTTATATCACTTATTACCTTTCTATAACAATTATTAAATTATTTGAGTTCATATAGGACATTTTTTTGATGTTCGGAAATTGAGTCAAAAATGAACTTATTTTAAAAAAAATTTGTCCTTGTGGTAAAACATTCATTATCTCAAAAATTATATTCATGATTTAGAAATCATATATATCACATATATCTTGTATTTAGATATATATTTATAAAATTACATGACATTTGGATATTAGAAATGAAAGACACCATTCATAGAGTTGGTAAGTCGTACGTACGCATGAACGCAACATTCATTTATATTTCATATTTAATGGAATTAAAACATAATGATACATAGGTATATTATAATTCTAGTGAAATATGATACATATATATATGTTACATAATTCCATTACTCTATTCTTTATACATACCATGTATGGCATAAATGAGTCATATCACTTTGAGGGGGCAGCTGTCTGCACTTTTCAAATGAAATTATCGTATTTACCCATTAATGAAAACATAATTGTATGATATAAATGAAAAATAGAGAAGTAAATAGACAAAATAAACATAATATATATCACATATAAATAAATTTACATTATAATGTCCACCATGAGTGGCCGTTGGATGTATTTGAACAATCATTATTTCGTGAGGCAGTAGTTCGCCATCCACAGAAACAGTATGTTCTTAACCCATTAGATGGAGGTGTGTGTATGTTTAGTTAGAATAAATCTCATAAAAACAAACTATTACATTAAATTTACTGGTTTTGTTATAAATTAAATTATTAAAAAGAGTTTAGGGGGATGGGGAAGTAAAATAAAAAAAAAGATCTTAAGAGAAGATGTTACCTATAAATTGGGTATCTCCCTTTGGTTTAGAAAAAAAGGTTCACATGAACTGCATTCTGATAGGGGAATGCTTCTTTAAGGAAGATAGGGATGTAGGGACCATAGTTTGACAGATTTTGGACAATATAATGGGATTTATAGGGTTAAAAATGAGGTATAGGTGATGGATTTTTATATGGGGGAGGAGTGGCTCTTTAGTAAAGTTTGAAAATATTATTTTATTATATAATGATTTTCGTTATCTAATGGTCCAAAACTCATTACGATAAAAGATAATAAGACTCCAGTTCAAAATAAAATCATCCAATAATAATTGGATAGATTTTGTAAATTGTTTTAATTTTTATTATTTTATTTCATTAAATCATTCGTTAATGAGATAATCATTACATCATTATTGTGGCATAAATAAATTTATTTATTTGATGTCTAAAAATTATAAAAAAATACCATGATTTATTAAATATTTTTATTTTCCCGTTAATATTTATAGTTGAAGTGATAACTTATATAAACCCATGTAAAAATTGATATTCTAAAAGATATATGTTTATGTAGTTTTTGTCTTCACTTTAAATTATGTAATATAAAGTATCATTATCACTCTTAAGTGGCTCCATGGGGTCCCCAAATCGACCCAAGGATGTCCATGGTCACAAATGAATCAAAAAAATGATTAGAACACATGTTAGAGTAAATTTAATATTACTATAATATTATTTGTTTACCCTTATTCTCCTGATTTACCCGTTAACAATGGTAAATAAAATATATACTGAATTAAATTTTCATAATGTCTAAAATTTAAAGAATTCTATTTATACAAATTTTACCTCATTATATCAAATATGAAATCCAATTTTTGAAATTCAAATCACATAAGTGGAAGAAATTAATTTAAAATTAATTCTTGTTGTCAAAACAAAAAACATCTTTTTAAGAAATAAAAACTATCAAAATATTGACAATTTTTATGTCTAATTTCAAAGTGATATTACTTAAAATGAACAACATTAGATTAAATTTTAAATACATAATCTAATTATAATTTAAAACCAATTAAAAATATAATCTAACCATATAAATAAATTAGATTAAAAGACAGTTTTGAATTAAAATATAGTATTTTTCACTATTCATTAAAAAAATGAACTTTATTAAAAAAATAAAAAAACATTACCCAAAGTAAATTTTGATGTTCCGATTCTGAAAAATATTTTTATTTTGTCAAATAGAACATATTAAAGCAGAATAAACTAGATTTAAAAAGGGTTCCCCATTAACACGCAATAAATCATCCTTTTAAAGAATATTAGAGTATTTATGCTTAAAATTGGATTCATTCACATTTTAAGCGTCTAAAATGTATTGGATAAATTTATAAAAATTTAAAAAACATTTTTAAAAATATTTCATATATTTCTATAAATTCTTACCAATACAAAGGTTATGCGATAACTACCATTTAAATTAATAATATTATTATATTATTTTTTAGCATAACTCAACGATGTGTGCAAAATAAGTTTTCAATGAAACCCATTTTCGCGTATCAGGTTCTCCATCGATGATAACATCCCCAATAAGTTAAAATTAATATCTAATTTACAAATATTAATAAATATGAAAAATGTCATATTCTTAATTTACATGGGATGTTACATCCTTCCCCCTTTTGAAAATTTCATCCTCCCAATTTTAAAATTAGACATAGAAACTCCATTAAAAGTACCACCCTATAAAAAGAATCAATAATACTATCACTTTTAAAGGAATAAGAGAAGTACAATGGTCACCCGAGATAACACATGCAAGGATTCCATGAAAACGTGGATATGGAGGAGAAAATACCTGTCATGTTCTGATGGAGAGTGATTGAAAACATGATTAGGAGAAAGTTATCTACCAGAAAATCACAAACTTGTGATAGGTTAAATAGTCTTTGATTCCATAGTAGGAAAATTTAACAGACAACATTTCTGTTTTAAGTTACTTTTCATAAAGTTGAGTAATTTATTTATGTGCTTAACTTAAAACATAAGGAACCATAATTAATTTTCATTTAGACATTCATACATTACAAAATTTCTACAAAAAACACGTCTTTTCTCAAATAGATGAGAATTCAAACTGACTTGGTCACATTAAAAGTGCTAGAATCATCTTCTAGAGTATCACATAATCCATAAGAGTTGAACTATATATTTTCCCAATCATTAGGCATAATCCAAATTTTTTTTTTAGTATGAGATCAGATAATCACCAAAAGGATAACCCATTATAAAAATAAATACTACTCTTAATCTCCAAAATTCAACACACAGTACCCAAAGTTCAACAAAGACCATTAAATATAAAACTGTCCTTAAAATTATTCAATATAATCCAAACTAAGATTGAATCCCAAAACTCAGATGGATTTAAGCAAATAGTCTTCCATAGTAAATCTTAAACGTTATCTGCAAATGATATCAACTTCACATAATGTCTCATACTAAAAAAATAATTAACCTAATCACATATTCTATAAGATAGGTTAATCAATTCCTTAAATTACCCATACCACCATATGTACATAATAAAAACATAGATTCTTCCTAAATAAAATTTTAACCATCACTAAATAAATAAGATCCCATAGTATTATATTTTTCTTAAGATTATAATGTTCCCCAAAAGAGAGAACATCTTCCAAAATAACCTTTATCACTTAATCACCAAATAATTTTCCAATATTAAGGATAATTATTTAATAAAACTTATGTTTCCAAAATCAACTAATTCTTGATCCATAAATTTTTTTAAGTATAAAAATAATTCATACTTATCCTGGACTTCATATAGGCAAGTGGTTGGAGATGAACCCTTATCTCCCTTAATTTATTGGTTAGATTCCTGAAGCCTTGAAGAACGTGATGGTTTTTCACCCATATTACGAGTTGTCCCTTTTTATAAAACTTAATGATAACTATAACATGTTTTAACATCAATGTTTTTCATATACCTTTAATTTTTATCCCAATACATTATGACCTCAACATCTAAATTCATGAAGCCGTATATATATTGTACTTTTTATTATTTCACCTCTATATGATAATATAAAACTATTATTGATATAAAGTACCACATTCCTTCATCATGGTGTGCATATGGTTTCATATTCATCTTGTTCAAATTGATATAAGGTCCATGAATTGAAACAATTATTTTGAGATCCTTCAAAATAATTTAATTCCTTCATCAAAATACACCATGTACGACATCGGTCATATGGGTGTTTCCTGAAAATTAGTTTCGAAAAATAATCATGTATGACATTTAATTTCAATACATCTTATAAAACATGATTTTTATTAAATAGTCGGACCAAATTTGAGTTGAAAATTTCAATTAACGGTACTTTAAAAATACCATAAGTATGTGTTGAGAGAATATATTTTAATATAAATTATAAATAGGTTGTGCAAGGGTCTCCTTCTTCAACACCTTTCTCAAAATCATAATATGCTTCAAAATATTTAGATAAGGTAAAATATTTTAAAATACCTTGAAAATATTCACCTTTCATGAAAATATGAGAATATTGTGAAAATAGAATTTGATTAAATACAACCCATCATCCCCATTGATATCGAGGTATAGTGGAGGTGTTTGGTATCTCAAACAACTACATGCAAGTGAGTTGTTTGCTAGAAAAAATTTCACAATCATATGAATAAGACTTTGCAATAATTATTGCATGCTTCTCATCCAGAAGAGATATGAATATTGTTTGAGACACTCCTCCTTCCATTTTTAACAGACTTTCCTTGATAAAAAAAAGTTATAAAATAAAAATTTTATGGAAATAATAGTTATTTGGACTAGCCATGTGTTTAACTAAAACTCTTAATCCCTAAATTTCTCTTAACTGACCTCTAATACCTACTATAAGGACATGACCTTAAAAATTACATAATCTATAATTAGGTCAAGAATATATATGGAGGAACTTTTCAAGTATGGAGTTTTAGATAATTAGGCCATAACTATTACATTACTTCATAAAAATTAAAAAGTGGACACTTCTACATAGTTTTCATTTATTCATAAAATAAAAACTCATGAAAAATAAAACATGTCTAGTTATATGTTTTAGACATCATGACTTTTCTTTGATCCCATCCTTGACCATATTCATCTTTATGTCTTGTGAAATAGAATTTCAAAAAAAATATCGTACGAGCATAAAAAGCATAGTAAGGGTTATGAAATAAAGAAGGAAAACATTATCCCATCAATAAACACAAATCAATGAAATCATTATTTTCAATAATAACATAACTTATGAAATCATAAGATTTATTAATAAAACCAAAAAATCATAAATCATAAGGGTAAATTGTGGCACACAAAACGTACATACATAGTAGCTATCAAAACTACATAGGGAGTTACGTTGGAATACCCATCATAGTATATTACCCAAATCTCTTAGGATAAACATTTATTTTTACCTCCGTCACTTTACAAAATGCATTGAAGAGCTATCTCGGGCCCCCTCCCAAGTTTTATCACAGAACGACCCACATACGTAAACAATACCCAATAACCATAACATATTCATATAACATAAAACACGAATAAAGGAAAGATAACATTTCTGAATTGTAATCACAATATATCATTTCAAGATATTAACATAATCAATGCATTATCAATCCATTTTCAAAACCATTTAAAACATTTAATAATGAGATATTTGAATAAAAGTGTACCATACATATTTTAAGCATTTAAATAAATTAACATTTTAAAACATTAATGTCCATATAAATAAATCCTTAAACCCTTTTTTAAAACATGTACATTAATGATAAATATTTATAAGATTAAATCATTAATTTGATATATTAGTTTAGGAGTTACTAACCAAATGAGAGATGCTTGAATACAAATAATTAAAGAATAACATTAATCAAATATTATAATATTCTGAAAATATAGATATTCATGTTATAATACACCAATAGGAAGTATATACACTATATAAAAGAGAATAGTTTTATAACAATAAATAAGTTTCAATGGAATATAAATTGAGACAAAGTCCCATGCATATATCATATCCTTAGATTAAGAACAAATAAAAGACATAATTGTGTGTGAAAAAAATGAATACACCCAATATAAGTGGATATTAAGTGTAAAAAAATAATATTTTATTCAAACATATTCATATCATTACATAATCAAGATGTAGAAATTTAACCTCATGAATTGAAATTGGGTAAAGAATTTACCTTAAAAATATTCGAGAGCATAACAGCATCAAATTAAAATTCAGAAAATGAGATGATGATAGAAAAAATGGTATATCATCACTTCGATATAAAAATTAAATGAATAATGATATAAATCAACATATCCTAACAAGAGAAGATTTAAATTAAAATACATAAAAATAGTCTTGGACTAAAAGAGAAAGGTGATTGGTTCCCTTACAGATTTTGTAACTTACAAAACATACACCCCATGAAAGAAGGAAAATACAATGAAGATGTAATTACCCATAAATTAAAGTATATTACACAATTAATACAATAATGGGTATTACATACACCACATAAAATGAAATAGTGGGAAATATAGCATGAATCTCAAGGGAATAAAAAATTGAGATCAAAACCCCTCACAATGTTGTAATTAATCGAGTCATATGACCAAAAGTTAATAACAAAGAAATTAATAACTAAATAACTTAAATATAAATAGAATCATGATAATATATATAAAATGGTAGTACAAAATACACCACATACAATGAATAAGTGGCAGACAATGGAAATCTCACATAATTAAAAGTTAGATAATAAACTACTTAAAACAAGTCCGACTTGTCTTGTATGTTCCTAGTTCTTCCTAAAGAATAAACATAAATTAATTTATTATTTATTAAGAACCTTTTTTTTGTTTATTATTCCATTTATATCACTTATTTTCATGCTAAAATAATTAGATAATCATTTGAGTTCATATCATACATTTTTTTGATGTTCTGAACATTAGTAAAAATGAACTTCTTTTTAATAAAAGTTGTCCCTTTAGTAAAAATTACAATATCTCTAGAATGATATTCATGATTTAAATATCATATATATATATATATATTATTTATATATATTTTTATAATATAACATGAAATTTGGAGATAAGAAATGAAATGCACTGTTCATAGAGACGGTAAGCCATACGTACACATGAAAACTACTTTCATTTCAATTACATAATTAATGGTATGAAAACATAATCATACTTAGGTACATTATAATTCCTGTATCATATGATAAATATATATATATGTTATATAATTTCATTACACCATCATTTATACGTTCCATTTTTGGCATGAATGAGTCATATCACATTGATGGGGCGATAGTCCGCACTTCCTCAAATGAAATTATCATATTTAGCCATTATTTGAAACCATAAATGTATGATATAAATTAAATATATTGAAGAAAATAGAAAACATAAATCTAATATATATCACAAATAAATAAACATTAATCGTAATATCCGCCATGAGTGGTGGTCGGAGATATTAGAACAATCATGGTTCCGTGAGGCAGTAGTTCACCGACCACAGAAACAATATGTTCTTTACCCAATAGACGGAGGTGTGTGTATGTATAGTTTGAATATTTATAATAAAAACAACCTAGTATATTTAGGATACTGGTTTTGTTATAATTTAAATTAAAAAAATAGTTTAGGTGGTTGGAGAAGTAAAATAAAGGAAAATAACTTTAGAGAAGATGTTGCCTTTAAATTGGGTATCTCCCTTTGGTGGTTTGAACAAAAAGGTTCACTTGATTAGCCTTTCTTCATGGGGAAGGCTTATAAATGAAATACAGGGTTGTAGGGAGTTTAATTATGCAGATTTTTGATGATCCAATGTGCTTTATAGTTGTGAGTAATGGGTAAGAGGTGATGTATTTTTATAAGGGGGAGAAGGGGATTTTTAAGGATGATAAAAAATATTATTTTATTACAAAATTATTTTCAGTTTCTAAATGTCCCAAAATCATTAATATCAAATATAGTATGACTCAATTTAAAAATAAAATCATCCAATATAAATTGGATAGGTTTTGGATATTGTTTTTAATTTTATTATCTTGTTAATTTATATCATTCATTAATGCGGTAAACACTACATCATTATTTTGTCAAAAATAATTTTACATACATGAAGTCAAAAAATTATAAACAAGGTAAAATTATTAAGTAAATATTTTTTCATTCCAATTAATATTTATAATTGAAGATATAACTTCTATAACCCCATGTAAAAATTGATTTACTAAAATATATATCTTTATGTCATTTTTGTCTTTACTTTAAATTAATTAACATAAAGTGTCATTATCACTCTGAAGTGGCTCCATGGGGTCCCCAAATCGACTCTAGGATTCCCATAGTCAGACATGTATAATAAAATAGTATTATGAAACATGTTAGGGAAAATTTAGTATTATTAAAATATTATTATTTTATGCTTCTTTACCCAATTTACCCATTATCCATGGTAAATAAAATATTTAATGAAGTAATTATTCATAATGTCTAAAAACTAAAGTTACCTATTTACACAATTGGTACCTATTGATTATAAATATGGAATCCATTTCTCCATATTAAAAACACATAAGTGGAAGAAATTAATTTAAAATTAATTCCCGATGTCAAAATAAAAAACGTGTATTTAAGAAATAATAAATATCAAAAAATTGACACTTATCTATGTCCAATTTAAAAGTGAAATTACTTCCAATGAGAAAAATCCGAATAAATGGTAAAACTACAATATAATTAATCAATAAAAAAAATTAAAAATATAATCTAACCATATAAATAAATTATATTAAAAGGTAATTTTTAATTAAAATACAGTATTTTCATTATTCATTAAAAAATGAACTTTTTGAGAAAAATACCAAAAAAATTACCCAAAGTAAATTTTGATGTTATAAGTATATAGAATACTTTTAGTTCATCAAATAAAAAATATAAAAGTGACAAAAACTATATTTGAAAAGGGTTCGTCATTAAAAGGCGATAAATCAACATTTTAATGAATATTAGAGTATTTATGCTTAAAATTAGATTCATTCACATTTTTAGACATTAAAATTTATTGGATAAATGTAAAATAATTTAACCAAAATATAAAATAATATTTTAGTAAGATCTATTCATTCCCACCAATACAACATCTAGGCGTTAACTACCACTTAAATTATCAATATTATAATATTATTTTTTGGTATAACTAAACATTGTATGAAACAAAAGTTTCCAAAGAAACCAATTATTACTTATTTGGTATGCCATCGAACATAGAATCCCCTTTAAAGTAAAAATAATATTTAATTTTCAAAATATTAATAAATATGGGAAATTTCATATTTTTTATTTACCTAAGATGTTTCATCCTTCCCCCCTTTTGGAAATTGTGTCCTATTAATTTTAAAATAAGTCTAAGACACTCCATTAAATGCCTCACCTCATAAAAAGTGTCAATAATACAAATACTTTAAAATTAATAAAAGATATAGAAAGGCCACTCGTGAAAACACACACTAGGATTCCATAAAAACATGGATATGGAGGAGAAACTAAGTGTTATGTTCGGATGGAGAGTGATACAAAACGTGATTTGGAGAATGTTGACCACAATAAAGTCACAAACTTGTGATGGGTTAAATAGTCTTTGATTCCCCTATAGGAAAAGTTAATAGACAACATTTTTGTTTTAAGCGAATTTTCTTAATGTTGAGGAAATTATTTTTTAGCTTAACTAAAAACATAAGGAAACATACTCACTTTTCATGTAGACTTTTATATATTACTGAATTTCTACCACAAACTCATATTTTCTCCAAATGATGAGTATTCAAACCGGTTTGGTCACATTAAAATGACTGGAATCAACTTCTAGTGTATCACATAATCCAAAAAAGTGAACTATATATTTCCCTTGTCTTTAGACATCAACCAAAACCAAAATGGTTAGTAATAGGTCAGATAATCCCCAAAAAGGATAATCATATAAAATAAATAAATTCTTCCCTTAATCTCCAAAATTCAACAAACAGTACCCAAAGTGCAATAAAGACTATTCAATACACAACTTCCTTTAAAATTATTCTATATAATCCAATATATGATTGAATCCCAAAACTCAGAAAGATTTAATCACATTTTCTTCAACAGTAAATCATAAAATATATCTCCAAATAACATCAACTAATAATAATGCCTCGTACTGAAATGTAACTAATCTAATCACTTATTTTCTTTGATAGTTTAATCATTTCCATAAATAAACTAAATATTCATATGTCCACAATAAAAACAAAGATATTTCAAATATAAAATTTCAACCATTACTCTACAATTAAGATCCCATAGTATTATATTTCCCTTAAAAATTTAATGTTCCTCAAATGAGAGAAAATCTTCCAGAATAAAATTTATCAATTAATCACCAAATCATTTTCTTATATTAATGATATCCATTTGACAAAACATAATTTCCAAAATAAACACCTTCTTTATCCATAAAATTATTTAACTAAACAAATAATAATTCATACTAACCAAGGACTTCACGTAGGCTAGTGGTAGGAGATGCGCCTATATCGCCCTTCGGTTGTGGGTTTGATTCCAGTATCTTTGCTAGACACGATGGGTTGTCACCCATCATATGAGTTGTACCTTTTTATTAAACTCAAAAAACCCTTACATTTGTTTACCTAAATGGTTTTCTTAGACCATTCATTTTCATCCTAATACATTAGACCTCAAAATCTAGAATCATGATGCCTTATATATATTGTCCTTTTTTTCTTATTTTACCTCCATATGACAATATAAAACTATTCCTGATAGAGAGAACAACATACCTTCATCATGGTGTCCATATGGTTTCATCGTCTTCAAGTTCACGTAGGTAGAAGGTTTATTTAGTAAAAAAATGATTTAGAGATACTTTAAAATCACTTGATTCCATCATACAAATACACCTTTTACAACTCGGGTCATATGTGTGTTCGCATAATAACAAAATTTCAGATAATAATCAGGTATGACATATAATTTCAAAACATCTAATAAAAACATATTTTTATAAAATACACGGACCAAATTTGATTAAATACAACCCATGATCCATGATGGTGTCATGGTATAGTGGAGGTGTTTGATATCTCAAACAGCTACTTTCAAGTGATTTGTATGCTAAAAAAAGTTTCACAATCATCTGAACATGACATTAAAAAATTATTGCAAGCATGTCATCCAAAAGATATTGGAATGTTGTTTGAGATCCTCCTCCTTACATTTGTAACTGAAATTACTAGATCTGAAAACATTATAAAATAATTATTTAACTGAAATAATAGACATAGGTACTAAACAGGTGTTTAATGAAAACACTTAATCCATAATGTTGTCTAAAATGACCTCTGATACCAACTATAAGGACCAAACCTTTAACATTACATAATCATCAATTAAATAAGTAATTCACTTGTATGGTCTTATCAAGTTTAGAGTTTTAGAGAATTAGGCCATAACTAATACTTTACATCTCAAAAATTACAAATTAGAAACTTCTACTCATTTTTCATTTTTTTACAAAATAAAAACTCTTAAAAAAGTAAACATGTCTAGTTCCATGTTTTAGACAACATGGATTTTCTTTAATCCCATCCATGACCCTTTTCATCTTTAAGTCCTGTGAAAAAAATTTCAAAGAAAAACATTGGATGAGAATAAAATGATCAGTAATGGACATAAAATATGGATGGAATGCATTAGCCCATAAATAAATACAAATCAATTAAATCATAATTTTCAATCATAACATACCTTATGAAATCATAATATTTACGAATAACGGACAAAAACCAAAAATCATAAACTTTATTTGGGTAATAAAAAACATACCTATATTGTTGTTGTTACAGCTATATAGGGAGTTAGGTTGGAATAACCATCACAGTATACTCCATAAATCTCTTTGGTTAAAAATTTATGTTTACCTCTGATGCATTGACCAATGCTTTGGATAGCTATCTAGGGCTCACCCACCCGAGATTTATCACAGAACCACCCATATACAAATACAATTCCCAATAACCATAACATATTCATTACACTTGAAACAAGAATAAAGGAAACACAACATTTCTGTATTGTGATCACAATATATCATTTTATGATATCAACATAATCAATGCTTTATCAATCCATTTTCAAAAACATTTAAAGCATTTAATAATGAGATTTCTAAACAAAGTTTCTTATACCAAGTTGAAAATTATAAAGTAATTATCATTTTAAAACATTAATTTCCATATAAACAAATCCTTAAATCCCTTTTTAAAACATTTACAATAATGAGAAGGATATAGAAGATTAAATCTTTAAAATGATATTTTAGTTATGGAGATCCTAACCAAATTAGAGATGCTTGAATAAAAATAATTGAAGAATAACATTAATCAAAGCTTATAATATCATGAAAATGGAGAGGATCATGATACAATACGTCAAAGGGAAGTATATAAACCATATAAAAATGAATAGGTTTATAACAATAAATAATATTCTATGGAATTTAAATTGATACATTGTAACTTCTAGAGATCATATCCTTATATTTAGTATAATCAAATGAAAAAATTATGTGTGAAAAATAATAATACACACAAAATAAGTAGATATTAAGTGTAAAACAATCAGAGTTAATTCACACATATTCATATCATGAAATAATCAAGATGTAGAAATTTAACCCCAACAATTAAAATTGGGTAAAGATGTTCCCTTACAAAAATTAGACAGTCTAACGGCACCACATAAAAATTTAGAAAATGAGTTGATGTGAGAAAAAAGGGCATCTCATAACTTGGATATAAAATTTACAGAAATAATGATATAAGATAACATATCCCAACATAATAATATGTAAATTAAAAAACATAACAAAAATAAGTATTTGACTAAATGAGGACATGGAAAGGTTCCCTTACTGATTGGGTAACATATGAAACACACACCCCATGAATGAAGGATTATACAATAATGATTTAAATACCCATAAATTGATGTATATAAAACATTTAATACATTAATGTGTAGTACATTTTCTACACCAATGTAAATAGTTTCAAATAAAGCATGAATATCAGAGGAAAAAAAAGTGAGATGAAAACCCCTTACCATGTTGTAATCAATCGAGCCATATGACCAAAAGTTAATAACCATCCAATGAATCAAATTATACCAATAAAATAAATAGAATAATGATAATAAATATCAAATGGAAGTACACAATACACCACATGCAATAAATAAGTGGATAACAATGGAAATCTCACGGAATTAAAAGTGAGATAATAAACCCCTTAAAACAAGTCTGACTTGTCATGCATGTTCCATGTCCTTACTAAATAATAAAAATAAATAAATTTAGACTTAAATAAGAAAATTCTAATGTTTATTATTCTTTTTATATCACTTATTACCTTTCTATAACAATTTGTTAATTATTTGAGATCATATCCGAAATGTTTTTGATGTTCGGAACTTGAGTAAAAAATGAACTTCTTTTCATTACATGTTGCCCCTATGGTAAAAATTACAATATATATAAAATTATATTCAGGATTTAGATATCATTTAAATCATATTTATCTATTATATATACATATGTATTTAAAATAGTACATGAAATTTGGAGATAAGAAATTAAATGCACGGTTCATGGAGACGATAAGCCGTATGTACGCATGGACACTACTTTCATTTCTATTTCATGTTTAATGGAATGAAAACATAATGATACATAGGTATATTATAATTAAATTATTATAATATACATACGTTACATAATTTAATTACGCTATCCTTTATACGCTCCATTTATGGCTTGAACGAGTCATATCACTTTGAGGTAGTCATGGTCTGCACTTCCTCAAATGGAATTATCGTATTTACCCATTATGGAAACCATAAAAGTATGATATAAATTAAAAATAAATATGTAAAAGAGACATAATAAATATAATATATATCACATGTAAATAATTTTCCTTCATAATGGCCACCATGAGAGGTATTTGGAGATATTTTATCAACCATCGTTTCATGAAACAATAGTTCGCCATCCACAGAAACAGTATGTTCATTACTCATTAGATTGAGGTGTGTGTAAGGGCAGTTTGAAAAATCTCATAAAAACAACATAGTACATTTAAGATACTGGTGTTCTTATAAAAACAAATAAATAAAAATAGATTAGGGGGATGGAGACACAACATAAATGAATACAACTTAAGAGAAGGTGTTACCTTTAAATTGGGTATCTCCCTTTGGATTGAACAAAAAAGATCACTAGAATTGCCTTCTGCCTAGTGGAAGGCTTCTAGGAGGAAGAGAGGTATGTATGGAGATTAATTGGGCAGAGGTTGGATGAGCCAAGGGTTTTGAGATGTGTGAGTAATGGGTTAGAGATGATGTATTTTTATAAGGGAGAGGAGGGTCTACTTAAGAATATTTGAAAATATTTTTTAATAATAAAATGATTTTCAGTTTCTAATGGTCAAAAAATAATTACCATTTAGGATAAGATAACTAATGTTCGAAATAAAATTATCCAATAAGAATTTAAATGGTTTTGGATATTTTTCTTATTTTTATAATCTTATTTGTTTAAATCATTCATTAATGAGGTTAACACTGCATCATTATTGTGTCATAAATAATATTATTTATTTTATGTCTGAAATTTATAAACAAAATTCCATGATGTGATAAATCTTTTAAGTTTTCTAATTATTATTTATAGTCTAATATATTACTTATATAACCCCATGTAAAAATTTATTAACAAGAAGATATATGTTTATATCATTTTTGTCATCAAATTAAATTAATTAATATAAAGTGTCATTATCACATTAAAGTGGCTCTATGGCGTCCCCAAATCAACCCAAGGACGCCCATGGTTGAACATGTTTCATCCAACAGTTTTATAACACATTTTAGGTTAAATTTAATGTTATTATAATATTTATTTTTTACCTTTATTTACAAGATTTACACATTAACCAGGGTAAATAAAATATTTACTGAAGTAAATATTCATTATGTTTGAAAATAAAAGTTACCTATTTAAAAAATCTGTAACTCCAAATTAAAAATATGGAATACATTTTTCCAAATTCAAAACACATAAGTGGGAGAAATTAATTTAAAATTAAATCCCGTTGTGAAAATAAAAAAACGTGTATATAAAAAATAATTACTAAAAAAATTGACACATGTTTAAGTCAAATTGCAAAGTGAAATTACTTCTAAGGACCAACATTGGATTAAATGGTAATAACGTAATCTAATTAAAATTTTAACAATTTATAAATATAATCTGAAAATATAAATAAATTAGATTAAAAGGCAGTTTTGAATTAAAATACAACATTTTTCACCATTCATTAGAAAATGCACTTTATGAAAAAATACCAAAAATTTACCCAATGTAAATATTGATGTACTAATTTTAAATTAGAATTTTATTTTATCAGATATTACATATAAAAGTTACAAATATTAAATTTAAAAATGTTTCACCATTAAATGTTTTTAAATCAACCTTTAAAAAAATTAGAGTATTTACGCTTAAAATTTGATTACTTCATATTTTAATACTTTAAATTTTATTAGATAAATGAAACAAAAATTACAAAAATATATGATAAAATATTAGTTAGTTATATTCATTCCTCAAATACAACGACTAGGTGTTAACAACCACATAAATTAATAATATTAAAATATTGTTTTTTGGTATAACTCAACGTAGTGTGAAACATAAGTTTTAAAAGAAGGTTTGGAGAATGTTATCCAAAAGAATATCACAAAGTTGTGATGGGTTAAACAGCCTTTGATTCCCCTGTAGGAAAATTTAACAGACAATGTTTTTGTTTTAAGTGACTTTGCATAATGTTGAGGAATATATTTTGGAGCTTAACTAAAAACATAAGGAAACATACTTACTTGTCATGCAGACTTTCATACTTTAATAAATTTCTTCCACAAACTCATCTTTTCTCCAAACGATGAGTATTCAAACTGACCTAGTCACATTAAAAGTCTTGTAATAAACTTCTAGAGTTTCACATAATCCAAAAAAGATAAACTATATATTTCTCATGTCATTAGAAATCAACCAAAACAAAAATGGCTAGTACGAGATCAGATAATACCCAAAAAGGATAATCCTTTATTAAAATAAATAATTCTCTTAATCTCAAAAATTCAACAAAAAGTACCCAAAGTTCCACAATGACCAATCAAAACACAAATATCCCTAAAATTAATAAATATAATCCAATCTGTTATAGAAACCCAAAACTCACAACGATTTAATCACATTTTCATCCACAGTAAATCTTAAAATTTATCTATAAATAACATCAACTACTCATAATGTTTCATACTCAAAAGTAATTAACCTAATCAAATATTCTCTATTTTAGGTTAATAATATCCCTAAGTAACCCAAATTGTCATATGTTCACAATAAAAAAATAGATTCATCCAAAATAAAATTTCAACCATTACTCCAAAAATAAGATCCTATATTATTCTATTTCCCTTTAGCATATAATGTTCCCCAAAAGAGTGAACATCTTCCCAAATAAACATTATCACTTAATCACAAAATCATTTTCCTATATTAAGGATATCTATTTGATAAAACCGAAGTTCCCAAAATCAACTTATTAATAACTATATAATTGTTTAATAGAAAAAAATAATAGGTTATACTAACCAAGGATTTCACGTAGGCTAGTGGTAGGAGATGTGCCCTTGTCGCCCTTCAGTTGTGGGTTCAATTCCTGTGGCATTTCTAAATGTGACGGGTTCTCACCCTTCATAGGAGTTTCTCCTTTTTATAAAACGAAAAAAATATCCCTAACATGTTTTACCATCAAAACTTTATTTATACCTTTAATTTTCATCCCAATACATTATGACCTCAAACATATAAATTCTTTAATCCTTATATATATTGTCCATTTATCTTATTACACCAATATATGATATTATAAAACTATTCCTAATAGAAAGAACAAAATACCTTAATCATGGTGTCTATATGATTTCGTAGTCATATTTTTCATGTAGTTATAAGGTTCATGTACTGTAACAATGATTTAGATATTCTTAAAAATAATTTAATTCCTTCATCCAAATACACCTTGTAAAACTTGGTTCATATGGGTGTGTGCATAAATATAGCTTCAGAAAATAATCATGTATTATAAATAATTAAAAACATTTGAAAAACATGTTTTTTATAAAATATTCGGACCGAATGTGAGTTGAAAATTTCAATTAATGGTCCTTTAAAAATACCATAAGTATGTGATGATAGACTATATTGTAAAAGAAAATATAAATAGGTTTCACAGGGGTCTCCTTCTGTAACACATTTTTCAAAATCATAATATGCTTCAAAATTTTCAGATAAGTTAAAATATTTAAAAATGACTTGATAATATTTACCTTTATTTAAAATATTATAATATTTTAAAAATATGATATTATTAAATACAATCCATGATCCACGATGATATTGAGGTATAGTGGAGGTGTTTGATATCTCAAACAACTAATTTCAAGTGAGTTATATGCTAGAAAAATATTCGCAACCATCGGAACATGAATTTGCAATAATTATTGCAAGCATGTCATCAAGAAGATATAAAAATGTTTTTTAAAATCCTCCTCCATCCATTTGTAACTGAATTTCCTTGATCTAAAATATTTATAAAAAAGTATTTAAATGAAATAAAAGACATAGGGACTAACCATGAATTTAACATAATATCTTAATCCCTAAAGTTTTCAAAATCTCCCTCTGATACCGACTATAAGTGTCTTGTCTTAAACATTAAATAATCTTTAATTAAGTCATGAAATCACACTGAGGATTTTTTTCGAGTTTAGAGTTATAGAGAATTAAGCCATAACAATTACATTACATGTCAAAAAATACAAAGTACACATTTCTACTGAGTTTAATTTTTTTCATAAACTAAAAACTCTTAAAAAATAAACATATCAGGTTCCATGTTCTAGAAAACATGTCATTTCATTGATCCCATCATTTACCCTATTCATCATTATGTCCTGTGAAAAAAATTTCAAAAAACATGGGATGTGAATAAAAAGCTCAGTATGGTTTATAAAATAAAGAAGAAAAACATTATCCATTTAATAAATAAAAATCAATAAAATAAAACTTTTCAATAGTAACATACATTATAAATTAAAAATATATATGAATAGAACAAAAAATAATAAATCATAAAGGTAAATTGTGGAATACAAAACTTACTTACTTTTTATCTATCACCACTATATAGGGAGTTAAATTGGAACACCGATCATAATATATTTCCTAAATCTCATATGATAGACATTAATGTTTACCTCTGTCACGTTACCCAATGCATTGGAGAGCAATATCGGGATCACCCTCTCTAGGTTTATCAGGGAACCACCTGTATATGTAAACAATTCCCAATAACCATAACATATTTTTAACACAAAAAACAAGAATAGTGGAAGGATAACATTTCCGCATTGTAATCATAATATATAATTTCAATATATTATCATAATCAATGTTTTATCAAACCATTTTCAAAACTATTTAAAACATTTTATAATGAGATTTTTGAATCAAAGGGTCCCATAACACATTGACACTTTTAAATGGAATAAAATTTTAAATCATTAATTTTCATATAAAAAATTCCATAAATACTTTTTGAAAACAAGGACTTTAATGAGAAATAATAACAATATTAAATTTTTAAAATGATATTTTAGTTAACGATTTTCTAATCAAATGAGAGATGCTTGAATACAAATAATTGAAAAATAACATTAATCGAAGCTTATAATATTGCGAGAATAGAGAGATTCATGATATAATATGTCAAAGGAAAGTATATAAACCATATAAATTTGAATAAGTGTATAACAATAAATAAATTTCAATGGAATTTAAATTCAGACGAAGTCCCTTGCAATGAAAATAACCTTAGATTAAGGACAAATCAATGACATAATTATCTGTGAAAAATGTAATAAACCCAATATAAGTGGGTAATAATTGTAAAGAAAATCATATTTAATTCACACATATTCATAGCATGACATAATCATGATGTAGATATTTATCCCAAAGAATTGAAATTAGGTAAAGAAATTCCCTTACAGAAATTTCACAGCCTAAAGGTGTCACTTTGAAATTCAGAAGATGAGTTGATGAGAGAAAAAATGGTATCTCATCACTTGGACATAAAATTTAAATCAATTAGGAAATATAAGAACATATCCCAACATTAGAAGATGTAAATTAAAAGAAATAACAAAAAGAAGTCTTTGATTAAAATAAGAAGGTGAAAGGTTCCCTTACCGATTTGGAAACTTATAAAACATCCACCGCATGATAAAAGGATCATAAAAATAAGATGTAAATACACATAAATTGAAATATATTGCACAATTAATACAATCATGGGAAGTACATACACCATAAAAAATGAAATAGTGGAAAATATAGCATGAATCTCATTGGAATAAAAAAGAGAGATGAAAACTGTTAGGGCCAATAGGGGCCTATATACCCTGAGAGGGGGGTGAATCAGGGTATGGATATTCTTTTCAAAATTCTTCCTACCCCACTGGATCTTGACCTCTTTATTATAAGGGTAACTTGGTTTTCACTTGTGTGGTTACTGTGATCACTTATTTCCTTCTTTATCTGATGATGATGTTTTAAATGCAATACAGGGAAATAAGCAGGAAGACACAAAGATTTTTACTTGGTTCACCCTCACTAGGCTACGTCCAAAAAGCATATGCCGACAAGTTTCCGGTTGTACAAAATTCCACTATACTTCACTAGCTATGGATTACAATGTTTGGGTACAGTCACTCTGTCCAAGGCTTAATGCCTTTGCAAGGTTTAGAGTCAGCTCACTGCTTTCCCAAGGGATACTCCCTATTTCTCTCTCTCTAGCTCACTACCAGTGGAGAGGATCACCTTCTTCCTCTTCCTATTCTCACTACACTTGGAAGGGATCCACTCATAGTTTATAGACCTGTAGGTCTCTTCATTATCACTAATGAATTCATCCTCCACTGTCTGTAGATGCTCTAATGAAGTCCAAATTTCATCCACTGATGAATACCCCTTTTCCACTGACCAATGGGTAATTCCTTTGGAAAGTACCTTCACAAAGCACCCTACTTCGTGAAGCTCCCAATTTCATGAATATCAAACAAGCCTTCGTGAAGCTCCTACCTTTTCGCGAAGCACTCTCGCGAAGCACTACCTCGAAGCACTACCGCGAAGCTCAAGTCGTTGCAGAGCAACTTCCCTCGCGAAGATCACTGAGGCAACGTGGAGCTCGCAACTTTCACGGAGCTACAATAGCCTCCGCGAAGATCTTCTTTCGCGAAGCATGTAGGCTACGTGAACTACCTTCGCGAACCGAGAGCAAATGATTTTCTCTAAAAATTCTCTCTGCTTCTCTCAAGGGCGTCGGCCTGTATTTATATGCGATTCCACCGACAATCGAACTTTCCGCGTGAAGTCAACACTACCTCATCTCAAATCGTGAAGCTCTGATGTTTCTGCCAGAATTATGTCCAAATCCTAAAGCACAATGAAAATTTTATGATCGCGGAGCTCATCGTAATCTCAGAGCATCACCGTTAACATTCCTTCGTGCCTTCTCCGCGAATCTCCCTCGCAAATCCCTTCACTACCGCGATGCGCTTCGACTATATCGTTCGCGAAGTTTTGACGTAATCGCGAAGCATCACCACCTCCATTTTTCTGGTCTTCGCGAAATCCAATCCAAGTATACTCTCTTCGCGAAATTAATGCCTTTTCCATATAAAAATATGATCTTCAAGGAAATCCTATTTTCGCGATGCTCACCAAAGTCCAAATTTTGGACCCCAAAAATTTGGCAAACACTGGGAAACGGCGCCACCTTGTACTGCTCTTTTGTACGGTCTCCAGATCATCCATTACTTTGTCATCATTCTTTGTTAAAATGGATTGTCAAAAACTTCTTGGGAACTCGACAATTCTCCATGGAAACCTGCTTTGTCAACAAACACAATCAACCCAAAAATACTGCAATGTTACCTTGAGGGATTTTTTCTTAACAAAAACCCCATGCCATGTTGTAATAAATCAAGTCGTATGACCAAAAGTTAATAACCACCAAATGAATCAATGAATACCATTAATATAAAGAGAATCACAATAATATATATCACATTTCAGTAAACAATACACCACATGAATTTTATGAGTGGCGAATAATGAAAATCCCATGGAATTAAAAGTGAGATAAGAAAGCCCTCACCACAAGTTTGACATGTCTTGTATGTTCCTTGTTATTCCAAAAAAATAAACATAATTTAATTTATACTTGAATAGAAATATTTTTCATGTATATTATTCATTTTATATAACTTATTACCTTTCTATAACAATTAGTTCATTATTTGAGTTCATATTGTTTATTTTTTTATGTTCGGAACTTGAGTAAAAAATGAACTTCTTTTATTTACAAGTTGTCCTAGTGGAAAAAATTACATTATCCCAAGAATGATATTCATGATTTGGATATCATATATATCATATATGTATATAGTATTTATATATATATTTATAATATTACATGATATTTGAGATAAGAAAGGAAATGTACCATTATTGGAGATAGTAAGACGTACGTACACATGAATGCAACTTACATTTCTATTTTATATGTAATGAAATGAAAACATAATAATACATAGGTATATTATAATTCTAGTATAATATGATATATATATATGTTATATAATTTCATTACTCCATCCTTTAAATATTCCATGTATGGCATGAACGAGTCATATCACTTTGAGGGGAAGGTTGTCTGCACTTCCTCAAATGAAATTAACATATTTACCCATTATGGAAACCATAGAGGTAAGATATAAATGATAAATTTCTAATTAAAGTGAAAAAATAAATATAGTATTTATCACATATAAATAAAGTTCTATCATAATGTCCACCACGGGAGGCAGTTGGAAATTTTTGAACAATCATCGTTTCGTGAGGCTGTATATCACCATCCAAAACAAACAGAATGTTCGTTCCCCATTAGACAGAGGTGCCTGTAAGTTTAGTTCGAATAAATCTCATAAAAACAACCTAGTATATTGAGAATACTAGTTTTGTTATAAAATAGATTAATAAAAATAGTTTAATGTTTGGAAAAGTAAAAAAATGAAAATAACTTAAGATAAGATATTATCTTTAAATTAGGTATGTCCCTTTGGATTGCACTAAATGCTTCTCTTGAAGTGCCTTCTGACAATGGGAGGGATTATAGGAGAAATATAGGGAGTTAGGGAGCCTAATTGGGCACATTCTGGATGAGAAAATCAGATTGAGAGGTGTGAGTAATGGGTTAGAGGCTATGGGTTTTTAAAAGGGGGGAGGATGCGCTCTTTAAGAATGATTGAAAATATTATTTTATAGAATTAGGCCATAACTAATACATAATAATTAATTATGTCACAAAATCACATTGAGGGACTTTTCAATTATAGATTTTTATAGAATTAGGCCATAATTATTACATTACATCACAAAAATTACAAAGTACACACATCTACTCAGTTTTCTTTTTTTCTTCATAAAATAAAAAACTCTTAAAAAAAGAAACATATCGACTTCATTATTTTAGAAAAAATGCCTTTTCATTGATCCCATCATTTACCCTATTCATCATTAAGTCCCATGAAAAAACATTTCAAATAACCATGGTATTTTAATAAAGATATCAGTATTTTTTATAAAATAAATAAGGAAAACATTAGCCCATCAATAAATACAAATCAATGAAATCATACTTTTCAATCATAACATACGTTATGAAATCATAATATTATAGAGTAACACTAAAAAATAATAAATTATAAAGGTAACATGTGGAATATAAAACATAATTACATTGTAGCTATCACAACTATATAGGGAGTTACATTAGATTCCCCATCACAGTATATTCCCTAAATCTCAAAGGATAAACATTAATGTTTACCTCTGTCACATTACCAAATGCATTGGAGAGCAATACCGGGATCACCTTCTCTTGGTTTATCACAGAACAACCCATATACTTAAACAATTCTCTATAACCATAACATATTCCTAACACATAAAAACATAATAATGGAAATATAACATTTCCATATTGCAATCATAATATATCATTTCATGATATTATCATAATCAATGTTTTATCAATCCATTTTCAAAACTATTTAAAACATTTAATAAAAATATTTTTGAATCAAAGGGTACCATAATACATTGATTCGTTTAAAGGGAATAAAATTTTAAGTCATTAATGCCCATATAAATAAATCCTTAAAACCTTTTTGAAAAAATTGTCATTAGTGAGAAATATTTAGAAGATTGAATCTTTAAAATGATATTTTAGTTAAGGTGTTTCTGACCAAATGAGTGATTATTGAATACAAATAATTGAACAATAACATTAATCAAAGCTTATAATAACATGATAATAGAAAGATTCAAGATATAATATGTCAAATTGAATTATATAAACCATATAAAAGTGAATTGATGTATAAAAATATATAAGTTTCAATGGAATGTAAATTGAGATAAAGTCCCTTGTAATGATAATATCCTTAGGTTATGGAAAAATCAGTGACATAATTATGTGTGAAAAAATTAATACACCCAATATATATGGGAATTAAGTGGAAAAAATAATATTTCATTGACATTTATTCATATCATGACATAATCCTGATGTAGATATTTAACCCAAGGAATACAAATTGGGTAATGAAGTTTCCTTACAAAAATTCGAGAGCCTAACGACGTCACTTTAAAATTCAAGAAATTGAGTTGATGAGAGAAAAAAGTGTATCTCATCACTTGGACATAAAATTTACTGCAATAAGGATTTATAATAACATATTCCAACATAAGAATATGTAAAATAATAGACATAACAAAAAGAAGTGTTTGACCAAAAGAGGAAGGTGAAAGGTTCCCTTACCGATTTGTAACTTACAAAACATAGACCGCATGAAAGAAAGAACATACAATAAAGATGTAAATAACCATAAATTGAAGTATATTAAAAAATGAATACAATAATGGGAAGTATATATACCATAAAAAACTAAATAGGGGACAATATAGCATTAATCTCAAGGGAATAAAAAAGTGAGATGAAAACCTCATACCATGTTGTAATAAATCGAGTCGTATGGACAAAAGTTAATAACCACCAAATGAATCACATAATACAATTAATATAAAGATAATCATGATAATATATATCAAATTTCAGTACAAAATACACCACATGCAACAAATAATTGTAGAACAACGTAAATCTCACAGAATTAAAAATGAGATAAGAACCCCTTACCACAAGTCTGACTTGTCTTGTTTGTTCCATTTTCATCCTGAAAAATGAACAGAAGTTAATTAATACATGAATAAGAATGATTTTGAAGGTTATTATTTCTTTTATATCACTTATTAACTTGATATAACAATTAGTTAATTATTTGAGTTTATATCAGACATTTTTTTGATGTTCGGAACATGAGTCAAAAATGAACTTCATTTAATTACATGTTGTCCATGTGGTAAAAATTCTATTATCCCCAGAATGATGTTTATGATTTAGATGTCATATATATCATATATATGTATATATAGTATTTATATATCTTCATAATAGTATGTCTGTTCCCAATAAAAATATATTCTTGATCCATAAAATTATTTAACTAAAATAATAATAATTAATACTAACTCATGACTTCACGTAGGTTAGTGGTGGGAGATACTCCATTTTCACCCTTTGGTTGTGGGTTTATTACTTTGGTCGTGCCGTACACGACTGGTTTTCACCCATCTTATGAGTTGTCACTTTTTATAAAACACAAAAATAACTGTAACATTTTTCAACCTCAATGTTTTTCTTATACCTTTCGTTTTCATCCCAATACATTAAGACCTCAACATATAAATTCATGAATCCATATATATATTTTCATTTTTTCATATTTCACCTCTATATGATAAGATAAAACTATTCTTGATAAAAATAACAACATACCTTCATCATAGTGATCATATGGTTTCATCTGCATCTTGTTCACATAGGTAGGAGGTCCATGTATTGCAACAATGATTTAAATATCCTTCAAAATAATTTGATTCCTTCATCCAAATACACCTTGTAAAACTAGTTTCATAAGGGTTTTTGTAGAAAAAAATTAAAAAAATAATCATATATGACATATAATTTCAAAACATCGGACAAAACAAGATTTTTATCAAAACGTCAGACCGAATTTGATTTTAACATTCAATTAATAGTCCTTTTAAAATACCATGTGTATGTGCAAAGAGACTATATTGTAAAATAAATTATAAATAGGTTGTGCAAGGTTATCCTTCTTCATCTCCTTTTTCAAAATCATAATATGCTTCAATATCTTAAGATAAGGTAAAATATTTAAAAATGCCTTGATAATATTTACCTTTCTTGAAAATATGAGAATATTGTAAAAATAGTATTTGTATAAATACAACCCATGATCAAAGATGATATCAAGGTATAGTGGATTTTCTTGATATCTCAAAAAACTGCTTTCATGTGAGTAGTATTATAGATAATGTTTTACAATCATCTGAAAGTGAATGTGAAATAATTATTGCAAGCATTTCATACAGATGAGGTAGGAATGTTGTTTGAGATCCTCCTCCTTCCAATTGTAACCAACATTCCTTGATCTGAGAAAGTTATAAAACAAGGATTTAACAGAAGTAATATACATAATTACTAGCAGTGTGTTAACTAAAAATCATAATCCCATGATTTTTCTAAACCGACTTCTCATACCAACTATAAAGAGCCATCATTAAACATTACATAATCTTTAATTGGGTTAAGAATTCAAATTGAGAATCATTTCAGGTTTAGAGTTTAAGAAAATTATTCCATAACTATTATATTAAATCTCAAAAATTACAATGTAGAAACTTCTTCTCGGTTTCCATTTTTTCATAATATAAAAACTCTCCAAAAATGAAACAAGTCTATTTCCATGTTTTAGACGACATGCCTTTTTTTGATCCCATCCTAAACACAATTAATCATTAATTCCTTTGAAAAACATTTTAAACGATTTTTGATGAGCATAAAAATATCTTTAGTCTTATAAAATAATGAAGGAATATATTATCCTATCAATAGATACCGATCAATGAAATCATACGTTTCAATCATAAAATACCTAATGAAATCATAAGATTTTGAATGACCCACACAAATCATAAATCCTAAATGTTACTTGTGGGATACAAAACATAGTGAAATTGGAGTTATCACAACTACATTGGGAGTTACATTAGAATACCCATCATAGTATATTCTCAAAAATATATTAGGATAAACAATAAAATTTAACTCCATTATGTTACCCAATGCATTGGAGAGCTATATTGGGCTCACCCACCCATGGATTATCACAGAACCACCCATATACGTAAACAATACCCAATAACCATTACATATTCCAAATACATAAAAAAAGAATAAAATAAATATTTCATTTCTGCATTACAATCGCAATATATAATTTCAAGATATTAATATAATCAATGCTTTATCAAACCATTTTCAAAACAACTTAAAACATTTAATAATAAAATTTTTGAATCAAAGTGTCTCATACAACTTCTATAATTTTAAAGGAATTAATATTTTAATAAATTAATTTCCATATAAATGAATTTTTATAAAATTTTAGAAAACATGATCATTAATGGGAAATATTTTGAATATTAAATCATTAAAATGATATTTTAGTTAAGGAGTTCCTAACCAAATGAGAGACGCTTGAATACAAATTATTAAATAATAACATAAATCAGAGCTTATAGTACCATGATAATAGAAAGATTCATGATATAATATGTCAAAGGGAAGAATATACCCTATATAAAAGGGAATTGGTTTATAAAAAAAATAAGTTTCAATGGAATGTAAATTGCGACATAGTCCCTTGCAAAGAACATATCCTTAGATTATGGTCAAATCAATGACATAATTATATGTAAAAAATAAATATACAACCCATATAATTGGATATTAAAGGTAAATTAATCATATTTCATTCACACTAATTCATATAATGACATAATCAAGATGTATAAATTTATCCCAACAAATTGAAATTTGGTAAAAAAGTTCCCTTATAAAAAATCGATAGCGTAACTACGTCACTTTAAAATTTGGAAAACGAGTTGAGGAGAGAAAAATGGTATCTCAAAACTTGGACTTTAAATATACATAAATAAGGATATATAATAACATATCCCAACATAATATGATGTAAAATAAAATACGTAACAAAAATAAGTCTTTGACTAAAATAGGTAGGTAAACGGTTCCTTTATCGGTTTGTTAACTTACAAAAAATATCACCTTTAAAAAGGATCATACAATGAAGATTTAAATACCCATAAATTGATGTAAATTACACAATGAATACAGTCATGGGAAGTACATACACCACACAAATGTAAATTGTGTAAAATAAGGCATGAATCTCATGAGAATAAAAAAGTGAGATGAAAACACCTTACTATGTTGTAATCAATCAGGTTATACGAAAAAAATTAAATAACAACCAAATAAATAACATAATACCATGAATAAAAATATAATCATGATAGTACATATCAAATGGCAGAACAAAATACACCCCATGTAATAAATAATTTCCAAACAATGGAAATCTCATGGAATTAAAAGTGAGATAAGAAACCCCATACCACAAGTCCGAATTATTTTGTTTGTTCATTGTTCTTCTTAAATAATAAAATTAAGTAAATTTATAATTTAATAAGAACCTTTTTCAAATTTATTATTCCTTTTATATCACTTATTACCTTTTTGTAACTATAATTTAATTATTTGAGTTCATATCAGGCTTTTTTTGATGTTCTGAACCTAAGAAAACAATGAACTTCTTTTAATTAAAAGTTGTCCTTGTGGTAAAAATTTCATTATCTATAGAATGATATTCATGATTTATATGTCATATATATCATATATATCTAGTATTTATATATATAATTATAATAGTACATGAAATTTGGATATAATAAATGAAATGCACCGTTCATAAAGACAGTAAGTCGTCCTATGCATGAACAATTCTGTTATTTATATTTCATATTTAATGGAATGAAAACAAAATGATACATAGAAATAATCTAACTCCAGTATATTATGATATATATATTTGACATAATTTCATTATGTCATCCAGTATAAATTCTACGTAAATAATGAACGAGTCCTATAACTTTGAGGGGGCAGTAGTCTGAACTTCCTCAGAGGAAATTATATTAATTACCCATTATGGAAACCATAATGTTATGATATAAATGAAAGATAAAGAAGTAAATAGATAAAATAAATATAATATATATCACATATAAATAAACTTCCATCATAATGACCACCATGAGATGTGGTTGGAAATATTTGAACAATCATCGTTTTGTGAGGCAGTAGTTCGCCATCCATAGAAACAATAAGTTCTTTACCCATGAGACAGAGGTGTGTGTACATTTCGTTCAAATATATCTCATAAAAAAACCTAGTATATTTAGGATATAGTTTATGTTATAAAATAAATGAATAAAAATATTTTATGGGCTTGGATAAGTAAAATAAAATATAATATCTTAATAGAAGTGGTTACCCTTAAATTGGGTATCTCCCTTTGGTTTGAACCAAAAGGTTCACATGAATTTAATTATGCCTATGGGAATGATTCTAAACGGAAAATAGGGATTTAAGGAGCTTAATTGGGTAGATTTTGAATGATCCATGGGGCTTGAGAGGTGTTAGTCATGGGTTAGAGGTGATTGCTTTTTATAAGGGGGAGGAGGGGCTCTTTAGGAATGTTTGAAAATATTATTTTATTATATAATGATTTTCGGCTTCAAAAGATCCAAAACTGATTAAGTTATAAGATAAGATTACTCATGTTCTAAATAAAATCATCCAATAATAATTGGAACGGTTTTGAATATTGTTTTACTTTTTATAATATTATTTTGTTATATCATTCATTAATGAGGTAAACACTACATCAATATTGTGTCATAAATAATTTTATATATTTAATGTTACAAATTATAAAAAAAACCATGATGTAGTAAATATTTTTTGCTTTCCAGTTAATATTTATAGTCGAATAGATATCTTATATAACCCCTTGTAAAAATTAATTTACTAAATAATTTAGGATTATGTCATTTTTTTACATTAAATTAATTAATATAACGTTCCATTATAAATCTTAAATGGCTTATTGGGGTCCAAAAATAGACCCAAATATTCCCATTCTTGGAAATTTATCAGCCAATTAGATTAGAAAACTTTTTATGGTAAATTTAATATTATTATAATATTATTTGTTTACCCTTATTTACCCGATTTATCATTTAACCATTGTAAATATAATATTTACAGTAGTAAATATTCATAATATCTAAAAATAAAATTTACATATTTACATAATTTGGACATATTGATTCCAAATATGGAATACATTTTTTCAAAATTCAATATACATAACTGGAAGAAATTTAATTATTATTAATTCACATTGTCAAAACAAAAAACGTGTTTTTAAGAAATAATAACTTTAAAAAGATTAACACTTCTTTATGTCCAATTTCAAAGTGAAATTACATACAATGACAAAAGATGGATTAAATGGTAAAAACGTAATATAGTTACACTTTAAAACCAATTAAAATTGTAGTCAGACCATTTAAACAAATAGGATTAAAAGGTGGTTTTCAATTAAAATACAGTATTTTCAACTATTCCTTAAAAAAAATTTATCAAAAAAGTACCAAATATTTAGCCAAAGTTAATTTTGATGTTCATATTCTAAGAAAGAATTTTATTTTTCCAAATAGAACATATAAAAGTGATGAAAACTATATTTAAAAGTGGTTCACCATTAAAAGGTGGTAAATGAACCTTTTATACAATATTACAGTATTTATGCTTAGAATTGGATTCATTCACATTTTAAGCCTCTAAAATTTATTTGATAAATTATAAAAAAATAACAAAAATATATGATAATATATTATTTCGTTCTATTCATTACCGCCAATACAATGGCTACTCATTAACTACCATTTAAATTAATTATATTATTATATTATTTTTTTGGTATAACTCAACGTTGTGAAACATAATTTCTCAAAGAAACCCATTGTTTTGTATCAAGTACGCCATCGAACATATCAACCCATTTAAAGATAAATTACAAATTTATTTAATAATATTAATAAATATGAAAAATTTCATATTCTTTATATACCTCGGAGGTTAGATCCTTCCCCCTTTTGGAAATTACATCCTCACAATTTTAAAATTAGGCTCAGAAACTCCATTAAACGTCACACCTCATAAAAAGAGTCCATAATAATATAAATTTAAAATGATAAAGATAATTAAAAAGGTCTCCTAAGATAAAACATGATAAGATTCCCTCAAAATATGGATATGGAGGACAAAATGAGTGTCATATTTTTATGGAGAGTGATAGAAAAAAGGATTTAGAGAAATTTAGCACCCATAAAATCACAAACTTGTGATGGGTTAAACAATATTTGATTCCCCAATAAGAAAATTTAACAGAAAACATATTTTATTTAAGTTACTATTCATATAGTTGAGGAATTTATTTATGAACTGATATAAAAACATAATAAAACATACATAATTTTCGTATAGACTTTCATACATTACACAATTTCAACCAAAAACCCATCTTTTATCCAAACGATGAGTATTGAAACTATCATGGTAATATTAAAAGCACTAGAATCAACTTAGAGTGTATCACATAATGCACAAAAGATGAACTATATATTTTCCGGGTCTCTAAACATCAGGAAAATCCAAAATGGTTTGTATGAGATCAGATAATCCCTCAAAAGGATAATACATTATAAAAAGAAACACTACCCTTAATCTGTAAAATTCAACAAACAGTTCCCAAATTTCATCAAAGACCATGCAATACACAATTTTCCTTAAAATTATTCAATATAATCCAAAATAATATTGAATCCGAAAACTCAGAAGGATTTAATCAGAATGTCTTCCACCGTAAATTATAAAATTTATCTCCAAATAACATATACATTTCTTAATGTCACATACTAAAAATTAAATAACCTAATCACGTATTTTCTATGATAGGTTAATCATTTCCATAAATAATGAAAATGACTATATGTCCACAATAATAAAATAGATTCTTCCAAAAAAATCAACCATTACTCCAAAATTCAGATCCCATTGTATTCTATTTCCCTTAAGCATATAATGTTCCCCAAAAGAGAGATCATCTTCCAAAATAACAATTGTCACTATATCACCAAATAATTTTCTTATATTAAAGGATATCCATTTGATAAAACATAAGTTCCCAAAATAAACTTATTATTGATCCATAAAATTGTTTAAATAAAAAAATAAAAAATCATACTAACCAGGGACTTCACGTAGGCTAGTGGCAGGATACGTACCCCTCCCACCCATCGGTTGTCAGTTTGATTCCTGCATACTTTTCGGATGCGATGGGTTTTCCCCAATCTTATGAGTTGTCCATTTTTATAAAATTCAAAAATAACCCTAACATGTTTTAACCTCAATGGTTTTCTTATACCTTTCATTCCCATCCTAATACATTAATACCTCAACATCTATATTTATGAATCCTTATATATATTGCCCTTTTTTCTTATTTCACCTCCATATGGTAATGGAACAAAAAATTCCTAATATAAAGAACAATATACCATCATCATTGAGTCCATATAGTTTCATCACCATCTTGTTCGCGTTGGTTTGATGTTCATGTATTTCAAAAATGATTTAGATATCTATCAAAACCATTTGATTCCATCATCTAAATACACCTTGTACAAAATGGGTCATATGAGTGTTTTCAAAAAAAATAGTTTTAGAAAATAATATTATTTTACATATAATTTCAAAACATCAAACAAAACATGATTTTTATAAAACAGTAGAACCAAA
This sequence comes from Viscum album, assembly GCA_963277665.1. NCBI lineage: Eukaryota > Viridiplantae > Streptophyta > Magnoliopsida > Santalales > Viscaceae > Viscum > Viscum album. Next base: position 1,127,836,644 of record OY728156.1, on the reverse strand, counting down.
TTTTAGTGGAATCATTCAATTTTTCATCCTTTTAAAATACTATATATATGTGCTGAGAGAATATATTATAAGAGAAAATATAAATAGGTTGTGCATGGGTTTCCTTCTTCCGCACCTTTTTAAAAATCATAATATGCTTTGAAATCTTGAGATAATGTTAAAATTTTGAATATTCCATGATAATATTTACCTTTCAGGAAAATAAAAGAGTAAAATTGTGAAAATAGGATTTGATTAATTACAACCCACGATCCACGATGATATCGAAGTATAGTGGAGGTGATTTATATCACAAACAACTTCTTTCAAGTGAGTTGTATGAATGAAAAAGTTCCACAATCATCTGAACATGACATTGCAATAATTATTGCAATCAAGTCCTCAGGAAGAGATAAGAATGTTGTTTGAGATCCTCCTCATTCAATTTTTAACTGACTTTACTATATCTGAATTAGTTATAAAACAAGTATTTTACTAAAATAATAGACACATGGACTAACCACGGGTTTAAAAAAACTCATAATCCCAAAAGTAGTCTAAACCAACATCTGATAACAACTATAAGGACTCTCCCTTAAACATTTCATAATTTTTAATTATGTCATTAATTCTCGTTGATGATATTTTCAGGTTAATTTTTTTAGTAAATTAGTCCATAACTATTACATTAGATCTCAAAAATTACAATGTTGACACTTCTACTCAGTTTCCATTTTTTCCATAAAATAAAAAATCTTAAAAACTGAAACATGTCATGTTCTATGTTTTAGACAGCATGAATTTTATTTGACTACATCCTTGACCCAATTCATCTTTATTTCCGTTAAAAAACATTTCAAAAAAACGTCAGTTGAGTATAAAAAGTAGAGTAAGGGATATCAAATGATGTAAAACATTATACCATAAATTAATAAAAATAATTGAAATCATATTTTTCAATCAAAACATAACTTATTAAATCATATGATTTATGAGTAACACACAAAAATAAAAAATCATAAAGGTTTCATGTGGAATACAAAACATACATACATTTTATATTTCATATCTACATAGGAAGTTACATTGGAATACCAATCATAATATATTACCTATATCTCTTAGGATAATCATTAACTTTTAACTCTGTCATGTTACCCAATGCATTAGAGAGCTATCTCCGGATCACCCACCCAATATTTATCACGGAACCACCCATATATCTAAATAATATACAATAAATATACAATATTCATAACAAAAAAAAGTATAAAGTAAAGATATCATTTCTGCATTGTAATCACAATATATCATTTCAATAAATTAACATAATCAAAGCTTTGTCAACCCATTTTGAAAACCATTTAAAACAATTAATAATGGGGTTTATGAATAAAAGTGTCCCATACCACTTTTAATCTTTTAAAGGAATTGAAATTTTAAAACATTAATGTCCATATAAATAAATCCTTAAAAACTTATAGAAACATGGACATTAATATGAAATATTTAGATGATTAAATCTTTAATGTGATATTTTAGTTTAGGAGTTCCTAAACAAATAAGAGACGCTTAAATATAGATAATTGATGAATAACATTAATATAAGCGTATAACATCTTTATAATAGAAAGATTCATGATATAATACATGAAAGGGACGTATATGAACCATATAAAAGGTAATTGGTGTATTATAATAAATATGTTTACGTGGAATGTAAATTGATACAAAGTCCCTTGTAAATATCATATCCTTAGATTATAGACAAATAACTGACATATTTATTTGTTAAAAATAATATTAAACCCAAAATAAGATAATATTAAGTGTAAAACAATAATATATCATTCAAACATACTCATAGAATGACATAATCATGATGTAGATATTTAACATAATGAATTGAAATTTTGTAAAGATGTTCCCTTACCAAAATATGATAGCCTAACGAAGTCACATTAAAATTCATAAAATGATTTGATGAGTGAAAAATGTGTATCTCATCACTTAGACGTAAAATTTATTTCTATAAGGATATAGAAGAATATATCCCAACACAATAAGATGTAAATTAAATGAAATAACAAAATGAAGTCTTTGACTAAAAGAGGTAGGTGAAAGGTTCCCTTACTGATTTTGTAACATACGAAACATAAACCCCAAGAAAGAAGGACCATAAAATGAAGATTTAAATACCCATAAATTGAATTATATTGCAAAATTAATTCCAACATGTGTAGTACGTACACCACACAAAATAAAATAATTGAAAATATTTCATTAATCTCACGAGAATAAACAAGTGAGATAAAAACCCCTTACCGTGTTGTTATTAATCGAGTTGTATGAACAAAAGTTAATATACAAAAAAGGAATAAAAACATACCAATAATATAAATATAATCATGATAATATATATCAAATGTTAGTTCAAAATACATAACATGCAATAAATAATGGGCAAACAATTGAAGTGTCACGGAATTAAAAGTTATATAAGAAACCCCTTACCACAAGTCCGACTTGTCTTGTATGTACCTCATACTTCATGAATAAAAAATATAAGTTTATTTATAATTCCTTAAGAACCCTTTTCACATTTATTATTCCTTTTATATCACTTATAAACTTTCTATAACAATTTTTGAATTATTTAAGTTCATATCGTACATTTTTGTGATGTTCAGAAATTGAGTAAAAAATGAACTTATTTAAATTCATGTTATCCCAATGGTAAAAATTCAATTATCTCCATAATTATATTTATGATTTAGAAATCATATATAACTATAATTTTTATATATATTTATAATAGTACATGACATTTGGAGATTAGAAATTAAATGCACAGATTATCGAGAAAGTAAACCGTATGTACGCATGAACGCTACATTCATTTCTATATGGTATTTAATGGAATGAAAACATAATGATACATATATATATTATAATTCCAGTATAATATGATATATATATATATATATATATATATATATGTTACATAATTTCATTACTCCATCCTTTATTCATTCCATGAATGGCAACAACGAGTCATATCACTTTTAGGGGGCAGTATTCTGCACTTCCTCAAATGAAATTATTGTATTTACCCATTAATTAAACCATAATGGTATAATATAATTGAAAAATAAATCATTAAAGAGACAAAAAAAATATTATATATACCACATATAAATAAAATCATATCATAGTGGCCACAATGGGAGGCGGTTGGATATATTTGAACAATCATCGTTTCATGAGGTAGTATTTTTTCATCCAGAGAAACAGTATGTTCTTTACACATTATACTGAGGTGTTTGTAAGTTTAGTTATAATCCTTCTCATAAAAAACCTATTATATTGAGTATACTGTTTTTGTTATAAAATAAGTTAATAGAAAGATTTTATGGGTTGGAGAAGTAAAATAAAATAATATATCTTAAGATAAGATGTTACCGTTAAATTGGGTGTGTACCAAAAGGTTCACTTTAATAGCCTTATGCATAAGGGAAGTCTTCCAGGAGGAATATAGGAAAGTATGGAGCTTAATTGAGCAGAGTTTTGATATTACAAGGGGCTTTAGAGTTGTGAGTAATTCATTAGATATGATTGGTTTTTATAAGGTGTTCGAGTGGCTCTTTATGAATGATTGAAAATATTAATTTATTATATAATTATTTTCATTTTATAAATGTCCAAAATGCATCACGATAAAATATAAGAAGACTCATGTTTGAAATAAAATCATCCATTAATAATTAGATAGGTTTGGGATACTTTTAAAATTATTACAATCTTATTTATCTAAATCATTCATTAATGAGATAAGCATTACATCACTATAGTTTCATAAATAATTTTATTTATATGACGTCTAAAAATAATAAACAAAATACCATGATGTAGTAAATCTTTTTTTCCATTCCGATTTTTATTTACAGTCTATGTGCTAACTTATATAAGCCCATGTAAAATTTGATTTACTAAAATATCTATGTTTATATCAATTTGGTTATGCCTTTAAATTACGTAATATAAAGTATCTTCATCACACTTTAGTGGATACATGGGGTCCGCAAAGAGACCTAAAGATTCACATGGTGTTACATGTATCAACAAAAATGACTAGGACACATGTTAGGGTAAATATATTATTATTATAATATTATTTGTTTACCCTTATTTACATGATTTACCATTTAATGATGGTAATTAAAATATTTATTGAAGTAAATATTCATAAAGACTAAAAATTAATGTTATATATTTACACAATATGGACCTCCTGATTTCAAATATGAAATCCAATTTTCCAAAATCGAAACCCAGAAGTGGCAAAAATTAATTTAAAATTAATTCAGGTTGTCAAAACCAAAAACATGTTCTTAAAAAATAATTACTTACAAAAGAGTGACACTTTTTTATGTCCAATTTCAAAGTGAAATTACATAAAATGAACAAAATTGGATTAAATGGAAAATACATAATCTAATTACAATTTAAAACTAATTAAAAAGATAATCTAACCATATAAATAAATTAGATAAAAATGACGTTTTGAATTAAAATATAGTATTTTTCAACATTCATTAAAAAATGAACTATATCAAAAAAAATAAAAAAACATTACCCAATGTATGTTTTGATGTTTCAATTCCAATGAAGAATTTTATTTTGTCAAATAGATCATATAAAAGCAAAAAAAACAGTATTTAAAAAGGGTTCCCCATTAATAGGGGTAAATCAACCTTTTAATGAATATTAGAGTATTTATGATTAAAATTGGATTCATTCACATTTTAAGCCTATAAAATGTATTGAATAAATGAAAAAAAAATTTAACATACATATATAATAATATTTTAGTTATTTATATTCATTCTCACCAATATAATGGTTAGGCGTTAAGTACGATTTAAATTAATAATATTATATTATTATTTTTGGTATAACTCAATGTTGTGTGCAACGAAAGTTTTCAAACAAACCCATTGTTGTGTATTAGGTAAGCCATAGAACATAGAATTCCATTTAAAGTAAAATTAATATTTAATTTATTTATATTAATAAATGTGAAAATTTTCATATTCTTTATTTACCTAGGATGTTACATCCTTCCACCTTTTTGAAATTGCATCCTCATAATTTAAAAATTATTCTCAGAAACTCCATTACAAGTCACACATCATAAAAAGAGTTTACAATACCATAGCTATAAAAGGAATAAGGGAAGTAAAAAGGTCACCCTAGATAACACATACTATGATTATATGAAAACATGTATATGGATGAGAAACTATGTGTCATGTTCTAATAGTGAGTGATAGAAAACATGATTAAGAGAAAGTCAACCACCAGATAATCACAAACTTGTGATGGGTTAAACAGTCTTTTATTCCCCAGTAGGAAAAGTTAACAGAAAACGTTTTTATTTTATGTTAATTTTCATAAATTTGAGGAATTTATTTATGAGCTTATATAAAACATAATTATACATACTTACTTGTCATGTAGACTTTCATACATTACTAAATTTCATCCAAAAACTCATATTTTTTCCAAATGATGAGTATTCAAAATGACTTGGTAAAATTAAAAGCAATAGAAACATCTTCTAATGTATCAAATAATCCACAAAATATGAACTATATATTTTCCCTGTCTTTACACATCATCTAAAACCAAAATGGTTATTACGAGATAAGATAATCCCCAATAAATATAATCCTTTATAAAAAGAAATACAACTATTAATCTTTATGTTTCAAAAAATATTCACCAAATATCAACAAATACAATTCAATACACAGCTATCCTTAAATTACTCAATATAATCCAATCAAAGACTGAAACCCAAAACTCAGAACGATTTAAGAATTAACTCTTCCACAGTAAATCTTAAAATTTATCTCCTAATGACATTGACTACTCTTAATGTCTCATACTAAGATGTAATTAACCTAATCACATATTCTCTATGATAGGTTAATCATTTCCTTAAATAACCCAAATCGCCATATGTCTGTATTAAAAACATAGAATTTTCCAAATAAAAATTTTGACCATAACTCTACAAATAAGATCCCATAGTATTCAATTTAACTTAAGCATATAATGTTCCCCAAAAGAGAGAACATCTTCCAAAATAACCTTTATCACATTATTACTGAATTATTTTCCCATGTTAGGGATATCCATTTGATAAAACAGAAGTTCCCAAAATCTAATTATTCTTGATCCATAAAATAATTTAACAAAAACAAATAAGTCATAGTAACTAGGGAATTCACGTAGGCTAGTGGTAGGGGTTGTGCCCTTGTCTCCCTTCAGTTGTGGGTTCTATTCTTATGGCCTTACTGAACGCTAAAGGTTCTCACCCATCTTACATGTTATCCCTTTATATAAAACTCAAAAAAAAGCCCTAACATGTTTTAACCTGAATGGTTTTCTTATACATTTCATTTTCATCCCAATACATTACGACCTCAACATAAAAATTCATGAATCATTGTATATATTGTCCTTTTTTCTTATTTCACCACCATATGATAATATAAAACTACTCTTGATTGGAATAAAAACATACCATCGTCATGGTGTCCATATTGTTTTATCGTTATCTTGTTCACATCGGTAGAAGGTCCATGTATTGAAAAAATGATTTAGAGATCCTTAAAAATCATTTGATTCCCTCATCCAAATACACCATGTACAACTTTGTTCATATTGGTGTTTTTTGAAAAATAATTTTGGAAAACAATCATGTAGGGCATATAATATCAAGACATCTGATGAAACATGATTTTTATAAAACTGTCGTACCGAATTTGAGTTGAAAAATTCAAATAATGGTCTTTTTAAAATACCATAAATTTGCTGAGAGGCTATATTATAAAATAAAATATAAATAGGTTGGGAAAGGTTCTCCTTCTTCTGCTCCTTTTTCAAAATCATAGTATGATTCTAAATATTGAAATAAGGTTAAATATTTGAAAATGACATGACAATATTTACAATTCATGAATATATTAAAACATTGAGAAAATATGATTTGATTAAATACAACCCATGATCCATGATGATATAGAGGTATAGTGGATGTGTTTGATATCTCAAACAACTGCTTGCATGTGAGTTGTATGAGAAGAATACATTCACAATCATCTAAACATGACTTTACAATAATTATTTCCAGCATGTCATCATGAAGAGATTGGAATGTTGTTTGATATCATCTACCTTCCATTTGTTACTGAATTTCCGTGATCTGAAAAAGTTATAAAACAAGGATTTAACTTAAATAAAATACATAGGGACTAACCATGTGTTTAACTAATACTCATAATCCCTAAAGTTGTCTAAACCAACCTCTAATACCAACTTTAATATCCTAGCCTTAAACATTACATAATCTTTAATTATGTCACGAATTAATATTGAGGATCTTTTCAGGTTTATTGTTTTAGAGAATTAGGCCATAAATATTACATTACATCTAAAAAATTAAAAAGTAGACACTTTTACTCAGTTTCCATTTTTATAATAAAATAAGCACTCTTAAAAAAGGAAACATGTCTAGTACCATCTTTTAGAGATCATGAATTTTCATTGATCCCATCCCCGACCCTATTCATCTTTAAGGACTATGAAAAACATTTCAAAAAAAATTGTGATGAGCATAAAAATCTCAGTAATGATTATAAAATAATGAAGGAAAATATTATCCCATCAATAAATACAAATCAATGAAATCAAACTTTTCAATCATAACATACCTTATGAAATAATACGATTTATGAATAACACACAAAAATCATAAATCATAAAAGGTAACTTGTGGCATAAAAAACATACATGAATTGTAGCAATCACTACTACATAGAGAGTTACATTGGCGTACCCATCAATAAATATTCCCTAAATCTGTTAGGATAAACATTAACGTTAACCTCCATCACATGACATAATGCATTGGAGAGCTATCTCGGGCTCACACACCCTAGGTTTATCACGAAACGACATGTATATGTAAACATTTCCCAATAACCATAACATATTCATAAAACATTTAAAAAGAATAAAGTAAAGATAAAATTTCCGCATTGAAATCACAATATATCATTTCAATATATTAACATAATATATGATTTATAAAAATATTGTCAAAACCATTTAAATCATTTAATAAAGAGATTTTTTAATCAACGTGTCCCATACCACATTGAAGATTTTAAAGAAATTAACATTTTTAAAAAATTAATTTCCATGTAAATAAATACTTAAAACCTTTTCTAAAACATGGAAATTAATGAGAAATATTTAAATGATTAAATATTTCCAGTGATATTTTTGTTCAGGAGTTCCTAAAAAAATGAGAGATGCTTGAATACCAATAATTGAAGAATAACATTAATCAAAGCTTATAATATCATGATAATAGATAGATTCATGACATACTATGTCAAATGGAAGTATATCCACCATATAAAAGTGTATTTGTATATAAAAATAAATAAGTTTTAATGTAATTTAAATTTAGAAAAGGTCCCTTGCGAAAATCATATCCTTAGATTAAGGACAAATCAATGAAATAAATATGTGTGAAAAATAATAATACTCCGAAAATAAGTGGATATTTAGTGTAAAACAATCAATGTTAATTTACACATATTCATATCATGACATAATCAAGATGTATAAATTTATCCCAAAGAATTGAAATTGTGTAAAGAAGTTCCCGTAAAAAAATTCGACAGCCTAACGACGTCACATTAAAATTCCGAAAATTATTTGATGAGGGGGAAAAGGGAATATAATCACTTGGACATAAAAATTACAGTAATAAGAATCTGGAACAATATATCCCAATATAAAAATATTTAAATTAAAAGACATAACAAAACAGACATCTTTGACTAAAAGAGGAAGGTGAAAGGTTCCCTTACTGATTTGGTAACTTACAAAACATACCCTAGATGAAAGAAGAATAACTCAATGAGAATGTAAATGCCCAAAAGACGAAGTATATTACACAATTAATATAATCATGGGATGTAAATACACGACACAAAAGGAAATAGTGGCCAATATATCAGGAATCACACAGGAATAAAAAAGGGATATGAAAACCCCTTACCATGTAGTAATCAATCGAGTCATATGACTAAAAGTTAATAACTCCCAATTGGATAAAACAATACCATTAATATAAATATAATCATGATAATATATATCAAATTTTAGAACACAATACACCACATAAAATCAATAAGTGGTGAACAATGGAAATCTCATAGAACTAAATGTGAGATAAGAAACACCTTACCAAAAGTCCAAATTGTCTTCTATGTTCCTTGTTATTCATAAACAATAAAATTACATTAATTTATAGTTGATTAAGAACCGTTTTCATGTTTATTATTACCTTTATTTCACTTTTAACATTTCTATAACAATTTATTATTTCTTTGAGTTCGTATCGGACTTTTTTTTATGTTCGGAACTTGAGTAAAAATGATCTGTTTTAAATTTCAAGTTGTCCTTGTGGTAAAAATTCCATTAATTCCAAAATTTTATTCATGATTTATTTATCATATTTATCATATTTATATATATTATTTATATATATTTTTATAAAAGTACATGTCATTTGGAGAAAAGAAATGAAATGCACTGTTCCTGGAGACGGCAAGCCTTACGTTCGCATGAACACAAATTTCATTTCTATTACATATTTAATGGAATGAAAACATAATGATGCATCCATATATAATAACTATATTATCATATGATATATATATATTACATAATTTTATTACTCCATCCTTTATGTGTTCCATGTATTGCATTAACGAGTCATATCACATTGAGGGGAGGTCTTCCGCACTTCCTCAAATGAAATTATTGTATTTACCCATCATGGAAACCATAAAGGTGTGATATAAATGAAAAATAAACTATTAAATAGAAAAAATAAATATAATATATATCACATAAAAATAATTCTCAATCAAAATGGACACCATGATATTATGATGGATTTATTTGAAAAATCATCATTTTGGGAGGCAGTAGTTCACCATCCACAGAAATAGTATATGGTTCACCCATTAGACAGAGGTGTGTGTATGTGTAGTTATAATACTTATCATACCAAAAACCTAATATATTGATAATACTGTTTTTTTATAAAATAAATGAATAAAAAGTTTTTAGGGGGTTGGATAAGTAAAATAACAGAAAATAACATAATAGAATATGTTATCTTTAATTTTGGTATCTCCCTTTGGTTTGAATCACAATAATCACTTGAATTACCTTGCACATTGGGTAAGGCTTCTATAAGGTATATAGGGATGTAAAGAGACATATTTGGAATATTTTGTACAAGACAAGGGGCTTGAGATCTGTGAGTAATGGGTTAGAGGTGATGGATTTTATAAGGGGGACGAGGGCTCTTTATGAAGGTTTGAAAATATTATTTTATTGTATAATTATTGTATGTTTCTAAGGGTACAAAACTCATTAAGGCCAAAGATAATATGACTAATGTTTAAAATAAAATCATCCAATTAGTATTTTACAGGTTTGGGATAATGTTTTAATTTTTATAATCTTATTTATTTAAATCATTCTTTAATGAGGTAAGGAGTACATCAGTATTGTGTCATAAATAATTTTATTTATTTGGTGTCTATAAATTATAAAAAAATACCATTATGTATTAATTTTTTTAGAATTATAATAAATATTTATAGTCTAATTGAAAACTTATATAACCCTAAGAAAAAATTGATTTACTAAAAGATATATGTTTATGTCATTTTTTACATTGCCTTATACTAATTAATATATAGAGTCATTATCACTCTTTAGTGGCTACATGGGGTCCCCAAATCTAACCTAGGATGACCATGTTAGGACATGTATCAGAAAAATATTATTAGGACACATGTTAGGGTAAATTTAACACTATAATAATATTATTCGTTTACCCTTATATACCTGATTTACCCTTAAACCATGGTAAATAAAATAAATATTGAATTAAATATTAATAATATATAAAACTAAAGGTTACCTATTTACACAACTAAGAACACCTGGTTCTAAATATGTAATTCATTCTTCCAAATTCAAAACACAAAAGTGGCTGAAATTATGATAATTTTAATTCCCATTGTCAAAATAAAAAATGTTTTTTTATGAAATAATAATTATCCTAATATTGGTAATTTTTTATGTCCAATTTCAAAGTGAAATTACATATAATGACAAACATTGGATTAAATGGTAAAAATATAATCTAATTACACTTTAAAAGAAAAAAAATATAATCCAACCATATAAATAAATTAGATTAAAAGGCTGTTTTGAATTAAAATACATTATTTTTCACTATTCATTACAAATGATATTTATTAGAAAAATACAAAAACATTATCCAACGTAAATTTTGATGTCCCAATTCTAAATAATAATTTTTTATTTTTCCAATAAAACACATAAAACTGACAAAAACTATATTTAAAAAACATTCCCCATTAAAAGGTGATAAATCTACATTTTAAAAAATATTAGAGTATTTATGCTTAAAATTGGATCCCTTTACATTTTAAGCCTCTAAATTGTATTTGATAAATGTATATAAATTTAGAAAACATATATAATAATATTTTAGAATGTTCTATTCATTCTTTCCAATATAAGGGTAATGTATTAACTACAATTTAAAATAATAATAGTATTATATTATTTTTTAGTATTACTCAATGTTGTGTGCAACATAAGTTTTCAAAGAAACCCATTATTTCATATCAGGTACGCCATCAAACATAAAATCCCCATTAAATTAGAAATAATATTAAATTTAATAATATTAATAAATATAAAAAAATGTCATATTGTTTTTTTACCTCAAATGTTAAATCCTTCCCCCCTTTTGGAAATTTCGTCCTCTCAATTTTAAAATTAAGCTCATAAACTCCATTAAAAGTCCCACCTTGTAAAAGGGGTCAATAATACAATCACATTAAAAGGATGAAGAGAAGTACAAAGGTCACTCGAGATAACACATGCTAGGATTCAATGAAAATATGGATATAGAGGAGAAACTATGTGTCATGTTCTGATGGAGAGTGATTGGAAAAAATGATTAGGAGAAATTTAACCACCAGGAAATCACAAACATGTAATGGGGTAAACAGTCTTTGATTCCCCAATAGGAATAGTTAACAGACAACATTTTTGTTTTAAGTTACTTTTCATAAATTTGAGGAATTTATTTATGATATTAACTCAAAACATAAGGAAACATAATTAGTTGTTACGTAGACTTTCATACATTACTATATTTCTAATACAAACTCATCTTTTCTCCAAAAGATGATTATTTAAACTGACATGGTCACATTAAAAGGGTTTGAATCATCATCTAGAGTGGCCCATAGTCCACAAAAGATGAACTGTTTATTTTCCCTATCAATAAAAATCATCCAAATCCAAAATGGGTAGAATGAGATGAGATAATCACCAAAAAGGATAATCCATTAAAAAAAGAAATAATACTCTTAATGTCCAAAATTCAACAAACAGTACCCAATGTTCAACAAAGACCATTAAATATTCAAATGTCCTTAAAATTATTCAATATAATCCATACTAATATTGAAACCCAAAACTCAGATATATATAAACATGTAGTCTTCCACATTAAAACATAAAATTTATCTCCAAATGAAATCGACATCTATTAATGTTTCGTAATAAAAAGTAATTAAACTAATCACATATTCTCTATGATAGTTTAATCATTTTTTTAAAAATACCAAATCACCATATGTCCATACTAAAAACATTGATTCTTCTAAAATAATATATTAACCATTACTCCACAAATAAGATCTCAGAGTATTCTATTTCCCTTAAACATATAGTGTTCCCCAAAAGAGAGAACATATTCCAAAATAATATTTATCACTTAATTGCCAAATAATTTTCCTATATTAAGGATATGAATTTGATAAAACATAAGTTCCCAAAAACAACTAATTCTTGATCCATAAAATATTTTATCTAAAAAAATAAGTCCAAATTACTAGGGACATCATATAGGCTAGTGGTAGGAGAAGAAAACTTTTCGCATGTCGGTTGTTGGTTCAATTCATGCGGCCTTGCTGGACATGACGGGTTGTCACCCATCTTACGAGTTGTCTCTTTCTATAAAATTCAAAAATAAACCTAACTTGCTTTAACATCAATGGTTTTCTTATAGCTTTCATTTTCATCCCAATACATTATGACCTCAACATCTAAATTCTTGAGGCCTTATATATGATTTACTTATTCTTTTTTCACCTCCATATAATAATATAAAACTATTCATGATATAAAGAATAACATACGTTCATCACGGTGTCTATATGGTTTCATTGTCATCTTATTCACGTCGTTAAATGGTCCATGTATTTCTATAATTTATTAGAGATCCTTCAAAATCATTTGATTCCTTAATTAAAATACACCATGTAAAACTGGGGTCATATCGGTGTTTTCTGAAAAATAGTTTCGAAAAATAATCATGTATGACATATATTTTCAAAACATCTAACAAAACATGATTTTTATTAAACAGTTCGAAGAATTTGAGTTGAAACTTTCTATTAATTGTCCCATTAGAATACCATAAGTATCTATTGAGAGACTATATTGTAATATAAAATATATGTAGTTTTCAAAAGGGTCTCCCTCTTTAGAACCTATTTCAAAATGAAATTATACTTCAAAATCATGAGAAAAGGTAAAATATTTGAAAATGCTTTGAAAATATTAAACGTTCCTGAAAATATGAGAATATTTTGAAACTATGATTTGATTAAATACTACCCTAATCCATGATAATATCGAGGTATATTGGAGGTGTTTGATATCGCAAACAACTACTTTCAAGTGATTTTTATGCTAGAAAAGGTTTCACAATCATCCGAACATGAGTTTTCAATAATTATTTCATGCATCTCATTAAGAAGAGATAAGAATATTATTAGACATCCTCCTCCTTCTATTTGTAACCAACATTCCATGATCTAAAAAATTTATAAAACTAGGATTTTATAAAAATAATACACAAGGGGAGTATCCATGTGTTTAACAAAAACTTATAATCCCTAATGTTCTCTAAAATGACCTCTGAAATCAACTATAAGGACCCGACCTTAAATAATAGAAAATCTATAATTAAGTAAAGAATTAATTTTGAGGATATTTTAGGTATAGAGTTTTAGATAATTAGGCCATAACTATTACATTAATTCTCAAAAATTATAATGTGGAAACTTCTACTTAGTTTCAATTTTTTTCATAAAATAAAAACTTTTGAAAAAGGAAACTTGTCTAGTTACATTTTGGGATAGCATGAATTTTCTTAGATACCATCCATGACCATATTAATATTTATATATTATGAAAAAACATTTCAAAAAAACATGTAATGAGCATAAAAAAGCTCAGTAAGGGATATGAAATAAAGAAGGAAACCTTAACCAATCAATAAATACAAATCAATGAAATAATACTTTTCAATCTTAACAAGCCTTATGAAATCATATGATTTATGAATAAAAAAAATTCATAAATCATAAGGGTAACTTGTGGCATAAAAAACATACTTACGTTGTTGTTATCGCAGCTACATAGGGAGTTATGTTGAAATACCCATCACAGTATATTCCCTAAATCTATTATGATAATCATTCATGTTTACCTCCATCACTTACCCAATGCATTATAGAGCTATCTCGGGCCCCCACCCTGTGTTTATAATGGAACCAGACATATACGTAAAGAATGACCAATAACCATAACATATTCATATCACATAAAACAAGAATAGAGGAATGATAGAATTTCTTCATTGCAATCACAATATATTATTTCATGATATTAACATAATCAATGATTTAACAATCCATTTTCAAAACAATTTAAAACATTAAATAAAGTGATATTTGAATCAAAGTGTCATATACCAATTTGAATCTTTTAAAGAAATTAAAATTTTAAAACATTAATGTCCACATAAATAAATCCTTAAACCCTTTTTGAAAACATGGACATTAATGAGAAAGATTTATATGTTTTTATCATTAAAGTGATATTTTAGTGTATGAGATCCTAACTAAATGAGAGATGATTGAATAAAAATAATTGAAGAATAACATTTATTAAAGCATATAATATCATGATAGTAGAGAAATTCAGATTATGATATGTCAAAGGACAATATATACACCATATAAAAGTGAATTGTTGTATAACAAGGAATAATTTTCTGTGGAATACAAATTTAGACCAATTCCCATGTTAAGATCATATCCTTTGATTAAGGACAAATCAATGACATAATTGTGTGTGTAAAATAAGAATACACCAAATAAAATGGTATATTAAGTGTAAAACTATCATATTTTATTCACACATATTTATATCCTGACATAATCAAGATGTAGAAATCTAACCCCGTGAATTGAAATTTGGAGAAGGAGTTCCCTTACAAAATTCGACATCCTAACAACGTCATATTAAAATTCATAAAATTATATGATGAGAGAAAAAAGGGTATCTCATCACTTGGACATAAAAATTACAGCAATAAGGATATAGAAGAACATATCCCAGCATTAGAATATGTAAATTAAAATACATAAAAACTCTTTGACAGAAAGAGGAAGATGAAAGGTTCCCTTACCGATTTTTTAACTTACAAAACATACACCCCATGAAATAAGAATAATAAAATGAAGATTTAAATACCAAAAAATTGAATTATATTACACAATTAATACAATCATGGTCAGTACATACACCACAAAATAGAAAATAGTGGAAAATATTGCATGAATCTCACGGGAATAAAAAAGTGAGATCAAAACCCCTTACCATGTTGAAATCGATCATGTTATATGACTAAAAGTTAATAACCACCAATTGAATTACATAATAACATAAATATAAATAGAATAATTATAATATTTATCAAATGATGTCACATAAAACACCACATGAAGTAAATAAGTGGAGAGCAATGGAAATCTCATGGAATTAAAAGTATGATAAGAAACCCCTTACCTCAAGTCCGACTTGTATTGTATATTACATGTTCTTCCTGAATAATAAACTTATGTTAATTTATAATTGATTAAGAACCTTTTTCTTGTTTATTATTCTTTTTTATATCACTTATTAACATGATAATACAATTATTTAATTATTTGAGTTCATATTAGACATTTTTTTGATGTTCTGAACTTGAGTAAAAATTAACTGCTTTTAATTACAAGTTTTCCCTATGGTAATAAATAAATTATCTCTAGAATGATATTCAGGATTGATATATCATATATATCATATATATCTAGTATTTATATATATTTATATAACATTACATGAAATTTGAAGATAAGAAATGAAATGCATTGTTCATGGAGACGGTAAGTCATATGTACACATGAACGCTACTTTAATTTCTATTTATTAATTATTGGTATGGAAACATAATGATACATTGGTATATTATAATTTTATTATCATATGATAAATATATATATGTTACATAATTTCATTATTCCATCCTTTATATGTTCCATATATGGCATTAACGAGTCATATCTCTTTGATGGGGTTGTAGTCCGCACTTCTCAAATGAAATTGTTATATTTACCCATTATGGAAACCATTAAGGTATTATATAAACAAAAAATATCGAAGTAAATAGAAAAACAATATAATATATATCGCATATAAATAATTTTCCATTATAATGGCCACCATGAGAGGTGGTTGGAGATATTTGAACAATCATATTATCGTGAGGCAGCACTTCGCCGTCCACAGAAACAATATGTTATTTACCCAATAGACGGAGGTTTGTGTAAGTGTATTTTGAATCCTTATAGTAAAAAAACCTATTATATTTAGGATACTAGTGTTGTTATATAATAAGTGAATAAAAATAGTTTATGTGTTTGGAGAAGTAAAATAAATGAAAATAACTTTAGAGAAGATGTTGCCCTTAAACTGGGTATCTTCCTTTAGTTTGAACAAAAAGGTTAACGTGAACTACCTTCTGCCAAAAGGAAGACTTCCAGGAGGAAGAGACAGATGTAGGGAGTTTAATTGGGTAGAGGTTGGATGATCAACAAGGCTTTAGAGGTGTGTGTAATGGGTTAGAGGAGATGGTTTTTTATAAGGGGGGGGGGAGGGGCTCTTTAAGAAAGTTTAAAAATATTATTTTATTACATAATGATTTTCGGTTTCTAAATGACAAACAAATCATTAATATTTAAGATAGTATGACTCATTTTAGAAAAAAAATCATTCAATATTAATTGGATAGGTTTTGAATATTGTTTTAATTGTTATAATC
Organism: Viscum album; assembly: GCA_963277665.1. Lineage (NCBI taxonomy): Eukaryota > Viridiplantae > Streptophyta > Magnoliopsida > Santalales > Viscaceae > Viscum > Viscum album. Next base: position 1,127,819,237 of record OY728156.1, on the reverse strand, counting down.
TTATTTATTTAAATATTTCATTAATGTGGTAAACACTACATCATTATTGTTCCATAAATAATTTTATTTATATGATCTATAAAAATTATAAAAAAATAAAATTATTTAGTAAATATTTTTATGTTTACAATTACAATTTATAGTCTAAGTGATAACTTATATAACCCCATGTTAAAATTTATTTACTAAAAGATATATTTTTATGTCATTTTTGTATTTACTTCAAATTAATTAATATAAAGCATCATTATCACTCTTAAGTGGCTCCACGGGGTCCCCAAATCGACCCTTAGATGCCCATGGTCGGACATGTATCATAAAATTGTATTAGGACACTTGTTAGGGTAAATTTAATATTATTATAATATTATTTTTTACCTATTAACACTATATGTACCTCTTGATTCCGAATAAGGAATCATTTTCCCAAATCCAAAACACAGAAGTGGAAGAAATTAATTTAAAATTAATTCTTATTGTCAAAATAAAAAACGTGTATTTATGAAATAATAACTACCAATAAATTAACAATTTTTATGACCAATTTCACTGTGAAATTATCTCCAATGACCAACATTAGATTAAATGGTGAGAAATATTCTAATTAAACATTAAAAATAATTAAAAAGATAATCTGACCCTATAAATAAATTATTTTAAAAGGCAGTTTTGAATTAAAATACAGCATTTTTCACTATTTATTAAAAAATGTACTTTATGTGGAAAATACCAAAAAATTACCCAAAGTTTATTTTTTTCCGATTCTAAAAAATAATTTTTCTTTGTAAAATATAAAATATAAAACAGGTGAAAAAGAGATTTTAAGAGGTCTCTCAATTAAAAGGAAATAGATCAGCCTTTTATAGAATATTAGAGTATTTATGATCAAAATTGGATTCATTCACTTTTTGAGAATTAAATTTTTTTTGGATAAAAGTAAAACAATTTAACAAAAATATATAATAATATTTTAGATAGTTCTATTCATTCCCTCTAATAAAACAGCTAGGCGTTAACTACCACTCAAATTAATAATATTATAATATTATTTTCTAGTATAACTCAACATTGTGTGCAACGTAAAATTTCAAATAAACCCATTGTTGCGTAATAGGTATTCCATAAAACATGGCATCTAATTTAAATTATAATTAATATTTAATTTACAAATATTAATTAATATAATATTTCGTATATTTTATTTACCTGGGATGTTTTAGCCTTCCCCCCTTTTGGAAATTATGTCCTCTCAATTTTAAATATAGGCACAAACACTCCATTAAAATCCACGCCTCCTAAAATGTGTCAATAATACAATTGTATTAATAAGAAGAAGATAAGTTAAAATGTCACCTGAGATAACACATGATTCGATTCCATGAAAACATGGATATGGAGGAGAAAATAAGTGTCATGTTCTAATGGAGAGTGATACAAAACATGATTTTGAGAAAGTTAACCATAAGAAAATCACAATCTTGTGATTGGTTAAACAGTATTTGATTCCCCTATATGAAATGTTAACAGAAAACATTTTTGTTTTAAGTGAATTTTCATAATTTTGAGGATTTTTTTTATGAGAAAAACTAAAAACATAAGGAAACATACTTACTTGTCATCTAAACATTCATACTTTACTAAACATCTACCACATACTCATCTTTTCTGCAAACGATAAGTATTAAAACTGACTTTGTCAAATTAGAATAAATGGAACCAACTTCTAGAGTATCACATAATCCAAAAAGATGAACTATATATTTCCCCTATCTTTAGACAACAACCAAAGACAAAATGGTTAGTATGAGATCAAATAATCCCTAAAAATGATCCTTTATAATAATAAATATTGCTCTTAATCACCAAAATTTCACAAATAGTACCCCAATTTTAACAAAGGCCATTCAATACACAACTATCCATAAAATTATTCAAAATAATCTAATATTTGATTGAAACCAAAAATAATGAATGATTTAATCACATTTTCTTCCATAGTATATCTTAAAATTTATCTCCAAATAACATCGACTACTCATAAGTCCTTATAATGAAAAATAATTAATTTAATCACATATTCTCTATGATAGGTTAATCATTTCTATAAATAACCCAAATTTCCACATGTCCACAATAAAAACATAGATTCTTCCAAAATAAAATTTCAACCATTACGCCACAAATAAAATCCCTAATATTCTATTTTAATTAAGCGTATAATGTTCCCAAAAAGAGTGAAAATCTTCCAAAATAACCTTTATCACATAATCACCAAATCATCTTCTTTTATTAAGGATATCAATTTGATAAACCATAATATCCCAAAATCAACTTATTCATTATCTATAAATTTTTTAAACTAAACCAATAATAATTCATAAAATCCTGGGAATTCACATAGGCTAGTGGTAGGTGGTGTCACCAAGTCACCCTTCAGATGTGGGTTCAATTCTGGAATCCTTGCCAGACGTTATGGTTTGTCACCCATCTTGCGAGTTGTCCCTTTTTATAAAACTCAAAAACCTCACACATGTTTAAACCTCAATGTTTTTCTTAATCCTATAATTTTCATCCCAATACATTATGACCTCAACATCTAAATTCAAGTTGCCTAATATATATTGCCATTTTTTCTTATTTCACCTCCATATTATAATATATTCTTGATAGATAGAACAACATACCTTCCCTATGGTGTCCATATGGTTTCATCATCATCTAGTTCATGTTGGTATAAGGTATATGTTGATTCTGTCATCTAAATACATGTTTTACAACATGGGTAATATGGGTGTTTATAGAAAACTAATTTTGGAAAATAATCATGTATGACATATAATATCAAAACATCTAACAAAAAATAATTTTTATAAAATAGTCAGACCAAATTTGAGATGAAAATTTCAGTTACTATTCCATTTAAAATTCCAAAAGTATGTGTTGAGAAAATAGTTTTTAAAAGAAAATATAAATAGGTTGCGCAATGGACTCCTTCTTCAGTACCTTTTTCAAAATCCAAATATGCTTCAAAATCTTGAGATATGGTCAAATATTTGAAAATTCATTGATAATATTTTCCTTTCTTAAAATTATGATAATATTGTGAAAATAAATTTGATTAAATACAACCCATGATCCATGATGATATCGTGGAATAGTGGAGGTCTTTGATATATCAAACAACTACTTGCAAGTGATTTATATTCTTGAAAAAGTTTCACAATCATCTAAACATGACTTTGCAAAAATTATTGCAAGCATGTCATTCGGAAGAGATTAGAATGTTGTTGGAGATCCTCCTACTTCCATTATTAACCGACATTCCTTGATCTAAAAATGTTATAAAACAATTATTTAACATAAATAATAGACATAGGGACTAACCATGTGTTTATCTAAAACTCTTAATCCCTAAAGTTTTCTAAGATCACCTATGATACCAAATATAAGTATTAAGCCTTAAACATTACATAATATTCAATTATATTAGGAATTCAAAATGAGGATCTATTTGGGTTTTGATTTTTAGATAATTATTCCATAAAAATTACATTACATCTCAAAAGTTACAAATTATTCACTTCTACTCACTTTCTATTTTTTCATAAAATAAAAACTCTTAAAAAAAGAAAACATGTCTAGTTATATGTTTAAGACGGTATGAAATTTTATTGATCCCATACTTGACCCTATTCATCTTTAAGAACAGTGAAAAATATTTCAAAAAAACATGGGACGAGCATAAAAAGACCAATAAGGGATATAAAATATGGAAGGAAAGCCTTAGCCCATCAATAAATACAAATCAATTAAATCATACATTTCAATCATAACATACTTTATGAAATCATAATATTTATAAATAACAGACAAAAATCATAAATCATAATGGTAACTTGTGGAATAAAATACATACCTACATTATAGCTATCACAACTATATTGGGAGTTATGTTGGAATACCCATCACAGCATATTCCCTATATCTCTTAGGATAAACATTAACATTTACCTCCAACACGTTACCCAATGATTTGGATAGCAATCTTGGGCTCAACTGCCCTAGATTTTTCACAGAACCACCCATATACATAAACAATTCCCAATAAACATAACATATTCATAACACTTGAAATAAGAAAAAAGGAAATATAACATTTCATCATTGCAATCACAATATATCATTTAAAGATATTAGCATAATCAATGCTTTATCAAACCATTTTCAAAACCATTTAAAACATTTAATAAAGAGATTTTTGAATCAATGTTTCCCATAGCACTTTGAATATCTTAAAATAATAATCATTTTAGAACATTATAGTACACATAAACAAAACCATAAATCCTTTATGAAAACATTAAAATTAAAGAGAATTATTTATAAAATTATATCTATAAAATGATATTTTAGTTAAGGATTTCTCAACCAAATTAGAGACAATCGAATAAAAATAAATTAATAATAAAATTAATCAAAGCATAGAATATCATGATAATAGAGATATTTGTGATACAATACATAAAAGGGAAATATATTCACCATATAAAAGTGACTTGGTGTATAACAATAAATAAGTTTCAATGGAATATAAATTGAGACAAAGTCCCTTGGAAAGATCATATCCTTAGATTTAGGACAAATAATTTACATAATTATGTGTGAAAAATAATTATACACCCTATATAAAAGGATATTCAGTGTAAAACGATCATATTTCATTCACACATTTTCATAGCCTGAAATAATCAAGATGTTTAAAATAAACCCAAATAATTGAAATTGGGTAATGATGTTCCCTAAAAAAAATCTACAACCTAACGACATCACCTTAAAATTTAGAAAATATATTAATTATAGAAAAAAAATCTCACAACTTGGAAATAAAATTTACAGCAATAAGGATATATAAGATCATATCCCAACATAAAAAGATGTAAATTAAAAGACACAACGTATAGAAGTATTTGACTAAATGAGGACGGGGAAATGTTCCCTTACAGATTGGGTAACATACGAAACAAACACCCAATAAAAGAAGGATCATACAATGAAGATGTAAATATAAATAAATTAATGTATATTAAAAAATTAGTACAATCTTGGGTATTACATACACCACACTAATGGAAATATTGGAAAATATAGCATGAATCTCAGAGGAACCAAAAAGTTAGAGGAAACCCCCTTACAAAGTTGTAATCAATCGAGTCATATCACCAAGAGTTAATTACCTCCAAATCAATCATAGAATACCATGAATATAAATAGAATAATGATAAAACATATCAAATGGCTGTATACACCAGATGAAATAAATAAGTTGATAACAATGGAAGTCTCACGGAATTAAAAGTGAGATAAGAAACCCCTTACCACAAGTCTGACTTGTATTGTATGTTAATTTTACTTCCTGAATAATAAAAATAATTTAATTTATAGTTTAATAAGAAATTTTTTTAATTTTATTATTCATTTTATATCACTTAATAATTTTCTATAACAATTAGTTAATTATTTGAGTTCATATCGGACATTTTTTTAATGTTTGAAACTTGAGTTAAAAATGAACTTCTTTTATTTGCATGTTTCCCCTGTAGTAAAAATCCCATTACATCTAGAATGATATTCATGATTTAGATATCATATTATATATATATATAAATATCTATTATTTATATATATATTTATAATAGTACATGGAATTTGAAGAAAATAAATGAAATGCACAATTCATGGAGACACTAAGCCGTATGTACGCACGAACACTATTTTCATTTATATTTCATATTTAATGGAATGAAAACATAAAAATACATAGATATATTATAATTCCATTATCATATTATATATATGTTATATAATTTAATTACCCTATCCTTTATACATTCCATGTATGCCATTAACGAGTCATATCACCTTGAGGTAGAGGTAGTCCGCACTTCATCAAATGAAATTATCGTATTTCCCATTATAGACACCAAAAAGTTATTATATAAATGAAAAATACAGAAGTAAAGGGAAAACATAAATATAATATATATCAAATATAAATAAAGTTCCATCATAATGTCTACCATGAGTGGTGGTTGGAGATATTTGAACAATCATCGTTTCGTAAGGCAGTGGTTCACCATCCACAGAAATAGTATGTTCATTACTCATTAGATGGAGGTGTGTGTAAGTTTAGTTTGAATCCTTCTCATATCGACAACCTAGTACATTTTTGATATTGGTTTTGTAATAAAATAAATTAATAATAATATTTCTTGGGGTTGGAGATGTAAAATAAAAGAAAATATCTTACGTGAAGATGTTACATTGAAATTGGGTATCTCCCTTTGGATTGAACCAAAAGGTACACTAGAATTGCCTTCTGCTTAAGAGAATGATTCTAGGAAAAATAGAAGGATATAAAGAGATTAATTTTTCCGAGTTTGGACAATCTAAGGGTCTCCAGAAGTGCGTGTAATGGGTTAGAGATGATGGATTTTTATAAGGGAGAGGAGGGGCTCTTTAGGAATGTTTGAAAATAGTTTTTTATTATAAAATTATTTTCAGTTTATAAAGGTCCAAAACTCATTAAGGTAAAAGATAAGATTTCTCATGTTCGAAAATAAATCATCCAATAATAATTATAATGATTTTGGAAAAAAAATTAATTTTTTTAATCTTATTTATTTAAATCATTAATTAATGAGGTTAACACTATATCATTATTGTGTCACAAATAATTTTATTTATTTTAGGTCTAAAAATTATTAAAAAAAATACCATGATATTGTAAATATTTTTAGGTTTCTAATTAATATTTATAGTCCAAGATATTTCTTATAAAACTCAATGTCAAAATTTATTTACTAAAAGATATATGTTAATGTTATTTTTGTCTTTACATTAAATTAATTAATATAAAGTGTCATTATCACTTTTAAGAGGGTCCATGGGGACCCCAAATCGACCCTAGGATACCAATGGTTGGACATGTATCATCCAATAGTAATAGGACACATGTTAGGGTAAAATTAATATTTTTATAATATTACTTGTTTACGCTTATTTACTCGATTTACCTTTTAACCTTGGTAAATGAAATATCTACTCAAGTAAATATTCATAATGTCTAAAAATAAAATGTTACCTATTTACTAAATTTTAAACTCATGATTCCTTATGCAGAATCCATTTTTCCATATTCAAAACACATAATTGGGAGAAATTAATTTAATATTAATTCCAATTGTCAAAATAAAATATGTGTCTTTAAGAAATAATAACTATCAAAAAATTGACATGTGTTTTTGTCTAATTTCTAAGTACAATTACACCAAATTACCAACATTGGATTAAATCTAAATACAAAATCTAATTTTTCTTTAAAACCAATTAAAAAGATAAATTAACGATATAAATAAATTATATTAAAATTTAGTTTTGAATTAAAATACATTATTTTCACTATTCATTAAAAAGCTATATTAATAAGAAAAATACCAAAAATTTTCCTAATGTAAATTTAGAGGATCAAATTATAAATAGAAATTTTACATTTTCAAATAGAATATATAAAAGTAACACTAACAAGATTTCAAAAGTTTTCTCCATTAAAAGGTGGTAAATCAACCTTTTAAACAATATTAGAGTATTTATGCTTAAAATTGGATTCATTCACATTTTAAGACATTAAAATTTATTGGATAAATTTAGAAAAATTTAACCAAAATATATAATAATATTTTAGTTAATTCTATTAATTATGTTAATACATTGACTAGGCATTAACTAATACTTAAATTAATAATATTATAATATTATTTTTCGGTATAACTCAACATTGTGGGCAACATAAGTTTTCAAAGAAACCCATTGTTGTGTATTGGGAATGTCATCGAACATACCATCCCCTTTAAAGTAAATTTAATATATAATTTACAAATATGGAAAATTTCATATTTTTTATTTAGGTGGGATGTTTCATCCTCCCAACTTTTGGAAATTGTGTCCTCACAATTTTAAAATAAGGACTTGAAACTCCACTAAAAGCCCCACCTCCTAAAAATAGTCCATAATACAATCAAATTAAAACAATGAAGAGAAGTACAAAGGTCACCTGAGCTAAAAAATGATAGGATTCCATGGAAACATGGATATGGAGGAGAAACTGAGTGTCATTTTCTAATGGACAGTGAATTAAAACCTGATTTGGGGAAATTAACCACAAGAAAATCATAAACCTATGATGGGTTAAACAATCTTTGATTCCCCTGTAGAAAAAGTTAAGAGACAATTTTTTTGTTTTAATTGACTTTTCATAATGGTGAGGACTTTATTTATGAGCTTAACTAAAAACATTAGGAAACATAATTACATGTCATTTAGACTTTCGTAGATTACTAAATTTCTACCAAAAACTCATCTTTTCTCCAAATGATGAGTATTAAAACTGACTTGGTCACATTAAAAGCATGGGAATCAACTTCTAGAGTATCACATAATCCACAAAAGATAAACTATATATTTCCCATATCTTTAGACATCAACCAATACCAAAATGGTTAGTATGAGATCAGATAATCCCCCAAAAGGATAATCCTTTATAAAAATAAATCCTTATCTTAATCTATAAAATTCAACAAATTGTACACAAAGTTCAACAAAGACCATTCAATACACAATTGTCCTTATAATTATTCAATATAATCCAATCTATGATTGAATCAAAAAACTCAGAAATATTTATTTACTTTTTATTCCATAGTAAATATTAAAATTTATCTCCAAATAACATCGACTACTCATAATGTCTCATACTGAAAGGTGATTAACCTAATCACATATTCTCAATGATAGGTAAATCCTTTCCATAAATAACCCAACTTTTAATATTTCCATAAAAAAAACATAGATTCATCCAAGAAATATTGAACCATTACTCCTCAAGTATGATTCCATATTATTCTATATCTCTTAATAATATATTGTTCCCCAAAAGAGGGAACATCTTTCAAAATAACCTTTAACACATAATCACCAAATAATTTTCCTATATTAAGGATATCCATTTATAAATCGTAAGATCCCAAAATCAACTTATTATTATCTGTAAAATTTTTTAACTAAAAAAATAAGTCATACTAACCAGGGATGTCACGTAGGCTAGTGAAATGAGATGCGCCATTTTTTCCCTTCAGTTATGTGTTCAATTCATATGGCCTTGCTAGAAATGACTGGTTGTCACCCATATTTGGAGATTTTCCTATTTATAAAACTCAAAAAATAACCCTAACATGTTTTAACCTCAACGGTTTTTTCATACCGTTCATTTTCATCCATATACCATAAGACCTCAACATCTAAATTCATGAAGCCTTATACATATTTTTTATTTTTCTTATTTCATCTCCATATGATTATATAATACTATTACTAATATATAGAACAACATTCCATCATCATGGTGTCCATATGGTTTCATCGTCACCTTATTCAGGTATCAAGAAGGTCTATGTATTGCAAAAATGATTTACATATCCTTCAAAATCATATAATTCCTAATCCAAATACACATTGTGTGACTAGGGTTATAGGTTGTATGTAAAAAATTCTTTCAGAAAATAATAATGTATGTCATATAACTCAAAACATCTGACAAAACAAGTTTTTTATAAAATAGTCAGACCGAATGTGAGTTAAAAATTTCAATTAATGGTCCTTTTAAAATACGATAAGTATGTGATGATAGACTATATTGTAAAAGAAAATATATATAGGTTGCAAAAGGGTCTCCTTCAGCATCACCTTTTTCAAAATCGTAATATGCTTTAAAATCAAGAGATGAGGAATAGTATTTGAAAAAGCCTTCATAATATTTACCTTTCTAGAAAATATTAGAATACTATGAAAATAGGATTTTATTAAATACAACCCATGATCCACGAAGATATCAAGGTATAATGGAGGTGTTTTATATCTCTTACAACTGCTTTCAAGTGAGTTATATGGTAGAAAAAAGATTCACAATCATCTGAACATGACTTTGCAATAATTATTTCAATCATGTCATTAAGAATATATAGGAATGTTGTTTGACATAATCCTTCATTCATTTATAACTGAATTTCCTTGATCTAAAAAATTTATACAACAAGGATATAACTGATATAATAGACATAGGGACTATACATGTGTTTAACTAAAACTCGTAATCCATAATGTTTTCTAAACCGACCTCTGATACAAACTATAAGGGCCCTCCCTTAACCATTACATAATATTTAATTAAGTCACAAAATCACATTGGGGGTCTTTTAACGTTTATATTTTTATAGAATTATGTCATAACTATTACATTACATATCAAAAATTAAAAAGTACACACTTCTACACAGTTTTCATTTTTTTCATAAAATAAAAACTCTTATAAAAGGAAACATATCAACTTCCTTGTTTTAAACAACATAAATTTTCATTGATCCCGTCCTTTACCCTACTCAACTTTAAGTACCATGAAATATATTTCAAAAAAACATGGGATTTTCATAAAAAGCTCAGTATGGTTTTTAAAATAAATAAGGAAAACATTATCCCATCAATAAATACAAGTCATCGAAATCATACTTTTCAATCATAACATACCTTATGAAATCATAATATTTATGAATAATAGAAAAAATTTAAATCATAAAGGTAACTCGTGGAATAAAAAATATACTTAAATTGTAGCTATCATAGCTAAAAGGGGAGTTACATTGGAACAACCATCACATTATATTCCCTAATTCCCATAGGATAACCATTAACGTTTACCTCTATCACATTACCCAATGTGTTGTAGAGAATTCTCGGGATCACCAGCTCTAGGCTTATCATGGATCCACCCATTTACGTAAACAATTCCCTATAACCATATCATATTCCTAACACAGAAAACAATAATAATGGAAATATAACATTTACGCATTGCAATCACAATATATCATTTCAAGATATTATCATAATCAATGTTTTATAAAACCATTTTCAAAACCATTTAAAACATTTAATACATATATTGTTGAATCAAAGGGTCCCATATCACATTGATGCTTTCAAAGTGAATAAAATTTTAAATCATTAATGTACGTATAAGTAAATCATAAAAACCTTTTCGAAAACATGGAAATTAATGACAAATATTAAAAATATTAAATCTTTAAAATGATATTTTTGTTAAAGAGTTTCTAACCAAATTAGTGATGCTTGAATACAAATAATTGAAGAATAATATTAATAAAACCTTTTAATATCACGAGAATAGATCTATTCATGATATAATATGTAAAAGGGAAGTATATAAACCATATAAAAGTGAATTGGTGTATAAAAATAAATAAGTTTCAGTTGAATGTAAATTGAGACTAAGTCCCTTGCAATGATAATATCCTTATATTAAGGACAAATCGATGACATGATTAAGTGTGGAAAAATAATTCACCCAATATAAGTGGTAATTAAGGGGAAAAAATCAGATTTAATTAACACATTAATATCATGACATAGTGATGATGTAGATATTGAAACCCGAAAATTGAAATTGGGTAATGAAGTTCCCTTACAAAAATTCGACAGCCTAACGTCATCACATTAAAATTCAGAAAATGAGGTGATGAGAGAAAAAAGGGTATCTCATAACATGGAGGTAAAATTTATAGCAATAAGGCTATTTAAGAACATATCCCAACATAAGAAAAAATATATTAAAATATATAACAAAAATAAATCTTTGACTAAAAGAGAAAGTTGAAAGGTTCTCTTAACGATTTGGTAACATACAAAACATACATCGCATAAAAGAATGATCATAAAATAAATATGTAAATTCCAATACATTGAATTATATTACATAATGAATAAAATCATGGTCTGTACATACACCATTAAAAATGAAATAGTTGAAAATATAGCATGAATCTAATGGGAATAAAAAAGTGAGCTGAAAACCCCATACCATGTTGTAATAAATCGAGTTGTATGACTAAAATTTAATAACCACCAAATGAATCACATAATACCATTAATATAAAGAGAATAATGATAATATATATCAAATGTCAGTACACAATACAACACATGCAATAAATAAGTGGTGAACAATGGAAATATCACGGAATTAAAAGAGAGATAAGAAACCCCTTACCATAAGTCTGACTAGTCTTGTATGTTCATTGTTCTTCCAGAATAATAAACATAAGATAATTTATACTTGAATAAGAACATTTTTAAATTTTATTATTCAATTTATATCACTTATTACCTTTCCATAACAATTAGTTAATTATTTGAGTTCATATCGGACATTTTTTTGATGTTCAGAACTGGAGTAAAAAATGAACTTCTTTTAATTACAAGTTTTACCTGTAGTAATAATTCCATTATCCTTAGAATGATATTCATGGTTTAGAAATCATATATTATATATATATATAGTATTTATATATATATTTATAATAGTACATAAAATTTGAAATAAGAAATGAAATTCACTGTTCGTGGAGACGGTAAGACGTACGTACGCCTGAACGCAACTTGTATATCAATTTCACATGTAATGGAATTAAAACATAATAATGCATAGGTATATTATAATTATAGTATCATATGATATATATGTGTTATATAATTTCATTACTTCATCTTTTAAACTTTCCTTGTATGGCATGAATGATTCATACCACTTTGAGGGGAAGGTAGTCCGCACTTCCTAAAATGAAATTATCATATTTACCTTTTATAAATCACCATCCATAGAAATAGTATGTTCTTTACACATTAAACAGAGATGTGTGTAAGTGTAGTTAGAATCCATCTCATTAAAACAACCAAGTATATTGAGGATACTGGTGTTGTTATAAAATAAATGAATAAAAATATTTTAGTGGTTGGAAAAGTAAAATAAATGAAAATAACATAAAAGAAGATGTTATCTTTAAATTGGGTATGCCCCTTTGGATTACACCAAAAGGTTCACTTGAATTTCCTTCCACCTAGGGGAAGGCTTCAAGGAGGAAGAGAGGGATTTAGGGAGCTTAATTGGGTAGAGGATGGATGAAGAAAGGGGCTTGAGAGGTGTGAGTAATGGGTTAGAGGCGATGGGTTTTTATATGTTGGATGAGGGGCATTGGAGAAAGTTATAAAATATCATTTTATTATATAATGATTTTTTGTTTCAAAAGTTCCAAAAATATTTATGGTCTATTATAAGATCATTGATGTTCTAAATATAATCATCCAACAGGAATTGTATTGTTTTTGGATATTGTGTAAATTTTTATAATCTTATTTATTTTAATTAATTAATATAAAGTGTCATTATCACATTTATGTGGCTCCATGGGTTCCACAAATCGACCCAATGATTCCCATGGTCAGAAATGTATCCGACAATAGGATTAGTACACTTTTTAGGGTGAATTTTGTTTATTATAATATTATTATTTTACACTTATTTACCTGATTTACCTTTTAACCATGGTAAATAAAATATTTACTGAAGTAATATTCATAATTTATAAAAATAAAAGTTACCTATTTAAATAATTTGGACCTCCTGATTCGAAATATGGAATCCATTTTTTATAATTCAAAACAATGATGTTCCATAAATTAATTAAAAATTATTTCCCATTTCTGAAACAAAAAACATGTTTTTGTGAAATATTAAATATCAAAAGGTTGGAATTTGTCAATGTCCAATTTAATGTGATATTACTTCCAATTACAATCATGGGATTAAATTGTAAAAACATGATCTAATAATTCTATAAAATTAATTAAAAAGAAAATATATAGATATAAATAAATTACATTAAAATTCAGTTTTGAATTAAAATACAGTATATTTCTCTACTTATTAAAAAAATGAACTTTATCAGAAAAATACCAAAAATTTACCCAACTAAAATTTTGATATTCAAATTATAATGGATAATATTATTTTTTCAAATAGAAAATATAAAAGTTAAAATAACTAGATTTAAAAAGGTTTCTCCATTAAAATGCGATAAATCAACCTTTTAAAGAATATTAGAATATTTATGCTTAAAATTGGATTCATTCACATTTTAATCCTCTAAATTTTATTGGATAAATGTAAAAAAATTAAGAAACATATATAATTATATTTTAGTTAGTTCTATTCATTCATTTAAATACAATGTCTAGGCGTTAACTACCATTTTAATTAATAAAGTTATGGTTTTATTTTTCTGTATAACTCAATGTTGTGCGCAATTCATGTTTAAAAAAACCCATTGTTGTGTATCATGTATACCATAAAACATAGAATCCCCATTAATGTATAATTAATATTGAATTTACAAATTTTAATAAATATGAAAAATTTCATATTCTTTATTTACCTGGGATGTTACTAACAAACTATTTATTCTCAAAACATTCATATATTTCCACTTTTAATGGAGTTGCAAAATCTATTTTTTATCACTCTTATTCTAATGAAATCCATTTGGTAAACTTCATATATAATAAAACTCCACCAAATTGTTTTTTGAACATTTTAAAAACATCCTCTACCAAGAAACATCATTATTTATTCATGAGGACATTGTATAAATCGTGATGTTATGAATATATAAGATTATAAAACAATATTTTAAAACATATAGGAAATTATCTAAACCATTCTTGTCACAAACTGCAACTTAAGATAAACCAAAACCACAAAAAACATAACTTTTACTAACAAAATATTAGAAATTAATAGCTTAATATCATTAAAATAAACCCAGTGGATATTCAATCTCCCTCTTTTTATTTGATTACAAAAATCTAAAATAATAGTCTTCAAATTTTTTTCACCCCATATCATTTCCATTAGAGAGTTTTATGATACCACATTTTCATATTAAGCAACGTTTCTTATGAAATTACCTATCTATATGATATAAAATTATGTGTCTATGGTATTGATAAACTCACATTAACTATTTTAACATATTTAATTCTATTTTCTTGAAATTTTACTTTATCATCCAATTTTATGGAAATAATATTTGTAGATTTACGAAGGATTGTTTACAGATGTTTACTTCTTCTCCCCTATGACAGGAAAATACAAATAAATTTTACGGATCATTAAGAACATTATTAAGTATGTGGTGGAGGTTGAAAATGTATTTTTATCATTGATTTCTCAAATCATCAAATTATAATTTCATTAGGGAATAAATTATAAATTTGATATTTGGTTGAGGCATAATCCATATTTATAACTCTATTGAATAAATTTTCCATAATGAAATTATATTTAATACAAATATACTTTGATCAAGAATATTGCACTAGATATTTTGAATGACTATTCGAAATGTTAATATCATTAGAAAAATTCAACAATTTATCAATATTCTATATGAAACATTCCAAATGAACATTCAACCACATCATTTGAGTATATATCTAGGTAGAAGAAACATATTCTTAATCCACATTCCTTAAACTAAAATAATAGTATTTATTATTATACATACTCCCAAAACATCATCAAAATAAAAAATATCCTAATGTATTTTTATTATTATTAAGGTCTCTAGTCCAATCAGCATTACTAAAAATAGGAATGATCAACTCATTTCTTTTCTTATACATCAATGCATAGTTAAATTTTACATTTAAATATGGTTGGATTCGTTTTTACACGTATATTTATGATTACATAAAATCACTCAAATATCTTTCACTCAATGAGATACTATATTCAATCGTCATACATATAGCATTATGATAGAGTAAACTCTCACTGAAAATCTAGATTTTATTTTAATTACCACTTTTAACAACTTTCTTTAAAAAATTTCTCATTACAAAAAAATATGAGTAAAATATTTTTTATATCATTCTATGAAAACATTTTGTTACAACTCCCTAGATTTTACTTCCATTAAAAAAATCTTTCATCTTTTATTTTTAACTTATAATCCCTGAAATAAATTCAATGCTCTGTGGATGGACATCTCATTTATCTTGTTCTTTTCTTAGTAATTCCTCAAAATTATTATCCATGTTATATATAATTATTATATCCAAAACATAGACAATGAGTATGAGGGTAATGTGGATAATAAATATATCATAAATGTTTGTATCAACATTTCCTTCATAAATTCTCATCTAATTCTGAAACCTGTCAACTCGTCAATACCATATATAATAGTAATTGTCCAACCCATAAAAATAATTTTTCAATTTAAAAATTATTGTTACATTATTTCAAAATTGTGAAAAAAATTTATAACTAATCTTGTTTTAGTTATTTAACATTATCCATGACTATGGATTTTATTTCTAAATAAACATTTTTTCCTAATAACATTCATTATTTCCCGTCGAGAACCATGATCTCATGTGTTTTTCATCTAAATTTAATCTAACCATCCATTCATTTATTTTTAATATTTTTAATAATCAACTACTTCTGAAATTAATTTTTGACCCACCTCTCAACTATGATGTTTGATTATTGAATCACTATCTCTATCTAGTATGAAATTCTGATTATTGATATCAATTTATATTATACAATAAAAGAACATTTTAAGGCATGTAATTTATTTTTTGTTATCCTTACCTTTTTTATCATTGACTTGATCTAAATCAAAATGTATAATATTAGACTCACACTTATCTTCTTTTTTGTTCACTTCTCTATAAGTCATCAATCTCAAAAAAGTTCTACAATGTTAAAATAAGTTGCAAAATTTTCAATGGATTTAAAATCATAAAAAATCAACAAAAATGTGTAGTCAATTATTCCATAACTTTAGAATTTTTTTGTTGGATAAATATACCATGAAAACACATACTTTATCGTTTACATAAATCATTCCTAAATAAATATTTTTTATTTTTATTAATAAAGGACTCACAAAGACCATTAATAATTTTCCAATAAAATTTCCCTTTCAAAAATATTCATATGGAGTAATTATTGATTCTAGGAAAAGAAAAAATCTCTTTTGAACTTGTATACAGATACATAAAAATTCAATCTAGAATAATTATGAAATTTTAAAATCAAGGGCATGATTTACCACAACTCAAATAATCATATATTATTTATTTATAGAATTCCATTTTGTTTAGGAGTTTTGGGAGAAAAGTATTAATGTTTGATTCTATGTTTTCATTAGTGGACCTCAATAGATTTATTAGTTTATTGTGTTATATTATCAATTCATAGATCTAACTTGTATACTCCAAAATAATTCTCAATAGCACTTCTAACACATCCATGTAAATATAAATCATATTAGTTATGTTTTCATAATTTTACATAAGTCTTCCTGATGAAATCATAAGTAAAATAAATAATGTACAAATCATCCCCTGTTGATTGATATCTCATCAAGCCACATTGATCAGAGTGTATGATTTCAACTGGTATGGTAGATTAGATTTAAACATTCATATTTATTATTATAATCATAATTTCTATAAAGAAATCATTAAAATTGGAATATTATTTATTATTTAGTTGATATAAGTATTTTGAAACATCTTCCCTTTAAATTTTTCTCATACTCTTATGCCCATGATGCACATGTACTTGATTTCATTGTTTTTTTATACCTCAAAACTCAAATAATAGCAGTTACTATGATCTAAAACCTATAACAAAATATATCTTTTCCATTCTCCCTTGGTAATAAATTTTTCAAACTGAAAAAGTCATATGAGACAATAATATTTTCTAATGGTAAGATACTTATCACTATTTTAGAGTATTGTAACACATTGTACATTGTTCTCATTCCCACAGTGAATTAAAAATTCCATTGAAGTATATTTATAATCATCAATATGAGTTGTTTCATGTCGTCTTATTTTTATGGAACTATCAGTTTTTATGGAACTTTACTTCCCTCGTGTTTATAAACACTTTTTGATATTTTACAACACTTTTCATATTTTATGAACATTTATTATCAAGGATCTATGTTTTGTTCCTTTTTTTATATTTCATAGTAACATCAACAAAATCATTTTATGTTATTTTTTCCAAACATCTATTTCCTTTTTTTTTATGGAATTTTTTCTAAAAGTGTTGTCAAACATTCATCAGTAAAGAGACATGATTGGTCACAAATTTTAAAAACAATATCTAAATAGAAAAATCGATATTTCATTAAAAAAACATAAATTATGATGACTTTTCATTTGTTTATTACTATAACATACAAAAGTGAACCCCATTTATTACACATTTACTCCCTATTAATTACTACCTATTACCAGGAAGAGATATTTTATTCAATTAATTATTTTCTTTATTCTCTAATATTTAATATCCCCATAAATATCTAATGAATCTTGGATTTATATATTTGTATATATTTTCCTTTAGATAAGTATATTAAGATTAAGTATACTTACTAGTATAATATTTATCCTATAATATGGAATTACTATTCTAGTAGTCAATTTTAACATCCATTGATGTGATATATTTATCACATCATTTCTCAACCAAGTACCACCCATTGTTTCTTCTTAAACTAATATTTTTGAATAATCATATGAAATTTTCTTTTTTAGTAAGTGTATATTTCAAATGATATATAAGATAAACTTTTATAATCATATAACCTCATTCAGACTAAACCAGTAACACATTTCTTAAATTTTTTCGCATTATCATTAGGGTATTTTTAACAATTATACATGTTAAATCTATCCAAAAATGTTTATCATTCACAGTAAAATGATTTTCACCAAAATATTATAACAAAATTCTTGTGTCTACAATATTATACTTTGGATTATTGATCTTTTCTATGTAGTAATCATGATCTTAGGATATTATTCATTTCATTCTTTATTCATTGAAATTTAATTCATTAATATTTTGGATATTTCCTGATTTTTTTCTCAACACATGCCCCAACTTTTGATCTAATCAGATATTACATATTCATTTTATTCTTAAATATTTGATATACCCTCCATTAAATCAACATGATACATATAGTTTTTGTTTTTTATAAATCATCCTATGAATAACGTTTTTTGTAGAGTTATATTATACCATCATAGTTAGTATAATTATTTTATTTCTTTTGGTTAAATTATTCCTACTTCTTGTGAAATAATTATCAATTATTGATCTGTCTAACAACTTATACATCAAATATTTTGTCTATATATTCATCATCATCAAATCAGTCTTCTTTCCACATTGGTTAGTTCATCTTAAGACACCCGACAATTACACACTCAAAAATATTATGTATGATTTTCCCTCTATATCTCATATTCCTTTTAGCTAAATTTTAGGGTTGATAAAAATTATTTTATAATTCACTTCATTATCATATTCCTCAATATTTGAATCACATAATAACATTACCTCATCTTTAGGTTATCAATATTTTAGATTTTTTATATCTTCAAAATCAATCTCATCTTTAATATTTTGTTTGAGGGTTAGAGGCTTATATTTTCTTAATCTAGAATACTTTTATGAAATTGAAAATAGTATAAATAATAATTATCTTCTAAATAATATATTTATTGATCAAAAATATATATATATATATATTCACTAACATTTTATATATATTATGGTCTTATAATACATCTAATAATCCTTTAATGTTACTGAAATATTCATTATCGTTGGTGAAGTAGTCATAAAAAATTATATTTTCCTAAATACTAATATCATCAAACATACATCTATATATTTTTTCCATCCCTGATTTTTGTAATTCCCATGAATATTAATCCACATTTTTCTTAAGATTCATACAATTTTGAGAACTATAACCAATATAGAGACATTTTCTGACATCATACGAACAGATTTATGAACTTTTACTTCAACCTCAACATTCATTTAGTCAAGATAATCCATAGGATCATTTTCACTATGGGTATAAACCCCATTGAATATATATCAACCAAATTCAAGAGATAATATTTAAGACAGACTATAATTCTATTTTTATATCAATCATGATTTTTTCCATTGAATTTAAAAAATCAACTACTACAAACTGAGTAAATATTATACATTAAAAATAATATGAGGATCTAATTAAGAGAATGTGACTAATTTGATACCATTTGAATTTATTAAGAATGTATGGAACACTAATAAAGGGGATTTAAATCAGTGATGATATTTTATTGTTTCATTTCTCTTGATATTAACCCTTATAACTTTTTAGAGTTTTTAGCCTATCAATTTTACAACTAAATCTCCATCATATGAAAATTATAAGAAAGTAAATCAATGCTCAAATGTTTTTAAAAGGATCACCCCTAATGTAGATGACCATATATTTCTTATATTTAATTTAATATATAAATGGATTCTATCTATATACTGAAGATATTAAGATATGTTAATTATCATTAAGATCCATATGTCCCCCGATAATAAATTATACTTCATACCACTAGTTAATGTTTTTTATTCTTCTAATTGAACTAATATACATAAATATTTAAATATATCTCCCAGAATTATTTTTAGAATCCTTGTTTGGTAACACATAGACGAGTATGTATCTATATAGTTCACATCTATATGATTCACCATTTTCTGGTACATGTATTTATTTAATACCTACATACGAAGATTCCCTATTTAACGCATCTATTTCTGGTAAACCTCTATTCGTCGATATTTATTTGACCAATACGTTAAATTTATTGTATTTGTAAGATTATATCAAAATTACTCTACACCACATTAATTTATATCCAATATTTTTGCAATGTTTCTCAACGCTATCATTGATTCCTCTATAAAAACTATTTATTTCAATTTGTTTTTTTCATACTTTTTAGCCATATTTCTCTTTGTTCAGTCATGTTCTTCCCAACCTCTAGGTTTGGTAAACTCATATATGTCTTCATGATACACTTAGCATGTTTCCATTATACATTGTACTTCTAATTAGATTGACTGTATTGATCAATGCAATGTGTCAGAACATATTTTTCATATCATTAACTGTCTAATAAATCCACATATCGTGATCACCCATATGAACCAGTCCATAACAACATTATAGAATGACCATTATTTTGGAATCACATTTCCCAATCTAATTATCATGTATCTAATGATTAATAAAAATAATGATTAAAATTATATAGACTTTTATCTGATATAAATAGATGACTCTTTTAGGATAAAAAATACATCCTTCCATCTAATAATATTTTTCCAATCAACTATTTTTGAAAAATTCATGTCATGGCCTGACCCAGCATAACCCATCTACCTAGAGAGAAGATAAATGTGACACCCCAAAATCTCTTACATGAGGCCTGGGGATATATATCAATGATTAATTTTCAAATCACACAACTAGGAGGCCTTGTCCTATGGTACTTGAAACCAAACACCCATATAAAAATAAACAATCAATGCAGGAAAGTAAAATAAAACTAACATCATAATGCATGAATAAATATATATGTAACATCATAGTAGTCCACAAGTACTAAAAATCATAATGTCCAAATACAACCACTGCAATACAAAAAATTAGGCAAACATGCTATGAAGGAGGAGACTACCGTTTAATACAACGCCTAGCATGAAACATGGTTTATCTAGCTCAACTACGCTTTTCCTACTCTATATCCAATTATGACTGCATTTAAAGAACTTTTATCTTCATAATACATTATATGTCTTAGTAGATACCATGTCAGGGTGAGTATATAAATTCTTAGTAGGACAAGAAAAAATCACTAAAAAGAATTCACCATGAGGATAATATAATAATTATCATTATAAATCTTAATATAAATATAAGACATACTAATAATCCAAATATAATCATGATGGACACCAATTAATATGATAAATATCAAAACAAAACAACCAAATTTGGATACTAATCTTGGATTCAAGGAAATGTTAATCCAGGAGAACTCACTCTACAAGTCGAATAACACTAATCTAAATCATCTAAGAGGTCATTTCCATTATAAAGTTCCAATAGAGAATAAATAAAGAAATTTAGAAAATATTAAGAGATAAATAAGGGATATGATCTAAGGAATATGGTGCATTCCTAAATCAAATTTTAAAATCCATTAACTAGGGAATTGAATGCATGATACATCAGTAAAATGATTATTGATCATACCAATGAAGTAATAAGTAATAGAGGATCACATAATGTGCCACGTAGATGGATTCATTGACTATTTCATAGGCTAATCATGTAGATGGGTCAAACCCTATTCATATGACATGATTCCTTGTAGTGTCCTCATAGAGACAGGATAATGAGAAGACCCTATATACATGGTTCCACACTCGGGAGATCGATCCTAATGAATCTGAATTTCAATACATAGTTATTACATCATATTTTCATAATAATTTATTATATTAAACATAACAAATTACTAAGCATCACAAATATATATTTCTATTATAAACCTATAAAAATATGTAACTATCTTATGGGTGAACTAAATTATCTCCCACCTATTTTTTTCTTTATCCCTCATTAAAAAATTAATTAATTAAAAATATATATGATAACATGGCATATAGAATAATTAGATAGGGTGAGCACAAATGCCCAGTAATGGATAAAAATAGATATATTTAAACAAAACATTATCATAATGGTATGAGATCAATATCATAACATTTTAAAGACAGAACCTTTATATCATATATCATAATCTTGGGTCGTGGCATTAATAGTGTTAGTTCATAAGATATGATTCATATTGGAATCAAATAACATTAGCCACAAGAGCATGGAGACGTTATAATATAGTGAATTTTGGAAAACACAAAATCATATAGTATCATTTTATTAGTTTTTTGAGGACCATTGGAAGGATATATAGGTCCCACCCAACACATATTGAAAATCATGCATATATTTTCTCTCATATCATAAAACATTTTTCATATCAGAAACCATGAAAAGAACTTTTTCACATAATCATTTATCATAACTAAACATAGTAAAATAAATTAGTTTCATAAACATTCATCATATCATAACCCTAAAATGAAATATGATTCAGAGTTATTTTATTATTTCATCAAAACATAACTCGTGAAAAAGAAAGTAATTTAGATAAGTATTTTATAATGGAATAACCCATTAAAAGATATGGTTTTTATAAATATATTTTAAAAATAAACATAATAAATCTAGAAAATGAATAAATATGATATCATTAGGTCATATCCCGAATAAGGATTATGGACTTCTAATGTATGTCTTCTTATATGGAAAATTATTTTCAACCAAAATTACTTGGACCATTTCTTATGAAAAATATATTTTATTTAGAAATCAGATTATAAAATTAAATGTTCATAAAAAAATTTTTATACCGTTTATAGAAATCATTCCTCAAAAATTATAATTAAATTCTCACAGAAAACAATGGCCATGTCATCGGTAAGTTATGTTCATGAAGTATGTATTTATAAAATAACATCTACTATTTTAGTAAAAGGAAAATGGGTCGTGATTTTAAAAAACAAAATGAATTTTAATTCAAAACAATAATTTTTACCATGATATAAATATAATATATTTCATTATATATATATTATTGTAATCCATAAATTTACAATGTAAATAATGAAGTACACATTTTATAGAGATGGTCAACTACTGATATGCATGAGCATTGTTTCCATTTCCTTGAGTGATGAAGAAAAAATGTTAATAATATATTTATTTCAAAAATAAATTATATTTCATATAGATATCACATATATTCGTTAAAGTATCCCTCATTTACCATGAAGAGAAACATTTGTGAAAACAGAGAACATAGCATAGGAAGGTAATAGTCCTTTTTGCACCAGAATAACATTATTGTATTCTCTATAAAATGGAAATTAAAAAAATATTTGGAAATATATATTTATTTTTATTTTTATTTTAAAATTATCCAATATATAATTTATATTTATCATCATACCCTGTCGTGATCGGTGTTCATGGATGATGTCTCACATCTGTTCATGAGGTGGTAGTCGGGTATACACACTAGCGATGTTATCATTCACTATTTGAGGGAAGAATAGATTGATGTATTTTATTGCCATAATAGAATAAAATCATAGAATATGAAATATAATGAATTTATTATATCATAATGATGTGCTACTAATAAAATGAGGTGGAGGATGAAATAAAATAAAGATGCTCGTTTAAGAACGTTACATATTTTTTTAGTAACCTCCTTGGGTTTTCATGAAAAAACAACCTCAGTTATATGTATGATAAAATTAATGCTAATTGGTAGAGAATAAAGAATTATGTAAGGTATTTGAGAATTATTTTTCCAAAAAAATCGGTTTCCATGTGTGAATTGAAGAGGAGATGGGTGGATATTTATATGTGATGTGACTTGAAAACAATTAATTTTTGAAAAGAAAAATGGTTACTAATGTTTTTCTCAGGAAAAACTATAAAAATGAATCATTCAATAAAATAACGTATATAAGATCTAATATTACCATCTAATTGGTGTTATAATGTATTTGGGTCATTTGTATCCCTAATATTTTTTAAGCCCAATATAAACCCATTTTTTGTTAACAATGATAAATAATTTGAAATGTGTTTTATAATATTTATGGAAACAATTATATTATTATATATTATAAAATATTATTATTCAAAGTATTTTGTCCATTTATCCAAATTACATTTTCAAAATTGTAAAATTTTATATTTAAATGAAACCCACATTCACAATAAGAGGGTAGATTTCAAATAGAAAATGTTCACAAGTATTAAAATATTACATGAAAATTCAATATTAAAATATTAAATTTACATATATTGAATTAATATATTAATTATTAAGATAATTTTTCTTTTTTTCGCAATTTAAAAACAAAATATTGACGTATAAATGTTCTATATGATATTTTAGATTTCAATAAAAATAAATATGTTCACAATTCATCGAAAAATAAATTCCTTATAAAGATATTAAACAATTAACCCTATTATAATGTTGATATTATGAAATCAAAATATGAATTTAAGTTTTTCAAATTCATTTTATAAAATATCAAGAAATAAATTTATTATTTTTCATAAAAGTAAAATTGAAATAGTTTTTTTAAGAAAATAATATTTTCAAAACATGTAAAGTCTTTTTCAAAAATTAAGTACCCTTTTATCAGCATATTTTTATATAATCCCACTATAGATAATATTCATAATTAGAATATTACTATCCATTTCAGCATTTTTAGTGACTTTTTATTAATGGTCACGTTTACGTAATAATAATAATATTATTTCACAACTCAATGAAACATAACATCGCATGTAAGACAATATATATAATGAATATAATTTATTAAAAAAATACATATAAACATGTGTTGTTAAATTATATCTCCCTTAAAAACACTTTTTCCATTAAAATGTTTTTATGTTTGTAAAAAATTAGGATAACTCTATCACATTACATCATTACGTTCCCTTATATCATTATGAAACTTGTTATTTCCCCCAAAAACCTTAACCTTGTATGTGGTCTTATTTCCATGAAATTTCTCTATATTATCCCAATTATCCCCAATTGTTTTTTCAAAAAAATGATCATATAATAGTGGGATGAACTCTTATTTTAGTACATGTAAATGGTATGGTATCTACATACGTTGGAATGATACACAAGACCCATCATGGACTAGATAAAGGATTGGTGGAAGTAACAACTCATAGGGTACTTTCCTGATACTATCATGCTGTTATGTGGAACAATATACCTAAGTACAATTTTCACTTTCCTCCTCAATATCACAACCCTCATTGATGGAAATATTCTTAGAAATACCATATCACCAACTTGAAATTCTCAATTACACTATTGATAATAACCATACATGTTCCATCAACAATGTACATCATTCATGTGTTGTTGAATAGGTATAAACATTAATCCCATTAATTTAGAAATGTTAGGTTTGAATATCATTCTTGATCAAATATAATTTTATCCTAATGATCCTCTAAACTTTTTTTCATAGAGATATTCAATACTAGATAATTGAATACTTTTGTGAAAGCTACTGTCACATGAGAACACAATTAGATGATGTTGATGATCCAAAAAAACATTAAAATCCATATAAAAATACATGAATATATCCTTTATATTTTAAATTCTTCTCTCATACTTACTATGTTAAATATGAGGATAACAAGTGATAAATCTAAAAACATTCTCAAGTTATTTCAGTATAATTATCGAGAACATCTATTTAAACCTTGGATCCTGATCTGATACAATTAAATGTGTTAATCCATGGAAAAAAAACTCATCCTTAATTTATATCCTAGAAATATTATCTAAATAGAAAATTTTCTATTTTTCATGAAATGTGCTGACATATTAAGTTGATCAACTTCAAAACAAAATACATTATTCCCTTTTGAAATTTTGGGGAATATAATGAAAAACATCAATGGCGATGGTTTCCAATTTCTATTCCAGTATGGGTAAGGGATATAACATACCTATTGAATTTTTTCTCTAAAATGTTTCTTTCTTATATACCATGAAAACTATATATAGACTCGGTGATATTTTATTTATGTAATCCCAAATAAAATA
The DNA here is from genome assembly GCA_963277665.1 of Viscum album. NCBI lineage: Eukaryota > Viridiplantae > Streptophyta > Magnoliopsida > Santalales > Viscaceae > Viscum > Viscum album. The sequence continues at coordinate 1,127,792,591 of OY728156.1, read as the reverse complement.
CTTATTCAAATCAAAATACATCATTGTGATTCCTTAGTGAATAAAGAATTATTAAATATGATCATACTTTCATAGCCACTTATTCAATTCCAGTATATATGGGAAAAATATACTTTTCATGAACTATATCATTATATAATGATCACAGATAGAATCAAAGACTTTTATATCCTTCTTCTATTATTATACATCCACCTTCTTTTCCACATCAATATTTACATGGATAGATTTTGAACATTTAGTTAAAAATATTAGTTTTTCTCTCATTCCTCATAGATTCAAAGATACATTCTATAAATATCTATAAATATTTGACATTTTCTCATCCTCATCATAGATATAGTATCTTTGTCTTTTTAACTCAAATCATCGACACCTTGTTCGCATTATCTGGACCATAATGTATTGATTAGATATAATCTTTAATCAGATCTAAACATCTTAATTCTAACATATTTACTGCCTTATTACTAGGAAATGATTTAATGATTTTTTATGGTCAGGATATGGTACCCATGAAAATTCATAGTGAAAAGTCTTCCAACTTTCTATCATGGTTTGTAGAAAATTTTCGCTAACCTAAAATCGAGCTGTGCTCCTTCCTCGATGGTGGTGATTCGCTAGCCCGGAGATGCCAGAGGCTTCATCCCCCTCCTCCTCGGTGGTGTGAGGGGGGCACATCTTTCTTCATCGATGGCCTGACCTTTCACTCCCTTATCCATCCCTGATCATCTTCCTCTTTTCCTGCCTATCTTTATTTTCCCTAAGGTCCCTGACCTTCATTACGGTTCTCTTCAGCTTGTGATTTCCATAATGGAGTTCAATATGGATTTATATTTTCATAGATTGATGATTGTCGCTTGATTCAGAGCTCGTCATCCTCCGGTTAGGACCTTTGACAGATTTTTATTCGAAGCATGGGGTGTCAAAAATCGAGCAGTGGTGGGTCTTCTAGATCGACATCAATAGATGACTCGCTTCTCATTGAATGAGGATTTGGTCATCACTTGGTCCAGTGCTCCTCGGGTGTTCCATGGATGTGGTTTTTTCCTCTTGTAATGGTCGTTTTATCTCAACTTGAATCAATACCCTTCTTCTTCTGTAGTTTGGGTATGCTTTCCTGACCTGCCTCAACCCTTTCAAAACCCTTCCATTATTAGTATGGTTGGTAATTTGGTTGGAAGATATCTATGTTCAGATAATCTCACTTCTGCGATTTGTCATTCTAATTTCCCTTGCGCTTGTGTTGAGGTTGAAGTCTTCAAACCGCCATCAGAGTGGCTGTGGATTTCAGTCAGAGAGGAGCATAGATGGGAGAATAGTGTTGTGTTCGAATCATGGCCAGCATTCTGCTCTAGATGTAAAAAACTCAGACATTTCAACTTTGTGTGTCGTCGTGCGAACTCGGACCACCATGCAGCGGTGCAAACATATACAGTGGCTGATCACTAGTTTCGAGAGAGTAGTGATTTGGGTGTGCATGAGGATGTGTGTGAGGAAGCTCCAATGGAGCTGGATCTTGTCAGGTACCATGGCCCTTCGGTTGTGGAGGCCAGTACCGGGGAGGCTCCGAAGCAAAAAATTCCCCTGTTGTCCATAGTGGATGCGAAGAAAGTAAGGCCAGATGAGGCTGGACAATGGGTTGAGGATATATTCACCTTGTTGAAGTATGACTTTAGTATCCTTAGATTTGAAGGGGAGAGTCCCCCTGATGTGGCCTCGGTGATCCCAACAGATCCCTCAAATTTCGAGGAAGGAGAGGCGAAATCAATATGGAGTGAGGTCCACAGTCTCGGTGGCTCTCAAAATATAGGTTGAGAGGACACTAATATGTAGCTACAGTAGTTTATAGGGTGATGTTATGAGAAATTCACTGGATTAGAATCGGTGTTGGAGAAGTCTTACATATTTGATGCAACATTTCACAATGGTCAGAGGAATCATGATGATGGGAATGTATTGAAGGCCTTAGACCCAAACACCTTCGTCCATATGAAGTCTGGGTCTAGGAAGAAGATATTTGGACATGAGAATATGGAAGGTAAAGAGGAGTCTCTAAGTAAGTACAGTCCACTCAAAGTTGACTTGAAGATAATGCTCGAGAACTGGTTTAATGGCGTAGAATTCCATGAACCTTCATTGAATGTGGAGGATGACTCATCATGGGATGAAAGTTATAGCCTTTCTTTAGTAGATAGTATAGACCGATTTCAAGGGAAAGGTCCTCAAATCCCTCCTAGAATGATGGGGGGAAAGGTATTAGAGATTCTGGGAAATGTATAGTGGTCTAGGGGAAAATCCAAAGGCATGGAAGGATTACACTTACCTTCCAAACCCTATGGAATCTCGGTCGGCCACGAAGGGACAGAACAAAGAAAGAATATTCCTACAAAAGGGAGAAAGTGAAAGAGCAATTAGAATCAATAGAGATGGAAAATAAAAGGATGGGGAGTTCTCGAAACTAATTCTGCACTCCAATGAAGTTATGATTGAGAAACACATACGACCCAATGTCTTAGAAGAGGAAATCAAGAGGATTTATGAATGAAGGATGCAAGTGGATACAATAAAGGGGAAAGAAATTTTGTTGGATAACAAAGATAGAATTCTGGCATGAGGATTCAATCAGAGAAAAATCACCTCAAAAAAATTTATTCAAACACTGGAAAGGTCAATATCTCATTTTTAAGAGCTTATTAGAGAATACCCAACTATCCAGGTTACTTCACTGCACTGGGAGATTTATAGAATAGTTCAGTCAAGTAAAATTATCCTAGTGTTTAATCATTTTTTGAGCACTTTCAGCATGTAGTGGTAGCATTTTGTGAAATTCGGTTTCCCAATTTCCCTAAAAATGGTTTTAATAAAAAATTAAATTTCGAGATATCCAGATTTTAATAAAAAAATCAACCACTACATGCCCCATAGGTCACCCCATAAACACCATATAAGACTCAAGTGTAACCACATGGGAGTCCCAACCCAAGGAGGACTACATGGTTTTAGGATGAGAGAGAACCTACATATGAAGGATGGGAATTATATGTGTGAATGGTGCCACAATAGGGGTGCCCAATGACTAAAAAATTGCCTGGAATGGCCCGGTTGGGTGTGAGGTGTTTTTATCCTTGTTTCAACCCTAGTTTTGTCTCGATAATGTAGGTTGAATGGGTTCTATGATAAATAATTTCTCAACTAATTTCTTGGTCGATGTGTGATTTTACTATAGGTGTACCTTTCACCCACATAGAAATATATGGATATGTAGTGTCCAGTTTATTTTGGGAAATATGTTGACCAATGAGCATTCACATTGTCATCCCAATCCGCCTAAAATGAAATTTAGTCAACCTCGGACTTTCAACAAATGGAAACAACTGGAGATCAGCCAATGCACAAAGAATTAACTTTGGTGATCGACATGAGCTCAATATTTTGTCATGATGATGGGAAAACCCTTCATTTATGCATTCATGAGATAATTTGCATACATGTGGTTATTCAAATACCACAGTATTGATGATTTAAAAAAGTTGTTGCATAATTTTGAATCATGAATTCATAAACTCAAGGTTTTTAAATGATAAGGCATAAGGTTACTAACACATGAACATGAGATACTCACTACTAATTGTAACACCCCGGTTCCGGAAGCCAACTAGAATCTCCCCGTACCTAGTTGGTCACATGGCCTCAAATGCATATCCAGAAACTCCATAGGCTACCGACTAGTAGTGAGGGCCTTGGGTGTGATAGTGGGGAAACTATGCCCTCATTGGCAGACTACACTGTTGAAGTAACCAGAAATACAATAGCGGAAGAGGTAAAAATACCAAACAATAGTAAACAACGAATGAATGATAACAAAAAAACTAGAACGTATAAATAAATGAAACATGATTATTATAATTCTAGGAATGCTTCCAAACATGTCACAATGTTGAATATCGTACTAATCCAAAGTACAAAAAGAATACATATAAGAAACTCCTCAGCATTGCAAGCCTTAGGTTGGTCCCCTACTCTCCATCTCCATTACAATGAAGTACCTGAAGTAGAAGGGATCTTTCCCTTATCTATACCTACAACAATATATTCTATTTGGGCTCAAAATAAAAACCCAAACAGGCTGTGAGACCAAATCTTAGAAGGAAAACACCAAAATATCTATTCCTAACAGTTAGTGAGTATATGGCAGGAAATAAGTAAAAGGAACGTAGTAAACACGGAAGCACACATTAATAAAAAATCCCACAGTTCAATAATTTTATTTACTATCAAATAAGTAGCTAATCAAATAATGTAATGACAAATAGGTAACCCACTGGGAAGTACTCAAAGCCTATCCCCTCATGTCCAACCAGGAAACACAAGAAAACAAAAAAACACAAAGGTAACCCTCAGGGTAGTACTCACAGCCTAACCCCACTGGTTCAACCAACAAGTACAAGCAACCCTCTGGGAAGCACACACAGTCTCACCCCTCTGGTTAAGCTAAAGCATAGACTATATGAGGAATCACTCACTGTAAATTCCCACTATAGTGTTGTATCGGTATTAAAGGCTCTCTAGGGATGCACACAACGTCTCAATCCCCATGTGGCCCGTGTTGAGGAACTAAAAACACACAGAAGAAGCACTCCACATCAATTCCCCATGTGGTCTCACATTGCAAAATTATAAAGACACTCTGGAGAAGCCCTTATGTCCATTCTCCCATTGGTCTACTACAACAGGTTCTCACGGCCCTGTGTAAGTCAAACACGTATAGCACGTGTATCAGTCAAGGTAAACCTCAATAACTACATAGCTAGAATTCTAAGGCATATCAGTATATTAGAACAATAGTCAACCCATCCTACAATACTAGGCCTGGGTATAAACAATGTAGCCTAATTAGAAAGTAAATCTGAAATCCACAACCAAAACATGCATGGTAAAACACCTCCAAATCATAGAAATTTGACCCTATTCACATTCAATTTACCACTACTGAATCACTGATGCATATAAGGAAAACAATAATGCTAAAGCAGTGGACGCTCAATACCCCGTTCATGGGTATTTGGTGATTTTGAACATATATTTCAAATACTTTTTACAGAAAGTCACAAACCACCTACCTTGGTGTTGGGAGATTGATATAAGTTAACCTCAATACTTTAATCGCCTAAGAACACTGTAGATCTACAAAAAAACCAAAAACGTTCAACCAAAGATAACATAGAAAAGAAGAGGAATAATGAAACAATAATCAAGAAGAATGAAGAACTTATCGACGCGATCCCATCGCAATCAAAGGTGGTGAAATAAAAGATCGAATGGAGGTTTGGGGGCTCAGAGAAGAAGTTCGGTCGTACGGGATCTCTCGGACAAATGAAACCAAAAAGAAGGGTGTTATATCCATCAGACATGACCTCGTTGCATTTAATGAAAAAAACCAAATACACGACATATTCTTTTGAATTACTCTTCAAGTACTCGCCTTTTCTGCACTCCACTTTTGGAATCCTCTATTTCACCCCACACGGGTGTGTTCAAGGCTTCTACATGTCCAGCACATGACTACCTATAGTAACTGAGTACACGACATGTACTCATAAAGTACATGGCTTGTACTCAGGAAATTTCTAGAAACTCCTCCTTTTCCGAAAAACACCAAAAAACAGAAAACATACCTAAACAGAAAATCCGAGTTCTAACAAACGTCCCCCCTTAATGAAATTTGTCTCAGAATTTCCCTAGAAAGGAATAAGAGAAGAAACCTTCAACAGATCAAGGTACTGTGATCATATATTGGTGTCCCTCTACCAAGTCTCGTCCGACACTCTGCCGCGCTGCCATAACACTCATACTAGAGGAACAAACCGGCCACAGAGAACCTTCATGCTTCTGTCAATAATCCAAGTAGGATTCTCCTCAAATGAAGCATCTAACTCCAACTCGACTTCCTTGGGTTGGAAATAATGAGATGGATCTGAGAAGTAACGTTGTAGCTGAGAAATGTGGAAAACATCATGCATAGCCCGATACCTCTGAGGTAACTACAGCCGATAGGCAACCGGCCCATGTCTCTCCAACCCCTCAAACGGTCCAACGTACCTTGGTGAAAGCTTACCCTTTCTCATAATCCTCTTGTTTCCCAGCCTCTATGTGACACGTAGGTAGACCTGATCTCCAACCTCGAATTCCAGATGTCATCTCGGTCGATCCTCGTAAGACTTATGTAGAGATTTTTCAGTAGTCATCATCTTCTAAATCAACTCTATCTACTCTGTGGTCTCCTGGACAAGACGAGGTCCCAACATAGATTCCTCTCCTGGATCCATCCAACATAAGTTTTATCAGCATGGCCAACCATACAGAGCCTCATAAGGTGCCATCTGAATAGTTTTTTTTGAAAACTATTATTGTAGAAAAACTTTACAAGAGGTTTATCCCTCTCCCAAGAACTTACAAAATTGAGAATTCATGCTTGGAACGTGTCCCCAAGCACCTAAATTGTATGCTCAGACTTTCCATCTCTCTGGGGGTGATAAGATGTACTCAAAATTACTTGCGTATCAAAACCCTTCTAAAGCCCATACGAGACCCGAAAAGTAAAGAGAGCATCCCTATCTGAAAAAATGGAGTGGGGAACTCCATATAGATGTACAATATCCCAAATGTACAAACATCCCATTTTTTCAGCACTAAAGGTCTCCTTGATCATCAAGAAGTGTGCAACCTTCGTGAGTCTATCAATGACAACCCATACTACATCATTCCCTCCAAGCGACCTCGGAAAACCAGTCACGAAATCCATCACACCATCGTTCCACTTCCAATCGAAAATGGGTTACTACTGTAGAAGTCACTCTGGTCACTGATGCACTTCCTGCACCTGCTGACAGGTGGAACATTTCATGACAAAACCAGAAACATCCCTCTTCATACCTGGCCACCAATACTGATGGTGTAGATCATGATACATCATGTTGTTGCTAGGATGAACTACCCAAACTAAGTAAATAAAGTCCTGCATCACCTCCTCGTGTATGTCTGCTGACACCCATATGCACCCACAATAATACAAGAAATCGTCCTCATCTATGGTCCATTTAGGAATAATGTACTATCCTGACATGCTTTCCAATAGAACTAGGCCTTAAGAATCTGATAGATGCCTCATTCGTACTCGATCAAGAAGGGTAGATATAAAAACTATAAAATATTGAAACATCTGCCCATGTATTTCACTCACCTCCAATTGCATCTCAGTGAATATAGCCATAAGATGCCACTCACTACTGGCATATTGAATTGATTGTATCTGAGTTCTTCGGCTAAGTGCAGTAGCCACTGTGTTGCCTTTCCCACGATTGTAGGCAAACTCAAAGTCAAACGACACAGGATACCCAACCCACCTTCGCTGCCTCAAATTCAGATCATGCTGAGTGAAGATATACTTGAGACTTTTTTGGTCGGTGAAAACAAACAAATGCTGGCCTAATAGAAAATGACTCCAACAGTGTAAGGCATGATAAACTATGGCCAACTCAATATCGTGCATCTAGTAGTTCGTCTCATGTGGTTTGAGCTACCGAGACCCATACTCAAAGACTCAATATCCTGGAATATGCAAATCTCTAAGCCTGATAGATGAAGCATCACAATAAATAGTATAGCCCTTTCCCAGATCTGGAAATACTAGTATAAGTGCTGAAGTCAACCTCCCCTTCAGCTCATGAAAAGCTCTCTCATAAGAATCTGACCTCAAGAGATTCGCACACTTCTTGGTCAGGGCCTTCATTGGTGCTACGAAGCGTGAAAAGTCATGTATGAAGTGTCTGTAGTATCCATCATTCCCTAGAAAACTCTTCAACTCAAAGACGTTCTTTGACAGATCCCAATAAACTACTACTCTCACTCTCTTTGGGTTTACTGATACCCTTGTCTCTGAGATAACATGACCCAATAAGTGAATATGATCCATCTAAAAGTAGCATTTTGAGAGCATAACATATGACTGATTCTCTCTCAGGGTACTCAGAACGATCTCAAGATGGGTAGCATGGTCGTGTCAATTGTGAGAGTACACCAAGATATCATCCAAGAAGACTAACACAAAAGAATCCAAGTATGTACGGAATAGTTGGTTCATCAGTGACCTGAAAACTGCTGGCACATTCATGAGACCGAACGGAATAACCATATACTCGTATAGACTATACCTACTCCGAATGGAAATAATAGGTATTTCTGATGGTCTAACATGAAACCGATGGTAACCGGACCACAATTCAATCTTAGAGAACACTCAGGATTCTCGTAGCTGATCAAAGAGATCATCAATCCTCGATAGTGGATATTGGTTCTTGACCTTCAACTGGTTAAACTTATGATATTCCACAAATATCCAGAGGGTACCGTCCTACATCGTCGCAAAAAGGACAGGCGAACCCCAAGGAGAAGTACTGGGTCAGATGAAACTTGTTTCCTGCAACTCCTCCTTCAGATTCTTGAGCTCCTGTAACTCTCGTGTAGCAATCATATAAGGAGGAATGGACACTGGTGGCACTCTTAGAACAAGCACAGTAGAAAATTCCACATCTCGCTATAGAGGAAAACCTGAAAAGCCCTTTGGGAATATATCCGTGAAATGATCCACCACTGGTGGAAATTCTATCTATGAAGTTCACAAGTCATCAAGATAATGACTTTCAATATGGTTTGTAACTCCTCCTAACCCATGATACTTGGGTCCATTTTTCTCTCCTAGACAACCAATTCACCCTTATGAAGAAACGATCATCCCTATGGTGATATGAAAATCACCCTACGGTGGTAGAAATCAACAACGACCTAAAAATGAAACTAACCACTCCATTCCAAGAATGATATCATAGCCTGTCATCTCTAAGAAATAGGGGTCCCATCAAAAGTGACTCCCACCAACCTCTAGAGGTCACTCCTTGAACGGATGTACACTGATTGTTCTAGTCCCCAATGAAGTTTCTAGTGTCAATATATCAATAGAAGAAAAGATTCAAAGCTCAAAGCTCTCCACAACCTCAACAGATATAATGCTATGGGAAGCCCCTACATCAAAAAGAAAAGAAGCTAAAACTAAGGCTACTCAGATCGTACCTAGCATTAGAGAGGGTCTGGGATCCTTCTCATGTTGGGTCTGCTCCACTACAAAAGTATGACCTCTACAGTGACCATGTGACCTTGTCTGGCCACCCTAATCTAATCCAATTTGTTGAAACTAAAACATGGTCAACTGGCAACCACGGCCCCGACCTCCACCTCAGCCTGAAAGACCGGAAGAACTCCAGTTCTCAGACTAGTGAGAAACTGGTTGAGCTGCTCCTGTACGAGGCGTCATAGATGAACCCCAGTCACCATCTTCTGGTGAGAATACATGATAGAAATGGGGAAGGTGACCCATATTATTGTAACATCGGCACTCCATTAGGTCTCTCTAGCACTGCGGCCTCTTATGTCCAATCCTCCTACACTAGTAGCACACCACCTTGCTACCCGAAGGTCTCTCTCACTACCTCGTATCCCCACGCGTAGACTCCCTACGACGCTTCTTGCTGTCAGCTGGAGAAGCTCTTACTTTGGATGCAGAACTACATTGGATCTCAACACTGAAATACCTTATATTGAGCTCTAGGATCAACACCTGGTTATTGATGGAAGTGATGAAATTCAACCTAAAGATATTCACCTGTGATCAGATGTCCTGTCTCAGACCATCCTCAAAATTTCTTGCTAGGAACAACCCATATCCCCCTTGGAAGGGTGTGAAACACTGAAGCTCAGTAAAATGAGAGGAATACTCCATAACTGAAAGAGTACCCAGATCTAGACTCTTATACTTCCTGGCTCGATTGGCACTCAAGGTCTCTAGATATAATTACTCATAGAAGATATGTTGGAACTCCTCCCAAGCCATAACCTTCTAATGATATGCTTTTGAGATTATATCCCACTATCTCTTGGCAGAATCTCGTAGAATATAATTAGCGATCTTAACCCTTTTCTCTGGAGGTGACTCCAGATTCTAAAAGATCGTCAGCATGGATTCCAATAATGAATCTAGAGCATGAGGTCCTCCTTTCCCAGAGAAGGTGGGAGGATGTTACTATTGTAAAACCTGCGTCAAGTCTTCCATAAACGGGGCAGGAGGCATTTCTCCCTGAATGGTATGCATCATCCTCATAAATCCTTTCCAGAACTATGCATCAGCACCTGTGTCTAGTATAATGTCCAGTACCAACACTAGCACAACAGGATGATCTTCTAGATGTCCATGATCAGCCAAATCCAGTGTCTGATCGCCACCTATAAACGGGCGTACAACCGGAGGATGGCTCGGTGGCATGACTCTGCAAGGACAAGCGAACACCTTAGATCAAGATTATCAAAGACAAAAAAATAAAAGCATAAGAAGGAAACAAGGGAATGAAAGCATTCATGTTTTTAAAAATACACGACTACACGATGTGTACAATTCCTACACGGCGTGTTCCCTTAATCCATTCAGATGGGTGTGTACTTCTTCCAAAACTGGTCGTGTAACAGCTAAACCACACAGCCTATTGTCCTAACACACGGTGTGTACTTGAATCCACTTTTCCAGCCTGAGTCCTTCTAAATGGTTAAGCCACATGGATCTCCTATGACAATACTACACGACGTGTTCAGAATAGACAAGGTGTGTACTAAAGAAGATTCACCTGGCCCGTGTTGTTAGTGACAAGACCTAACACATGGATCATACTACATGGTGGGTTACAGATGGACACGATGTGTTCGAGGAAGGATAACACTGACCCATGTTGTTCGTCACATGGCCAGGTACCTGGGTTATACTACATCGACTTTTCAAGGTGGACATGATGTGTATAGTATAAGGTTTATCCATCTGTGTTGTTAGTCACACGGGCAGACACAAGGTCAACACTACCCGACATGTTCAACTGGTAAACAACATGTTCACCAAGGATTTCCCTATCCCGTTTCTCTGTCCACATGGCCTATAACATTGTTAGAGACTACATGGCGTGTAAATACAGTACACTATGTGTATATAAGAAAAACAGTTTCTTCCCAAATAGAAAAACACATGGCGTGTATTTTTAACACTACACGCCATGTATTCTTGTTTTTTTGGACATTAAGCCTCAGAAACTACTATTGAACCCAGAAAAACACTGAAATGAACATTGAAAGTGCCAAATTACAATCTGTGAGGGCCCATAATCCCTACGAGTCACATATTGGAATCTAACACATCTTATAACAAGGTAAACAAGTCAATGATCCACCAATTACTAGTCCATGAGGGCCCATAACACCTCAAGAACCAAATTCTGATGTTCACTGAATGAAAACCTTAAACAAAAAAACCAAAAAAAAAGACTAAAGGTATTTTATCAAAGAATCTATCACAATAGCATGCATATTCTAACCAACATCTATCACAACAACATTCAATTGATAATACTCCCTAAATAGAATTTCAGGAATGCATGACATGTAATTTCTAGCAATATCCTATATGATGCATGATATTTAATACCCTCATCTCATCAGGTTGTAATAGAAATTGAACCTCAATAACATCAACAGTAACAACAAGAAACATGGGAATCACTCAAGTTGAAATCAAATAAACTGTAAAATTGAAAAACCAGACAATTTCAATAAACGAGGTAGATTGGGTTTTCCTGGTACACAGGTTAGCTACTCTCGGGCATAACATATTACCAATTACATATTCCGTGAAATCCTTGGACATATGCTAAAAATAGTAAGTCAGGAAGAAAAGAACCTTCCCTCTGATACCACTTCATGACATCCCGGTTCGAGAAGCCACCCAGAGGTGCCCCATACCCAGTTGGTCACATGGACTCAAGAGCATTTCCCCAAATGCCAATGGTTGCCGACTAGCAGCAAGGGCCTTATGTGTGATAGTGGAGAAACTATGCCCTCATTGGCCAGGTAAATAGCGGAAGTTAACAGATATACAATAGCAGAAGTAGTAATAATACCAAACAACAGTAAATAGAAGAAGAATGATAAAGACACAAGTAGAACATATAAATAAACGATACATGATACATATATGTCAAGGAAAGTATCCAAACAAGTCACAATGAAAAATACAGTTCTAATACACAGTAGAAAATGAAAACCGATAAGAAACTCCTCAACATCACAAGCCTCAGCTTAGTCCCCTGCTCTCCAACTCCAATGCAATCAAGTACCTTAAGTATAAGAGTGTTTGTCTTTGTCTATACATGTAGCAATATAATCTATTTGGGCCCAAAAGCATGACCCAAACAGTGTGTGAGACTAAATACCAATAGGAAACCACCAAATGATCTGTACCTAACAGTCAGTGAGTATATGGAAACAAATAAGTAAAAGGAATACAGTAAACACGGAATCACTCAGCAATAAAAAAATTCCACAGTTCAAGCTTTCAATTCACAACCAATTAAGTAGCTAATCAAAGTAGGTAATTACAAATAGGTTACCCTATGAGAAGTACTGCAAAAATATCCCCTCTGGTACTACATTGAAACACAATCAAATATCTAAAGACAAAATGCAACCCTAGGGTTAATACTCACAACCTAAACCCATTGGTTCAACCAACAAGTACAAGCAACTCCCTGAGAAGCACTCATAGTCTCACCGCTCTGGTTCAGCTAAAGCATAGACTATCTAAGGAAAAACTCACCGTCAATTCCTCCTATAGTCTTGTATCAATAGTAAAGGCTCTCTAGGGAATCACTCAATGTATCATTCCACCTGTGTCCCACATCGAGGAACTATAGACACTCTGAGGAATCAATCCTCGTCAATTCCTCGTCTGGTCTCACCTCGTAAACTTATAAAGACGCACTGGAAAAGACCTTACGCCCATTATCCCTATGGTATAATACAATAGGTTCTCACATACTTGTGTAAGTCAAACAAGTATACCACGTGTATCGTCCAAGGTAAATCTCAAGAACTACTTGGCTAGTATTTTATGGCATATCAGCAAATTAGAACAACAGTCACACCATCTTACAATACTAGCCATGGGAATGAACAAGGCAACCAAATAGGCTAATAAAAACCAAAAGCCACAACCAACAAAATGCATGGGAAACCCCTCCAAATCATATCAATTTTACCCTAGTGATGTTAAATTTTCTTATACTCAAACAAACAAGCATAACAGGAAAACAACTGGGCTAAAACGATAAACATGCAATACCTCGATCATGGGTATTGGGTGATTTTGCACATATATTTTAAATACTTTCTACAGAATGCCACAAAACAGCTACCTCGGGGTTGGGAGATCGATATAAGTGAACCTCAAGCCTTGAATCACCTGAGAACACCATAGATCTACAAAGACGCCTAAAATGTTCAACCGATGATAACATGGAAAAGAAGAGGAATCAAGAAATAATGCTCATGAAGAAGGAAGAACGTACTGAGGAAATCCCAATGAAATCGATGATGGTCAAATCAGAGATCAGACAGAGGCTTGGGGGCTCAGAGAAGAAGCTTGGCCTTACGGGTTATCTCGGACGAACGAATCCTAGAAGAAGCATGTTCTATCCGTCAGACGTGACCCCGGTGCATTTAATGAAAAAAAAATACACTGTGTGTGTTTTTGATGTACATGTTATGTGATCTTTTTTTGTACCCCACTTTAGGCATCCTCCATGTCACCCCACATGGTCGTGTGCAAGGCCACTACATGGCCAGCACACGGCTAACCGTGGTAAATGAGTACATAGCGTGTACTTTGGGAATTTCCAGAAACTCCCTGTTTTCTTCAAAAACACTAGAAAACATATATAATACATGAAAAAAAGATCTGGGTGTTTACACTTATGAAGAGAGCCACATATCATAAGAAAATGAAACGTGATATTCAAAATTACCGATTATGCCGAACCATGTTTGACGACATAAAAACCAATATCCTTATATCTCTAAATGAGTCATCAGTAAAATATTATTTATGGTAAATATTTTTTTTTTGAACGAGTTGTATTAACCCTCACCAATCAAATGGTGGTACCAATATGAGATTATGTTTCTAAAATATTGTGATATATCATCTTAACTGTTAAAATAGTACATCGACAAATAAGCATGATAAAAAAGCCTTGCCCCGGGATTCACTCCACTAAATGAATAAGGGGTTTTATTTTTGTAAACATTCCTTTAATGAGAAATTTTTACTTTATTATGCGAAAAAATATTTATTGTCCTTCAAATTATGTTTCACACTCTATATGTTCTATGAAGAATAATCGTAAAAATATATTCATGGATATTAATCAACCAATGAGGTATGTAATGATAACATAGTATGTGTAAACTATTGATACACAATAGAAATTGGGTATCATAAAATTAATATCATTTCATTATGGAGAAGAAAAAATCATGGTTTCTCTATTGGTATGAATGAGATGAACTCCATAAAATATTGATAGGCCTTTGTGGGGAATGGCATAAAGAATATAGTACTTATGGTTTTCTTGTTTTCATGGTCTAGAACGAAACTCACACGGGATACCATGAAGATTAAATTAGTATGAGGCATGGTGAATAAAAATTTCATTAAGAATATCATGAAATTCATATGCGAGGGTTGAAATATATAAATTCCTTTTGGTGCAAGGCATCGTGAAGTTAAAATGTGAAAAAATTATAAAAAAGATATATATATATATATATATATATATATAAGATTAAATATCAGTGATTTATATTATATATATGTTATTGGGATTCTTATAATAAAATTATTTGGTTTTTAATTGTTTTAAAAATGTAAAAATAACAAAGGTAAGAAGAAGAGGTGGAAAATAAAGTGTGTGTTCATGGTAATGAGAATGATAATTAATGAATAAACTGTGAACCTATATGAACATGAGTGTAAAATTCATAAGATATTGATATATAATTATTGTGTCCTAAGGTTTTAATTTTTGATAAGACACATACATATTTTTTTACTTGTATATGATTATGTGACATGTTTAGGGATGTGTAACCAATATTTACAAATAAATAAATTTCAATAAGAGGAAATCAATAATAAAATCAATTTATTTTTTTTTATCGAGGAATTAGATGGTCAGAAATCTAATATAGTCTCATATCCTTGATAATAAAAATAACAAAAAATGTTATAGTATATATAAAATTATCATTATTGACGGTAGAATTATTCTGATGATGGAATGTTGATATATGATTTCAGTGTTTTGATCATCAAAATGGGATTTTTTGATTCTAGAAATATTATAATTATGTGATTTCATGTAGTCTTTTTTTAATATTGAAGAAATAGATCAAGAAAAAATCCCACAATATTTAATATTATTGTTTGACAAATATTAGTGGTAAATGAATAAGTGAATATGCAACATATATTTAGTTTATTGTCATTTTGGTTAGAAATAATTTTTTCTATTTATGTGCCCAATATATTCATATTTTTGTGACATATAAGAGGAAAACAAT